>CM048747.1:90312500-90912500 GCA_026315105.1 Locusta migratoria | reverse complement strand
GGGTGTTGTACGTTGTTGTAACGTCACAAACCAGCAATAAATTTTTACCCATCTATTGAAAGAGTGCGGTACGTTACAATATTTAAGTAGTCTATTAAAAATCATCGTGCATATTACTTTCGTTTTTACTATCAGTGTGGTTGCCACGTGACATATTTTTAGATCGAAATCTGTTACGAAATGTCACAGATGATTATCTCACCACTTAGATTTCTGCCTATCGTTTTAATTTCTGTCTGTTTACTGAAACAGTGAATTTCCTAATTTTAGCTAAGATGCATTTTCCTATTGTCTTTTCATATTCAACACTATATATACTATTCATATACTAAAATGACCTTAATATATAAAATATTGATATAGCCCTGTGACTGCCTAATTTAAATACATTATAACGCAAATGATTGCCGTTTTGCTTGTATGATATCAGTAACCGTATTGTCGATACAGCGCTACTGATGGAAGGTATAGTCCACGTTCATAAAATCTGTGTTGGTTTACTACTGCAAAAATCTCGTAGAGCGTTCAACTTGTGGCTGCTTATCAAACCGAGATTTTTGCTGTGTCACAATTTGAACATGACTGAAATCGAAACTATAGTGGGATTAAAATGAGTTGCTAGTTGGCGTTCGTTACGTGGCGCTACAGTGTTGCACATATGCAGCCGTCCATCACTCTTATGTAAGCGACACACAAACACTGCGGGTCGAGTTACTCCATAAATACAGTTCATGTAGTTTATAGAGCGTTCCAGTGTTTGTAGCGGCTGCCAAGAGTTAAGGGCCACGTAGACAGATAATTGTAATGATCATTGATTGGAGTAAATGTTGTAAAAAAGAAAGCAAAAATAAGGAGGGATGTAAGACAAGGATGCCTATTACCCCCATATTTGTTTGACCTATTTGTTGTAAAAAGCTATTAAAAACATTGAAAAAATAACAAAAGGGATTAAAGTTAATAGGAAATACTGTACCCATTTTGCGGATAATATAGCAGTATTTGCTGACTCAGTGAAAGAAATGGAGTTCACGTTGCTAACATTTGACAGAATATTGAGAGAATTAGTCTAAAAGTCAGAAAGAAGAAAACCGAGCAAGATGGCGCAGTGATAACACACTGGACTCGTCTTCGGGAGGATGGTGGTTCAAATCCACTTCCGGCCATCCAGATTTCTCTAAATCACTCCAGGAAATGCTGGAATGGTTTCTTTGAAGGGACACGGCCGATTTCCTTCCGCATCCTTATCAATAATCCGTGTGCGAGCTGTCTCTAATGACCACGCTGTCGATGAGACGTTGAAACCTAAGCTTTCCTGAGCAAGAAGGAAACAAAAACTATGGTAGTAGGGAAGACAAAATAAAATACTAAATATTAAACTAGGTGCCATTCTAGAACTGGTTGGGAGCATCTGTTATTTGGGGAGCACTAGCACTGTAAACAATAAATGTCTTACGGATATAAAGAGAAGAATGGCCTTGACAAAGCAAGTTTTCCAAAATAAAAGGAATTTACAAACAGACAATCAATAAACCTGGAAATTAGAAAAAAATGCCCAAACTTTTGTTTGGAGTTTAATTATCTCCATAGTAGATGGAATTGGGACGCAGCTGATATAGATGGATGAAAATACCAGCAGCTGTATTCAAAATCTTTATTAAATATTTTTGCGACCGTTTTGTGATTGTTATTAAAATTGCATTTGAAGTGGATAGCCATTAAAACTGGTAGCCGTAAATTTCTTGTTCTATTCATGCTACACCCTCAAGTGTCTCAACATATGGCTCTGAAGAATGGACTTTGGGAAAGGGAGAGTAAAAAGACTGGAGGCAACGGAATGAGGATTTCGAAAAGAACGACAAAAACATGCGGCATGGAGAGAAAAAGCAATGAACAAGTATACATGTGGCGTCTGTTCCGAAAGAACAGACGTCACTTCTGATCCTGCAGTTGTTATTATTTAATATTCATAGAATATATGACATTAACTGCTATTGGGCAAAGCTGAAAATGTGTACCCATCCGGGATTCGAACCCGGGTCTCCTGCCGGTGACGGACAATGATCCTATCGTTAGTGGGGAGGGGTGGGCAAGTTTGAAGAACAGACGTCACTTCTGATCCTGCAGTTGTTATTATTTAATATTCATAGAATATATGACATCAACTGCTATTGGGCAAAGCTGAAAATGTGTACTCATCCGGGATTCGAACCCGGGTCTCCTGCCGGTGACGGGCAATGATCCTATCGTTAGTGGGGAGGGGTGGGCAAGTTTGAAGCCCTTACTCTTACGGGAATTAGTTTCATAACTACGAGTTTGAGTACTGTGGGCAGGGCGAAGCTGGGAATTTGTATCTGACGGGAGGCGTGCCTAGGTAGTCCTTGCAGGTGCGGTGATCACTGTGTCCTCAGTGGTGTAGGGGTCAGCGTACTGCCTAGAAAGCAGGAGACACGGGTTCGAATCCCGGCTGGGTACACATTTTCAGGTTTGCCCAATCGCAGTTGATGTCATATATTCTATGAATATTCAATGAACAAGTGCTAACAGAAGAGAACGCTGATGAAGTATATACAGAGAATAAAAGCAAAAATTATATAGCACATAATTAGACACAACCAGTTCCTAAAGAATATATTTGTAGGAAAAGTTTTAGGGAAGAAACAGAAGGCAGAACCATTTTTAAACAGCGTCAAAGAAGAAGTGGTCCTAAAATAATATGAGGAATTGAAGCGGATGGCAATGGAGATAGGGACGTGGCTAAATCGACAAGGCAAAGCCTTTAGTTTATGATGAGTTATCCGTACCTCATACCTCATCCCACTCACATCTCTGGTTATGCTGATGACACAACCTTCCTAGCACTCGCCCCACAGTCCAGCGCTCCCGACGCCCCCAGCAAACTCACCGCTCCCATTTTTCCACTAGGTGTAACCAATGGCCCTAGGCAAATAGCTCGCACCACCCGCTTCTTCCAGCTCCATGACTTCTATCTCACTCTGTACGACCGTCACATCCACCTTACCTCCACTCTGAAATACTTTGGATTGTTTTCTTAGCTGAATCCCCACCTCAGAACCATCCAGCTCAAAGCTCATACCTGCCTCCACCTCCTGAACCTCCGTCTCCAACCCTCCACCATCCTCCATACCGTCCGCTCCCTTGCCCATCCCAACCATGGTTGCTGCAGTGTCGCCAGAATCTCAGCCTTCCATACCTTTTACAAAATCCTCGATCGTCACGAGCACTACCTAGCCTGCTGTATTCATATTCTATACTCCCCCTCCTATATGACTTCATTGCCGTGGCGGAGTGGCCAGTTTGTAAGTTTAGGGACTGATGACACCACAATTAAGTCCCTTAAGCTTAACAAACATTTGAACATTTGAAAATCTCTATAGCCTGAATGACTCGAGTTCCCTTGGTCTTCCCTCTTATCACCAACACTTGACCATTGCCTCGCCTCTAACAATGCATCCCCTCTCCGACCTACTCTTGCATAAGCTCCACATCCTCTTCCAGGATAACTTCCGTCACCTTTCCCTCCCAGATGATGCCTCCACCTTGACACCTAACCCTCTTACCAGCTGTGACCTGCTCTCCCTACCCTCTCCTTCATCGATAGAGCTCCCTTCTCCTCCTGTTTACACCCTTCGTAATCCTTCCCCCTCCTCTCACTCTCCCCTGAAGTCCTTGCGCTTCCCACCTCTTTTTCCGTTCTCCCATCCTCTGCACTTCTCCCCCCCCCCCCCCACCCCCAACCTCATGTCCTCCCAGAATCTTGGCCAACATTTTAACAGATAGTGTCTCGTCAGAATCTTGGCCAACATTTTAACAGATAGTGTCTCGTCAGAGCTTCGTTATTTTTGTGTTTCATTGCTGATGCTCCATGCGTTTTTTAGAGACTGTCATAAGGCTCAGTGTGATATCAACAAGCAAACAGGCCCACATGGTACTGAGATGCACTCATGTGTCCCACGACAAAGTCAGCGAGTTTGAAAGAGGTCAAAATGCAGTCATCCAAGCCTAGCCAGATATATTGGAAGATTTGCGTCAGTTGTGCAACGATGCTAGCTGCAATAAGTTCTGGATGTTCACGCACTACAGACGTCGGCCAGTATCGTCTTATCTGAAGGGTAATAGCGTCAGATCGTACAGCTACCACGGCATGGATAAGAAGGTTTGTGAGCTCAGAAGTGCCAACATAAACTCTTGCCTAACGGTTACTAGCTATGTGGATGTGGGCTTGGACACCTATAGCCCGTGTTGCTCTCACGCCACAGCACCGACGTTCACATCTCAGATGACTTGGAAGATGGAATGGTGACGAAAGCTCATTCTAACTGCAGCAAGTGATGGTACTCTGCGCAAACGATGTAGGTCTGGAGAGCAGTGACGTGTAGAATGCATTCGTTCAAGACACACTGGTGCCACCTCAAGCATCATGGTCTTGAATGCGATAGTTCGTTTGTTACATTTCTGAAGGTAACGTTGACCAGTGCTCCATATGTTCATATTGTTCTAAGACGTGTTATTTTGCCATTCTTCAACAGAAGGTGGTGAAGTTATTGTAATAGTATTGTAGCTGGCTGCTTTTGTGTTCAGTTGTTATGTTTGTTTATCGTCAGGATATTGAAACAGTTCTATTCTTTGTGTGCTGTGAGTTCAAAACTCGGGAGACGGGGTGTCAATGAAACAGCGGCTTACAAAAGAATACATTTATTGGCGTAGACCATGCTTACAATGCTAGAAAGACTAGCGGTGTGATCGGCGCCGCCGCCTGGCTCCTTTAGTAACGCGCTGGCCGTCGCGTTGCTCGCTCCACCGGCTCGCTTCCTCATGTTCCCTGCGTTAAACACCGCGCTGCTGCCGATGTGTGTCTCCCCTGCGGAGACCGTCCCCCACTGTCGGGATGGCGGACTGGGGCGACGACTGTAGCCCGGGAGTCAAACCCGCAACCCTCGCCGCGGTAGGCGCTGAGCCAATGTCCCGCCACGCCGCTGGCGATGCCGGAGTCTCGCTGCCAGCACCCCGCGGCTGCTGCTACGGCCTCCTCCCGTTGTGGAGACCACCTCCATCTTCTTCCGCTGCTGCTACTGCCTCTGCAACGGCTGCATCCTCTGCTACTGCTTCCGAGGCCAATCGGACCGGCCTTACCGACCATAATGATCGCACTGGATGTACTAAATGTATAACCAATCATTTTCGCCCGTATGTATTAGGCGGGGTTGACCCGTACGTTATTGCCCTTTGTGTTTCACAAGTGTGACATCTTCACTTATTGTTAAATGTGACCGTTTACCTGTGTGCGATCATGTATGCCTCCAGCCACCTGTTGCATTTAGTAAAGCACTTGCTTAAATGTTGCGCAGTACGGACGTCTACATTGTCCCACTTGCGTCACCAGATGTCCACAGCAGTGAACCACTTTGACCACTGTCTTTGCAAGCTTGCTTGTCCAGATTCACTTAACGTCAACACGTCCGCTTTCGACGCGGCGTCATTTCTGTTCGCTACTGTGTCCAACCATTTATGTTCACTAGCTATAGCCCAACGTTTCCTACTTTTATTTTATTAATCATAGCTTCTCTGTCTCCTACAGTATACTGCTCGCCCACCCATTTCAAGTGAAACTCAACGTGCTCTGAAAGACGCGGTCTCTGGACTTATCTGCAGTCGACGACTTTGGGGATATGATGAAACGATAACTGAAATGTACTCTTGCAGAGCTATTGATTTGATCTAGCTGGAGTGGAATTATGTGTTTCAAGACAGTATTTGTCATCTGTATGGTCGAATCGATGCCACAATCAGCTCCTCCATTGTCGTCCGTGGAGGCTACACCACGGTTTAAGCATGGACTGACACCTGATGCCTCAGTGCTGCTCGAATATTGATATGTGAATGTAATCATTTCATGCACATACAAAACTTTCAGCTATCGGCCATGGCCTTCTTCATAAAACAGAACACTCAAGCAATCACACAGGCACACAACACAGTTATACAATATTCACCTCCGGCTGCCGCACTCCGAAGCAGGCTCTGCGGCGAATCGGCGACGGGAGGGGAGGGGAGTGGGCATAGGAAGGTTACGTCACGGTGGTGGGGATGGGTTACATGGGAATAACGAGATACAGCTTAGGAATGGAGTCGGGAGGTGGGTGAGGGGAGAAAAATAAAATAAAATAAACAATATAAGATAAAATAAAATATACAAAATGCGTGCACACCGCAAGTACACAAGACCGCATACACACACACACACACACACACACACACACAAACACACACATACACGCACGCACGCACACACGCGCGAGCCTGCGCGCGCGCGCGCGCGCTCGCGCGCACACACACACAGACACACACACACACATGCGCACACGCACGTGCTATCTCTTTCTCTCTCTCTCTCTCTCTCTCACACACACACACACACACATACACGATCGCACATTCACGCACTACTGAAAATAGGTGAGGTTTGAGATAGAGAGGTAAGAACTGTAAGGTATGGGGAAAAATAGGGAAATTATCGTAGGTTGAGGCCTGGTTGATTTCGGGATCGGAGAATGTATTGTAGGGCTAACTCCCATCTGTGTAGTTCACAAAAGCTGGTGGTGGATGGGATCCAGATTGCCCGGGTTGTAAAGCAGCCATTGAAATCAAGCATGTGCTCCTCTGCATGCTGTGCCACAGGGTGGTCCACCTTCTTTTTGGCCACAGTTTGGCGGTGGTCATTCATCCTAATGGATAGCTGGGCGTGAGTGTTCTATTTTCTGAAGAAGGCCATGGCCGATAGCTGAAAGTGTTGTATGTGTGTGTCTTTTGTATCTGCCTGTCGCAGCTCGTCGCCACGTCTTTGCGGTGAGTTGTAAGCTGTCCTTACTATATTATTAATTCCAACATCGACTTTCCATTATTATATAATCATTTCATGTATTCGATATAGTCTGTTTCAGCAATAACTATTGAGCGAATTGAAAAACGCTAAGTGGGTGTATCAATTTTTATGTCAAAAGTTTACCTTAAGGTATATCCAGTATTAATTAAAATTTTTGTAGTGGATTCGCACAGTGGACTGGTTGTAATAATGCAATCGCATTGTGAACTGGAGGGTAAGTTTCACATAATTAGGCAAACGGTGTCGCTGTCATTTTGAGTCACACGTTATATGATCTTCTCTTCTCCCTTCGAAAGGTGTACAGGACAGGAGAAATGTGCGCAGACTTCAAGAAGAGTATAATGATTCCAATTCCTAAGAAAGCAAGTGCAGACAAATGTGAAAATTCCAGAACGACCAGTTTAATAAGTCAGGGTTGCAAGATACTTACATTGATTATTTACAGAAGAATGGATAACTGGCGGAATGCCACCTTCGGAAAGATCAGTTTGGATTTAAAAGAAATGTAGGAATACGCGAAGCAATATATTACTACTTATCCTTGAAGATCGATTAAGAAAAAGGAAAACCTACGTTTTTAGCATTTGTGGATCTGCAGAAAGCCTTTGACAATGTTCAGTGGAATACACTCTTTCAAATTCCGAAGGTAACAGGAATAAAATATAAGAAGCGAAGAGTTATATTCAAGTTGTACAAAACCGGACAGCAATGATTAGAGTCGAAGGACATGAAAGGGTTACAGTGGTTTGGAAGGGAGTAAGATAGGGATGCAGCGATTCCCCAATGTTGTTCAATCTGTACATTGAGCAAATTGTGAAGGAATGCAATGAGAAATTTAGAGGGGTAATTAAAGACCGTGGAGAGGGAATAAAAATATTGCGGTTTGCTGGTGACATACTATATCAGAGTCAGCAAAGGAGCTGAAAGATCGAATAAATAGAATGAACAGTGCCTCGTAAGGAAGATATAATATGAACATTAACAAGAGTAAAACGAGGGTTTTGGAATGAAGTGTCAGAAAATCAGGCGAAGCTGAAAGAATTAGATTAGGTAATAAGACAGTAAAAGTAGTAGCTGAGTTTTGTTATTTGGGATGCAAGATAACTTCTGACGGCCGAAGTAGGGAAGATATAAAATGAAGAATGACTATGGGAAGAATAGCGTTTCTGAAGGAGCGAAATTTTTTGACATCCAATTTTAGTTTAAATGTTTGGAAGTCCTTTCTGCCTGTCTAGAGTGTAGCATTGTATGGGAGTGAAACCTGGACGATAAGGAGCTGGGACCAAAAGATGATAGAAGATTTTGAAATGTGGTGCTACAGAAATATGATCTAGATTAGAAGGGTAGATCACGTAACTAATGAAGAGGTGCTTAACCGAATCGGGGAGAAAAGGAGTTTCTGGCATATCTTGACTGAGAGAAGGGATAGATTGGTTGGGCACAACCTGAGACACCAAGGAATAGTCAACTTAGCGTTAGAAGGAAGTATATAGGGTAAAAATCGTAGAGGGAGACCGAGGGACGAATACAGTAAGCAGATTTAAAAGGATGTAGGTTTGCAAATTAATGATAAAGTAGATGAGTTTTGTTATTTGGGTAGCAAGATAACTTCTGACGGCCGAAGTAGAGACGATATAAAATGCAGAACGGCTATGGGAAGAATAGAGTTTCTCAAGGAGCGAAATTTTTTGACATCCAATATTAGTTCAAATGTTAGGAAGTCCTTTCTGCCTGTCTAGAGTGTAGCATTGTATGGGAGTGAAGCGTGGACGATAAGGAGATGGGACCAAAAGATGATAGAAGATTTAGAAATGTGGTGCTACAGAAGTATGATGAAGATTGGAAGGGTAGATCACGTAACCAATGAGGAGGTGTTCAACAGAATTGGGGAAAACGGAAAATCTGGCATATTCAGACTAAGAGAAGGGACAGGTTGGTGTGACACATTCTGAAATATCAAGAGAGTGTGTTGGTCAAAACTCGGAGATCGAGGGACGAATACAGTACGCAGATTCAATTGGATGTAGGTTGTCGTTCATATTCTCACATGAAGAGGCTTGCACAGGACAGGGTACCGTGGAGAGCTGCATCAAATCAGTATGCGGACTGAAGGCCACAATCCACAAGCTGCTCCCTCCCCTCTGGAAAGTACCTGACGTGGCGTCCCCCTGCAGCCTCAGCTGTTGTGTAACTATCTGGTTGGAGACGCTGCCCTGAGAGCGCAGGACACGTCTCGGGGCAGCGCGACTGCTGCGGTAATTGGCTGGCGTGGCGGGCGTGGCTCGGCCTCGTCTCTGCTTGGCCAGCAGCCGCCATATTTCGCGACCACTGTGCGCGCCGCCGCAGGCTGCCTCGCCGCCGCCGCCGCCGCTGCCACTCCTAACTGCCTCGGCACGCAGCGCCGTTTCTCTCAGGATCTTTGCTAGCTTCGGATTCCAGCAACTTCTCTCTGTAACAAGACATTCCGATCGTTACCGCCCTTATGTATATAACAAAGGCGTTCCCTCTTACAGCCGCTAAGTTAAAGGGTGGAGGGGGGATGGACAGGAAAACATTTCGTGGTTGTCTTAAACCGGTATCTAACTCAAAAAGAAAAACAAATCACACTGGTGTCTTTTAGGATCCACATTTAGTTTACTGCACTTCTACATTTTTTGCGAATATTTTGTTCGTTATTGTGTTGTTGTTCTGATCTTCAGTGCGCAGACTGGTTTGATGCAGCTCTCCATGCTATCCTGTCAGTGCAAGTCTCTTCATCTGTGAATACGTTCGGCAACCTACATCCTTATGAATCTGCTTACTATATTCGTCCCTCGGTCTCCCTCTACAATTTTTACCCCACACGCTTCCTTCTAATGCTGACAATTCCTTCATGTCTCAGAATGTGTTCAACCAATGTATCCCTTCTCTTAGTCAGTATAAGCCACAAACTCCTTTTCTCCCCGATTCGGTTAAGCACCTCCTCGTTAGTTACGTGATATACCCATCTAATTTTCATCATTCGTCTGTAGCACCACATTTCAAAAGCTTCTGTCATCTTTTGATCTGAACTGCATATCATCCACGCTTCACTCCCATACAATCCTACACTCCAGACAAATGCTTTCAGAAAGGACTTCCAAACATTTAAATTAATATTGGATGTTAACAAGTTTCGCTTCTTTAGAAACGCTTTTCTTCCCATAGTCATTCTGCATATTATACCTTATTTACTTCGGCCATCAGAAGTTATCTTGCTACCCAAATAACAAAATTCATCTACTACTTTTATTATCTCTTCCTCATGAACTACGTCTCGTACTGTGATTACGAAAGAACACGCAGCTGTATGTGTGTATACTGTCTGCAAAATTTCCTGAGGCTACATTATCTAGTACAGAAATTATAAATTGTAACATCACACCGAATGCCGTGGTTTTATTCCATGAACAGCAGAAAAGTAGTAAGCGAGAATTTGGTTCTTGGCGATAAATAGTTCAATTAAGGTGTGAAATTATGTTTAAAGTTTGTTGCAAGTCGCAAAGTAATTTCGTTCTCATATACTACATACATAAAGGCTCGTCGCATTATGTGGCACTCCTTTCAACTCCTATAGTTTACGACGTTATATCTCCTGAATCATGCGTTACAGAATTGGTACTTCACGTTAAGGAAGATATGTAACAAAATTGATTGAAATCGGTCCAGTAGTTTAGGAGGAAATGTGCAACACTGACGCATAATGTAGAAGTTTTTATCCCATTTCATTGCTTATGACGTCATATCTCGTGAACTATGTGTTGCACGTGTTCCTTACACTTACGGCGGCCGTCCTCATGGATTGAAGCTTACGTGTGCAAAATTTCATAAAGACTGGGACAAAACTGTAGATTTTTATGCAATACGTATACACAAATATTCAGACACTCTGCTTTATATATAAACATAAAAAATTGTAATATGCAGAGTGTCCCACTTAAATGATTCACTCCAAATATCTCAACGAAAGATACTGAAATTCGGCTTTCACAGGCATGAACGTAGGGCAGTATGAAAATAAAAACTATCAGACATTCCAAAATGTAAGCAAATCCTATTTACAATACAAAATTATATTTCTTTTTCATCGAAACACAGTATTATTTTTATGCAATCAATAGCGTAAAGTTCACATATTTCGATCTGATTTTCAATATTTATTTTTGTTCCAGAGTTATTTGCCCTGAAGTGTTTAATAAAGCAATACAAAATAAAATAAATAAAACTTAATTTTATATTATTTATTTTTGTATTCTTATGTATTTTGTGCCTGGGCCGCGAAACAGGCCAGGGCGATTTTTATTATTTCTTTAATCAAACTCTTCTTTGACCTTTAGCGATAGTTTTATTTGTATTTAGTTTATTTACACTATTATGCGAAACATCTTGTATTGACATCTATATTTTGTACCTAATATTTAAGTTTTATGTTTCATGTAAAGTGAACCCTACTCCATCCCGCTGACTTTTACAATAGCCTTATCTTTTCACTTCCTCTACTATTACATCTTATTTCATCTTGTATTTAATTAAACATTTTTCTTAGTTGAGGAGAACATTTTATGTTTACTTTAAATTTTTTATTTCTTTAAAATTGGTATTATCCAATGATAAACTCGACCCTAGATGCATCATGAACCGCTAATCATTCTACTAACTTTTATCAAATGATTTTACAGCAAAAGAATATGACGGCAGAGCTCTATGAAGAATTATGTCGTTAGACGTGTGTACCAACTTTCAGAGTCAAAATATCGAAAAAAATCATGCAGAAGTTACTTAATATTAAATTCTGAATAACTTCTACTTGAACCGTTACTTTTAACCGTTCAGGCGTTACGATGATTTTATTACGTATAGTTCAGAGGTTCCCAAAATTTTTGCCGCATAGACCCCTTCCGAACTTTTTCATCCTTGTGTAGACCCCCTGCCTTTCATGTACTCAAATTTTTACGAATTCTTAACTTCAAATGTGTTTTCGCGTCTGATATGGTGCTACTGACTTTGATAACTTTGACTGTAAAAGGGTGGAGTGAAACACAAGAAAAAAAGAAAAGAAAGATGTTAAGTATTGTATATTTATTGATTTACTTAAACAACGCAAGTATATTTAACAATGGGTGGGATGTGGAGTTTACAGCCTTTACATTTGATTGATTTTCTTGTAAACAAAGTTTAACGGATTTCTTTTCTGACTCATGTGGACGACTTCACACTTCTCATTATTTATAGTAAATTGTCAATTTTTACACCATACTGATATCATATTTATATCGTTCTGCAGTTGGGTTTGATCTGTAAGTGGAGATATTTGATGTATACTACAAGTGGCGCAATCAGGGGGGGGGGGAGGAGGGACTAATGGGGCTGAAACCCCCAGCACGTCCTATAGATTTTTATTGTTTTTTCCACCGGTCGGCTCCGGAAATTTGAAGTAGTACACATGTAATGAATCACAACGTAACTATAATTTGCCATGCACAAGTGAAGGTGACAACGTGATGCCGATACTCAGAACGTGTGCTTCTGTTACTGTGAGCGTTTTAATGCCGCTGCAACCAGCTTTGATGCTGCCGCTATTGTTACTGCTATGCTGAAGTTCTGAGCTGATTGTACACATGCGACGACCCGCTTCTTAGTATTATTTTAGTTCAATTTGTACACATAGTCTTATGTTAATTAAACTGTAAAGACCTTATTCTTTGGCTAATAACACAGAATCTGCTTAATTACGAGCTTATTATACACATTCTATTTCCACCGCATTGCTCCTCTTCCACTTTCAAATTAACGCGAGCCTACTCATATTATTTCTTGTGGAATTGTTTTCGTAGTACAATAGGTTAAATTATAAAAAGTGTAGAAATAAGTCATAGCTTAAAAAATTCAATAGGCTTTATTTTTTTTTTTTTTATTTTTTATTTTTTTTTAATATTAGCCCTTCCCCTAGAACCAAATTCTGGCTGCGCCACTGTAATCTGCCAAGTCCCATCCCGAACTGAATTTTCGAGAGATGAATTATAACCTAGCAGAAGAACCCATCAATTTTCTGACTGCTGATGAAGAACTAAGGTACACAGTCACAAAAAAGACTGAATATAGTCTGTTAGGAACACTAGCGACGGTAAAACGTATTCCAGCGAGCACAGACGGAGTAGACGCGAGAAATCTCGGCGAGAATCGCGCCCGCGGCGCACGCGCCGAGCTACGCACGGTGGCGGGGCATTTGTATTCTCTGGCGACCATTATTCTGCTGATCACCGCCGAGATACGGGCAGAAATCTTAATCGAGTCGTCAGCGAGAACAATATATCGGCGCGGCGCACTGCTTAATCTCCGCAGTACAAACACTTGCTAAGCGAGACAGCCTCTCTCGCTGACTTTATCTCGCCGCCAGGCGAGCTGCTCAGCTGATAACACGACTAGCTTGTATTCTGAAGCACTGAGATACAGTCCGGCAAAATCTTTTCTAGAAATTAGTTTATCTCGCCACCGAGCGCAATTAGGAATCTCCGTATACATTCGTCACGTTGCTGACACATATTTAATAGATAAATGCTTGAAAGACTTATGTCGTCGATTGCAAACAAGCACTTCATTGCAGGAAAAAGATGTAGTTACAACGCGAGTAAGTTAACAGCAGTCTCCTTAACTAGATGTACGAGTAAATTAAAAGGCAAGCCAAGTTTTAGCGTGAATAATCCGCTACAACCTACTGCTTACATGAACAATGTACTTGTCAACGAGATTGCAGTTGTTAGGTGAAATATATTCTTTGTTTCTAACTAGAACAGAATTTCATATAAGCAAATGTAGGCATTTTCTGGTGTATCTTCTTAGACAAAAGTGTGATGCATTTAAGACAGAGCAAAAGTAATGGTATTTTACAATTGTAAATATTTCGAGAAAAAAATCATAACGATAAAATTTAAATGTTTGTAAATCTGTGAGAATTAACTGCTCTAGCCATCAGCACTAGGCTTACAATCTAATTTAACTAATTTATGCTATGGGCAACAAATACACCCATGCATGAGGGAGGACTTGTACCTCCGACGGCGAGCAGAGGCGCGCTCCGCAGCTAGGAGCATTGGAACGCTCGGCCACTGTAACGCGGCACAACGCTAAATTCAAAACAAATTTTACTCCCTCAGAAAATGCTCAATGTTTCTTTAAAATTAAAATTCTTTCATTAATAACCTGAGAGATGTGAGAGTATGAAGCAATTTTCTCTTTTAACGCAACAGTGTAAAGTTTGTAGGCGAAGAGACGACAACTATAGCTGCAGCTTAAAGTCACATTATGCCTCATGTAGACCACTCGTACCAACTAGATACTGTAGTTTGCTCGTATGTGGAGCTAATATGATGTTCTTTCTTAATTCTCTCAAACTGGTACTGAAGTCGGTACTTAGTCGAAGCATAGTACATAGAGACTACGTTTTGATAACATTGTGATTTCCCTAAATAGAGAAATGAGAGACTATATGTCGAGGTGTGGAAAACGAGCTGCGCTCTGAATTAGTACAGCTGCTTTTGATGTGTGCACATTTATGAACGTTATGTGTGTGTGTGTGAGAGAGAGAGAGAGAGAGAGAGAGAGTGAGAGAGAGAGAGAGAGAGAGAGAGAGAGAGAGAGAGAGAGAGAGAGAATGACAGACAGACAGACACAGAGAGAAAGGAAATGTTAGTATTGGGTCTCTCTCTATCCCTCTCCATCTCTGTGTGTGTTTGTGTGTGTGTGTGTGTGTGTGTGTGTGTGTTCGCAAGTAACTTTGGTATCGTACAGGTCCAGCAATAACTGAGCACGTAGGAACGAACTGCGTTGCAGAAGTACAACAACCGTCCTCTGTTGCCTCACGGCGAACATCCGATTATGATAACAGTTTTATGAATGTCGAAGTTTAGTACGACCGGTTACAGGAAATTACATGCAGTCAGAAGATTCTATTAGCAATCGAATATTGATTTTATCTGTTTCAATCCATAGATGCATTAAATAAATTCCACACATTAAAAAATTGCATCAGCTATATACGCCATAATCACATTTCTCCTGGGCATAGGGTGACATGCAGAAAAAAAATGGTAGTCGCATCCATCGAAAACATAGCGTTGACCGTAGGTGAGGCAGTGATACTTGTACACACTGTATACAGCGGCTTTAGACATTGTAAGGACGTTCCTCGATGGCAAGTGGTAAAAATCAGTCTTTGATCGCACACGGGTTGTTGCTTTCTGTCATCGAGGACTTGCATGAAGAGAAATTGTGGGCGATTGATCGTGAGTCACAGTAATGCGGTAAAGCTCTGGAATCGTTTTCAAACTACACATAGTGTCCATAATTTGCCCCATACCGGTCGCCCTAGAACAACAACAGAGGCAGACGACCGGTATTTGCGACATCTCACCCGAAGGAATCCCACCAGACCACCGGGAGACAAGTGTAAGACAGGGTTGTACGAAATAGACTCCACATAAGTCTTTGTAATCTAGACGGCTACGAAGAGGCACGGCCCTGGACACCATTCTGCATGGTCCTGATGGGCCAGAAATGACCAGGAATGGATCGTGGAAAATTGGAGGAAAGTTATCTACATAGTTTAACGTGACATATGACTTACGCCAGATGACCGTCGAGAACATGTGAGTAGAGAACCCAGTAATTCTGCACGCCAGAAACACAACGTCAGTCAAGTACAACAAGGTGGCGCATCAGTGCCGTTCTGGGTGGGTATCATGTGAGTTATTCGGACGTCATACTTTCCCATCAAGGCCGAGATGCATTCGCTACGTTGCAGGAATCACACCTTCCAACCGATCCATGAACCGTTTCATCAGAATTTCGGTGAAGAATTTAAGTTTGCGGATAAGTCGCGAGTCCATCTTCAGGCATCGTCAAGTATGTCATTGGTCGTGCCAATATTGCACGATTGGATTGGTCTGCATATTGCCTCAGATACGAATCCAATTGAAAATGCTTGAGATAATCTGAAAAGGGCTGTGCGACTACGACTTGACTGAACCACGAAGTATTCGGGACTTAAGCAGATTGCCGTTGAAGAATGGAATAAATTATACGAGCAACGATTTAGTGAACTTGTATGGTGCAGGCTTGCTTTATGCTAGGACTCATGATACTCTTGGATACGAAATAAGTGATTTGTTGGTTTCTGTTCGTCCATAAATTGGAAGTTGTATTAGTTTGGAAGTGCCAGTTCTCAATAAAACTTTTGTTTAGTGGGTGATGCAAAACAATTCATGATGTGTGTTTTTTGGCTTTTATAAATACTAAAATAGTTGATGTATTTTTCATGTTTATAAATCATTTAGTTTTATTTCAAATTAATAAATAGTTATATTTGTTAAAAGTGTATAATTTAGCTGAAATAATGATGACACAAATGTATATATAGTTTACTTTTGTGCGCCGAATATAACAATTTGTAAATGTTGAAAAATGCATACAAATTTATATGACTATTTTAGAAAATTATTCACTTTGCTGACGGCATAGAAGTAAAACGTGCCAGAACGATGTCTCTGCAGGTAACATTAAGTGACAGCAGGATATCTCATACCTCACTCTCTGACTTTCTGCTTGTATACCTTCGATAAACCACAGTGGGCGGCTGTACGAGGCGGACTGAGGTTAAAATTATCACGTATACCCTCTGTTTAAGGTACTGTATATTGCTACAGTCAACCTGTAGACTCTTTACAACAACTTCATAAACAATATGCGCTGTTGTTGTGTCAAACGAGCGTGTAACATCGTTTGTGATAGCTTATCTCGCCACTTAGCGCAATTAGGAAAATCGACAACATACGCATCAAAACCTACACAGCAATATTTCAAAGACGGTTACTCAAATGACATACTTCAAGTAATTTTTTATATAAACGATATTCTATGTCTGTGACCTTATTTCCAGGGAATGGTCAGCAGCTGTTTCTCAGCTATGGGTGAAGATATAAAGTTGGAATTTTCTCACATACTACGGTCTACTTCGTGCTGTACGAAGTGTAACGTTCTAAGTCAGTGCAGTCAAAAGTTACGTAACTTTTCTTGTACTCATTAGAACCTATATGGTGCTTCCTGTTCACCTAATATCACGAAATTTGGCAACAAGCAAGTTCTCGCAGACAGGTAAAGGGGAACCGCCAGTTAAAACTGCCTTCCACTAATCTCCCGGTATTTTTCGTGCTGTATGTCCTGCTGTTACTTCTTCACTTCCTTTTCGATCTTTCATACCGTTACTGATGGACCTGTCTATTGCTCTCTTAGCTACCAATATTTTTTCTTTCCGAAATTCATTCAAAAATCGAGGTTTCACAGCCTTATGTTAATACGATAAGAATTCACTGTTCGAAAACAGCCTATTTTGTGCTTGTTGGCATTTTAGATTTTAAATCAGTTGCATTTCTTGCCCTCTGTGCAAAATTTCCAGTTTACTCGCAGACAAAAATAATGGTTAATACTTTCCTAAAGGACTATGGCATATTTTTTTAGTTGCCCAAGTGTCATACGAAGTATGAATTCCTTTTGGACAGATTTGAGACCCTTATTTTTTCTTTTAAGTACTTTACGACGGTTTGAAGTTCAGTCATACTGTTGGCTAAAACTATGATATTTGCTGCACTCTGCTTGCTAGTTTCAGCCTATTTATTCTAATTTCCTTTTTTTCTCGAATAATTATGTACATATCTTTCTGAAGGACGTCTATAACTACATTCCCCGAAAGAAAATAGTACACAAAGAGAGAGACGAAGTCGATTTTAATCCAATGACGGCAAATGCCACCCTGTGGATATTGGTTGTAGGCTTACCGACAATGGTTTAAAAGTCGTCCGCCAACAGCGTAGTGACGTAGCTGCCAAAACGCCATCTGTATGTGTGCCCTTTAATAGGGAATGTTTACAACCAAAACGCTCATTGTGATATGAACATGGGAAACAACAGGCGCCATACTACGGGGACGCACTCATGCTTCCTACAACCATTTGAGCTAGTTTGTAAGGGGTCAAATTGTGGCCTTTCCGCCAGTGTAGCTTCGGAGAGACAGTTCAACCTAGTTTACTACTCTTCCAATGGTGAATTCCCGTCCATATTTTTCTATGCGGAGACATCGGGGTTACACGTAGATTGCATAATGTGTTTATATACTTCTGTATGACTGACATGATAGAAAACCTTTTCAAAATCAAATTAAAGAACCATAGTTAGTAGTTTTTATTTTCATCGGCTAAATTAATTGTTGAATAGTGCTTTTTGTACTACAGAATTCAACTTGTTCTATCGATTGTGCCCTTTCCACAAAATCATTCATGTAACTTGTCAAGACATTGATGAAAGTATTGTAAGTAATATGCTGCAAATAAATCATTATCATTATCATCATCATCGTCGTTACTGATAATGTCTCTCAGCGTTCGGTCTGGAGCATAGTCCCCCTAACAAAATTACTTCATGGTCGCCAAGTCAATGCTAGCTTTGATGCCTCGTCTGATGGTAAGCTTTTTATTTTAAAATCATTTTTGGTCTACCTCGACTCCTCCTATCCTCTACTGCCGAACCCAAGAATCTCTTGAGTAACCTCGCTTCTCTCATATGTGTATCATGTCCTCACCATCTCACACTGTTAGCTCTAAATGCTTCATCTATGATCTTCGTTCCGAGCTTTTCTTTCTTTTCCTTATTATTAACAACCTCCTTCCATTGTACCCATCTATTAGTACTTGCAATTATCCTTGCATCCTACACCTACATCTACAAATACTGATAAGGTGCACTGTTTTCACCCATGTTTCACTCACATACAACAAAGTTTTACGGATGCTTCAGAAACTTCTGGAGGGAATCCGAAGTTCTTTTAAAGGAATGGTCTTGAGAAAATTATATATATATATATATATATATATATATATATATATATATATATATATATATATATATATATATATAACACAGCATTGCAAACTCTCTGCAGAAGTATTGTAACGACGTCAATATACATTTTTCGTATGAACTGCAAAGAGAAATTTATGCTCCTATGGCTCTTGTAGACAGTTGTTTTCCCCTTGTTATATTTGGGAGTGTAACGAAAAACAAAACCATTATCAGTACATCTGTCACCTCACCTCGTAGATGGCATCTGCCGTCATTGGATCAAACTGGACGTCGACTTTCTACGTGTGCATTTTTTCAGCAGTACCGTATATATATCTTGCAGTGTGCTCCTGTAGGGCACGAGTTTTTTCATAAACTGAAATGTTCAAATGTTTGTGAAACTATGGGATCAAATTGCTGTGGTCGTCGGTTCCTAGACTGCCAAACTACTTAACTAACGTATTCTAAGAACAAAACACATAGCAATACCCGAGGGAGGACTGGAACATCTGACGGGGAGCGGCCGCGTACTCTGCAACAAAGGTCCTTAGAGGCAACAGCCACTGCCGCGCAGCTTTCATAAGCTAAAAAGCAGGCTTGTCTAAGGTGCAACAAATATTTTTCCGACAATGTAATAGTGGCACGAGGTTGCATCCATCAGGTACACTACGTGTTGAAAAGTTCCGGACACCCCCCAAAACTTAAGATTTTCATATTAGGTCCATTGTCCTGCCACCTACCGCCAGGTACTCCATACCAGTTACCTCAATAGTCATTGGACATCGTGAGAGAGCCGAATGGGACACTCGGAGGAACTCAAAGATTCAATATGTTCGAAAGTGTGTAATTCTGTGGAACCAAGCTACTTTGGTCATCAGTCCCTAGACTTACGAACTACTTAAACTAACCTAAGGACAACACACACATTCATGCCCAAGGGAGGATTCGAATCTCCGACGCCGGAGGCCGCGGAACTCAACGTACTTCAAACGAGGTCAGGTGATTAGACGTCTTTTCTGTACGCCAGTGTTTCCTAAAAATCCCTAGATCCACTGCTTCTGATGTTATAGTGAAGTGGAAACGTGAAGGGACACATACAGCATGAAAACGTCTGTTGACAGAGACCGCCAATAGTGGCAGAGGGTCGTACAGTGTAATGGGCATCTATCCAGACCATCATACAGGATTTACAAACTGCATCAAGATCCACTCCAAGTACCATGACAGTTACAATGGATCAGTTGAGTTTCATGCTCGAGCGGCTGCCAATAAGCCCCAAATGACGCAGGCCAAGGCAAACGGCGTCTCGCTTGGTGTAAGGAGCGTTGACATTGGATAACTGAACGTGGAAAAGCAGTGTGTGGAGTGACGAATCACGGTGCACAATGTGACGATACGATGTCTGGGTGTGGATATGGCGAATGCCCAGTGAACGTCATCTGCCAGTGCATGTAAGGCCAACAGCAGAATTCGGGGCGGTGCTGTTACGGTGTGATCGTGTTTTTCGTGGAGGGGGCTTGTTGATTTGCGTGACACTATCACAGAACAGGCCTACATTGACGTTTTAAGCATAATCTTGCTTCTCACTGATGAAGAGGATATTTTAACAAGATCAAACACCTGTTCATGAAGCACAACGTGTGGCGACAATAACATCCCTATAATGGACTGGCCTGCACAGAGTCCTTACTGAAATCCTATATGAAGCCTCTGGGGTGTTTCGGAACTCCGAGTCCGTGCCAGGTCTCACAGACCTACATCGATACCAGTGTAGCACACCGAGAAAAATTGGCTGCCATTCTCCAAGAAATCTTCCAGCATCGGTTTGAACGTATGCCTGCGAAAGTGGAAGCTGTCATCAAGGATAAGGGTGTGCCAACAGCATATTGAATTACAACATTACTGATTAATACTTTTTCTTTATTGACCGCCTATACTGGGAATTTTTAGGTGGCCCACCTTTCATCCGAGCAGCTGAATCAACTCTTCTTAATAAGTTTTCTTATATCTTGTCTGATAAAATAGAAGAGACTAACGTGCTTAAATACCACATACGCCTGACTGATGACGTCCCGGTAACCGTATAGTTTATCACCACATGGAATGAAGATAATTAGGAGTAAACTCTCTAAAATGCTTCAGCAGAGAGTTATTAGACACTTACATCCCCATGAGCGGCTCCCATATTTTTTATACCTAAAGATCAAGGCCATGACTTTCGCTCTGTAGTTCACTGTCGAAAGTAGAAAGTAGATATTGAGTCAGTACCTCTACCCGATCTCCATATTTCGTTCACATGGTTTGCGGGATCAAATTGGTTCACCGTGCTCGATTTAAACAAGGCTTATTACTAGATACCCCTTGCTGAGCAGTGCGAACATGTAACCACTTTTTGTACTAATTGGAATCTTTTTGAATTCAATGGGGTTCCCTTTGGATTAGCCACTGGCACCGCCATTCTTACTCGAATCCTCGATAATATTCTAGGTGACCTCAAGTTGGTCTGCGTATATAATTTCCTGGATGACGTAGTCATTTGTAGTAAAAACTTTACTGGCCACCTCTACCATACTGAACACGTCTGCTCCAGGTAGCAGGCCTGACCATTAAACCATCAAAGATTACTTAAGCGCGTCAGAAAGTTTCATTTTTAGGACACCTTGTTTCTGGCACAAACGTTTGTATTGATCAAGAACGCACGAAGGCACTGAGCCCTGAAAACCACTGTTGATAAAAAGAGTATCGCAAAATTCATCGGTATGGCAAATTATTTTAGGCGCTTTGTACCTAATTTTGCCCAGATCGCGGCCCCGCTCAACTATATAAGGTGTAAAGGAGTTAGGTTTGTGTGGGGCTGTGATCAGCAACATGTCTTTGACGCCATTAAATCTTGTGTTTATAAACGATTTAGGAGAGAATCTGAATAGCTCCCGTAGGCTGTTCGCGGATGATGCTGTCGTTTATCGGTTAGTGAAGTCAACATAGGATCAAAAGCAACTGCAAAGCGATTTAGACAAAATTTCTACATGGTGCGAAAATTGACAGTTGACTTAATAAAGAAACGTGTGAAGTAATACACATGACCACTAAAAGAAATCAGCAGAACTTCAATTACGAGATAAATCAGTCAAACATTAAGGTTGTAAATTCTACTAGATACCTAGGAGTTACAATTACGAACAATGTAGACTGGAGAGAACACATAGAACATATTGTGGGGAAGGCTTCGAAGATGCACCAGCTCCATCAAAGAGACTGCCTACATCGCACTTGTGCGTCCTCTCCTGGAGTACTGTTGCCCATTGTGGGACCCACACCAGGTGGGACTGACGGATGACATTGAGAAGGTTCAGAGAAGGGCAGATCGTTTTGTTTTATCACTTACGGGAGGGGGGGAGCGTCACGGATTTGTTACACGAGTTGGGGTGGAAATCATTAAAAGAAAGACGTTATTCACTGTGGCGTGATCTGTTTGCGAAGTTTCAATCGCCGACTTTTACTTCTGAATGTGAAAATATTTTGTTAGCAGCCACCTACTTAGGGAGATATGACCATCCCAATAAAATAAGAGAAATCAGATCGGAAACGGGACGATTTAGGTGTTCTTTCTTCCCGCGCGCTATCAGGGAATGGAACGGTAGAGAAAAGTTATGACAGCGGTTATTGAACATTCCGCCAAGCACTTAAATGCGATTTTTAGAGTATCTATGTAGATGTAGATGTATCTGTCATCGTACCGTTCTTGGAGTACCCGATTTTAATAAACGATTTGTCGTGGAAACTCACGCCTCCAATATTGGTATTTCTGCAGTTTTGTTACAAGAACATTGGGTACCGTAGATAGAGGGAGCCACGAACTTATAAGTCATTTTCAGGAAAGTGTTCGGATATTTTTAATCACCTAACGTAGCAAACGTTGCTTCTGAAGTACTGAATACAGATTTACATGTCGAACAGCACCATTTGTCAGCGCCCACTGCTTTCGGTGACATCAGCAGGTCCTCAGGCAGAACAGTGGCGAATGCAGCGACGGTTGGTGCGGGGCGCGTGTTCAGGACGGGATGTGTTCTGAGCAGTGGTGGCTACCCGGCCGCGGCACGCACAGTGGTTGCTTTACCGCCGCCTGCCGCCGGGAGGTCAGAGGCGGCGGCTGCCCGTCTCCTCTCGCTGGGGGGCCGGTCCCCCGCGGTCGCGCCAAGCGCTGCCGCGTATATATTACGGAAACGAATTAAACGGACGGCACAGCAGGAAGCGCCGTCTGGCATCCGCCGAGCCTCGGCTCTGACGTATTTCCAGGGGGCCGTCGTCTTTAAATTGTTAATTATAACCTGAAAATGCTCCCGGAATTCTTATCTGACCCGAGATTTTTCCCCCAGCTGTGCCAATTTATTCTACGTACATGCTATAGCAGACGGACGCCACTTCTCTCTTCTCAGGTTGTTTACTGCGTAGGAGAACACGGTGCATAGTTTCTCTGTTTTTTTCTTTTTTTCCCCCTTTTAGTCTGCTAACCCGGAACTTGTTTTCAGCAGTTTCATTAATTTTTCATTTAAGAACTCAAACATTTCTAAATAATTGCGTCAGTCTGCTGCTGATCCTGATCAAGCGAAACATAGTCTAGATAGCAGATGTCTCGGTGTGAGGCGTCACTGAGACCGAGCGAGGTGGACTCACATTCGGGAGGACAGTGGTTCAGATCAACTTCCGGCCATCACTTTCATGATTTTCCTAAATCACTCCAGGTAATGTCCTTTGAAAGAACATTGCCGATAGACTTCCCCATCCTTTGCTCAAAATCCGAGCGTGATCTCCTTCCTCCTCCTTCACTTTGAGATAAATCGATTACCATAAAATAAAAGGGGATATGCAAAAGCATGAGTCCAAGTAAAGATAAACGGATATCGGGATATTGAGGAATATATGGAATAACAAATTTCACATGAGATTTCTCTCTCCTTTTTTTTTTTTTTTTTTTTTTTTTCGTTGTCTGTCGCACGAGATGGCGAACTCTGTTGAAATGCATATGTTGATGACGAGCATAGTTTGTAAATTATTTTGTTTAAATAGATTCTAGTTCCATGATAAACTGTTCTTTAAAAAAATACGGGCTTTTTACTGATATATCATTAACGTGCTTTTTTCGAAGTAATTAATTGTACTCAATACGGGCGGGAAATTAATATGGCCTCGTGCCTCCGTCTTGGTAATTATGATGGCACCTCAGGCCCATTTGGCAAACTATCTCTGCTTCTCATAGGGAACGCCATGACTGTCAGCCATTTCACAAGGGAACCTTAGTTGTTTGCCATTAAGTTGTTATTATTTTCTTCACGTAAGCTACTTACTTCACTCATTCATTACGATTTTTCTGCAAACGTAATAGTAACTACATGCAATTGTCTTGGTTCTGCGCTTTTATTACAGAAGGTATGAGTTCTTCGCGGATGTCTTGTTTTAATATCCACCACAATTTCCACTACGTTTGTGGTAGATAGTGTCAAGAAACGCAAGGACGGATAACAAATGCTCCAGAATTTCCAATACTTTGGAGTTAATATGACTGTGAAACTGCATTTTTTTGCACGTAGATAAATTTTCTGACAACCTGAGCGATTCCAACGAATAACAATGGGAAGGTTTCCACCAAGACATGAACATTTTCAAGGTAAGGCATTCAGGCCGATTAGATCGCCATATGATGGCACAGTAAAGCTGCATTTGATAGAGAGACTGTCCGGACCAAAAACAACGAACATAATCCCATACAAAACATTCCTCTTAATTATTAGTGATATGTTTTGTTGTTATTCTTAATTTCATTACTACACTTGTCAAAACAAACAGGATTAATTGACGTATCTAGTTTCTGAGGTATTGTCATCGGTAGACTGAACTAATATAGTTGGACGTCTTTTGTGTCGGTTCTACGTAGTAGAGACAACATTAGCGAGATAGTGGTAATAACAAATAGTTGGTGCCGTGGGGGTTGCTGTTGACTTGTGTTGACTCTGCTAAACGAATTACACAAGCAGTTGAGTTCAAGAGTGCAAGCAGATAGTGCAATGTAACAACAATGTGACTTATCATAAGCAATGACATGGATAGCCATAAGAAGGTTCGAAGCAGGGCAGGCACAGAGAAAGGTGGCTGCAGCTATTGGAATGTCCAGAAGTGTAATTTTCAGGACCTGAACGCTATTTGAGACAACAGAAAGCATTAAAAGAAAGAAGAGCCCAGGGCGTCCACGGGTAACATCAGCAAGAGGTAACCGTAATCTCCGGTTAACGGCCTGTCGAGACAAGAGGCTGAATGCAACTCACCTACAACGCACCGTACAGGCAGCAACAGGACGCACAATCGTCGTTCGCACTCCGGAGAGAACGTGGGACTCGGAACAATCCGGTTTAAGTGCAGGTAACATGCCCATATCATTGTGGTGGGACGAATGGTGTGGGCATGAGTCAGTATTGGCGGACGTATGTACCTCTATGTCTTTCATTATGGCGCTTTCACTACTCAGAGGTATAGAGACGAGATCCTTCGACCTTATGTTGTGCCCTAAGCTGGTGTCATAGGAGACTGGCTCCTACTAACGGACGATAACTCTCGTCCACCGATAGACAACACGGCTGAAGCTGAGGAAACTGAACGAATGGAGTGACCAGCTTGTAAACCTGATTGAGCATGTCTGACACACACTTGTCAGATCCAATGGAGCCAGACAAGATCCTCCCACAACGGTTGCAGAGCTGGATATTGCAATCATGGAAGAATGGCCAAACATCCCTCTAGAGCTGATTGATAACCTCAACATGTGCATGCCACGCAGGTGTGCAACTGTACTGGTCGTCCGCGGTGATCACACATCATATTATAGGGCAACGGGCAACGAGAATGACTTTTTCAGTATTATGGTAGCCTCATAGTGGATCGCTCTAAGAGAACTCTATGTAAACCTCAGTATTGACAACAAAATATCGTACTGCATCACACAAAAATTCCAATTCCAACCAATATCTGAGAAAAATATGTTTTTGTTGTTACGGTCTTCAGTACGTAGAATTGTTTGATGCAGTTCTCCACCCTACTCTATCCTGAGTAAGCCTTTTCATTTTCTTATAAGATGATAATACGTCACCATACGTATAACTCGTATGATACATCACCTGATATCCTAATTGTTTTGAGCAACGTATTTGTATTGTTTATATAACTTTGCTGTTGGAAATCAACTTTTAAATTTAAAATAAAATTTTAAGTATATTCCCTTATTGATTGTAGTTTAACTGACTGAAAACCAAGATATCTCGGGTACTAACTAATCAGATATTCGGTTAATCCCTTTCTCCGCTCAATTCTTCCTGCCCCTCTCACAGCCAGTTTCATCTCCCTGCCCCTCTCTCCATCTTCTCTTCCTTTTTCCTTCTTCGCTTTTTCAGTTCATTTCGTTCTTCCCCCGTCTATGAAAAATTACTAATTAGAACAAACTATTATTGTGATGGGCGAAACCGTTTCGAGGTTTTTTTCTAAGGTATCCTTTGGAATGAATGATACGGTAGTTTGTAAAATATAAAAATGTTCTCCATAAAAACATGTGCCAACTTTTATAGTGAGACTTCATATACAGTCTTTCTTAAGGATGCACAAGAAGCTATTCAGTTTTTATAAGACTTTGGCTGTTTTCTCTCAATGAGAGTCAATAAAAATCATCATTGGTATAATTTTCTATTAGAACAAGTTTTACTTGGTCTGCGTAAAGGAGTTTGACATTCAGAGATCGAGAAAACAAAGAAGGAAGTGGGAGTGAAGGTAGCACTCCAGTGTATTTCTGAGAGACGTTGCTAATCAGGTATTACTGAGTCGAAAAACTCGTTAAATCGCAAGTAGAAAGACAGCTTTCTGAAATAAGGAGAAATAAACCAAAATCGTGTTGAAGATCTTATTATGGTGTTCTCGACAAATCGGTGCGTTATTCTGAATTGTTAGTGTAATAGACGTCTGAAAACGAGAAAAAAATTAAACGAGATAAAAATTAACTTACTGTTAACGTTGCCGTACATAATCAATAACTACGAGTTCACATTTGCGGACGACACCTATTTGTATAAATGAGACAGTACCGTACAAGAGCAGTGTTCATAGAAATGTAGCGTTGAGTTGGAATGTTGCTTCGGCTAGTGGAGGTTCGGCCGATATCCAGCCCGCCGGCGAGATGTGTTGGTTGGGTTGCGTACCCCACAGGGGCTAAAGCGCGCTACGTGTGTAGCGCACAGCCTGAGAGACCAACGAATGCCTTCTGTGGCGTACTACAGTAGGAAAACGACACCCGGATGTCGGAAATATCGTGAGATACAATCACCACAGCATGTTCTTGAAACATGTGAGATTATTACACCGATAGAATTACACGTTTAGTACGCATCTTTTTACGATCTATTTATGAAACTACGAGCACGTACTGTTTTTTATCATGCTGTTACCACGGGAATTATTGAAGAAAAGTAAGTTAACGAGATTCTGGAGTGTGTACTATTAGAAAACGCTAAAGAAACAGATTTAACGATGATTATGATGCTCTTCTTTTCAGCGTCCGCTGTGCGATATTTTTGTTGATTCCTAGATTGTAAAATGAAAAGACGTTGGAATCTATGAGTGTAGTAATGGATAATTTTGTGGTACGGTTCGCTTTCTGTTTATGTCTTTGCAAATTTGTAGAAATTATTATTATTATTAATTTTTTTTAGATGTTGTTATGTATGTATCGTAGGAGTAATGCAGTAGCCGCAGTGGAGTAGCCGACCGGTCCAAGACACCTCGCTACGAAACGCGGGGTTTCTCGCAGTCGGAGGTTCGAATCCTCCCTAAGGCACGGGTGTGTGTGTTGTCCTTAGGTTAGTTTACCTTATTTTAAGTAGTTTGTAAGCTACGTGATGACCACGCAGTTTTGTCCGATAGATTTACAAGCATTTGAACATTTCTTTCAGTAATTCGGTAGTCGACAGAAGAAAGTAAGAGTATACTGAAAACATTAATAAAAGTATCTGCCGTTGTATGGAGCAGATGTAATGAATTATGACACGAAAGTGGGTTTCTTTCCGACAGGAAAATTATGAGAATACACTACCATAAATGTAATTACTGCTAGATCTGTTAATGCTCACAGAGGTAATGTAACAGAAAATCTGTATCACAGACAACTAGAGAAGAATAATTCCTCCTGCAAGCAATATATTTCCGCAGCAGTCACCTGTATTTACTCTGTATACAGTGGAGACCGTATTAAAGGCACGTAACACGTGTTGCCAGACACATACAGGCTGCAATTACTGGTTGGAAGTGAAGGCGGCGGGGGCCCGTCACCTGCCCTTTCAGAAAGGGTAATTTTCCACAAGTAATCCGAGGATAAGATAAATTTTGCAATAAAGTAGAAAGCGAGCGGCGAGCAGTGCATGTACACACACACACACTCACACACACACACGCACACATACGCACACACACACATACACACACCCCCTCACGCACACACCCAGACGAGAACACTTGTTCACGTTTCCTCGGGAACTGGCAGCGAGAACCGTCAGGTGCGGCGTGTCAGCGACGCGGGCGGGTTATGAAGTGTGCTTTTCGATATCGAGGCCCGGCCCCGTCGCAAAATCAACACGTACTCGGTGATGGATCGACAGTTCGGCAATAAAGCACACACATGTGCGGCCCGAGCAGAGCGGGCAGCGCCTCGGGGCGTAGCGCGCCGCCCACCCCGCGAGTAACTCGTTAATGGGTTGGCAAACAGCACGGGCACACGACGCCGTGACACGTGTTCCCAGCAGATAACGGCTGCTGCTGCTCTGCATTACGCGCTGCACACCGAGAATTAGTCGCCGACTGGACACCGCGCCGATCCGGACCTCCCGGCTGGCATCCGCCCAAACCCACTCCCCGCCCTTCCCTAACCCACCATCACGCTGATATTTAACACCTGTACGACGTTTTTTTCTCTCAAACTAATCACACGCAAAGTGCAGAACTTCTGTCACTTCTAGATGCAATCTCCAAACAGCTACAAACGTTTATTATTATCTCTGTTCGAAGGGAACAGACATTGGCGGTGATTCGCAGCAGAGACAAATACATCCATGTATATATACATGTGGCGCCTGTTTCGAAAGAACAGACGTCACTTCTGATCCTGCAGTTGTTATTATTTAATATTCACAGAATATATGACATCAACTGCGATTGGGCAAAGCTGAAAATGTGTACCCAGCCGGGATTCGAACCCGGGACTCCTGCTTTCTAGGCAGTTGTGATGACCCCTACACCACTGGAGACACAGTGATCACCGACTACCTAAGCAGGCCTCCCGTCAGATACGAATTCCCAGCTTCGCCCTGCCCACAGTACTCAAACTCGTGCTTAGGTAGTCCTTGCAGGTGCGGTGATCACTGTGTCTCCAGTGGTGTAGGGGTCAGCGCAACTGCCTAGAAAGCAGGAGACCCGGGTTCGAATCCCGGCTGGGTACACATTTTCATCTTTGCCCAATCGCAGTTGATGTCATATATTCTGTGAATATTAAACATCCATGTATATGCTTCGCAAATCGCGGAATTTTCCGACGTCTGCTGCTCCTGTAAGATGGACAAACGATCTGCAACACATGAAAATTTCTGCCGGACCGGGACTCGAACCCGGCTCTCCCGCTTTTCGCGAGCGGTCGCCTTAACCACTCGGCCATCCGTGCACGCTTCCCGGCCAGGCCCAAATTTCCATGTGTTATACTTGCCTCTTTCCCTCCAATGCTCGCACACGTTATAGTGCGAGTCCCGCAAGAGGGAGAGAGACAATTCTACCACCGTAAGCTTGTCAGGTGTTAATGTTTATTATTATGTCTGTTCGAAGGGAACAGACGCTTGCAAATCGTTTATACATCTTACAGGAGCAGCAGACGTCGGGAAATTTCGCGATTTGCGAAGCATATACATGGATATATTTATCTCTGCTGCGGATCACCGCCAACGTCTGTTCCCTTCGAACAGACATAATAATAAACATTAACGCCTGACAAGCTTACGGTGGTAGAATTGTGTCTCTCCCTCTTTCGGGATTCACACTATAACATGTGCGAGCATTGGAGGGAAAGAGGGACTGTTGTGGAGGGCAAGAGGGGGGTGTTTTGAAGGTGCATTGGTCTGATTTTGTTTAGCCCTGAGGCGGAATTTGTACCTGTCATTATCGCGTCAGTGATTTCTGCTTCAGTGATGCTGTTTTGTCAGTTTTGCTGCGTCTTCCGTGTTGGTAGGTATTTCTGGAAGTTACTTTTCTAGACATCTTCCGAAGTTGTCGTCGGATCTGCCGTCTGTGGGCAAGAAATGGATTCGTTGGAGGACATTACCGAAGGCATCAGCTTGGTTTTTCAGGTCGATGGTAGGTAACGACAATGTCGTCGCTTTAAGTATCAATAACGATCCCAACTCTCTCTGCTTCTGCTACAGTTCAATGTGCCGTATAATTCTGCAATCTATATCACAAATTCACTATGAGATCACGCGTTATGATTAAGGTCTCCCTGTTACATTAATTATATGTACCTCTTAAAACCACCGAAAGGTTGTGTCATCAGAACGTACAGTACTCCGAGGATATTCTCATCTCAGTTTCTTCTGTTGATTAGTCTCAAGTCTTTCACCCGTTGACCGTTAGAAAGCTAGCATTTATCGTACCGAGTCTATCGTGGAGCTGAACACTAGGAATAGATGCGGCCTGTACATGCGATACGTGTGCCTCGGCGTCGGATACACGATCGCAGCGCACTCCAGCGACAGTTGTGGGCTGCATCAGTTTCGCAAATCACACTGTGGGAAACGGACGGGTGATGTCCGTCCTTTGACAAAAACGCACACTTCTACCCTTCTTTAGATGTTAGTGATGTGCTCTATAAACTGCCGGAAACAAAACTAGAAGCTACCTGAGGTATATTAGAGGTACTGATAATGGCGTCGTCCGCCTACAGACAGCATAGTGCCATATCTGTAAAACTGCCACCTGAGTGTACCACTGAAAAGAGTTTGTTATAATAACTGCCAACATCGCTCATTTGATGCATTTTATTTCATAACCAATCAGAACTTGCTTCCATCCTCAGATGATCTCACTTCATAATAAATAGGTGTCAGTGTCGTCGTTGAAATGGGACTGTGCTCAAGTTATGTACCATACTGGACATTCACAGTATTAAAGCTAATTAATATTAAGCCGTGAAGGTTACACTATGTGCTAATATGGGTGTTTCAGCATGATTCGATATCTGGTAACTCAATTTCGCTTGAGCTATCAATCTCTAACAGTAATCATACCATGTATGCCTTATTCACTGTTTCAGTAATAAATCGTGAGTCAATTAGAAAACTCTACGAAGGCGTACTAATTTTTATTTCGAACAGTGTATTTTCTATGTACCTAAATGGTCTGACCGACAAAGTGGGCTAGGCGAAGGGGTCGTTATTGACTGATAGCAGTAGGATAAAAGAAGTCTTGACAAGACTTCTAGCTTGATATGTAGAAAAATTTAGTGATGCTGATGAGTCGGAAAACAATTAATCCTAATGAGGTAATCGTCGTGACCCGTTTGACAAAGTTGAGTCGATTAAATATTTAGGCGTGACGTTACAGAGGGGTCTGAAATGGAGTGAGTTTGTAAGGATATTCGTGGGGAAGACGGATGCTAGAGTTTCGTCTGTTGGGAAATTTCTGGGAAGATGCCGCCAATATATAGAGGAGGCAGCGTAAAGAACCCTTCCTCAGTACTCGTCAAGTGTTTGTTATCCACAGCAGATCGGTTTATAATATGATGTCGAATTAATTGATAAGCGGGCTGTTAGGTTTGATACTGGTAGGCTGGATCAACGCACGTGTTGGAATCGCTAGGAGGAGAGGTGACGTTCTTCCCTAGAAACGCTAGTTTAGAAAGTTGAATACTGAATGACTCTAATGTCACTTACTAAAATTTCGCGTAAAGACCAGAAAGAAAACAGAAGTTATGATCCACAGAGAGGCACGTTGTGTGGTGCTCTGTAGATGTAAGCAGCCCACAGCTATCTTATTTTCCAGACCTCTCTTGACAGCTTTTTCTGGAATTAGATCCTAGTAACATTGTGCCATTTTAATGAGTAGCGCATTCGTTAAAGATGGTCAATCTGAGTATGATGGCCCTCTGAACACTACTCTAAACAGTGGGTAATCCAGTAACCGGTGCGCTCGAAGAGTATGATGAATATACATATACCACTAGACGAATATGGCAGTGTAAGCAGTTTGTATTTGCAATGTTTTCTGGTTTGAAATCAGTATGATGTTGGTTGTTTGACGTCATTTGTGAAGTGACTATTGGTACAAAAGCTTAAAAGAAGGTTCAACTTCCGCCGTTCAAACTGCAAGGGCTATCGGGAAGGAAGACTGTGACCTGCTGATAAAGCTGTTTTATTAGAACGGCCGCAACAGCAGCACTTTACTGAGGCGAACATCGCCTACAGATACAGTTGGGAAGAGCACCCTTGTCAATAAATGTGCTAAAAGATGTGATCAAGAAATTCGAAGAAACAGGTGAATTGGGCGTCCCATTCCCATGGCGATTGTTGACGAAGTTGCTGTAGCTGTTACCTACCGTGCGACACACGCCTCAAATTCTGCAGCCAGTGCCCGAGCTCCAGTATGGTGATTGCCTCTGTCCTGGTCAACAGTTGAAAAGATTTTGCAGCGCGTTTTACTCTGGTATCCCTATAGGATCTGTAATGTGCATCACATGTATGTCCAGCAAATGCTATAACGACGGGACTTTGCCCTTTGATTTTGGCACTTTTTAGGCAAAGGAATATTATTTGGGCGGAGGAGATACATTTTACTCTGCGTGATACTGTGAGTTCAAAGAACTAATGCATCTGGGGTTCTACTCTCCCACACGTTGTGGAAGGTCATCCACTGCACACTGCTTCGTGGTTGTGTGGTGTAGTTTCACAAGATCCTTCATTCTCGGCCCGTTTTTCTTCGAGGAAATGACACTTGTTGGGCAACTTAAGTGTACAATAACAGCTCCACTTTTTAAAGCTCTCCTCGTGCGACATGTGATTCTGATTTTGCAAGAACGAAACTGTGCCCACACCACTATTTTCATGGAAGACAGGGCGACACTTCATGTCACTCACCAGGTGGACGTGTTTCGAGAAACCTTATTACGAGGAACCTTTTCTAATCATCACATTATCTTTACTCATTTTCAAGACGTACTGACTTCCAGATTCCCCGTCCTAAATCCACGTTACTTCTAGTTGTGAAGGTGTTTGAAGGATTGTGTCTATCAGTGTTGAATCCGGACTATTCGGGATCTGAAAACATACGACGACATATCGCCCACATTACACCGGATATCCTGCGGGCAAATGTCGTCCATGCTGTGTTACGGTTGTAGCAAGTTGCTGGATCGGAAGTCCGTATTGAACACATGTAAGTTGTGAGCGTTTCCTAATAAATGTACGAGAACCACAGAAAAAAATTAGAGAAGCTGGTATTTGAACCCAGAACTTTCTGCATGCGAAGCAGACACTCTACCACTGAATTACACCCCCGTTTACACCTCGACTTCTTTCGAGAAAGCCTGCTGTCGTCATTTTATGTATTGGTCGGTACAGTAAGTGTACTGCTAATACATGAAATGAAGGAGCAGGGATTCTTTGGCGCAGCGGTAGCGCGTCTGCGTGCAGATCAGAAGGTTGAGTGTTCAAATCAAGTCGGGGTCATGATAAATTTTTTCGTCCGAAAGACATTAAACAAATTGTCACTAAAGTCAGATATCAATTGGTTAAGCGCAGCGAACTATCAGATGATGTTTTAACAAGGCCACAAACGTAATTTATCTACTCTGACGTCGACAAGAAGGCATCACCTAGCCCATTCAGCAGTCGCGAAATGGCAAGAACTTTTGTTGTTTACATTTTTAACATTATATTTTTAATTTTAACATTATTTACCGTCCCCTATTCCTGCCCTCACACCACATTCTGACTACTGACAGCACTATATTTTCTCCTGGTGACTTTCATCATTGAATTGATTAGTACCTGTTCCATAGATCATGAATATGAGATTTCATAACTATATGGAATGTGTCAATTTAGTAAAGGCTAACATTGTATGACGATTTTTTTAAATCACTAATTTCTACGTAAGGATTCATATACTGAGTAGTGATGTGTGATGTGATGTTCGATTTTTCAGAACATTTAATTTTTTATCAGTGAAAGCATATATATAGAATTTTCTGTTGAATAGCATTACTGAAAACTGAACTGACATTTTGTTAGTACCTTATTTTTACAAATATGGGAAACTACTCTTGAATACATTACTTTCTCAAGACCTTTGGCTAAAACTTGCAGAATTGAGATTGGGTGATAATTGTTGATATCGGACGTATTTCTTTTTCTATGCAATGGTTTAACAATAGCATACTTCACCTAGAAAGATACCCAGTTCCAGACAGTTATTACATATGTGGCTGAGAATCCTTCTTAACTGTTGGGAACAAGCTTTTAGTACTCCGCTGCAAATGCCGTCAATTCAATACGAACTTTTACGTTTGAGTGAGGTTATTATTTTCTTCACTTCTAAGGGAGAAGCGAGTGGAATTTCACTTGCATCAGATTGCATAGGTATGGCATCTTCCATTAAAAGCTTTACCTCTTCTGTTGAACATTTAGATCCTAATTTCACCACAACATTTAAAAAATGATAATTAAAATATATATTTAACTTCTAACTTTTTGTTAGTAAAATTTCATTCATTGTAATGGTAATACAGCCTCCTTGTGCTCTTGCTTGCCCTGTTTCCCTTTCAATTATATCCAAATTTGTTTTAAATATTATCAGAGGTGCTAATCTCAGACATATTCCCCAATCGCAGCATTACTGGACATCCCAATCAAGTTCCAGCGCCTAGCGATGTATACAGCCCGCACTGCAGCATTCGGAACACTTTTAATCGTAACCACCCTGCTATGTATTAGTTACCTTACTTAAAAGTCAATCGTACCGCCGAAGAAGAAATTACGCGAGTTAATGTAGCATAATACACTCTTACACAGGCAGGAAATGTAACATTGTGTAGTGGGACAGATTTGTGAGCCCCTACTCACCCATAACATCTTTGTTTTGCAGGATATGAAAATTAAAGATTGCGTATTAATGAAAACGATTTACTAAATGTTGAGTAATGATTTTTATGATGTGATACTTAAAAAATAATGTTTTCTGTTGGTTTCTGTTTGTTTCATGGTCGATCGAGGTACTGCAATAAACGGGAACAGCGTCGCTGCAGCACCGACCGGCATTACAGAGCTGGCCGTTATATGAAGTTAGCCGGCAGTGATGGGGCAGCGGACGTCTCTGCGCCTTCTTTACTACAGGACATCGATCGTCCTCTAAGAAGATAATTTAACATTATTATTGGTGTGGATGTTCGTCAGTTCAGATTATGTCCTTGTGAATTTATGATTGGATCAGAAGCAAATATTATATGCTTGTATTGCAAGTGGACCAATAAACATGTGATGTTTGACTGAAGAAGAGTTTTAAATATTAAATCATCTATATGGAATGATTTATTATTTAATGTGAAATGTGTAAATTTTTTAAGACTTTATATGATCTTCTACATCTAGGAAGAAAACACCATCAGTTTGAAAAGTTTATAATAGGCTATTGAATTTTGAGACGCATTCAAATGAAAGAGTTGTATTTTAAATGTGAAACTAAAATATAGTATGCTGTGGATTTTCGCTCGAATGCCAGTTTCATGACTGAATAGGTTCTAAAGAGTTTAAACTTTGAATGTGAAGTTACATACTAGCCATTTATCTTTCTCTCGCGGGTATAAGGACCTGTTTGTGTTTTAAGAAAAGATAGAAATATAAACTGTCATACCTCGAACGCAGAGGATACCGTGCTCACGGTTGCGGCTCCTCTAGGGGGATGCTTGTCCGCTGTTGGTTGAGCTGATCTCTACGAGTTTACGAGAGTAACTCGGGCGTCCGATCCTTGTTTGTTGTGAGAGCACTCGTGCTCTCCCGACAATCCATTTGTAGTCTGAGGCAACGTCTCAGAGATAAATTAAATTGGTCCCAATCCCCCGGTTCCGACCAAGGTTTTCGGGAGGATTTCCTTGGTTGTAAAGCGACTGCCGGGACTAGTGAGCCCCTCCCACTTATTCCCAATTGGGATCCCCCCTTTGCCCCACTATCAGCTTGTCTGATAATTGGCTGAATAGCCGGATCTCAAACAGCCCGCTCCACTACTGGGAGTGGAGAATGAAAAGAATAAGATTTTTTTTGTGTTTTTTTTTACTATTATATATGTCTTTTATATTAGGCAGTGGACATAGACTTCGGAAGGAAGTTCGGTGTTTAGTTGCTAGGTGACATTAGAAACTTATAAATATTTACTTAGTAACTGACCATAACAGCTATAAACAAGTTTTCTTGGTAAGACTGAACCAAATTTAGGTGAGTTTGGTATGATACGAGATTATTTTGACAATTTAAAGTTCTTCACCACCTTTTTCCTTCGTCCCACCGCAATTGGCAGAGACTGAACTGAAATTGCCACCGTCGGTTACTCGGTTGGTTCTGTAGCAAATGACAATTGCACTTGTTGGTGGACACGACGCGGCAGTTGTGACTGTTTCGAGCGTCTTTCCGCAACAGGTTTCCCACACTGTGAGCGCGGCACCTCGTCATCCCTGCGGTTCCGCAGTTCCGCGTTCGCGCGTGTCACTGCGTGATTTGCGGCCGGCTGCGGCGGCTGCGACGCGGCATAAATCCTGGCCGAGTCACCCGCAAAGGTCGCCCGCCACCGACACCGCCACCCACCGCTTCCGCAACGCGCACTCTCTTCTGCTCTCTCGTAAAACTGCGACACGAACTAGTATGCATACGAGCTCAACAAGACTGCCTCTTTTCTTTGGCGAATTGACTTGGCGGTAGTCAATGTTTTGTATTCCATCCTCGTCGCCATTTTTGTATCCTATCCTCGTCGCCACTTTTGTGTCCCAGCCTCGTCGCCGCTTTTGCGTCTCGTTTCCGTCGTAGGTGTCATTGGCCGAGTAGAAAGACCGACACAGGAATAAAGGATGCACGCTCGTGCAGGTAGGGGGTGACCAGGCAGTGGGACAGCAGAAACTAGAAACACTAGACAATGTATTACTGATTTTACGGTGCATTCACAAATCTGGGAACTCTTTTCTAATTCCTTGGAGATAAGCTACGCGTTTCGAACTTAAGCTCATCTTCAGGTGAGCATTTAAAAATAAAAGAATCTCGACGAGTCATATTCTAATTTGAATGAAGTAAATCGCAATTTGCGATCACTTATGGCTTAACTGTACTAGGTTTAGATGAAATACCAAAGTGCGGGGAATGAAAATTTGTGACCAGCCGAGATTCGAACCCGGGATCTCCTGCTTACTAGGCAGACGCGCTGACAATTGACACAGTGACCGGCCCAACTGCAGAGGACTCTTCCCTGCACGTCTCCCGCCACACCCAAATCTCCATTCGTCACGCTGTTTCCTATTACCACAGCGTGAATACTGTATTCCCGCATCAGGGAGAACAGACCACGAGGTGCCGAGGCACAGTTAATTGTCGTCAGGAGCCCCGCCTCGGCTTGTATACAATTATATATTTTTGACGACGTTACAGCGTTCAATGAATGAAATAAATCGCAATTTGCGATCAGTTACAGCTTAACTGTACTAGGTTTAGACGGAATACCAAAGTGCGCCGAACAAAAATTTTTGCCTGGCCGAGATTCGAACCCGGGATCTCCTGCTTACTAGGCAGTCGCGCTGACCACACCGCTACTTTTTTTTCCATCTGGTAGCTCTATGGCTCGCGGTCGTTCGTTCAGTTTGTTCGTGGTTGTTCGCTGAATGGTTGGCTCAGCTTTTTTATTACAGAGGGTGTTAACCCCCCTGACCGGGCGCGCTGAGCCACGGCGTCCGGCCCACCGAGGACACAGTGACCAGCCCGACTGCAGAGGACTCTTTCCTACAGGTTTCCCTCCACACCAAAATCTCTATTCGCCACGCTGTCTCTTTCCTGTCACCACAGCCTTTCACGGTCATAATGGAGTTGCGACGCAAACAATAGGAGGACCTCAGTTCTACCGCTGTTAGCTGGAGAGTCAGAAAACTATGTTTGTCTGTCACATCGGCGTGTATTCAATGATTACACAAACCTTTACGATCACCGACCACTGACATGAGACTGAATGCCGTCTGATGTTGGGGATGCGTGACCAGACAGGTAAAGATGCAGCAAGTTTTACAAATTTATTGAAAGCTGTGTTGCTTCAGGCTTTCCCGACGGATTTATTCTAAATATGGTGCTCGATCGAGACGTTGGATAGTATTGTTTAAACTTCACAGTATTTCGTCAGCACACCTGGCTGACATCTTTAGGTGCGATGGACGACTGCTGGGCCGTGACCGACGAATTCCTATTTAGAGCATGCGTGAACGTGCCAGGAACAGTGGCCAATAGCGCACAAAAAATAATTTTGGAAAATTTCGTTTACGATGAATAGTTGCGACAGTTCTTTATTTATTTCTACTTGATTTTTTGTTAGCGGGTTTAAAAGCTTTATATTAAGTGTCATTTTATTTATTATTCTATATATGATAGTAATAATGTAGATTTTTCGTACTGCATCCATAAACGAAAGAGCCAGCTGCCTCACCTGTGACTGTGACGTAAGCATTTCGACACTCGCGCAGTACTGCCGCTGCCGCTGCCGACTGCCCCAACGCCCACTGTTGGTAGCCGCATACTGTGTGTCCATGCTAGCCTGTGTCCCTCTCGCCATGGTCAACCGATAAAACTATGTCGTTACCGACGCCTCTTCATCTGCACACGCAGTCGTTTTGTCCGGTGGTCTTCGTGATGTTAAAAAAGATTCAGTGCAAGGTCCCAAGCTGTGCTGATTTGGTGTCCCTGTTGAGCAGATTTGAAGAGCTGCGAATTTGCACCGCCTCTTTAATAACACTGTCCCAGTACGAGCACGTCGACGAAATAATTTTTGTGCTTTCGTAATCCATACTGTGCCCCGTATGGAGGCAGTGTTCAGCTGCTGCAGATTTCTCTGGCTGTTCCAGACGCGTGTGTCGCCGATGTTCAACGCATCTGTCCTCCACGGTGCGACACGTTGGTCCGGTATAGGATTTCCCGCAGCTACTGGGAATTAAAAGCTTCAGCGGGCTGTAGATGGAACTTGTAGATAAAATTATGATGAGGAACCGAAGTGCAGAAAAGTTCCGTTTAAGGTGAAAAATGAGTTGGAAGATGGGCAATGTTTCGAGTAATTGTCGATGGGTTATGCCCCATGAGAAAAATAACGTCCTGTCCAATCTAGAGTGCAGTCCGTAGGCCTACCGAAACCACCCCAGTCAAAAAACCTAGTTGTGCACGTATTCCGTCTCACAGCTATTGTTATTTTTGATGTAACTACCGAGGATGTCCAATAATGGAAAGCGGCCCAGCGTTAAACGAAATGGGGATTATCCCTTTATCTCAGGTATAGGTTATAGATAGGCATAGGTCATACTTAGTACCTAGTCTCAGTTTTATCCATGATAATGTGGTTTTAGGTCTAGTTACGTTCACCGACAAGTCTTGGCAGCGAAGTTCTCCTGAGAGAAGTTTGGAAAGCAAGAGACGTGGTGATGGCGGTAGTAAAACTGTCAGTTCAGACAGCCGGTTGACGGCGCGATATCTCAGCCAACAGCACCAACAACACCAACAGCACCTAGAAACAGATCCTCACAACAGCTTGTGTCACGTCACACCGACCAGGCCGTGATCACTAGCTGGCTGGCTGGCCGCTGGGGCATAGTCCACCATTTCGCAGCGGCCAGCCAGCGAGTTAGCGGGTAGGTGTGACGTGACACACGCTGTTGTGAGGATCTGTCTCTAGGTGGTATATATATAGGGTGTTTCACTAAGTGTGTTTGCCTCTGTAACTTATAAAATAATAGGTGACGGGAAATTTTAATGCGGTAGGTCAACACAAGAATTGTTACACTTTCTGCGGAGCTATGAACATAGTTTATTGTATCATTTTCGAAAGAGATACAGCACAAAGATAAAACTTGTTAAATGGAACAATAATTTTTTTCTATCGTGCATTGGATTCGTTGAAACCAGCTGCGTCCAAATCAATTTAAACTACATTCTTACCACTATTAGTTTGGGAGCTACAACCCTTCAAAGTTTCAGGGGCAGATACCACAAACGCTGCGCATAATGCAATGCACCTTCTAAATGTGGTGCGGCCGAGTTGTAACGTCGCCGGTGTCACGGAGCGAGAAGCTTCCTCGATGCGCTGTTAGACTGCCGACTGTCGCCGCACACGGCCATATACTCTCGTGTGTAGAGACGCATGTTCAATGAGACCACCCAAACTGTCGGCTATAAAAGCGCGATATAACTCACCTGTCAGTGTACCTGGGAAGTAGTGTGGACCGATGATTTTATCCCCACCACATTTTAATAGACCACCTACGTTGACGGTCGACAGGTCGTACCCACCGAGGATTGTCCGCGGCCCAGTAGTGCATGTTATGGCGATTCACTGCGCCATAATTTGTGAACGTGGACTCATCAGAGAACATAACATTTTGTAAAGACTCCAGCGTGAAATTACGCATGGCCCACTCACTGAATGTCACTCTTGCACGGAAATCGTTCCCATGCAGTTCCTGGGTCAGTGAAAGGCGGTACGGGTGAAACCTGTGGCCGTGTACTATACGCCACACAGATGTGAGACTGGCACCAGCGACTACAGCAACGGCTCGTAAGCTGACATGAGGATCGTGGTGTAGTGCATCTGAAACAAACACCTCCGTCTCCTCACTACTTGCAGGTCTTCGTCTTTTACTGTGGCGCATTACCAAGCTGCCTGTTTCCCGAAGTCGTTGTTCGGCACCTAAGAACGTAAAGGCTGCCGGGGCTCTTCGCCTAGGATATCACGGCATACGCCGTGGCTGCTTCAGGGGCATCGTGTCGGCACTCGCCGAGCATCAGCAACATGTCAACGTACTCGTTATTCGTGTGTGCCATCGTCATCCGATGTCAGTAACTGTGGTATATTGAGCCCCGGTTGGTTGTGTGGCTCCAACTGTGGGGTATACGGCCGTGTGCGGCGGCAGTCGGCAGTCTAACAGCGCATCGAGGAAGCTTCTCGCTCCGTGACACCGGCGACGTTACAACTCGGCCGCACCACATTTAGAAGGCGCATTGCATTATGCGCAGCGTTTGTGGTATCTGCCCCTGAAACTTTGAAGGGTTGTAGCTCCCAAACTAACAGTGATAGGAATGTAGTTTAAATTGATTTGGACGCAGCTGGTTTCAACGAATCCAATGCGCGATAGAAAAAAACTATTGTTGCATTTAAAAAATTATATCTTGGTGCCGGCCGCGGTGGCCGCGGGGTCTGAGGCGCTTCAGTCACGGTCTGCACGGCCACTACGGTCGGGGGTTCGAATCCCCCACTCGGGCATGGATATTTGTGCCGTCCTAGTTCGTAAGTAGTTCATAAGTAGTTTGTAAGTTTAGGGACTGATGACCCCGTAGTTAAGTCCCATAGGCTATACAAACATTTGAACTTTTTTATATCTTGGTGCTGTAACTCTTTGGAAAATGATACGATAAACTATGTTCATAGCTCCGCAGAAAGTGTGACATGTTTTTGTATTGACCTACCGCATTAAAATTTCCCCTCACCTATTATTTTATAAGTTACAGAGGCAAAGACACTTAGTGAAACACCCTGTATATATAAGCCAAGAACTCAAAAATGATAACGGATCGAACAAGTCAAAGGGAACGATTCTATTAGATCCTCTGTGAGACGTATTATGGCAATGCTATCAATGTTACCTACACGCAACTCATTTCCGCTCACGAAATCAGACAAGAAAATATCTAATGTTTCTCCATCTGCGTTTTCCGAAGTCAAAGTGTTCTGTTAAACGGAAGCACATTCTATCTTAGGAAAATGGTATTCCTATTTCAACGATACCTTAATAACATTTAGTTTCTCAAGAACGTCGGCCATAAAGTGCTATGTTAGAAGCCATATTTCAACCAGAAATAGAGGGGCGAGTGTAGGATGTTCTTCAATAGAAGAAGAGGAAGTTAATCCTTCATCTCCAGAACGCGATAATGAACCTTACATCAAGACAAGTAACCTAAGCTACAGAAGGGTATCTGTTTACAAAGAATGGAAAATAGTCTGCTGTTATTTTCACATAGTTTTTAACCCTGACTGCATCGTCAGTACTTTATCGACTTACGACTATACTACTTTATAAGCCAATGCCTCGCAATATATCATGCAGTATTTGGAATTACAGAAGTAGGAACAACACACAATCTTGACATGAACAACTTTTTGTTCTTATAAATGCTGCCGCCTAATAGGTTTATTTGTCAATACAATATATCCGTGACCGAATGTTGTCGACAAGAAGAAGTTTTTAGAAGTTTTAATTTTTACAGGCGTAATCACAAAGATGCGCACAAGATTTCTTATTTCTAACACAAGAAAAAAATGTTCAAATGTTTGTTAAGCTTATGGGACTTAACTACGTGGTCATCAGTCCCTAAACTTACAAACTACTTATCAACTACCTTATACTAAAGACGGCACAGATATCCATGCCCCGACCGTAGTGGCCGTGCAGGCCGTGACTGGAGCGCCTCAGTCTCCTCGGCCACCGCAGCCGGCCTAAACTTAGTAGTATTGATATCAAGGATATGGGATAGAGAAATAATGCTGACACTTTTAATGTAAATCATACTATTACTTACCGGTACCATTACTACAAAAGGGGATCATTATCAGTGTCCAGAAGAGTCTGAAAGTGCAGAATTGCATTCTGCACAACGGAAAGAAGTACCGTAGGTCCGTAGATATACTGGCTACTTCTCTTATATGCTGCTCTTTAGATGATCACATGTGTTGATGTTACTCAGGTAAACCATGTCATACAGGTAGCTCCACAACAAGAAATCACAGCGAGTGAGTTTATGCGATAGTGCGGGCCTATCATTTGGAGACGATCGGCTCATAATTCGATCTTCTTGAGAGTTGAACTTAACGAGCTATGTTTGGTGGGGCCCCATCTTGCATGAAAAGTTTTGAGTTCTATGCGTCTCTTTCCTATGTCGGTGAAGAACATCGCAGTAACACTGGTCAGTCACAGTGCACGTCTTTGGTCCTTGAGATCCAACCTGTTCAAAAAGAAATGGAGAGTGTGAATCACGGTGAATGATGGCGGCACCTGGTGGCTATTGGTTCTGTGACCCATGGAAAGAATGGACCCCATTCTCTGGGCATTAATGCTACTAAGTTTGCAACTTGCACGGTAGTTTCTGTATTATAACGTGTCCATTAGGTAAACTTCAGTTATGACCACCTGGTATTTCTTTAGATGACATGACCGCGATGGATTAGCAGTGCGCACTGGGGCGCCGTGCTGCGGTGCGCGCGGCTGTTCGCTGTCGGGGGTTCGAGTCCCCCTCGGACAAGGGGGTGTGTGTTGTACTTAGGTTAGTTTACCTTAGTTTAAGTAATTTGTAAGCTGTGGACTAATGATCAAGCAGTTGAGTCCGATAGGTTTACAAACATTTGAACATTTTACATGAAACGGAGAGATTTTGAAATTTGATGGAGGTGGGGCTTTCCATCTGTCAAATGATTTTGTTAAAACTAGTGTGCTTCAATTGTCGTTGTAACAGGCTGGTTGTGCTACGCTTTGGCTTGATAATGAACAGAGATGGAAACCGATAGCACTGAGCATGAAATAAACAGCACATGGTCCAATACATTGAAGTTTTACATGAAAATATTATAAATATTAGACGTTGAAACTGGACCTGCATATATAATTAATAAATGTTATATTGTAAATACTGCCATTCTATGTAATTTTGCCAATCTATGTGAAGTCATGTGCATAGTTTAAAATAGAAAATTGTATATTTCAAATAAATACAATCGCCCCCAGGGGTCTTACGGTTCTTTCATGAGTACGTGCGTGGCGACCACGGGGCCCCGAGCTAATGCAGTCTTCCTTTCTTCTTTACTTCCCGGACTGCATTTCGTTTCTCCCTCTCCTACTTTCCTATCCTCACTCCTTCCCTCCCCACCGGGGGACTGATAACCTCAGTAGTTTAGTCCCTCTATCCCAAACAACCCAACCCAACCCAGCCCAACCCAAAGACAATCTATTTAATTTATATGCTGGCACGAATTTACCGTAAAATTGAAAATGTTTAATAGACACTGTAAGAGTATTTTTTTTTAATACTCGAATATGTGCTGTATCTATGCGACAATATTTTACCCATTATTAAAAATAAGAACGTAATTCACTAAATAGGAAATATCTTCACCCATAGTCTCTCCCATCCATATTCAGTTGAAACAGAGAAACACGCTGTTCAACAACCTGTGCATCGCACGCACAGAGTGTGAATTGGCAACTCCTTACGTATCGGCAGCAGAGTTGCAAAACGTGTCAACCTGTAACATCCCGAGATACTTACTTCGAGAAAGTGACACTTGGTTAAACTACCACTACTGTACGTTCAAGAGTATATCTACGTAGTACAAAAATGTCAGTACTGGAATGTAAAGGTGACTACCGAGTGCATTATAAACTGTCACCAGCAAGAGGCAATAATATGAAGTCACAATGTAAAACAACTGCAAAGAATCGTTGCTTGGGAGCTTAGCACAAACAGTCCTTAAATAATGAGGGTTATGTGTTTTCTGACATATCAATTAACCACTTCGTTCGCTCAGTCTCCCATCTTCAGATAATATGACGGCGTAGTAAGAGGAACGCACAGACAGTAAACAACTTAAATCACTGTGTGAGTACAGTCGGTAGTTGAGTGTGTACGTAATATGCGCGAATGAAACGTACATTGGTCAGGATGTCAACATTAACATGCAGATAAACAAGGGACAGCGAAGTAAACTTACAGTTTGACAAAGCATCACATTGCTCGGTAGGAGCCTATAATTTCTACAAAATGACTAGCTCTTAGTCGGAGATACTTCTGAATATTTTCTGAACGTCTAATATTCGCCATCAGTCGAGAAAATTATTGACCATTTGTTTCGACCAGTCGACTGTTGTATTCGCATCCTGAAGACACACACAACAGTTAGGGTAAATGCGTACACCGTTTCGCCACTTGACTTATTGCAGTATATAGTTTTGCGTTGGACGAAGTTACGCATTAAAAGGGAAACGGGATTTACCGACGAATGATTCATGGAAATGCAATAAGTCCTACATTATTTACGAACTCCTACGCGTATTTCAAGCACCAAGACAGTCGAATATTTGCTGATAAATACGTGACAATATTTGTTCAGTGAAACACATTTCGTAAATTAGAGGAGACATGCATCCAATAAGACCTAGAGAATACAATCTACAACTATATCTTGATCACACATTCTAATTCCTCCTGGTAATATACTTGACAGCTTCTAAACGAATACCGTTTGAGTGCATAATTCCCATCGTAAAATAAACTGATCGACATTAATCTACTTTGAAATGTCAACTGGAAACTTCCAATATGGACATACTTTAAGACGTCTGTCTCCATATGCGTCACGACTGGTTTCTCAACACAGGGGCCAACTGTACTGCATACACCCGAGCCTTTATAACATAGCTAAATGCCAAATCCGGCATTGCTCGGGTATTTATTTATCCAGTCTTGTAGCAGAAATGAAACGGATGTATTCCATACACTTTTTGTACGTGTTTCCTCTTCCCCATCTTTTTAATCACCTCAACTGGGAATATACATCTGCCATGTCTCTCTCTCTCTCTCTCTCTCTATATATATATATATATATATATATATATATATATATATATATATATCCAACCCTCCCTCGCTCCTCTCTCTCTCTCTCTCTGCAGTTTCTTCTCTCCACTCTCTCTGCCAGTCTCTTCCTATCCCATGTCTCATGCCAACAACCTCTTCTCTCTCTGTCAATCTCTTATGGCTCTTCCTACCCACTCTATGTTCGCTTATCTCCTCTTCTACCCTGCCCTCTTATGCCACGTCATCCTCTTATTTATATCTGACAATCTCTTCCTTTGCACTTTATCTCTCCATCTCCTCATCACCCTTTCACTGTGCCCATCTCCAGCATGTAAATTTGTACATCATCTATTTGTATCAATACTTCATATCCTTTCTCTCACTCCATGTCCTCCGCCTCTTGTTTGTTCATCTTCGCGTCGGCCCTCTCTCTGTTCACCCATCCCTCCTTCTGTCTCCAATTCTTTCTGCCCCCATCCCCTCTGACCATCCACTCCTTCATCCCAACATCTCAGACCAATTCATCTCGGACCTTCCTCTGTTTCCTTTTTTATGTCGCCTGTTTCTGGCCATTTAATCATACCCCCTCCTCTCTCTTCATCTCCTGGTGCCTCCTCTGTCTGTCCATCCTCTCCACCTCATCGTTATTCTCTCTATCAATCTCATAGTCCACTTCTCTCACCGTTTCTTGTCACTGATATGTTTCAGTTTTTTCGTAAATTATAAATCATGCTGTTTCTTTAATGTATATATTAAACTTCTTCTTCTGTGGCGCTACAGACCAGGATGAACCTTGATCTTCCCAACGAGCTTCCGCCATACATCGTGGTCACATGCTAGTTTCTGCATCCGAGCATCCGTAGGTCTTCTTCCACTCCATCCAGCCATCTTGCTTGAGGTCGACATTGACCTATTTGTCCTCCTGCATTTCCAAAGAGAATCTTCTTTGTCGCCTCACACTCCTCCATTCTTGCCACATGACGTGCCCATCTTATCCTTCCTGATCGATCCAGGCGTCTCAAAGTGAACGAAAGCGATACTCATCGGATGTGCAGATACAGGACCTGTTGATACCTTGCCTCACTCTGGCCGCCAAAAGGATACATCAGCAAGTTATGATGGATACTTAATGATTTCAGTTCGGAAGAATCATGAGAGGAGCGCTACCATCTTGAAAAAGATTTTGAACTGTCGCGGCGGATTAGCCGTGCACATTGGGACGCCGTGCTGCGGTGCGTACGGCCGTTCGCCTTCGGGCGTTCGAGTCCCCCCCTCGAGCATGGGTGTTTGTATTGTCCTTAGGTTAGTTTACCTTAGTTTAAGTAGTTTGTAAGCTACGGACTAATAATCCAGGAATTGAGTCCGTTAGATTTACAAACATTTGAACATTTGATTCTGAATTCAAACTGTACGTAATAGGCCTCAAGTCATGAAACTTCATTTCCGACATCCATGGTGATGTCCAAAGTTTACATCTGGACATCACGCAGCGCGGTACAGATGGGGCCAACAGCATGCTTAATGGACTTATCAGAGAAGGCACCACGAGCTATTCATAGACGATTCTCGCATCTTTCTTCAACCAGACATTCGTCGGAAACTTTTTGGGGGTAGTCTGGTCTCCCTGCCCAGCGAGTGCAGCAAGGTGGTGGTTCTCCTAAGTTTTGGGGGTGGCATTATACAGGGTATCGTACGCCACTGGTGATCATAGAAGGCTATCTAACGACTATACGGTACAGATAAGACATCCTTCTTTTTATAGTACAACCATATCAGCCTAATTTTGGTGAGGGATTCGTGTTAATGGAAGACAATTCTCCCAATCACCGTGCAAATCTTGTGAATTGGTTTTTTCCTATTAACGACATCGCGAGATTGGAATGGCCAGCATATTGTCCAGACTTGAACCATATGGAACATGCCCGGGATACACTGAACAGGGTTATTTTTGGACGAGACGATCTAGGAGACGCTCTACAGCGATTCGCCTTCAGGAGTGGGACAGTCTGAAGCAAGAGTCCCTTGGTGAGCTACAGTCCGCGTCACGCAGGAACGCGGCCCAATTTTAAGCCGTTTAGCGCATCCCCTTCCATTACCATTACCGGCACATGACTGGCCGGCAGTTAATGTTTATCCCGCAGGCTCAAATGTTGGCGTTCGGCAGTAGCTCCTTCCCTTCCCGCTTCCCCTATCGCTCCGCCTACGCGCGGAAGCGCCTTCCTACATGACGCCGACTATAGTGGACAGTATGCCACGACGAATGCAGACATGCATTAGTGAAAGAGGACGTGATACCAAGTATTAGGGGTACTGATGTACGCATATGCTGCAGTCTGGAACACGTATTCAGAATGTCTAGGTTATTGGAGTACAGTTTGTTAATTTCTGTTTACATGAGGAATAAACAAAATTGAAATGTTTTATTTGTAAATATCTGTTCCATTTCTATGTAAAGTCATTCCCTAAAATCGTGGTGACGCAGCACTTATTTTGATATGCATATTTGTGGCGTGAATTCAAAAACGTCCTCCACATGGCTGTATGAGGAATAGGAAATATGAACTACTGATTCTCACTTTATTTATTCCTTAACGAAATTTCTCATTAAAATATGTTTCCAAACCAACACCTTTGTCATGAACTTAATACTAGAAATAAGAATAACATTTACAAACATTTATAGTTACTTACCTGGGTCCAGAAAGGTTTCTACTATTCAGCAGCACACAATTTTAATGACGTGGCCAACCGTCATTAAAAGTTGAACTCTTAATAGAGTTTCGCTTGAAAAGTGTCTGACGGTTTTATTTGTAGGCAACTCCATCCATTCCATTGATGAATTTCTTAGGAGGACCAATTGGTGCGTTATGTTATTAATACTACGACATAATGTGAATATTGTGTACTATCTTACTTTGTACAAATACTGTGCAGGAAAACCATCATTTAAATGCCTTTTTTTAAAAATGTCATTTATATTTTAGTTTTAAGTGATACGCCTGGGTATACTAGCTTATGAATTATCATATCCACCAACGTATAGCGAATGTTTATTACAAATGTAAATATTCTTGAGATATTTTGACCGATTCTACACGCAGACGGACAATTTCATGTGGTGACTATGGAAGACAGACTACCATATCTGGGTTACAATTTTGCAAGTATTTATTTTGAGTTACTGTTTCCGACATGTTATACATCTGAAAGCATCTACTGACTAGAAGTCGATTGGAAATAAATGTACTTCTAATCTACATCTAATCAACGTGTTGAAGACTTCTTCGTCGTCCATGGGATTATATTGCTGCCTTGGTTTCCTGTTCTCCAGATATATCGCCTATTGAAACCATCTGGTCGATGGCTGTGAAACGAGTGGCCTTGGAGTACACCATCCGCTACAACGTTAGATAAACTTTGAGAATATATAGAAGTATCATGGACGGAGATCCCAACAACCCATTCAATTCCGGGACGTTGAGAAGCAGCGGTTATAGCCACCAATGGTGGTAACATTAAATAATGATCTCATGATCTTCCTGTGAGCCGGTACTGTTCAGGAGAATGATGTCATCAGGAAACATAACACTTGCATTCTACAGATCTGAGCGTGAATGTTAGATCCTGTAACCAGATAGGGTGGTCAAAAACTTTGAAAAGCGTAAAGTGGGGAGTAATGAAGTTTGTTGAAAAGATGAACAGGCTTTCCGGTCAGGCGAGAGTAGTGTTAAAAATAGAAAATCAGTTGGAGGTATTACAGGAGTAGGTCTAATAAGAAATTAAGAATGCGGGTTAATTAACATGACCAGCACAATGACGGGGTTATCGTAGTCGAGATAGATACGAAGCCAACATCGACCACAGTAGTACCCCTTTATGTGCCAACTACCTCTTTCGATTAAGAGAAGATCGAATATATGTATGAGGAAGTTGTTGTTGTTGTGGTCTTCAGTCCGCAGACTGGTTTGATACAGCTCTCCACGCTACTCTCTCCTGTGTAACTCTCTTCATCTGAGAATACGTTCGGCAACCTACATCCTTTTGAATCTGCTTACTGTATTCGCCCCGCGGTCTCCCTCTATGGTTTTTACACCACACACTACCCTCTAATGCTAAGTTGACGATTCCTTGATTTCTCAGAATGTCCCACCAATCTATCCCTTCTCTTAGTCAGGATATGCCAAGAAACGCCTTTTCTCCCCAATTCGGTTAAGCACCTCCTCGTTAGTTACGTGATCTATCCATCTAATTTTCAACATTCTTCTGTAGCGCCATATTTCAAAAGCTTTTGGTCTGAACTCCTTATCATCCACGTTTCACTCCCATACAATGCTAGACTCCAGACAAAACAAATGCTTTCAGAAAGGACTTCCCAACATTTAAATTAATATAGGATTTCAACAAATGTCGCTTCTTCAGAAGGAAATTATTCAGACCATTAAGAGAGAGAGAGAGAGAGAGAGAGAGAAAACTTGTTTGTGATTATGTACTGGAATTCGGTAGTAGAGAAACAAAGGGATGGGGAAATAGTAGGTGAATATGGACTGGGGAAAAGGAACGAAAGAGCAAGCCGCCTCGTGGGATTTCAGAAAATTTCATCATAACAAACACTTGGTTTAAGAATCACGAAAGAAGGCTATATCCGTGCAAGAGACCACGAGACTCTGGAAGGTTCCCATTTATTTCGGAACTAGGCTCTAAACTGTAAACAAAGGATGTGGCCCCTCCACGCCCACACCAACGAAGTGACCAACTGAAAAGCTCTACTTTCACCTCTGTATTTGTTAGTTGTTATGGTGGATCACGGGATGTGGGAGTCGCGATGTTATCCGTACATGTCGGCACGATCACATATTAATATCTGGAGATATTAGTGGTCTAAAGGTGAACGAAGGGTAAATGTATGTAAGGCAGAGGAAAAAAAGTGCCAAGGGAAAAATCCTCTGCGACAGTGGGGTAGGTTGCAAGGGCAGTAGCGGTATCTTGCTATCTGCGACAGATCATGCAAGGTTTCGTAATGTTAGTAAAGGGTATATCTCGGTACCATTAACTTTGCTAGGTTGGTCATAAATAGTCCGGTTGATGAGAGGTTCTGCTGCAGATAAACTCCTTTGATGTCTCCTGAGTCGGCTGCTGCAGTATATCTGTAAACATTGCCAAGTTTGTCAGGATAGTTAGAAAAAAAAAGTTCAAATGTTTGTTAAGCTTAAGGGACTTAACTGTGGGGTCATCAGTCCCTAAACTTACAAACTACTTATGAACTACCTTACACTAAAGACGACACAAACATCCATGCCCGAGGGGAGCTCGACCTCAGACGGCGGACCGCTGTGCGCACCGGAACACGGCACTCCAGTATGCGCGGCTAATCCGCCGCGGCGTAGTTAGACAATTCGATGACAGAACTGGCTAATTATGTAGGACTGTATAGGTCTGTTTGTGTTCAGTGGGCTGAAAATGGTTTCCTTGCCTTGTCTGTTGGTTGGCTGTGAGCTCAGCTGGCATTGCCAGTCAGTTTGCTGTTCTAGTGGGGGAGGGGGGGGGGGGGGGCTCGCCATATTCATCATGTTTGTGAGTTGGTGGTCGCTATGACCGTAGGTGGCTAGTCTCTGAGGAGTAGTGTGTTTGGTCGCTTATGTCTCCAGCTGTGGTTGTGGTCGTTGTTCCCCAAGCGTAGTATGAATGGATTGTTCGAGTGTCTCGAGTTTCTGTACAGTCGTGTGGCGAGTTTCTTGAATACCGCAGAGAGTCGCTTTAGGCGTTATTCATTGTGCGCGGAGCGTTGCTTATGATGCGTAGTACCTTGTTCTGTATGAGCTGCAGGCGGCATGGCCGTGTTGGCGCCTCGTGTGCCCAGCACGAAGCACCGTACGTCATCAGAGGTCTAATATGTGTCATGTACATGTTTCTCGACACCCGACTGTTCAGTTTGCTTTGCCTGTTGAGCATTGGGTATAGTTGTTTGAGCCTCACGTTTTCTATGTTGGTCATGTGTTGTATGTGGTCCCCCCGTGTGAGTTTCCGGTCCAGCCAGACACCGAGGTATTTGACTTTCTCACGGAAACTTATTGGTCGTGCGTGTAGAGTAATTGGTCTATAGTGTTTGTGTTTGCGCAGTAATTTCAGTCTGCGTGTGAACAGAACTGCCTCGCACTTGTCGACATTTACTTTAATACGCCATTTCTCCAACCAAGGTTTGGCAGTTCTGAGTGCTGTCTGTAGGCGTGAATTTATGTTTGATGGCTTCCAATCTTGCGCCATGATGGCGGTGTCACCTGCGTAGATTGCCGTCATCGTGTTATGTGTGGATGGAAGATCATTAATGAACGGGTTAAAGAAGAGGGGCCCCAGGATGCTGCCTTAGGGTACTCCGGCTTGAATAATGTGTCGTGTAGACTGTTTGTCCTGAAAGTCAGTGTTGAAGCTTCTGTTGGTGAGATATGAGTGTATGAGATGCGCAAGTCCGTCGGGAAACGCGGTCTCACTAAGTTTATGTATAAGGCCGTTGTGCAAGAGGTGATCGAAAGCTTTTTCGATGTCTAGGAACACCGTCCTTGTAGCTCTGGTTTTGTTGTAGCCGTTTGTTATATGTTCAACTACGCGGAGGAGTTGTTGTGTTGTAGAGTGTTGATTCCTAAATCCGAATTGCTCCGGTCGTAGGGTGTTATTGGCGATGCAGTGCCGAGTGAGTCGTTTAAGAATTACCTTCTCAACTACCTTGCTGAGCGAGGTCAGCAAACTGATGGGTCGGAGATTGTGCTGCCACGCGGAAGTGGACTGACGCGGCCTCCCCTTCCAAACGAAGGAATAGACTCGCCCGGCGCTTCGGACAAAAACTCGTCTCTGTGCATTATCCACCTTATCCTGCGCGGACTCTACTAATGTCTCTGGAGTGCCAGCCACGAGGAAAACATTTCCTCTAGTGTGCAAGAGACATATTAGACAGTCGAAATACCCTTGGACGTCACGATAAATGTATTAATCATAATTCCAATGAAAACAGGCGTAGACAGGAGTGAAAATTACATAACGATCAGTTTATTAAGACACAGGGTCAAAATTCTAAGATGTATTATGTACAGAAGAATGGAAAAGCTGGTAGAAGCCGATCTCGGGAAAGATCAGTTCGGATTTTTTACAAATTTACAAACACGCAATACCCACATTACAAATTATTTTAGATTAAGGAAAGACAAACCTACATGTCTAGCTTGTGTAGATTTGGACAAAGCTTCTGACAATGTTGACTGCAATACAGGTGGTCCAAATTATGAAGTCAGGAGGTATAAGATATAGAGAACAGAAGGTTATCTAAAACTTGTACAGAAACCAAGCAGCTGTTTGGGGAATGAAAGGGAAGCATTGGTAGGAAAGGGAGTAAGAGAGTGGTGTAGCCTTTCCCCAGTGTTATTCAGTCTGTACATGGAGCAAGCAGTGGGAAAAAAAAATTCTGGAAAAGATCAATTTCAATTGACATTTGTTAGAAAGACTTTTTTGAAGGCAATTGTTTGGAGTGTTGCCTTGGACGGTAGTGAGACATGGATGATAAATAGTTCATACAAGAAGAGGATAAAAGCGTTTGTAATTTGTTACTATATAAGGATGCTGAAAATTAGTTGGGCGGATAGAGTAAGTCCAGAATTACTACAGAATGGCTCCAGGAACACCTTCACTAGCCACCAGTCTCCCCAGACACAACATCATTGGCATGCCTTGCAACGACGTTTTCAAAAATTCAACATTCATAGAATATATGACATCAACTGCGATTGGGCAAAGCTGAAAATGTGTACCCAGCCGGGATGCGAACCAGGGTCTCCTGCTTTCTAGGCAGTTGCGCTGACCCCTACACCACTGGAGACACAGTGATCACCGCACCTGCAAGGACTACCTAAGCACGCCTCCCGTCAGATACAAATTCCCAGCTTCGCCCTGCCCACAGTACTCAAACTCGTAGTTATGAACTAATTCCCGTAAGAGTAAGGGCTTCAAACTTTGCCCACCCCTCCCCACTAAGATGTTCTCTACCGCCTAGTACTCTTAAGGATTTAGGGACAGCCCTGCAGGATGCATCGTTTTAGTTCGCTCCAACACTGCTTCAAACATTTGTCGAATACATTCCAAGTCGTCTTGCGGAACTTCTGCGCGCTGGCTTCGGAACGACACCATATTAGGCAAGTGTACCAGTTTCTTTGGCTCTTCGGTGTACGATTTCAATAAGAAATCACTCTAAAACGCATAATTTTGATTAATCGATGCTCCTCGTATGGATCATTTTCGAGGCTGCTCTGAAAAGCAGAGTATTTATATTTAAAAGGTTATGCAAATAAAATACAGAATATTACATAAACCAAATTGTAAATAAAACAACGGTTATACTCAGTTTTGAAATGGAAAGGAGCAGTCGCTGTGATATCCTCACTGCTGTAGGCTTCAGAATGAGCTGCACTTGAACTGGAAACCAATAGAATAATTAATTAATAAATCCATGCCGAAAAAGCTTTGATCTTGATTGATTTAATCACTGTTACCTGTGAAGTTAAAAAATGTGATATCTTTATGCATAATTAATCAAATACTAAACATTAAAATCAAAACTGACATAAATGTAAAAGTAGTAGCCTTTTCAAAGAACTGGGTATATTAACTACTGCCTCTCAGTATATTTATTCCTTAATGAAATTTGTCATAAATAATATATCCCTTCTCTCAACAAACAGCTCAGTTCATACCTACAATACTAGGTACAAAGATGCTCTACACAAGGACTTAAAAGCACTTACTTTAATTCAAAAAGGGGTCCACTATTCAGGAACACATATTTTCAATAATTTACCAACAACCATAAAAAAGTTTGTTACATATAAAAATCACTTTGAGAGGAGTCTAAAACACTTTCTAGTGGCCACTGACGAATTCTTAAATAGAACCAAAATGATGCATACGATTAGTATTATTATATTATCAGTTTGTAAAAAATGTACGTACCTGTATTAGTATTATTATAATTATATCATCATCAGCTTGTAAAATAAAAATAAAAAATTAAAAAGTGAAATGTCTCACATCCACGAGGGTCTCCTCAACACCGATCTATGAAACGTACAACTAATCTCATCTAATCTAATCCAGCCAATTGCACTGACACTCCTTACAGGAAGATCTGTGTGTTTGTCACGCTCTTGGTTTCGGGCAACAACGAACCTATCGAGACCTCCAAAGATGTTACACAGGTTGCTAAAAAAACTGCATGCACATTCATTAGCACTAAAGGAAAACTCTAAAGTTATTTAGTATTCATAGACAAAAATAAAATAAAAAGCGTGTACCGTAATATTTCTTGTACTGCCTTCTACAGAGCTGATTTTTTTTTCTTTTTTTTCGATTCACTAATACAAGGCTGCTGATTTTATAGAAATTTGTCGCATATCGACCGATATTTCTACGTTGTACGTGCATCTTGGTCCAGCATGATATTTCTACTTTTCTACTTCACTTTCCAAATGTACTAATAGCTGGTGGATTGTGAACCGAACTAGTTTATAAAAGTGATAGATAATATTGTGCAGTGCTATTAGGTAGCCTGTTTAGTATTCAATTCATAAAAATTTTGATAAGGTGATTTAACATGCGTTTAAAAACGGGCAACATTGTTATTTATTTCCAGCTGGCTGCTTTATAAATACTGTTTGCAAGCTAATTAACTTCCTGTAATCTAGCTATTATTCAGTTGAAGTTCCAAAATTAATTTGTTAACAGGATATAAATATAAAATGGAAATTCCGTTACATCACTATTTTGATTATCTTTTTGCAAATCACCACCGGTTCTAAATGAATATTTACGAATATATGTGAAGAAACGACTGGCAGATTTATTACCTAGTAACTAATCTGAAGTTTTTCACATTCATGAAATACCAAATTAATCAAAATATTGTGCCACTTGACTTTATTATTTTAATAAATGTTTGAGGGATGCTATCTATCTGAATAAAATATTTGCTTCCAAGTTAACAAAATTTTTACTACATAAAAAGCCACGATCGTTGGCAAAGACTAAAATAAACATTAAAAACTGAAGCGTCGCTTACAAAAAAAAATTACTTAATTAAATGAAATACGGGTAAATGTTTGCTGGGAAAAGTTGGAATCTTTCATGTTAAGGATAATGCTCTCTGAATGATTTTTATATAGGGCTGACAGTTATTGTGTACTAAAACTACACAGTAGCGCAATATGCTGAGGGGGAAAAAAAAAAAAAGAAAAAAGCAGCGATAGGTCTTGGAAAGAGGTTATCCCTGTCGATGAAACATCTCTCTGAAGATCGTAAAATGGAAGATCTTCAAAATATATTCTCATTCCTCCTATCCGCACATGCCAAAAACAATGCGCCATTGCACTGTCTCGAGAGACATCCGTTTGTATCTCTCATATCAAGGATTCAAATCTGCGATGCCATTCTGCACGTCTGTGCAGATGATACAGCCAGAATATCTTTCTCCTCTAATTGGTACGTATAAACGCCGGAGTTCGATTGTTCACTCTTATTCCATCCAATATTATTTCATTGAGTACTTCCGAAACACGAAATAAACCACTTGAAATGGGGCTGCCGTCGCATTCTTCATACGTCACATCACATCACAGTGTCACACCCAAAAACTGGCGGCTTCATTCCCCCACGACGAAGAACCAAACCTCCAAAATCCTCGCCTGACGTCACATTCAGCCTTCCAATGGATAAACCATTTTTCTGTTGTTACAGAGAAACACTTCATGAGTGTGTGTACGTGATATGTAAAGAACTTAAACGGGAGTCTGGCGGCAGCATGATGTATTAACAAATTTCCATCCCATTTCAGGCACCAAACTTCAGTTTTCTACAATCAAATTTACATAATATTCTCTTAGGAGGGCCCTCTGAAAAAGGTTTTGTCGGGATCCCTACTAACTCCTCTCCGACCTGCCTTTCCGTCAAGTTGTAAAGTGACATTTCGCCTAACCTGCATGTATCTCTCCATCCATCAACAGTCGATACCGCACTACAAAGAATTACCAACTGATTTTTTAATTATATCATGCAATAAATCCAATCTCCATACCCAGATACTATCAAACGTCCTTTAAATGTCTATCTTTTATGACGGTATTGAATCAGCATATTTGCTTACAATATTGTGATTAGCATATCTGAAGTGAAGGGAAGATGAATCTATGATACATGCCACTTTTAAAAATCACAAGCATAAGCGTCTCCTGTCATTATGCCATCTTACAAAGGTAACAACAAAAGCTAGTACATTTCTATAAATCTCAATTATGTACAAGATATACAGCTATGATTCTGAACGACGCCGAGGATATACGTTCTTAGTAATTACAGAACAATCTCCACTTAAACTATTACTTTACACCAACTAACTACAGTGCAGTATGATTTTGACAGCCGAAAATCGCTTAATCTAAGCTAAGCACATTACATTTGTCTCCTCCAAGTAGGCACTATTTTTATGTCTCTGTGCACTCCATCCTTTCAGAATATCTCTGAGCCACTGAGCAGCTGTCTTCAGTGTGAACATCGGCAGTCACCTGCAACATAGTTACTTTCATAAGATGCAACAGTGAAACATCAGTATGAACGGACATAGATCACATTATAAATAGCAATAATGTAAGTTTGCAATACGCATTTCCACATTATATCCTATATAATATTTGTTTCGGTTTCACTTTGTCTCAATAGTCAACATTGAGACAATTAATCATTTTCTTCAAATGGCCATCACGGGTCCAAATTATATTCAGTTCTAGCAGAGACACAGGAAACAAAAAATAAGGAAAATATTCTCAGAACATTAAGAAACACTTTAAATACAAAGTTCGCACTCCTCCCATTGAATATGTTCCATTTCATTAGATAATTCATGACATCTACTTACGGGGTAAGTTCATTCCCTCTCTTCGTTGGCAACAGACTGATCACTTCTTTCACTTTGCACATAGCGTTACAGTCATAATTCAGGATATGTAACGACTTCATTGATACTGATTTTGGGACTGATGACCCCGTAGTTAAGTCCCATAAGCTTAACAAACATTTGAACATTTGATACTGATTTTAACAAGGATAACTGCAATCCCATTTGAGAATACACCGATACATAGTTTACCAGCACATCAACATAAATATCCACTGAATACACAAGAAAACTAACAAGAAAAATAGGACTACTTATAGCTGTAAGTTGGAAATATGGTGCACCACTAGGGAGAGTTCGAACCAGAGGGTCTCTATCTCCATGGCACTCAAATGGATAGAGTTTTTTCACATGAAATGGCCCTAAATTAATACTGAAAGGCTTATGCCAGGAAAACGTATGCTTTCTTGACAATCGCTGCACATTTTGTGAAACTCCTACTTATATCAGAGGAGTGGAGAATATATTTGAGGACTGGGTTTTGGCTTCTGTCTCGTAATCTTGCAGAAAATCCAAAGAAATTCTGGTCATATATGAAGTACACTAGCGGCAAAAGTCAAACAGTACCTTCACTACGCGATAGTAAATGGTAATACTACCGATGACAGGACTGCTATAGCAGAATTGCTAAACACAGCTTTCCGAAAATCGTTCACCAAAGAAGACGAAGTGAATACTCCTAAAATTCAAACCAAGAACAGCTGCCAGCATGCGAAATTTAGATGTTCCTGGAATAGTAAAACAACTTAAGTCACTAAAAAAAAAAAAAAAATAAAAAAAAATAAAAAAAAATAAAAATAAAATAAAAAGAATTCTTCCGGGCCAGATTGTATACCAAATAAATTCCTCTCAGAGTATGCTGATACGGTAGCTCCATACTTAGCTATCATATACAACCGATCACTCAGCGAAAGATCCGTACCCAAAGACTGCAAAGATGCACAAGTCACTCCAATTTTCAAGAAAGGCAATAGGGGTGATCCCCAAAATTACAGGCGATTTGACGTCGATTTGCAGTAGGAATTTCGAACATTATGAACTACCTCGAAAAGAACGACCTATTAACCAATAGTCAACACGGATTCAGAAAGTATCGCTCTTGCGATATTTCAAAATGGTTTTATCATTTTATCATTTAGAAGTTTGTCTGGGTCTTTATCCTTGTGCCCAGTGCTTTCATGTAAATGTACTTGAAAATCTTGAAGTATACACACACAAGGATAAAGACCCGGACAAACTTCTAAATGAGCAGACAGATTTCGTGCATAATAACGTTTTCTAAATATTTAAAGACATTTTGTAGCCTTGCCTGGAATGGAACGCGCTGCCAAACACCAGCTACGGCGGCCCTCAGCACACTGGCGGCGGTGAATGGGACACGGCGGAGGAAACCCGGCGACGCTGCTGCTGCCTGACACACTGAAGCACCATCCGCAGACGGGACAGAAGACATTGTCCACAATATTTTTAAAACAGCCTTTTTGAGGGAAGTTCTAAAACAGTTTAATATTTAAACATGTAAATTTTTTAACTCATTTAAAATTTTTGTTATTATAAGTATCCGTAACCCAATGTTATCTTATTTCTATGTCCTTTTATAGTTTCACAGCTAAGTATTCATTTGCAACTGCTATTTTATACCTTGACTACTATCTAACATCTTGAGTTCAAAATTGATTTTATAAGTAAGTCTTTAATTACTTATTGAGAATAATTTTAACGAAAATGATCCCCACCAATCAGATGATTTTAAGCACATTATATAAAGCCTCAGGACGCTACTATATTTTAGTAACGACTGTGAATATTTGTTCATCACAGGACAGGTTACTGTATAACATCATAAATTTGGTATGTTTTTAATATATTTTCCATTAACTTTTTAGATATTATACTTTGTAAATAGTAGCTTACATTCAGTTGTAACATTTGTTTAACAGATCTGAAGATGGGCAGCTGTCCCGAAACCGGTAATGTTCTAGAAAATAAAAGCGATCTGGAGACTGACATTCAAGAATTTTATTTAATAATGACTGTGGTATTAGCGGCATTACTACACAGTGTCCAAGTTACAGGCACCGGCGCCTTCAGGAACTTAGACGTAGTTTTTGCATTATCAAAAAATTAAACTTTTCTACCTTTTTTCGGTACTATTGATCCTGTGGTTTCATTAACTATTTAGTCTCTGGGACGTAAGTCCAAAACTAGTCACCAATTCCTGAATAGTGCAACTGTGACGGAAAATAGTTTTCTATATATTACCAGTTGCTGATTCTGCACCATCTTTTCATCAGCATGTCATTATTTAACAAGGTATGATGTCTGGTTGGCCTTCCGATAATTCTTCTGGATGTAATCGGGTGCGATCGTACGTACGCTGGCGGCGTCAAGATGCGTCAGAGCGCTGACTCAGACGTCAGCAAAACGGATATCGATAGCCCTTAGGGGCAGGGGCCCCAACTTGCACCTTAGCTGGCGTGACATCGGTAGTGTATCAGTCATCCTTTCTCTCCATATTTCATTTCTGGGACGACGTGTTCTTTGCAAGGCAGCGATAGCCCCCTACAGCTTTCTACTAAGTAACATTGCCGGCAAGACGGAAGCACCAGCATGCAGGGTTCCGGGCTTTGTCACTGCCGATGTCCATCAACGATGAACATATAATGCCAACCCAAAAGAGAACCATCGTCTTTCGGCACTCGCTTGACCGTGTAGCTCAGGTGGTGAGGCTGACCAGGCTGCCCCCAGAAATTTACATCTACATAAATACTCTGCAAGTCACACTGAAGTGCATGGCAGAGGGTTCATAGAACCACTTTTATGATATTTCTCTACAGTTTCATTCTCTAATAGCTGCCGGCCGCGGTGGCCGAGGTGACTGAGGCGCTCCAGTCACGGTCAGCACGGTCACTACGGTCGGGGGTTCGAATCCCCCCTCGGGCATGGATATTTGTGCCGTCCTAGTTCGTAGGTAGTTCATAAGTAGTTTGTAAGTTTAGGGACTGATGACCACGTAGTTAAGTCCCATAAGCTTAACAAACATTTGAACATTTTTTCTCTAATAGCTCGCGGGAAAAAGGAATACCTCAATCTTTCAATTTTCGATCTGATTTCTCCTATTCTGATGATCATGTCTTCTTACGTAGGGGGTGCTGCGAGCTTACACACGGAATTACCAAAACCAAACTAGGAAAAATCATACTATTCTGTGTAGGGTGATAAAATTATACACAATTTCCTCAGTTATTTCCTTCAGGTGGATCGAGCCCCCAGTTCTACAGCGGAAAAAAAAAAACAACGCAAATAAATTACTCATTCACAGCCTGCGTTTGCTTGGGGTTCCGTGAAGTGCGGCATGCGACAAAGATTATGTGTATAACCACTTTTGACAACAGTCGTCGGGCACGGTGGTCTTGGGGTAAAGCGCTCGACTGGAAACCGAAATGGCGCGGGTTTGAAACCTGGTCGGATCTCGGATTTTTTCAGTCCGCGTTTTAACCAACACTTCACCTCTCAACGATGTGACGAGTCACCAGAAACGACACGTGGTTCGGATTCCACAATAAGCTGTAGGTCCCCTTTCCCCTGTTGGATAAATGGGGTATATAGGGAAACGTACGTCGCCGAAGAGACGTCCAATTGAAAGACTTGCACCAGGCCAATGAGCCACAAGAAATTATTATAATTATTATTATTCACCACAGTCGATTTCACTAAACTGGTGCATGATCCGTAAGTACACCTCTCTTACTGAATTCCGCTGGTTTCTCCTGTTAGAATGTTGGGAACCTTCCAGCTCAGATTCACGCTTCTGACAGATGTAACTTGGATTACCATAAATGTAGTTCAATAAGCCCGGTAACGCTATCCTTGATGCCCCAGGTGACTAGGTAGGATGTTCTGCTGACTGTCGTGACACTCCTGGTACTGAAACATGCGCGCTATAGCTTCATACTTGTTCTAACACAATGAATTACATCCCGTGTATCTCACATTGTTTGCACCTTGATTTACACTTTGACGTATTATTCACACCTAATTTTCCTAAGAATTTTCAACAAACCGATGTTCCATTGAAATTATTCTACTCTCTTATAATATTTGTAGGTGAGCCAAAGTGGAGCTACATTGAGACACAAGTCACACATAATCTAACGAAAATGTATCTAGAACACATCATATGTATAACATTGTTTCAAGCAGTAAATTCATTAGGTTATAAGTAACTTTTCTTTGTCCCTCCAATGGTTTTGACACATATACGTGTTCCATACGTGAGTGTGCTTCATAATTATGAAATTACACCAACAAACTTCTAATGGATGAAGTCTTGAGTAACCAAATTAGCACAAAAACCTATGCCCAGAGACGCCATACAACGAAGCTACACAGTGTCCAAGTTACAGGCACCGGCGCCTACAGGAACTTCGACGCTCTGTAGCGTCGTCGTATAGCGTTTCCAAGCATGGATTTCTATAGTCATTAGTTTCTAGAGACGCCTCCTACATCCCGTAGAAGTTTTTTGGTGAAATTTTGTAATTATGAAACACGCTGACGTATGGAGGACACACCCATCTCAGTCTCTCACGTCCATTTACTGCTGGAACTTTGTACATGACGAAATTTGTGAGAGACGTATTTCTACTGCTGGCATATGAGGAACCGCGCTGCGAAGCTCGAGTGCACAAATTTCGCTTCATGTTGTATTTATAATATTGTATTAAAAGCAAATATCACTCGTCGATAATTGAAATTGTGGGACTGTATGTATGGTGGATGGTACTGAACTTCCCAGTCCCATTGACTGAACAGAGTACCCACAACTTGCGCTGTATGCGCCCGCACATTGCCGTGCAAAATGATGGGTGGTTTGTACAGAAAGTGTTGCCGCTTCTTTCGCAAAGCTTGTCGCAGCTGATGCTCCAAAACCGAACAGTAATACTGCACATTGACGCTCTGCCGTGAAGGAACGTGATGCGTTAGTATGACACCAGTCGTACAAGATAATCACCATAACTTTCACCATACTGGGGCTCTAACGCACTGTCGACTTTCGCGGCGACCTATAATGACGACATTCCTTGGATTGGCGTTTCAGTTTGGGCTCGTACGATGTGGCCCACGCCTCATCCAGTGTTACGATACAGCGTAAAAGAGCCTAAAGAGCCTCTCCTTCACGCACATAGCGCTCCAAGTGCGCCTTAGCAGCGTCTTAACGCATCTATTTCTACATTTCCGTCAATTCATGCGGAACACACCGTGATGAAATGTTTCGCATGTCCAGGCGTTCCTTCAAGATGCGAAGCCTAGTCATATGCGCTAATCCGGTTTCGTGGGCGAGCTCACGAATCGTCTAGCCTCGATCACTGTTCACTAACGCGGCAACAGTATGCACTTCTTCAGAGACGCTAGGACGACCTGCCCGATGCATGTCTGCCACAGTTTGCCGACCTTCGTTGAAGGCTTTTAGCCAATGTGCTTCTGTTCTGTGCAGCAATGTCGATTGCCCGCACGCCTCTTGAAGACCTTGGTGACACTGTCGTGCTGTACGACCTCTGGCACATTCAGTCTTGAACCAATTCCGTTGTTCCTGTTTCTAACACACAGCGATACCGTTACGTTAGACCGCTCGCTCACAAGTGAATGTGTTTTCCATCGATTGTGCGCCCGCCGGTGACTTGGGACGGAGGTAGGTATGTCCACAGCGTGTGCTATCAGCGACAATAGTAGATTCCATTGGATAGTGTCTCCACTGCAGTGTTGCCACTATTTAATTTCCAACCCTCGTATTAATGTTTGCTAAACATCAACAAGAACGTACTGAAATCCTCTACTCATACTAGGAATCATCCTCAGCATTTCCTCTACGACGTGTCGGGACGACGTGTGAGGAAACGCCTTCAAGTTTGAGCATTGTCACAATTCTTATCTTCTGGCGGAGTGTACAAGAACTGATACCTTCCTTACTAATGGCTCCATGTTCTACCATGAACATTATCCTTCGACTTATCAAGCATTTATTCATATCATGATGCCTCTTAGTGTATATACCAAACAAGATTATCTATAGATCAGAAAATACGGTAAAAGACTAGAGGTACCGACTAATTTATTTGGTGGTAACACCTTGTACAAAGGTCAAACGATTGAAAATAAGGCCTCATCTGAAGTGAGGAATATAATCAAATCAGTATTTAGTGTTACCACCGTTTATGGCTACAACAACAGTTACTGCCCTCAGCATTGGATCAAAGGGACTCTGTAAGTATTGTCGGGGCTTAGTAGTTTGTTTCACTGCCAAAGTTGATCTGGTGTAACCGCAGGGATCGGCAGAACATTGTTTTCACCGAAAAATCCCGATTATGCTTACACCAACACTAATTCGGCAGAAGGTATTGTAAACTGGTCAAAACAATTAGGCAGTCAGTTGAAATATCTAGGTTCTCAGGTATTGTCATCGGTGGCCTGAACTACAATGGTTGAACATCTTTCTGTCGGTCCTATGGAGGGGAGACAACATTAATGGCAACCGAAATAGTGGCAATAATAGAACGTTGCTGCAGAGTTGGTTGGTGTTGACTTGTGTTTCCCAAACGAATTACACAAACAGGTTCAGATAGTGTAGTGAGCAGGCAGTGAAATGCAACAACGACATGACTTGCTCGATTCTATGGTAAGAAGACCCATAGGATGGCTAGAAGCTTGTCTCCACAGATCTACACAACATGTTTGAAGCCGTGGGAATTGAACGAATGGGACGGCCAGCTTGTTCACCTGACTTAAATCCGGTCTGGGATGCACTTGGCAGCCAGAGTAACACCTCCCACAGCGGATGCAGAGCTGGATATTGCACTCATGAGAGGATGGCCAAATATCACCAAGAGCTGAATGTGTTGTTATGGTCTTCAGTCCGGAGACTGGTTTGATGCAGCTCTCCACCCTACTCTATCCTGAGCAAGCCTTTTCATCTCCTCATAAGAACGGCAACCCACATCCACTTGAATCTGCTTACTATACGCGTCTCTTGGCCTCCCTCTACGATTTTTACCTCACACACTTCCCTCCAATGCTAAATTTACGATTCCCTGATGTCTAAGAATATGTCCTACCAAGCGATCCCTTCTTTTAGTCAGGGTATGCCAAAAATTCCTTTTCTCACCAATTCTGTTCACTACCTCTTCATTAGTTATGCGATCTACCCACCTAATCTTCAGCATTCTTCTGTAGCACCACGTTTCAAAAGCCTCTATTCTCTTCCTGTTCACACTGCTTATCGTCCATGTTTCACTCCCGTACAAGGCAACACTCCATACAAATGCCTTCAGAAAAGACTTCCTTACCCTTAAATTAATATTCGATGTTAGCAAATTTCTCTTTTTCAAAAATGCTTTTCTTCCCATTGCCATTCTGCATTTTAAATCCTCTGTACTGCGACCGTCGCATGTTATTTTACTACCCAAGTAACAAAACTCATCTACCACCTTCATTGTTTCGTTACCTAATCTAATTCCTGCAGCATCGCCTGATTTTCTAAGACCGCATTCCATTATTTTTGTTTTGCTCTTGTTAATGTTCATTTTATATGCTCTCTTCAACACGCTGTCCATTCCTTTCCTTTGCTGTCTCTGACAGAATTACAATGTCATCAGCAAAACGCAATGTTTTTATTTCTTCCCCCTGAACTTTAATCCCTATTCCAAATTTTTCCTTGCTTTCCTTCACCGCCTGCTCGATGTACAAATTGAATAACATCGGAGAAAGGCTACACCCCTGTCTTACTCCCTTCCCAACTGACGCTTCCCTTTCATGCCCTTCGAGTCTAATAACTGCGGTCTGGCTTTTGTACAAGTTGTAAATAACTCTCCTTTCCCTGTATTTTACCCCTGCTGACTTGAGGATTTGAAAGAGTGTATTCCAGTCAACATTATCAAATGCTTTCTCCAAATCTACAAAAGCTAAAAATGTAGGTTTGCCTTTCCTTAATCTATCTTCTAAGATAGGACGTAAAGTGAGTATTGCCTCCCGGGTTCCTATGTTCCTCCTGAATCCAAACTGATCTTCCCTGAGGTCAGCTTCTACCAGCTTTTCCATTCCCCGGTAGATAATTCGTGTTAAAATTTTGCAACCATGACTTATCAAACTGATGGTTCTGTAATTTTCACACCTGTCCGCGCGTGATTTCTTATGAGGATTATTACATTTTTCTTAAAGTCTGAGGGCATTTCGCCTGTCTCATACATCCTACACACCAGTTCAAATAGTTGTCATGGCTGGCTCTCCCAGAGATTTTAGTAGCTCTGAGGGTATGTCATCTACTCCTGGGGCCTTGTTCCGACCTAGGTCTTTCAAGGCTCTGTCAAATTCATCTCTCAGTATAGTATCTCCTATTTCATCTTGATCTACTTCTTCTTCCCTCCCTACTACATCGTCTCTAAGTTCATTTCCTTTGTAGAGCTGCTCTATGTACTCTTTCCACCTTTCAGCTTTCCCTTCTTTGCTAAGAACCGCCGCGGTGGAGTAGCCGAGCGGTCTAAAGCGTCTCGCTGCGGAGCGCGCGGTTGCTCGCCGTGGAGGTTCGAGTCCTCCCTGGGGCATGGGTGTGTGTGTTGTCCTTAGGTTAGTTTCCCTAGGTTTAAGTAGTTTGTAAGCTACGGACTGATGACCACGCAGTTTGGTCCGATAGATTTACAAACATTTGAACATTTTTGATTTGCTGAGAACTGGTTTCCCAACTGAGTTATTGATATTAGTAGAGTTGCTTTTCTTGTCCCCAAATGTCTCTTTTATTTTCCTGTAGGCGGTATCTACTTTTCCCCTTGCTATACATTCTTCTACAGATTTGCATTTGGCTTCTAGCCACTCCTGCTTAGCCATTTTGCACTTCTTGTCAATCTTATTTTTTAGTCGTCTGTACTCCATTTTGCCTGTTTCATATACTGCATTTTTATATTTTCTCCTTTCATCTATTAAATTTAGTATTTCCTGTGATATCCAAGGATTTTTTGTTGGTCTTGTCTTTCTACCTATTTTGTCGTCCGCTGCCTTCACTATTTCATCACTCAATGCTATCCATTCCTCTTCTACTGTTTTATTTCCCCCTGTTTCTGTCAATTGTTGCCTAAATCTCCCTCTGAAATTCTCCAGAACTTCACTTTCCTTCAATTTATCTAAGTCCCATCTCCTTATTTTCCTACCTTTCTGCAGTTTTTTCAGTTTCAGCCTACAGTTCATGACTAACAAGTTATGGTCAGAGTCTATATCTGCCCCTGGGTATGTCTTGCAGTTTATAACCTGGTTCCGGTACCTATGTCTTACCATTATAAAATCTATCTGATACCTTCCGGTGTCTCCTGGTCTCTTCCATGTATACAACCTTCTTTTGTGATTCTTAAACCACGTGTTTGTTACGATTAAATCATGTTCCGTGCAAAATTCTACCAGGCGACTTCCTCTTTCATTCCTCCTGCCCAGTCCATATTCACCTACTATTTTTCCTTCTCTTTCTTTTCCTACTACCGAATTCCAGTCTCCCATCACAATTAAGTTTTCCTCTCCCTTAACTGTCTGAATAATTTCCTTTAGCTCTTCATATATTTCTTCTATCTCCTCATCATCGGCAGAGCTAGTTGGCATATAAACCTGTACTACTGTTGTCGGTGTTGGCTTCGTATCTATCTTTACAATGATAATGCGATCACTGTGCTGCTCATAGTAGTTTACCCGCATTCCTACTTTCTTATTCATTATCAGTACTACTCCTGTGATACCCCCAACTGATTTTGTATTTATAATCCTGTACTCACCTGACCAGAAATCCTGTTCATTCTGCCACTAAACTTCACTAATCCCCACTATATCTAACTTCAACCTATCCATTTCCCTTTTTAAATTTTCTAATTTTCCTACTCTATTAAGGGATCTAACATTCCACGCTCCGACTCGTAGAATGCTAGTTTTGTCTTTCCTGATGATCACATCCTCCTGAGTAGTCCCCGCCCGGAGATCCGAATGGGGGACTATTTTACCTCCGGAATATTTTACCCGAGAGGATGCCATCATCATAGTTCCATACAGTAGAGCTGCATGTCCTCGGGAAAAGTAACGGCTGTAGTTTCCCCTTGCTTTCAGCCGATCGCAGTAGTAGTGTGGCAAAGCCACATTAGCTGATGTTACAAGGCCAGCTCAGTCAATCATCCAGACTGTTGCCCCTGTAACTACTGAAAAGGCTTCTGCCCCTCTTCAGGAACCACACGTTTGTCTGGCCTCTCCACAGATACCCCTACGCTGTGGTTGCACCTACGGTAGGGCTATCTGCATCGTTGAGGCACGCAAGCCACCCCACCTCGGCAATGTCTGTGGTTCATGGGGGCTGACTGATAACCACATAATGTCCATGTCATGCAGGCGTGCAACTGTACTGGCCGTCCGAGGTGATCACACACGTTATTAGAGGCCAATGAGAACGACTTCTTCACTATTCTGGTAGCCTTGCTCTAAGTAAACGGCCTGTAATGCTCAAGCCCGGAGCTGACTCGTACTGTATCACACACAAATTATAATTGTACGAGGGTTGGACGTTATATAGTGGCAACACTGCTGTGCAGACACTATGTAATGGAATCTACTATTGTCGCTGATAGCAAACGTTGTTGACGTACCTACCTTACCTCAGAGCAAATGGACTCGCCTCCCACGTCACCGGCGTGCGCACAATATAGGAAAACGCACTTTTGAGCGAGAGGTCAAACGTAACGGTGTTACTATGTTTTCGAAACTGAAACAACGGAGACCGTCAATGCTCAGTTTTACTGATCGTATTTGGTGCATCACTTGCTACCATCGTTGCGAAATAGGCAGCAACACTTTTTGCGCAACTCACTTATCCATTTTGCCCGACAATGCGCGGTTGCATACAGCGTAAGCTGTGGTTGCTCTGTTCTGTTGCCGGGACTGGGATGTACTGTACCATCCAACGTACTCCCCGGACTTAAGTTCTTGTGATTATGATTTTATTCCAAAGATGAAGGAACCAGTTCGTGGCATTCGCTTCAGAACTGTTCCGGATAGTCGACAGGCAGCAGACCGCTCCATTCGCACAATCAACAGAACAGGCTCTGCTGACGGTATACAACGCTTTCCACATCTCTGGCAACGGGTTTTACACAACGCTGGTGACTACTTTGAAGGACAGTAACAGGTCCAAACATGTAACACTTTTGTATCGGTTGTGAATAAATAGTCGACACTGTTTAGCTTCCAACCGTTGTATATTGTGTGATACCTCAAATAATTCCCTAATTGTTTTCAGCAGTGTAATTTGGCGTGGTCTGGGAACCACTCCTATCCCCTCCATCTGCCACTATAGTAAGCATCGCAGCCAGTATCGGCGCTTCATCTTCGATGTGCAAGAGTTAGTTCACCTGCCATGCCTTCGGAATTTCCCAACGGCCGTGTTGCAGCATAATAATATGTGACCAATGTTCAAGACTTCTTTGTTCACCACTTTGTTTGCTGCCTTTGCCTCCCATTTCTACCGATGTCGCCTATCGCAAACATCTGTTCCACGACTGCTGAACCCTGGTCTGGAATACATTACCCTTTTCCACACTAGATCAACTAGGCAGTGTGCCAAGTAAGAGGATAATGGAAAGGAAGAGAATAATGGGCTAGGACACTAAATAGTGTGTGATTGAGTAAAGATTTGGATCTAACGGCTTGGGCATTCCTTGCAGTTTTGGTGACCATTGTCTTCGGTGTAGTGCCACAGTAAGCAGGAGACCAGCATTCGAATCCCAATCCGGCATAAATTTTCAACTTTCTTCATTGATGTCCACGGGCAGCTAATTTCTTTAATTTCTCCGTTTTTTTCATGAACTGCCACTGTGCCTTATGAAATATTTTAGAGCTATAAACAAACAGTGAACAGTTTTTACAGAATTGTAGACAAGTAACATTAAAGAAACTGACAGATTCTATTACAAATAAAGAACCTGTTATGCTACACAAGTACTACTAATGCAGTTAACAGCAAAAAAGGTTGTACAACATACAAGGTGTTCAAAAACAAAGTGCTGTCACACTTTTTTGAAACATTATTTATGAATATTTGTTATCTTTGTAGTGGTCTTCAGTTCGCAGATTAGTCTGGTGCAGCTCTCCGCGCTACCCTGCCCTGTGCAAGCCTCTTCATCTGAGAATGCCTGCGGCAACCTACATCCTTTTGATTCTGCTTACTGTATTCGATCCTCGGTCTCTCTCTAAGAATTTTACCCCACAGACTTCCCACTAATGACAATTTGACGATTCCTTGACGTCTCAGAATATCTCCCACCAAACTATCCTTTCTCTTAGTCAGGATATGTCCAGAGATTCCTTTTCTCTCCAGTTCTGTCGAGCACCTCCTCATTAGTTACGTGATCAACCCATCTAATCTTCATCATTCGTCTGTAGCACCATATTTATAAAGATTCTATCATCTTTTTGTCTGAACTCCTTATTGTCCACGTTTCACTCCCATACAATGCAGCTCTCCGGACAAAAGCTTTCAGAAAGGACTTCCTAACATTTAAACTAATATCGGATGTCAACAAATTTCGCTTCTTCAGAAACGCTTTTCTTGCCATAGCCATTCTGCATTTTATATCTTCTTTACTTCGGTCGTCATAAGTTATCTTGCTACCTAAATAACAGAACTCATCTACTGCTTTTATTGTCTAGGTACCTAATGTTATTCCTTCAGCACCGCCTAATTTTTTGACACTACTATTATTAATGTTGTCCCATTTAATACAATACCGCTGACATGCAATACACTTATGCCAACACATCTTCCAATCCTCGAAGCACTTCGCATAAGCACTTTTTGGTACAGGCTTGAGTGGTTCCAGCGTTGCAGTTTTTATTGCCTTAATTGTTGCAAATCCTCGTCCTGGCATTATACGTACTTTCATTTTTGGGAACAGGAAAATGTCGCATTGGACCAAATCCGGTGAATATGCTATCTTAGGCATGAGTGCCGCGTTGTTTTATGCCAAAAAATATCTCACAACCAGCGATGAATGAGAAGGTGCATTATCGTTATACAGAGCCATGAATTGTTATCCACAACTCCGGACAATTTTTGCGTATTACTTCACAAAGTTCAAAGTACAAATGTTTGTATAGCTTATGTAACTTAACTACGGGGTCATCAGTCCCTAAACTTACAAACTACTTATGAACTAGCTAACACTAAAGACGGCACAAATATCCATGCCCCAGGGGGGATTCGAACCCCCGACCGTAGTGGCCGTGCAGACCGTGACTGGCGCGCCTCAGTCCCCTCGGCCATCGCGGCCGGCATTGCTTAGCACAAAAAGCGAAAAAGCGCATAAAGTCATGGTGATTCTCCTTATTGAACCTAAGACGAGGTAAAAATTCATGCTGCGCTACGCCACGGTGCAACGAGATGCTTTCATTGGGACGTTTTGGTTCTGGTTTCGACGTCATAACTGTAAACCCACCTTTCGTCACCAATTATGACCATTTTGAGCAAATCGGGATCATCAATGACGTCATTCACGAACTCCTGAGCGATGCTTATACGACGGTTCTTCTGATCAAATTTGAGAATCTTCGCTAACACACGGCATCCTCAGCAACTTCACTTACGGCAATTTCACGATTCTCTAAAACAGCGTTCTTCACAGCTCTGACGTTACCTTTTGTTGTTGATGTGCTGGGGCATGGAGAGCGAAGTTCGCCATTGAAAACTTCTCGGACACATTTGAAGAGCTTGTATCACTTGTAAACAGTTACCGGTACATTTACCTAGAGCAGACTCACTGTATGACCAAGTCTACATTTTAGGTGTTTTACAGCACTTTATTCCACTTCTCATACAGAATCTGGTGCAAATCCTTTGCTCCATTTTTATATAAAAGCAATTAATGTACTAACAGAAGAAGAACGAGAAGAAGAAAAACTCTATGTACTTTGCCCGCAAAACTGGAAACTCACCTTCCTTTTTGAACAGCCCTCATATATTATTATGGCACTGGAAAACATGGAACGTGTTGTAGTGTTTCTCTGAAAAGACACTCAGATCATGGTCGTTAACAATTCGTTAACAGCGTTAATACAATCTGTCAGTACATATTATAGAAGTGGACGCATGAGTATATGTTTAGCATTTCCTCCAAAACTATGCTAATTTCATCCGAATGTGGGATTCATTTTCCTTACCGTCAGACTACAATCAGGTACGACACATAGTTCATAAGATATGACGCCATAAAGAAATAGCATATGCGACGCTTCAACAACGAGAATTTATTCATCGACATTTTGAGAATGAGAGCAACTTGTATAAGATTTTTCTGATAATTTTTTAGCTGTACGAAACTTTTTCTTGCTCACATCCCCAGAAAAATTATTAAACGAAAGAAATTTACTGGTTAATCCTTTTCCGCTGTTCATGCAGTGAAACTAAGACATTTGCCGTGACGTTACGATTTATTGCTTCTACATTACCAAATGCATTCGCAAGGCATTCTACAAAGGGTATGCACATATACCATCGCATGTACCTTCGAAATTATAGCATAGTACGACTAGTTGAGGAGATATGACGTCATAAATAATGAGATGCACGTAAAACGGCCCCTTCACTTGAGAGGACATAATTTATTACATATTTACTACTAGGTCTATTTGCAATAAATTTCGCAGACAGTTCCCTAATATTCCACTCTACGTACGTATTATTATATGACACATCACTCAGGAGATACGACGTCATAAAGATGGACTCGCGTGAAACAGAAAGTGAAATGGACGGATAGTGTAGCAGAATAGGATGGCAGAATGAGATGGACCAACATACGAATACGATAAATAAATATCCGGGCAACGAATGGAACTAAAGCTAGAAAATATATAAAAGAGAAAGGGAATGTGTCACGGTATGTTGTTTATTTACAGTACCTGTAAACCAAAGCGGCAGGTTATGCTGAAAACTACTGCATTACGAAAATCTTTGTAAGGGCCCGGAAATAATCTGGAAAATACAATTTAATGAAAGAAAGTCACTTTTGGTTTCAAAGAAAGATCCCTTTGTTTCTCAAAGTTACAGGTTAAATCCATCACTGTCAATGTCATATTACTCAATAAATTCCGAATCTGTAAATCACAGTTTTTTCTTTCTTTCTCTTCTCTTCTCTCTCTCTCTCTCTCTCTCTCTCTTTTTTTTTTAACCTACTATTATTTTACGACAACTTTAGGGCTTTCGACAAAATCGAGGCGTTGAATGCAAATAAATATAATGAAAGACAAATAATACTTTTTAAATCTAATTTTATTTCTGCACTTGATTTCATGTTATCTTTTATTCTTGCGTTCGAAAAAAGAATGCTTCAGTGCCCGTACAACAGTCAAAGAAGGACATACAAAATGTGTAAAAAAAAGTCGTCCACTTTGGGATGTTTGTTCTCAGAATTTGAGATTCTTGATCGAGGGAATAGAAAGAAGCAGTGGCGTAACTATGGGGGGGGGGGGGGGGGGGATGAGGGGATAGAACCCCCCAGAACCCGAAAAAAAAAAAAAATTGTTTAACATCAATCGGGTAAAGGTAAAGATTGAAAACTTAGAGTGTTTTACCATAATCTTTCATTGGATGGGAGTGAATTAGTTTTTTCAACGGGATTGTTAGATGGTAGTCTGTCTGGAAACTCACTAAAATTTTGCTCGTCAAGCAGATCTATCCCCCCCCCCCCCAAAGCCAAGTCCTAGTTACGCCACTGGAAAGCATTTTAATTCTTTCGCAGAATATCAGTGAAAGAGTTCTACAACTGCTTTTGAAGGCCACAGAAATATTTAACGACTGATTTAATGAGCATTGTAACGTGCCTTGCTGGCTTAACGCCTTTGTACGGCCATTGACGTAAGTGAATGGAAAGGAATGAAAATTATGCGCATAACACGTATAATACTGTTTCGGTGGTTCGGTGTGGCGTTCTTAATCTGGTCGTACCTGAGTTTTATTTTTTTAAGTGTGATATAGAGTTGTCAGATTCGCACGAACTGTTTACGAACTGCGTTCACCTTCGGCAGATCGCAGTCCGTGTTTACCGGACGCGACCGTTACCGCCCGCGCCCGCCGACCTTCGGTTTTCAGGCTCGTCGAACAGGGACAGACGTTTAATGAGCCGCGACGCGGTCACGTGACGGGGGGAAGCGGCCCAGACGGGTCGGCCAGACCGCGCGCCGCGCACATGGCCAGGTAGGCCAGGTGGCGGCGGCCGCGTGACGTAGCCGCCGGCGCCCCGCCCACCCAGCAATATGGCCTCGCGCGCCATTGGTCGGCGCGCCGCGCCGCCACCACGCCCACCGCCGCCTGCCCGATGACAGATGAACGTCACGCCCCGCCCCGGAAAAAAAGAAGACGCTAGCTTTTATGGCGAAGCGAGCTGTAAGGTTGCGTGACGTCAGCGCCGGCGCGGTCACGTGGCCGGGCAGGGGGCGGGCGGCGCGCGTCGCCGCGGTGAGTGACAGGTGTCCGGCGGCGTCTGGGCGGGACGCTCCTCCCTGCGGCCGCCACGCCGACGCCGACGCCGACGCCGACGCCGCCTATGTGGGTCACTGTGCCGAAACGGCCGACCATAAAGCGCGCGGAGCATCGCGCTCCTCACGGCGCCGACAAAAAAGCAGTTACATCATTTATCATAAGCGTGTGTGTGTGTGTGTGTGTGCGTGAGAGAGAGAGAGAGAGAGCGTGTGCTCTGATCAGACGATTACGAGTACCTTTTTACATCTTCATATAAATCTGACCGCGTGAGCCACCACGCGGTGTGTGGCGGTTGCTACCTCGCATACCACTACTGTTTCCTTCTTGTCTGTTACATTCTGTCCGCTTATAGTGGACAACATAATTTTTTCTTAAACTTCAGATCTTTCAACCCAACGCCTTTTATAGGTGCTATACGCCACTTTCTACATTTCAGGAAACAGCGAAGTCCATTTTCTTTGAACGTATCCTATGTTTGTTGTACACATACGAGAAATACTGCCCAACTGTTGTCGCTTTTGTGTCTTTCGACCATACGTTGTAGGAAAAAGGTTCAAGCGGATTGCACCTTATGAAGTCGTCTATTTAGCAGTTAATCGTCTCTTTTTTCAGTATTGGTGTTTCGCATCTGAAATTTAGGAGTTATGACCGTCTAAAGTTACCGGCATAACAGATTAATGAACTTCGGTAAGGACTAAAGGACATCTTTGTCGTGAAATGTGACACGATGTGTTGCGCTGTATGGACAGGTACGTGGGCTGAAGAGCCTACGAAACACGAAATTTGTCGGAAACTCTATTCAACTAATAGTTTGGTGTATGTATGTATGTGTGTGTGTGTGTGTGTGTGTGTGTGTGTGTGTGTGTGTGTGTTTTTGTGTAAGTATGTGAGTGGGAGATCGAGAGTTTCGGGGAGGAGGGAGAGAAGAGTGGCATCGACAGGAAACAAAAATTGTAGCAATATGACACGTATTTTTTGCGTTACTGCTTGTGTATGGACATTTCCTCTTCCATTCCATATAAGTAAAATACAGTTCATAAAATTCTTGAATACCAAAAAGTCTTGATTGCAAATATTTTTTCATTACAATGACGCGTTTCGCCCGGTTAGGGCATCTTCAGATATCTTGTATGATGTCCCGCACCTTAGGTCGTCAACATATTAATACGACTTGCGTCAGTAGACGTACAAGTACTGCCTGAGGCAGCGTTCACATTTGTGCTGCGAGTAACCGCCAATCAGATTAATTGATTGGCGGTTACTCGCAGCACAAATGTGAACGCTGCCTCAGGCAGTACTTGTACGTCTACCGACGCAAGTCGTATTAATATGTTGACGACCTAAGATGCAGGGACATCATACAAGATATCTGAAGATGCCCTAACCGGACGAAACGCGTCATTGTAATAAAAAAAAATATTTGCAATCAAGACGTTCTGTTATTCAAGAATTCAACTGAACACGGTTGCCGTACTACACCAAGTAAAAATGGAATGGGAAGATTTCTATGTTAAAAAAAATTGGCTAGGCACAGGAAAGTCAGATGGTAGATTTCTCATCCAACTGATACACTGCCTGCAAACATTTTAAAGAAGCCCCTATCGATGCCAACGGAAATCTTTCCTATGATGCTGGAAAAGTGATATCGACAAGAGAATTGGTGACTAGGCACTATAGTACCATTTCCACATTTGAGGCTATACATTATTGTCATAAAAAGAACTGACAAATAATGCTTGCTCCTTCTATAGTTTCTATTTTATGGGCGTGTAATTACAGCTAGTAATATTAACAGTTAAATTCGGTGTCCAAACTGACTACTCTTTTAGTGAAACATAAAAAAAGCAAATCTCAGCCCACCAATAGTGAGTTTAAATATGTTATACTTGTTTATGAAATACTCCGTTTTTGGATATCGCAATACATTTTATGGGCTCGAAATATCAGAATCCCAAAAGACGCGAAAAATTTGATGAGCGTTTCGTTCTAAAATACCTTCAATTATTATAATCACAGGTGATGGACACGAATACATTATAGTAGGAGTATATTCTTTCGGTAACTTAACAATGCAGCGTCCACGAATCTTACAGTAACATCTATGTTAAGAAAAAGTAGATGTTTTTTCATCTTTCTTGGAATCGTGGCTCACTAAAAGATAACCTATTTTAAACATAACGATGTACTAATTTGAATTTATTTGCAACAATAACTGTTTTTACGCTAATGTAAAAAATTCTGTGCTTTAGAAGTATATGCTAAATCAAACATCAAGAATTGAATGACATTATCGAAAGACCTCAGTCGATTTTTTTATTGATTGATTTATTTCATTTTTATTTATTTATGTATTTTTGTTCATTTTCCGAGTACCATATACACTGAATGCTCTACCAATTACTTACTATTGATTGTAGCTTTAACTATATTCCTGCAAGAGATCGTGCGTCTTTGTGCAGTACAGAAAGATCGTCTCGGAAATAACAGACATACAGACACCATATTTTTAATCAAATAATATGGTGCAAAAATTGGCAACTGACCCTAAAAAAATGAAAAGTGTGAAGTTACCCATATGAGCTCTGAAAGATATCCTTTAAACTTCATTTACACGATAAATCAGTCAAATCTAAAAGCCGTAAATTCAACTAAATACCAAAGAATAATAATTACGGTCAACTTAAATTGGAAAGAAAGCATAGAAAATGTTGTAGGGAAGGAGAACCAACGTACGTTTCGTTGGTAGAACACGTAAAAGTATCAACACTTCCACTAAAGAAACTGCCTACACCACACTTGAGTGTCCTACTTTGGAGTATTGCTGCCCATTGTGGTATTCCCACCAAGAGGGACTGACGGACGATATAGAGAAAGTTCAGAGAAGGGCGGCTCGTTTTGTATTACCCCGATATAGGGGAGAGAGTGTCACGGAAATGATGGACCAGTTGGGATGGAAACCATTAAAAGAAAGGCGTTATTCGTTAAGACGAGATTTTTTTGCGAAATTTCTGTCACCAACTTTCTCTTCCGAATGCGAACATGTTTTGTTAGCACCCACCTACATATGCAGACATGATCATCTTAATAAAATATTAGAGAATGGAACGATAAAAGCGGTTCGATACACCCTCTGCCATGTACTTAAATGTGATTAGCGGAGTGTTTATGTAGATGTAGACAATAATATAAAAGTCACCAAGGCTGCAATTTTTTAGAGTTACTACGTGTTTTAAAGATATGCATATTTTCAGATAGTTCATATTTCGAAGGGGCAGCAAGGATTGCTAAACGGTTAGTGAAATTATCTGAAACTATGAACGCAGTTCGTTATGTTACGTGGCTCGCGCACTGAGAGCTGACGACAACAGTGGAGTGTGAATTTAAAGCTTCAACAAGTCGAAATAAAACATTTCCAAAGTATAGGTAATTTATTCTTTTTTAAATAACTAATTATAATATCTACATATGCTGAAGATGGACAAAATACTAAATTTCATTACTACATTATTATACTCATTGTTGGACAGCGTCTTGAACCCAAACATTAGCGAGGCAGGCTTAATGATCGATAAAATAGGAATTCGTGGCGTATCCCCCCCCCTTTTCTTTTGGAGGGGGGGGGGGGAACCCGAAAGAATTCCATGACAAGATAGCGTCTACAGTGCGTGTTTCATACCCTTGCCATGAGATGGAGATACAGGCTGATCAAAGTACGAGAGTTATTCGAAAAGGCCGAGTGAATTTTACTTTGCATTATGATCATGACTGAGGTTTAGGGCCTTTCAAAATTAATCCATCCATCCATCACGGAGCATAGCGCGAGATGCATGCCGCGCCTGCTGACTGCAGAAATGTAAAGAAATCGAATATGAATAGCTCCAGAGTGTTTCCATTTACTCAAGAAAAATCCATCGGATATTTTGCTTTGTTTTCTTACCATAGACGAAAATTGGTTTCACTGTTACACTTTGTACAGAAAGCGACAGTCAAAAAAGTGGGCTGCAGTAGGGGAACCGCTTCCAAAAATGGCAACATGTGAGCCATCAGCAGCGCAGATTATGGTATCACACTTCTGAGATACTAATTCTTCTTATACACTACGGTACTTCAAAAACGGAAACTCCACCGCTTAGGAGTACTTTTCATCGCTTTTGGGCATACTCAAGACAAAAATTGTAGATAAACGCCCTTTGATGGCAAGAAAAAAAAAAGTGTTCTTCCATCATGACAACGTACCAGTTGATTAAAACCTTTCCGCCCAGAAAAGATCGAACGAACTTCATTTTTATGTGTTTCCACATTGTCCCTGTTTACCTGATTTGCGCGCCACTCCATCCCTGACCCCCCTCCCCCTGCCCCATTCCCTCCCGTTGGACAAAAATTTCAGAGCAATGTCGAGCTATCTAGACATCAATGATCATTTCGTGGGGCTTTAAGAAACTATTAGTTTAATGAAGTAATTTTAAACTTGGAGAGATTTTGGACGAAGTACGTTGAACTAAGGGTGATTGCGTGGAAAAATATGGATACTTGGAAAATTCAAATGTTCAAATGTTTGTATAGTCTATGGGACTTAACTACGGGGTCATCAGTCCCTAAACTTACAAACTACTTATGAACTACTTACGAACTAGGACGGCACAAACATCCATGCCCGAGGGGGGATTCGAACCCCCGACCGTAGTGACCGTGCAGACCGTGACTGGAGCGCCTTAGTCCCCTCGGCCACCGCGGCCGGCGGATACTTGGAAAACGCAGTTTATTGACCTTATCGAACCGAGGCATTTCTTTGTTCGACCCCCGTATTAACCTCTGTTTTGGTATGAAATTTATAATAAACGCCATAGTGAGGAATTCCTATTTCGAAATTTGTTACATGACAGTTTTATTCTTAGTCTGTATTTTATGCTTTTTATCGGAATAGAGACCAGAATAAACATTCTTAACCAGATTTTCAGATTTCATCTCAATATTATGTTAATTTTCTTCGATAATCACGCAAAATTTGATTGTTTTTCACTTTTAATTTTTGAACATTGGTATTATTGGAATACCTTCATTACCCACGCGGGAGAGACACTGCACTATAAGGCGCCTTGCTGTGGAGTGAGCGTCTGCTCCTCATCAGAGGTTCGAGTCCTCCATCGGGCATATGTGTGTGTGTGTATGTGTGTGTGTGTGTGTGTGTGTTATTGTTAGCCTAAGTTAGTTTAAGAAGTTTGTAAGTGTGGTGACAGCTTCTGTTTGGTCCTATAGCAGTTATCATCATTATTTAACAACAAACATAATCTGAGGATATTTCTGTTGTCTGTTAGGACAAACACCATTTTTTCAAGCTGTTGTGTCAATGAGCACCAGTCACTTATAGAGCTTATCAGAAACGGCAGAGTGTAAATTCAAACGAAGAATTTCGAATTTGTTGCGTGTATTTTAAATGAGGCCGTGTAACTCTGCTGAACCGATCTCACCCGCTTATATGGCCGTTTTGTTGGCTAATCCATAACAGTGTATCGCGTATTACGTGAAGGTTTCTTTCAAAGGCCAGACCAGTATACTTCCGTATCCTCATCAAAACAATCCGAACTTGTGATCAGTCTCTAATGACCACGTTGTCGACGCGACATTAAAACGCTGATCTTTTTTGTAGTGTGTCAATAGCAGAGATGTAGTGGCACCCTTTTTCCTCGTGAAAATATATATATATATATATATATATATATATATATATATATATATATATAAGTGTAGAGTCAGAGATTTCTCAAGCACATGCTAGGCTAAATGGCGCTGAGTCAGTAGGTTAAGAAGTGAGAATGGATTGCTATTTGCCTGGCAATCGAGTGTGGATCTATAAAATCTTTGCCAAAACAAGCGGAATGCAATTATTTTTAATTTGCAGCAGCCTCTGAAAATAAAGGTTTACTTAAAACTCTTCTGCAGTTACTAACAGTTAAATCATTAATAAATTAATAAAAATACGTTTCATTCATTCAGATATTGCAGCTGTTTAATACTTACTAACCGTTTGCTCTTTGGCCTAAACAAGATACAATAAAATGAGACAAGTGTGATACGTAGGGAATGCAGGACTGGGATATTATTCATATAATCCCGTTCCTCAAACCTTGTTGTACCACTCTTAGAAGACAATTAAAATAACTTTTCTATGAAATTGGTGCACTTTCGAGAGAAAACCCTTTTATTAATATCAATTTTTCTCTTGCATTTTATATTTACTCATTTGTCACGTAATATTTGGTGTTCATATTCACGTTGTGCGTCGCAGTTTTGTAGTTCAGAAAATCACAAAAAACCGAAGTCAAATCTACTTTACCACGACTAAAATACACAGATGTTAATCCCAGCTTTTACTAACACCAATGCCATTCGATTCGTCATCATACTGAAAGGTCCATAGCCTATATGGTACAAAAAATGTTTTCAAAATGAAGTGCCAAGCCAAACATAGCTTTAGCACTCCACTTAGGTTTTTAATTCTTACTGATGTTGTACTGTCGTTAAGCGTACTTGTTCAGAGTTCACTTTAGTTATGAATAATACGAATTCCTAAACACGATAGTACAAAAACAGTGAGTGAAACTTCAGTTTGTCCTACCTTTTAGGGTTTATATGTTTTGTTTCGTTAATTTGTCCAACATTCTCGACAGCGAATTTTCCTTGGACGATAAAACTTTATTTTATTTATTTATTTATTTATTTATTTATTTTTTTTTTTTTTTTTGGTGTGCTGAGAAAGATGTTTGGCATGGGAGACGGATAAAAAAATTACACTTTTTCTTACAGTTGTCACCAGCAACTTGTGAGCCATTGTGTAAGAAAGATTCATTTAACCACTCTTCATGAAATCTCCACTGGTATCCAAGAGACATTTCAAATTAACAAAAGAGATTATACAAACTAGGCTTTCACGACGAGATTTCAAAACTGCTTATGATTCTTCCGGGTTGACTGACCGTCGTCCATTATTTCTGCTCCTAATGTTTCGTTCAGAGCTGCGCTAGACATCTGTAGAGATGTTCCTGAGTCTTGCCGACTGACTGGTCGGACGTCGGAAAAGGCGTAAGTACTATCCATAAAGGACGTGGTCAGATTTTCACGTCATCAGCGATTGCCACCAGTCACAGATAAAAACATATCTATCTAATCTGAAGAGCAACAGTAAAAAACATATCTACTCATTATGAACAGCCACAGTTCGTATATCATTCAGTTTCATGGCTTCTTTCTTCCTCTTAAAATTATCCCCATGCTTATATTTTTTATTTGGCTCTCTAGTCGACAAAGACTTTTGTATACTTTTACTCTTGTACTGACGCGTCCTTTTGTAGTTCCTGACCACGAAAATTTTAGGTAATGTCTATAATATCTATCATGAACCACGTCAATACAACCTACAAGAATCATCGGCAAGAGAATTTCTCTCTCTCTCTCTCTCTCTCTCTCTGTGTGTGTGTGTGTGTGTGTGCGTGTGTATGTGACTTCTGACACAATGATTCCTGACTCCATATCGAGTCAGAGACCGGTAGCGAGGCATGGTGGAGAATGTCCAGGCAACAGTAACTGTCTCCGTGGACTGGGAAAGTTACCTGTTGTGTCTGCCTATGCGTACCTGCGCTATAAAACGAGATGACAATGAGTACACATAGTTTACATTTAACGGAATAGTGCATTAAATTTAAAAGTCACAAAAAATTGTGATAATTACTGAACTGTCATTTTAATAAATCATGGTTACAAACTTCCAACACGAATTATTTCCAAAGGAATGGAAGAACTGGTAGAAGCCGATCTGGGGTACATCAGTTTCGATTTAGAAGAATGTTGAAATACGCGAGGAAATATTCACCCTACATCTTAAGACAGGTTAAGAAAAGCAAACCTACATTTACAGTTTTTGTAGTATGTAGAAGGCTTTCACAATGTTTACACATTCTTTCAAATTCTGAAATCACAACAGATAAATATAAGGAGTGAAACGTTTGTACAACTTTCACAGAAATCAGCAGTTATAAGAGTGAAAGGATATGAAACGGTAGGATTGTATGGGAAGGGCTCAAGAAAAGGCTGTAGCTTTTCCTCATTGTCACTCTGTCTGTACATAAAGCTGTAAAAGAATCCAAGAACAAATATGGGAAAGGAACCATAGGAGAAGGAATAAAACTTTGCTGTCTGGCAGCGACAATGTAATTTTGACGAGACAGCAAAGGAGCTGGAAGAGCAATGGACGGAATGGACATTCCCTCGAAAACAGGGTGTGAGATGACGATTGATAAGAGGGAAACAATGATAATGGAATTTAGCTGGATGAAATGGCGATGCTGAGGGTATCAAAATATGAAACGGGACAATAAAGGTGGTAAATGAGATTTGTTACTTGGGAAGTAAAATAACGTATCGTTGTCGGAGGACAGAAAATAAAAAATTCTAAATAGCAATGGGTAGACAAGCATTTGTGAAGAAGAGAAATTTGTTAACATCGAATATTAGTAAGTTCTATGTTAGGGAGGCTTTTCTGAATACATTTGTCTGGAGTGTAACCTAGTACGGGACTGACACGTCGGCGGTTGTTCAGACAAAAACACGACTGAAATTTTGACATGTGGTGATAACAGTGAATGTTGAAGATTAGATGGGTAGACAGAGTGAAGGCTTTCACGACCGGTTGACATATTGGTTAATAAATCTTCTGGATAGTGAGGCCGTGTTCAAGAAACTTAACTGCTTCGTAACGTTTCGTGCGATGCTGCGACAGACTTCTTCGGAGGTTGTTTGTCTGTTGAGTCTTGCCGACTGATGGATAGATCGCGTACTGAGGAGGTACTGGACTATTGGGTAAAACTTAAATTACTGGCATACCTTCACTAAGAGAGGGTTTGATTAACAGGACACATTCTGTGACATCAAGGAACAGAGGTAAGTATGTTTAGGGAAGGGGGAGGAAGAAAATTACAGAGCGAAGCAACGATAGGAGAACAGTAAGCAGGTTCAAATGGATGAGGGTTACCGTTGTTGTACCAGGATGAAGAAACGGGGAGAGCACACTGCGGAGACCTGCATGAAGCCTGTGCTCGAACTGAAGACAAAACAACAACAGCAGATTGTTCGCTAGATCAGGGGTTCACACTTGTTGGTCGTGGACAGGGTGCCACTGGCCCATGAAGACGAGGTGACAATTATCTGGAGCTTCAGGACTTTCAGTTGTCAGTCGTCAAGATTAGCGAGTAAGGAATCAAAGAATGTTGACATACCCTGTCACTATCCCGTACATAAAGGGATGGTCAATGTTGTCATATAAAACTTGGTTTCCTTTTTTTTATTATTATTATTTTTATTTTTTAGACACAGAAATAATACATAAAGGTAAAGCAGTCAACAATCCGAAGATTGGTTTGAACACCACAGTGCTTTACTAGGCATGGTCCTGTTTGGAGGTGGTATGCCGTTGCCTTCCTCCGACCTTCGAACTGATTTACCCAGCCAGTTATTGGGGGACCTACAGTTTAACGTTGGTTCCGAACCACGGTGCTCCTCGGTATTTTTCACATGACAATACTGCCACAGGTGAAAGCAGTGGAAAGTGGGAAAATGACAGATAAAAATCCCAGGACCTGGCGGGGATCGAACCCGCGACCTTCGAATTTTTAGTCTGGCACTCTACCACCGTGCAGCCGAGGCGCACCAAAATACATGTAAAGAAACTATTAAGACTCATTCCACGGGCCAAGCATAACGACACCATGTGGCTGCTGGAGCACACGGTTTATGCCATCATTTGTCTCAATATTAAGTATCTCGCTTAGCTTTGGGATGAGTACCTCCAGCACATCCTTGCAGAGGATTTGGTTTCTGCTTGTTTCCTGGGTGGAGATATGTTTACTTTTTTCTACTTCCTTTAAAATTCATCATTTTATTAATTTAATTACTTCGGCATAGGAGATGAAAGTTGTTTTCAATTTTTAGACTCTTGCAGTAGAGTGGGTTTTCATTTCCTTATGACATGGGGATTTTAATTTTCTCTTGAACTGCTTACCTAGTAAACATAGTAGTAGTTTCAGTTTTTTTTTCGTTTGCAGATCATTTGTTAAGAGGTTTATTTCTCGTTTATTTGTTGAAAGGAGCATCTTACTCTATTTTTCGTCGCTTGTTGGGTTCGTGTTCTTTCTTCCTAGTACATGGAAGTCCGTATAATTTTGTAATTGCGTAAAGAAAAAATGCGGACCGCCGGTATTTTTTTATGTTGAATATTAGGAATACCGTGTGACACCTGGCGTATGTAAGTGTGCACCCTAACAGACCGCGTAATTAGGCTGGCGTCAGGCCCTGTCCGCCTCTGGAAACAATTCACTGGCGCGATCGTAACGTAGCGGGGTTGACAGTTCCTTGGACAGAAATGTTGGCAAGAATAAATTCCACGTATTTGCTCATGTTTTTGCACAACAAAAAGCACGGGTGGGATTGAATGTCGCGAACCCACCCGCTTAGCCGTGTGGGTTAAGGCGCCATTTTCCAGGAGCTCGAGTTAGCCACCCGAATCCGTCCGGCGGATTAACGTTGTTGTTGTTGGCTTTAAGGGGACTGAACAGATAGGTCATCAGTCCCTTGAGGATTAACGACATGCGTTCTTGTGCCGGCAAGCATGGATGAAGTTTTTAAGCAATTTCCCACATCGCACTACGGGAATACCTGGATGGTACCCAAACTCCGCTTCGGTTACACAATTCACAAACATTTTCAGAAGTAAAGTTCTATACACAGGCAATAGGGTGGCGGCAGAATGGACACCCCGGCCACAAAATTACCCAGCGATTAACCACCCCGATCCTGTGTATGAGGTATGAGGCGGAGAAACATAAAAACATGATCATCTCCGTCCATAGTTAAATTTATTAGAGACGGAACATGGCTCGGATTTTTTCCTATTGGAATCAGCCGTGGAATCTGTAAGGAATCTTCGGGGCATTCGTCTGATATGGCTGTAGAAAACCGATGTCTGGGAAAAAAAGCCGGGGAATGAACCCTGTTCTCTCGAATGCGTTCAGACCCCATATTGATGATTGTGAATTAACAGTCATTATCTTCATACCTGAGGGCTATTAATATTTGTGTTTATGCAAGTCTAATGATCACATACTGGCATGTACAGCAATTTTTGTAACTGAGTCCCAGCGAAGAAAACAGAGAGAAAAAATGGTTCTGAATATTGCCTGTACTTTCCACTGGTAACATTTCAGAAGAAATCGAGAAATCAGTGTGTATGTTACCTATTCACATAGCTGGCATCCGATACCTCTGTCTATCGTTCACTAAATTCGAAAGTTTTATCTGAAACTGCAACATAGGAAGTATGAATGACTTCATAGTCCACATTCCGCAAACAGGCGTTTAATGAGAATTCGGTCACCGTAATTTCGGAGAGGTTTTCAAAGATTATAATGCAATCTCATACCTTGTAGAATATTATTGATTGCAGAGATATAATGTACATAAGCGTGTCAGGTACAGTATATGTATGTGTGTTTAGTTTCCTCAATAATAACACTAAATGGCTATAAAACTTTATTAAAAATTGGTGGAGCGCACGAATGAAAAAGGTTGCAAACCGCTGCACTCCATTTTTATGCACATAATTTATAATGAGCAGAACACTAAGACAAATAAGTAATATATAATTAATAGAAAACCACCGTGGGAAACTAGTAAGCCAGTGTTTTAGGAAGATGTAGAACCAGTGCTGTCAACCAGAAAGGAACTTATTTCGAGATGGGCAGTATAGGTCGGAAGAAAATATGGGAAGAAAACATCGTTAGATAAGAAGGAAAATCGGTATTTTTTCAAACAAAAAACGTAAAAACACTCTTATGTGACAAGTAATGCTATAAAAATACATATATTTTCATGGAACGTCTTCATTATATTTGGTAGAATAATTAGTGCTGTAATCAATGTAATTATTATAAATGACGCCATTGATATCAACTTATAATTTTGTTCTGAATTAGTATGTTTAATATTAATTGCAGTAATTATCACTGTTCTCCGAGATACAATTAAGTTAACTGTTTGACTTTTTACTAGTCAGTATCTTATTCTTATATGGAAACTGAACTAGTTGATTTTGCCAATATGAGAAGTCCAATTAATAACCCTGTGCCGCGTGGGGATGACCATAAGGTCTAAGGTGCCTTGCCATGGATTGCGGGGCCGCTTCACTTCGGAAGTTCGAGATCTCCCGGAGCATGAGTATGTGTGCTGTCTTTTCCTTAAGTTAGTTTAATAAGTTTGTGAAGAATTCAGCAGACCGAAGATACAGAAGAAAATAATGAAGAATAGCATTTACAGTTTTATTTATATATCTTAGGATAACATTCCCCTGCGAAAGCTTTGTGAATGTTGTCGTACAAGAAAGTTTAACACCTAAATTTTCTCGGAATGGCGCGTCTAGGATGTTTTACACTTGGTTCATAAGACTTTCTATGTTTAGGGACAAGCGACCATACGTTTGAATGGATAAAAAAAATTTAAGTATGCCTCCAGGGCATATTCTGCTTTTTCTTCAAAGAAACCCTCACGTTTTGAGGGTGATACATACTTATTTGCAGGAATACAAAACATCTGCACTTCGAAATTGTGGGAAGGAGTAATTTTGCTCCATTACTCAATGTGTAAGAAATTGTTTTACTTATGCCTACTCGAACCTCTGTGCGTGTAAGATCTGTAAAGAAATGGCTTTCTTTCCCTCGCTATACAAGCGACACTACTTCGAGCTGCAACTTGTACAGAAACGAAGGAAGAACGAAGAATGAACAATGACATTGCGATGCCAAAATACGTAGAACGAACTTTGGGTAACAACTGTGAAAGAGATGTCTGAAAGCTTACCTACGTTAACCGTGATTAATTTCAACTAGCGTAGATTCAAAATTTGTATCTTCCAGAAACAGAAAAAAAACACTTGTGGTACATTTTCTTTTTTCTTTTTTTCTTTTTTCTTTTTATTTATTTATTTATTTATTTATTTATTTTTTTTTTTTTTTTTTAGTTTACTGATGAATAGAACGTTTTACTATTTTGGCGTATCTGCATATTACCGTATTTTCCGAAAGGAGAAATGACACCGTAAGGATTGTGCTACGTTGAAATGGAAATTCATCACAGACACTGTTGAAATGGGCAAAGTGGAACAGGGTGCGTGGACAGAGAGTTAAGAAGGAGGTGAACTAACATTAAGAATGGAATAAATTCTTACCGCGCCAACGCCGAGTTTACAGCAAGCCTAATGTATGAAAATTATCGGTAGTGCTGCGGTTACGCTATACAGGTCGCAAAATATTTTAACATGTCACACTTCGTGCACAGCATGACTGTGATCACGCGTTTCGAGAATTTTCATTATCAGATGTAGATCTGTTTTGTGAGGATACCACAGCTATACAGATGCAGGTAAAAAGACATTGAATATTGTCGTCAGAAAACAGATGTAAATTTCTGAAACGTGCCACTGAAGTCATGCTGTGCTTGAAGTGTGACCTGTAAAAATATTTTGAAATATATTCAGCTTATGTGCAGCATTACCAGGTAATTTCATCGTGGTCGCCTGCCTCTTTCACAAAATCATATCACATTTACAATATATGGGGAGTCTGTGTGTTTGTGGATTTTTGTCTTTGCATTGCATACAAATGTACAGTTTTGTTACAGTCTTGATGATATTTTGGCACGCATTACCTTCAAATCAAGAGACAGGTAGGTGTCAGGATCATAGTTATACACGAAAAACTACTGCATCACGCGAAATGTTGCTCATCTGCTTCTAAACAACTGTACCGATTTCATCCAAATTTGGTGCAACGTATTCCTTATCATAAGGTAACAATTGCAGTAGGAGTAAGAACCACTTTGGACCTATAGTTCAAGAGTATGAGGCGTATGGTACGTGACAGAGGGTACTTTATATCCGCGACTCGCCAAACTCTACAGTTTTATTTAAATCTTGTTAGAATTTTGCACACTGAAGCTTCAAAAGAAGAAATTTCGTGTGGTGTATAGTAAAGGGTACTTTACATACGGACAAAATCTGCGGTTTTGTTCCTATCTTGACGAAATTTTGCCAACTTGACCTCCAATGCAAAAGGAAGGCCATCATATACATAAAATTTCGTATGGCGCATGGCGGGGGGTACTTTATTTAAGCACTTCACGGCCAAATCTACATTTTTATTCCGATCGCGGTAAAATGTCGTACAATTTTTGTGTCCTTACAAGGAGACCACGTGGGTATCGTTTTAGAATTTATCTATATTTGCGATACGTGAAGTTGAGAAATTAAATAATACTCAGACAAAGCCATTCGACGCAACTCTCGAAAATTCTCGAGAAAATATGAAATTTTGCACGTACATATAAGTACCAAAAAAAAAAAAAAAAAACAGTTGCAGCATCAGTAGGTGTAGCTCTGCAGAAGATTAAGAAGTTTTAATTACATATTTGTACACAATGAAGTAAGCGGTAGACATAAATTGTAGATACATTTTTTATTAAATAAAGTTTATTATTTCATAAAAAGAGTAGACTCACGGAATGCTGAGGAAAAAAAATGGTTGGTAGCGTTATGGCCTAACAATGATAGAGTTGTGGTTCGAATCTCGCTGCGCCAAAAAGATTTTTGGTTGTTATCGATTCAGTTATATAAAACATTTTTGGTTCTCTAATTCTTCCACTTGTTGTGTCAAGTTTTTATTATGTGTTTGTAGACTAGCTGACCACTTTTTCGTCACTTGATGTTTGAGTAGGTTAGGTGCTTGGAAATCCATTATTAGCTATGGAGATGACTTTGCAAATGATCGTCGTAGCTCTTCACAAACAATCAAAGACTACCGTCGTCAATTAATACTGAAGCCAATACTGTAAAAAATGTAATTTATTTTTCTTGATTGAAACCATCATTATTAAAAACGTTCTGCAATATTGAAAATTCCGAATAAAGAAAAATATGGGCATTTTACGTAAAAATTACCATTAGATATCAAAATTGTGTAAGTATTCGAACACAAAAAAAGAAAAACTTGTCACTGCAGGATTCGAACCATCAATCCTATTGCTATAAGGCTAGAACGCTACCACCTATTTTTCTGCTCCAGGGTAGTTCTGTAGCTTTTGGTCGCTATCTTCGTGTTTTGTTCGCTGGTTGAGTCCTCTGACCAGGCGCGCTGAGCCACGGCGCCCACGGCTTCCATTTGAGCCACACCGACAGATGCTCTGTTTTAATTATTGCTATTTACGTGTACTTCCAAAACTTTAAAGTCGATTTTCTTGAGATTTTTCTAGAGTTGCTTCGAATGGCTTTGACTGATTGTTATTTGTGTTATGAACTTCACGTACCATAAATATAAAAAAAATTTCTAAAATTCGATACCCATGGTCTTCAGGTTAGTACAAATTTCGCCGAGAATTGCGGAAGCGTAAAAGGTGCGAGAAAGAGAAGAGGGATAGAGGAAATGACTGACGAAGCGGAGCTGAAGGAGACAGGAGATGGACAGATGCGTCGTATATCTCACATTCATTGCTGCGTTTATTCACGCAATGTTGCTTATCTGTTACTACCGACAACTCAGTGTGCCCCAGGTCATTAAATCCGTAGACCAAGCGGCCATTTCCTCGCGGTGGCGCTTTGCCAACTCTGTCATTTGTACTCTGCTAATGCACATGCGAATATGCCCGCAGTTAGAAGTTTGGGACATTTTATTTCGAAAATCATTTGTAATAGGATATGGTGTCAAGGGTGCACCGAAAATAGCATGTTTCAGGCATCACCTCTCTCCAGGGACAAGACTGTGGTAGACTTCTAACATCTGCATTACCTTACTTTTTTTTTATCTTTAGCGCTAGTTGTCATTTCTCACACCACCTAGAAATTTAATTCTCTCCATAATCAATAGTTGGGACTACAGCTGATAAATTTTATGGTGGAAGAATGTACCAGCAGCTGTAAATATATTATTTATTCAATTATGTGACCAGTTTCGGTGTTATAATCACACCATCTTCAGGCCACAGTTGCCGGTCGCGGTGGCCGAGGGAACTGAGGCCCCACAGTCCTTAGAATAGGCTGGTTCATAAGTAGTTTGTAAGGTTAGGGACTGATGACCCCGTTGTTAAGTCCCGTAAGATATACAAACATTTAGAACAGGCCACAGTTGTGCAACTGTCAGTACTAGCACATTTAAAAAGGGCAGACGTTGCTTCTATACAACCATACCTCCTTCAAATGTTATTCCTTTACCTAACCTGTTCATTTTTCATCTAGAAATATACGGCTACCGGTGTTAACGGCAACCGTTGTTAACAGCTACCGGTGTTAACGTCTGCCCTTTTTAAATGTGCTAGTACTGACAGTTGTACAACGGGGGTGGCTTGAAGATGGTGTGATTGTTACACCGAAACCGGTCACAAAATTTAATATTACTATTTATGCAGCTGCTGGTCCTTTCTTCCACCTTCAGACCTAGAAATCTGGTCCAAATCATCCTACTACAGGCATCAATAACGACAGCATGATTCATTGTTTCACGGTCATTATCGAGTCCATTTGACGCCTATGCTAAACATCACTACGGGAGAGGAAGTCCTGCAGGACACTGTAAAATATCCCGTAACTCTAGTGACCAGTACTTATTCTCCGCCTCCGTAGCTCAGTGCTAGCGTCGCTCACTACCACGCAGGAGGCCCGGGTTCGATTTCCGGCAGGGGACTGGGTGTTGTGTGTTGTCCTAATCAGCATCATCATCTCATCATCAATGGCACGTAAGTCGCCCACGTGGCGTCAACTAAAAAGACTTACACTCAGACGGCCGAACAATCCCGCAAGGGATCTCCCGGCCAAGAAAGCCATACGCTCATTTCCATTGGATGAAGGAGTCGGCGATTATGACGAATTCCGTAGGCGTCTGTCCCCTGCGGCGGTGTCCCCGCGGCCCCCCACCGCCGCCGGCGTTGGCTGGGCGCCCGGTACCCTTGTGACGCGCAGCTGGTGCCTCGTCTTGTGGTGTGGCGTGGCGTGGCGGACTGCTGCTGCGGCTGCAGGTGCGGCCGCGACGTGAATAAATTGGCCGCGAGCCGTAAAAATGGGCGCGCCCAGACGCGTACACCGAAGCAGACGCCGACGCCGGCGTCGCGGCGCTTCAAAGGCGCCGGCCCGCCCACGTCGCCTCTAATTCCGGCCAGGGGGCGTGACGCCCGGCTCAGCCGCGGCAATCACGCAGACCACAAAAAGGCGACCGGCGCTGCACACTGCCGCACATGTTATTCTGCCCTGGCGCGTGATCCTTACCTGCACCTGTATCGATGCTCCTCAAACAACTAGTCAGTGCGTGGCGCTGGCTTACCGTCAGCGGCTCGTGGAAAGAGTGTGGCATGAAATTGAAAAATTTTGTTTCGACAACATTGCAAAATTAGTTTTATTTTCAAGGACACCCGGCTTCGGTACACATCTTGTGGTCTGATGTTGCATCCGTATTGCTGCGGAAGAGCTCGACTTTATGATTCCTTCAAAACAATATAAACCCACCTTGTGGGTTTGACAGACGATTTAGAGAAAGTACAGAGAAGGGTAGCTCGTTTCTTTTCTTTTTTTTATCTTTTTTTTTACTTTTTTTCTTTTTCTTTTTTTGCGTTATAGGGGGGGGGGGGGGAGTGTCATGGAAATGCTGCACGAGTTGCGGTGGAAATCATTACTCCTTGCAACATAATCTGTTTGCGAAATTTCTTTCACCAACTTTCTTCTACGAATACGAACAGTTTTTGTGAGTACCCACCTACATAGAAAGACATGATCATCAAAATAAAATAAAATAAAACGGGAAGGTTTAGGTGTTCCTTTTTTTTTTTTTTTTTTTTTTTTTTTTTTTTTTTTTTTTTTTTTTTTTTCGCGAGCTATTAAAGCATGGATCTGTAGAGAAATATAACGCGATTCGATGGGCCCTCTGCCATGCACTTCACTATGACTTGCAGAGATGTATGTAACGTATATTACACCATAAGATCATTAGGTGTCTAAATTGGTAGTCTATAAAAGTAAAACTTTTTCTGCGATCTGGGCTAAACAATTCAATTTTAGTGAGATCGCTTCCCCTAGCCGCAGCATTTATAACCGTGCGCACTGAGACCGTTCGCCGTCGAGGGTTCGAGTCCTCCCTCGGGCAGTGATATCTGTGTTGTCATTAGGTTAGCTTAACTTAGTTTCAGAAGTTTGTGAGCTAGGGACTAATAACCAAGCAGTTAAGCTCCATAGATTTACAAACATTTCAACATTCGCTTTCCGTGCAATGGGAAAATTAAATGAATGATTGCTGGCTTTAATTCGAATTTTTGAGCTGTGGCCTTTTCGCGAGTCGTACACGGGATGGAGAAAATAATATGAAGCACCTAAAATAAGCACAATATTTATTTAAAAGAATTTATTTCCCGTCAACACTTCCCAATATTATTTTTCCACTTGCATGTTTCGATCTGTTTGGGTCATCTTCATAATCTTGAAGCTGGTTGTATATATTTAAGAAAAAGTGAGAAAAGTAAAACAGGAACATTAGCAGCTGTTCACGAGCAATAAAACACAATAATTTTGATTCTGAAAATGATCGATACATGAAAAGAGAACAAAAATACTAGCTACTGTTGACAGACAATAAAAGATATACTAATCTTGATTCTCAATATGATCCAAGCGGATCTAAATTAAAGCATTAGCAACTGATGTCAGTCAGTAAAACTTAATTCTGAAGATGTTGCGAAATGATTGAAACGAGTAAATGGAAAAAAAGTAAAAAATTCTCAATTTTAACGGACAATAAAATATAATAATCTTAAATCTGAAGAATAAGACGGACAATAAAGGATAATAATCTTGACTCTTGACTCTGAAGGTAATCGAAACGGATAGAAACATATAGATGGAACATAAGACTTTTGCAAATATTGAGAGACAATGAAATATCATCAACTGTTTAAAATTACAGTACACTTAATTACTTTCTTGATTATGTCGACTGTAGTAAAAAATAAAAATAAATAATAAAAAACAATATTTTCTTATTAGTAACGTATTGGCCCACCATTGGCTTTGACAACAGCTGAACAGATCCGTATAGTGTTTTAACAGTTTCTAACTGAACGTTGTCTATTCTACCGAAACATCCACCAATTACTTAGTGCTGTAAATCTGGTCCTCATTCTTTGATCTAAAAACAGTTAACTTTAAGACATGGCAATTTTTTTCTCCTGAGGATATGTTAGATAATTTTCTGATACTGTACAAAGCACGCTTGAACTTTTTTGGCTGTGTTTATGGGATCATTATCATTCTACAAGACAGTGTGTCTTAGCAATATCTAGTCATAGTAATCTGATTGCTACCAAAGGTATTGAGAATTTCACCCACAGATATCCAACCAGTGAGAGAATCAACTGAATACCACGATATAGGTGCCCAAATAATGACCGAAATACTACCATGCTTCACTGAAGGATCCAGGCATACCATATCTTACGTTCATCTTGGGTTATTCGATGCATAAACCCAGTTTCTGTAGGAAGCAATGTAAACGATGATTCATCGAAGTATACGACATACTTCCAGTTATCAAGTGCCCAGGTTTTATGATCGTGGTACCATTTCCTTCGAAGCTTTGCTTTGGCTTCCGCTATTAATGGTATAGTGACTGCAGCCCTAATCTCAAGCCGTGTTGTTATATCGAAACAATATACCAAACTGAGTGTCGAGCTTGTTTTTGATTTTGCCGCGGAAATTTTATGTCATCTGGCCAAAATTGTTCTTAATGTTCGTCGCTTGCTGTCAGTTAAGTTCGGGTTTCGCCCACTGTTCCTCTTGGCCAATGATGTTTTACTTTGTATTGTTTACGCTGATATTACCAAGTATGCTGACCCTAGACGTTAATTAATGCAGCCGTTTTCATGACATGCTTCCACGAAATGCTCACCATCGTGTTGGCTGCTTCGAGCTCCTTGAGAGATCATGTATTAGATCGATCATTTGGTTTGACCGTAGCAGAACGAACGTAAGGTAATGTTCAAGACATCGTAGGTCAATTGCGTACAACGGCCGTGTCTCATACTTAACACGAACGCATTGGTCCCAACTGGAAACAAGATGTAGTGTAATGGATGGTGATAGCCTAGTATTACTTTTCCAATCCATGTACGAGGGAGGAAGTAATGTATTGTCTGACTCTTTACACGACGTATCCTCTCTAAAGTTCAATACAATATCTCTCTCCTTGATGTAGAATGAGCGGAGGCACACTTACCCGTTGCACTTCTTATCTTTATCACAGCGTAACGTAAGTATAAACTTATGCCCATAATATGTTAACTTACAAAGACCCAATCAACTTCTTTCCAATTGGTGGGTACTCCGAAAAAAAAAAAAAAAAAAAAAAAAAAAAAAAAAAAAAAAAAAAAAAAAAAAAATGAGGTCATATTCTTCATTTTCTTAAATGGTGCAGGCCCGTACAAAGGTAAAGTAAACACATAAAAATAATTTAAAAAACTATAAATCAGTTACCATTTTACGCTATACGGCGAAACTATAACAGCTCACTCAGTCATTTGTTGCAATATTTCCGCGATAACACACTCGTATCTTTATATTATTTCTCTAAATCGCAGACCTATAAAAACTTTTCCGTAAATCTCCAAAGAAAATCTATCTTCATATGCTTTAGATCACTTAAAAACCACCACAATCATAATGTTTCATCATATAAATGGATAATTCTTGTTATCACAAATGTTTGAAACAAGAACGTTAGATATCTTTCAGATTCTTTGCACTGCAAATCAACACGTTAGATATAAGCTATTTGATCAGTTTGAGGGCTCATAATCAACTAACTAGAAATTCATGCACACTCCTTTTACAAATGATAATTATATGATTTGTGTTATTATTTTAACAATGTTCAAATGTTTGTACAGCTTATGGGACTTAAATAAGGGGTCATCAGTTTCTAAACTTACAAACTACTTATGAACTAACTAAGACTAAGGACGGCACAAATATCCATGCCCGAGGGGGGGATTCGAACCCCCGACCGTACTGGCCGTGCAGACCGTGATTGGAGCGCCTCAGTCCCCTCGGCCACCGCGGCCGGCTTATTTTAACATAGCGAAAAGAATCGCAACGGAACAGTGCCTACTAGAATCTTCTTCCGCCTTCGCTTCATGTACACCAGCTACAAGCTCATTATCTTTTGCGGCGGCGGCCTAGATGGTAGCGGCGCAGTGCTATCGCTACACATGAAACAGTAGCAAACAAACTTACTTTAAGAAGATATGGAAAGTTACTCATTACCTGCGAAGCAGGGCTTCGGGAGATAACTTGACATGATTTTTCGTCACAACACAAACACCTCATTTGTAGCGTCTACAACTGGAGTTTCCCGAGTGAACAACACATAAAGTAATGCACCACTATTCGTTGAATCTTGTTAATCTATTTTAACAGTCGTTCGTAATATAGGCCTCAAATTAATGTACAACACTCGGGAATCCAAGGGAAAAATCGCCTTATCATCTACGTTTTTTCATGGATAAGTTACATTTCCTTAATTTTATTCCTTTGAATCTCCGTCTACCATCGGCTATTGCTGCTATTAGTTGTAGGTGTCCGTTTGCGACCGAGGTTTCCCGTTACACCAGTTATCAGCTACGCTTGAATTCAGATATACTGTTAAAGAGGAAGCAATATTAGGATTTAATTCCGCAGACGGCGTGGTCGTTAGACATGGAACATAAGCTGCACAGTGCAACATGGAAGAGCTACAGGCGTTGGCCGTCTCTCGCATATAATCTTCTAACCCGTTGTACCTTAACGATGAAATAAAACACTAGATCTCAGTGTTTAATTTATTCATGGTTCACTCCGTCCGCCAGGCCTCGAGAGACCAACTGGGTACTGACCGACCGCCGTGTCATCCTCCGCCTGAGGGCGTCAACGGATGCGGCATGGAGGGGGACGTGGTCAGCGACCCGCACTCCCGGCCGTTATGTCAGTCTTCATGACCGGAGCCGCTACTTCTCTATCAAGCAGCTCCTCAGTTGGCCTCACAAGGCTGAGTGTACCCCGCTTGCCCACAGCGCTCGGCAGACCGGGACGGTTACCCATAGCACATTAGTATATTAGAAATTGTTCTTATAGCAGTGATGTAAAAAATTATGACAGGTATGAAGATGGTGTCTAGCACGCGGAAACCTGTCATATAATGAAAAGAAAAAAACGATCTTGGCTGAAAACCTCTTACTAAACAATTTTAGATCGCCCCAACAATGTGTTCCTTATATAGATTAATTTATTATTATTTGATTTTTCCAGTTTCTAGTTATTTTCGTTAACTCCTTTGAAAACTGTTTGCAGCAGAATTATCATTATTATTGTTTCAAATGTTCAAATGTTTGTAGATCTTAAGGGGCTTAACTACGGGGTCATCAGTTCCTGAACTTACAAACTACTTATGAATTAGCTTATACTAAAGACGGCACAATTATCCATGCCCGAGGGGGCATTCGAACCCCCGATCGCAGCGGCCGTGCAGACCGTGACTGGCACGCCGCAGACCGCTCGGACACCGCGGCCGGCTTATCATTATTATCAGTTTAGAATCATTAATAGCGTCACTCCCGTGCCATCCCGTATTTTCCGCTAACTCCCTCAATGGTATGGTGCTTGAGCGATAGCGGGAGAATACGAAAACCACGCACAAAATTACTGAACAATTGTATATTTCGGTTTAGAGGTACGAGAGACATCGAATTGATCTAGAAAATACTGTAATTTTACAGAATGAGGTCTTCATGACTTCCCAACAAAATACCCACCAATATTGTTACACTTGTCTCGACGATCAGCTTTTGATTTTATATCTGATGCCAACAAGGCTTCGCCTCCTGTTTGCGCCTCTTTCCACCAGATGAGCTGATGAGTGTCCATTAGAGGTTTTGTCTTTTACACTCTGATTCAAAACCATAATCCCAAGTTTAATCGCACGTTAAAATCTTTTTTAGAAAATGTCACGTTTCCTATTATAGCATCCCTTCAAGTACATACACACTTTGTATCTTCATTTCCTGTGTTCCTCCATGAAATTCTTGGACTTGGTCTGCAAGTGTGAAAACATCAAGAGGATCACGCCATATCAAAGCAATTTTTACAGTCGAGGATCTCAGAGTCGTTTTAGCTGCTTTTGTGAGCTCTGAAGCATATTGAACGAGGCGGTTGAAATTTTTTGCCCAGACTTAGATTCTAACCCGGGTCTTTTACTTACCAGGAATACGCTCTATGCTACCTTTTGATTATTGTTCTTCTTGTAGATATCGCAACTGCAAGGAACTATCGTGCCACGCTCATAGACGGAGAGCGACCATTTTTAGCTGGTTGCCATAAAGTGTTCGAGCGTCGTATGCAGCTGCACTGAAATTTTTATGCCCGTCGACTCATTAATCAATCACATTCCATAGAAATTTGTCCTTCTTGGGACGATCTGTTCACTACATTTATTATGTAAAAAATATAGTCAAGGTAGCCTTATTTAGAAGAACAATTTCTTCAGGTTATACTGCCATCATCGGCTATGTGATTTACATCAGCCAGAGGTAACCTTTCACAAAATAATGTTACCCAACTAGATTGTTGGTAAGTCTCAACACTATACATCCACTCTCTTACACTTCCGACGTTTGTTTTTGGAGGCGTACGTACAAGATGGTTATAATCAAATTTTTGTTGTTTGAGAGGGCACTATGAAAGAAAACTGAAACCATGAGAAATATTTATAAGAACTCGTGGAAGAGAAATAACGAACATGAACTACTGTTGCGGATAACGATTTTTCTTCATGGATGATAAACTTTAAATAATGTGATATAAATTGACACATTAACAAAAATTAGCGTTGCTTTCATGATGTCAAAGAGAACGAAACCTTAATTTTGGTGTATAAAGCAATATCCCTCATTAGTGTAGTGTGTTGGCCCAAACTTAATGCAAATTTAGTCCCTTTCATTCTGCAACCTAAGCGTGGAAGAAGTATTCAGTAGCAGCTGACGTGTTACCAAAAATTCTTCCGTTTTTTACAGTCAAATGAAGATCTAAATTAAATGCAGAAAGGTGTAGATAAGATTTATGCATGGTGGGAAAACTGGCCATTGACACCAAATAATGAAAAGTGTGAAGTGATCCACATGATCACTAAAAGAAATCCGTTAATCATTTAAATAAATAAATCAGTCAAATCTACAGACTACAAATTCAACTAAATATCGTGAAGAAGACGAAACAAACGTTGCGCTTCATTGGGAGAACATTTTGAAGATGCAACAGTTCTACTAAAGAAACTGCCTACAATACACTTTTCCCACCAAGTGGGACTGACGGATGATATAGAGACAATTTAGAAAAGAAAAGCTCGTATTGTATTAACGCGATACAGGGTAGAGAGTGTCGCGAAAATGATGCACGAAATCGGGTGGTAAACGTTAAAAGAACGCATTGCGGCGAGATCTAATTGCGAAATTTCTTGCACCAACTTCTTCATCCGAAGGCGAACACATTTTGTTAGCACCCACCTACAAAGGTAGATGTGATCATCATGATTAAATATTTCAGATCGAAAGCGAAAAGACTGATACGTTTTGTCGCGCGCTCTTAAAGAATGGAACGGTAGGGAACATTATGATAGGGGATCGAAAAACCCTTTGCCATACACTTCACTGTGCATATATGTAGATGTAGAGTTAGAAGTATTTACACTGAACAAAATAAACTTTTAAGACTTTCCCAACATATTAATTCCTTCTTCCATTGTTTACGAGCATCGCGACGGGTGGTACTGCCAAACTTAAAAATATGCATACGAGACAGTTCCTCGTCCAGGGGCGTACAACAGTATGTGTTTAGTAATGTAGTGAGCACCTGAACACGATGAGCAACTGTCTCTCAGAAATATTGTGCGGTTTCAGCAGTAACATCCGACGCGACTCCAGTGGAAGGAACATAAACTTCACTTGACTTCTCTTTTATCCTTAGGGAGAACGTTGTTCGTAATCTTTGGTCATCAGACGGCACTTTTCATGTCATTTGCTGATTTGGTAGAACATTCTGACAGCTGGTGGCTATGGGGTCTGCTCACCGACGAGAATGCTTAGGTGCGTTTACTGTTTGTTGTAAGGACCGCTCACAGGTTTTTTACTTGAGACCTTCCATTAAACTGTCGCACCGTTTATTTTCAGCTCTACTTACTTCGGAATGAACGATGAAATCTCGTAATCATGAAATCTACAATGTATGAGCACACATCGTCTCATGGCGCCGTACACGCAAACATTAAACAAACTACACTGACGCGTTCGTAAACAAAGCAATAAAAATGAGAGTGAGAAAGAAGGCGTGGTAATGTTTCGTGTTTGTCATAATTGGTCCCAGAAGTAATGGAATTTCCGATTTTCAGAATTTAGTTAATGTTCTGTAAAGCATCCGATTCATTGCCTTTTTCTTCATGCGACAGTTTATTTTACTTTTGATTACATGGAATACGGAAACAATAAAATTGACGTTCTCGTACGACTGGCTAGTAATGTCGCTTGCTTGTGTCCAGTGGTGGTCAAGACGTTGACACTTCAGGTTTGCAGCCTATTAAAAGTTTATTGTTGTCGGAGTGAAGACGTATCTGTCTGTAACAGCGTTAGGTACCTTTATGGTAGCTGGGTACTGACATGCCGTTCCTCTTTTACCTTCTGTTGGTTATGCACAATCGCCACATTACTTGACCGGCAGGTAACATTTTATTCGATAAATTACCGTCTTTTTGAAATGTATTTATAAGAATAGACCACCTATAAGATGCGTGTAACTGCATTTACGGGCACAAAATTTTATAATAAAAAGAATTTATGATGTCATTAAAGGAGTTTACATCCAGTTCAAAAACAAAACACGATGACCACGGCGGACGAGGCCATAAAACGACTTTCATACCTTACATTCCTTTCGAATTACGTTCTGTAAGTGGGTTTTCGCTCTTGTCTGTCTGTAATGATTCTCTGCCAGAACTAATCATTTTGTTTCCGAATAAATTTTGCGTGACAAAATGAAACTTCTTGAAGAGCTGTATTCGAAATTCAGTATGCTTGTCAATTTTTTCCGTTCATTTGGTTTCGTGGGCATGATTCATCGTGCAATTTATTTATATTGTAGTCATCAATCTTATAACTACCCAAACACTTCATTAGGACCTCAAACCGGCCGAATTGGAGCAGGAGAGGCACCACAGGAAATTTTAATTACCACTGTCTATGCTTCGTCAATGTTTCTTCGATGTATGTACTGAGCACGGCAAAAGACTACTTAGTTGCCTTTTGAAACCAAGAACTTTCTTCGTCTTGCAGAGTGGTTTAACGTCGCTAACGTGGTTATTAGAGATGATGTTTAGTGCAAACTGTACTCCCATATTAGGCGAAAGAGACATTCGGTATAACTTTTGGTTGTAAACAGTGTATTTAGTAAAACTGGACAGCGAAAATAAGGGCGCGAAGAAGGGTAGGAGGGAAAAACTTGGCAGTAAAACAAAAGACCTGTCTTTGCTTCGCCGTTCACACAGCTTATTTTCTTGACAGGGTTTGTACAATTAGAGACATAATTTGTTCTTTTAACTGGTGTTGAGTGACCAGTTGTATGAATTAATGTGAAAGACATGGGAACATCTCCTGGCAATGGATGTCTAATTAACGCTGCTGCTCTGTTTGTCGCTATTTGGAAGCGGAGCGTGAGTGTTCCGTCCACCTTAGTCTGACTTCCCGTCTCAAGTCTGATCCTGGATATTACCTTATTTATCACTACAGGCAAAAGCAGCGAACACAGTACATTTGACAGATGCCTTACGTTGAATGTGTGAAACGTTAGTTTTCTTTCCCAATAATTTACATATACTTAGGAAAACCGGTAATTGTTAGCGTCAACTACAACAGAAAATCACACAGACAATCCATTTTTAACTGTCAGATCAACCTCTGCTGACACCGTAGGTGTAAATGAATTTTTCCTGCTCATATCTCCCAAAACTTTTTACTCAATTTAGCATTCCTACATGATAATTATTTGAAATTGTAAATGAAAATTGAAATACGATCCCATAGTTTACGCAATGCAAAAAAATTAAAAACGAATAAGTAAATATTTAGTGTTCTGGTAGCACAGATGCAAGATACTATTTATCTTTCCAAATTGACAGTGGAGGAAATTCTTACACTAATGAATGAATCATTCTGGAAGACATGTATGAAAATCATGTATGAAATTCATTTCGCGTATCAGGACAGATACATTTTGGTGCATTCTCTTCAGCATGAAAATTTGCATCTAAACTGCGTTGTTTTTAGTTGGTTAAGTATAAGCTGTAGTTTCTACGTTCTAATCTATGCATTTATCGTTTTCAGTGAAAACTTTAGTTGTTACAGAAATTATTCACAGATTAATTCAAATTGAAAGCGTTTTCTGTAAGTAATAACACCCACGCGTCTGAGCAATAGGTTCGAAACTGCTTTAAGTAAATTAAAATTATTACTTTCACATGTGGTTTTTTTATAAATAAATTTCCACTAATTTATTCTCAACATTGTTGAATCAGCCACCTCCATAGGGAACTTCGACATTGGAAATATGGTTTTTGGAAGACTTGAAACAGAATTTGATGCATAATTGCCTGTTCGTCCAGTTTGTTGACATAAAAAAATAGGAGAGCTAAATTCGAACGTGTCGAACCTCGCGTAAAGTTGGTGCACGATAGGGCCGTTCCTCTCATAAGACCATAGGCGGAGCTGTCATGAAACATGATGTTGTGGTATTGCGAGATCCGCGACTAGAAAAACGATGAATGCCATTAAGAGGAAAAGAAGGAAGAGTTTTATATGAAATATTTAAACATGGGGTACCTTTGTGAAAAATGGACGTCACATTCATTGAATCTGACCGAAGACAGTTGCATGTCAAAATGAAGTTTTCAGCCGGGTCGTACTTATTAGAAGTAACATTGTACTTCAGCTTGTTATTGGCAATAGAATTTAGCTTCGGGGCTTCTCGCCATGACCCGGCCAAACAAAGGCCCAATCGATATCATTTGTCGGAAAGGTCTAGTTGCTTAATGCGATGCGAAATGTCTCATAGGTTAATATGCAGCCGGCCGTAGTGGCCGAGCGGTCTGCGGCACGCCAGTCACAGTCTGCACGGCCTCTACGGTCGGAGGCTCGAATCTCCCTCGGGCACGGATGTTTGTGTCGTCTTTAGTATACGGTAGTTCATAAGTAGTTTGTAAGTTTAGGGACTGATTACCCCGAAGTTAAAGCTGTTAAGCTTAACAAACATGTAAACATTAAAATGCAAACTGTAAGAGGTTTTCCGACTTATGCTGACTGCAATTATTTTACACTGGACGTGTGTAGCTATTTATTTGTAAAGCATTTTCTGTGGTTCTGCAAATGATATATATGTTTGTACCATTCGTTTCGTATATATAGATTGTTGCAGTGGAGTGGGCGAGCCCTCTATGGCGTCATGCTGCGGAGCGCACGGTTGTTCGCCGTCGGAGATTCGAATCCTCCCTCGGGTTAGGGTTTGTGTGTTGTCCTTAGCATAAGTTAGTTTAAGTAGTTTGTAAGCCTAGGGACTGACAAACGCAGTAGTTAAGTTTCTTAGATTTGCAAAAGTTTGAACATATTGTGTATATAAATTGGAAACTTTTTTTTTTTTTTTTTTTTTTTTTTTTTTTTGTGCACGTTATGAGTTTTTAAATTGATGTATAATCTACTCACGGTGTTATTGCTTCTTCTTTATATCCAACTGCTGTTTTTCCGTTTGTTGGCTGCGGTTGGTCGGTTTGTGATGTGCATCAAATAACTTATAGTCTTATGAGTTGAAAAATTTATTAGCGTCCATACCACGGAAGTATATATACTGAAATGATATTCCTGTATAGCGTTTCTCATCACTTTATTGAGAAACGTCTTATCCATAAATCCTATTCAACCTTAACTATGACTAAAGGACCATTCACGTCAATAGATTAGTGCAATGTGCTATGCATGTAAACAATTTCAGGAGGTAGTTACTGAAATTGCCGGAACTGATCATACTAGTGTAGATATTTCTCTGCAGTCATGGCTAATAAAGTTTTCAAATACGAGATTTTCTTGTTGTTATGGTCTTCAGTCCGCAGACTGGTTTGATGAAACTCTCCATTCTACCCTGTCCTGCGCAAGCCTCTTCATCTTCGAACAACAACAGCAACATGCATTCTTTTTGGACCCATTTACTGTATTCATGTCTCGGTCTCCGTCTACGATTTTTACCTCACACACTTCCATCTAACGCTATGATCATGTTTCCTTGATGCCTCAGAATGTGTCCCATCAACCTATTCCTTCTCTTAGTAAGCATGAACCAGAAACTCCTTTTCCCCCCAATTCTGATAAGGACCTACGTGTTAGTTACATGATCTACCCATCTAATCTTCGTCATTCGTATGTAGCACCACACTTCAAAAGTTTCTATTATCTTTCTGTCTGAACTTCTAACACATAATTTAACAAAAGCTAACATTTGATTGCACATGATTTGCATATGATAAGTGTGACTGAACAGTTTGAATTTTAGGTGTTCAAATAGATAGTAAGTTGACACGGTAAGTCCATGTTCAGGATCTTTTTCAAAACTGAATTCTGTTTCATTTACCATTAGAACAGTATCTGAAATAAGTGATTTTACAACACGAAAAGTTGTCTACTATGCTTATTTTCTTTCACTTATGACGTGCGGCGTTATTGTCTGGAGTAACTCGACTGTTACAAAAGGTCAGAAACGGGCTGTTCGAGGAGTATGTGGCGTAAGTTCATGAACGTCGTGTCGACATCTTTTCAATAGCCTGTGAGTTCTGACATTGGCGTCATAATACATATTTTCCTTAACGTTGTTTGTTGTTAACAATATCACCTTATTCCCACGAGTTAGCAGCTTTCACTCGGTGAATACTAGACTGAAATCGAATCTACATTTGGATCACACTTCCTTGACTCTTCTGCAGAAAGGTGTGCAGTATTCTGCAGCATCCATTTTCATTAAGCTGCCACAAGAACTCAAGAATCTAAGTAGTGAACCACAAGCTTTTAAACTCTAAATTGAAGAGTTACCTCATGGCTCACTCCTTTTCTTCTGTCGAATAACTTCTGGAAAAATTAAAAAAAAAAAAAAAAAAAAAAAAAAAAAAAAAATCTAATTCAATTTATTTGTTATTGATTCTTTTGATTTATGATTCAAATTGTTGTGTGCCTAGGACCACCATATGTTTTTAGATTACCATTCTTGTGTTAAACTTCATGTACTGGCTTTTTACATGACAATTGAGTCTTGATCCTCAGCTAGGTTCTACGGAACAGAAAACCATATTATTATTATCCCCGTTTCCTCCCATACTACACCCCTGACATACGCTTTTCAGAAAGGACGTCATAAAATTTAAATTAATATTGGACGTCAACAAAATTCGCAACTTCAGAAACGCTTATCTTCTCATACCCAATCTACATTTTATGTCTTCTTTACTTCGGACATAAGAAGATATTTTGATACCAAATAACAAAACTCATCTACTACTCCTGTAACTCACGCAATCCTGCCTCAGTCACTTTTATCTACAGCTGTCCTGAGGTGAAGAATACTGAAACTCTTTACCGTTTCACACGTACCTGTTGTCGTAAAAGTTACGTAACAGGACAACAAGGCGCTCAAAACACCTTTGTAATTCTGAATCTCTGATGTCACTGACGTTAATGAAATAACAACAGGCTGCAGTCCCCTTGATTGTGCTGAACGAAGCACAAGTAATGTGTCTTTAGGACGTATAGAACTCCACAAAATTAAAATAAAACTAAGCGGAATTTAATAAATGTGTAATCTCACACTTGTTCCAAACTGCACTTTCTTAAGGGACGTAGACATTAAATGTTAATTTACTTTACAGAACAATCGTCAGTCAGTAACGGAAGAGAACCATGATTGTTCTTATTTTACCAACAACAATGTTTCCAAAGTCTTACAGAATAATTATCGCGTTCTTGTAATCATAAGTTTCCTCTTAAAACTTGGATTGCCGCATTTCTAAACAAAAATTTCCAGCCCAAGAAACGTAAATTTACTTTTAACAGTTGCTCATTTATTGGTACATTTCCGTTCAAACTTGTAAAGGAATTTTGCTTGCATAACATAAATAAATTTCATTACATGAAATGCTATGATTGGCATTTAAAATGGGATTTTGGCGACCATGTCGTAATTAAGCTAATATAAGATAATTAAATAATTCGCGATTGTTGTTACATATTTTTATTTCCAGATTACCCAGATTTATGGCTTATATTTTACTTCATAAGCAATTTGTTAAACCATGATACCTCAAGTTGTGTGACATAGAGTTATTCGCACGTGGAGGCGGTTCCATACATAAATATTCATTTACAGTTGTGAGTTTTTGAAACAACCAGCGAAATTCCTCAGAAAGTCCTTTAGAAAATCCGAAATATTGTAGGGCAATAAAAGAGTGTATACTTCCCGAGAAGATGCGAACATATTACGCACTTATTCGGAAAAGCAGCCAAGAATTTACAGCGATGAAATCCTTAATTTTCCTAGTCTACGGACTTATTATTTAAAGATGAAATGATATGCGCTACCAGGCTCTTCGAAACGTTGATTATATTATTCAGATTGACTTCTAAGTTTTCTTATATAGTTAACAACGAGGTTGAGTTTTCCTTGAGGGTATCTAGCAATACACCGGAAAACAAATACTTGTCTCTGTAATGACAGACAAAGAAATGCACCAAGATTCGATATTTAACTATTATCACACATTAATTACAAAAAACTGTTGTGAATCCACTACAAGCAACGTATGGTGGCAATAAGAGTTATTATCCAACAGTCAACACCAGAAGATTAAGTTGTGAAACTTATGGACATTCTCTGAATACATTGCGGTACAGTCTTGTTCTCTTTATTCGTGTGACTACAATATTATTTATGAATTCTTAAGAGCTCCTACCAAAGAAAATCTCCTCCCCCCCATTCCCCGCCAGTTGTGACACTGTGACTGTGTAGCCATTCGTTAGAAAATGTCCCGAATAGCTTCCACAAGCTATCACAGAAAAGCATTCAGCTTTCCTGTAGAGTCCTGTATAATTCTTCAATATGTAATAAAACTGAGCTTTCATCCGGGCAGTTTGTGTTGCAAAATTTATTTTATTACCATTAAAATTAATAGCTCAGCGAAAATGCTTAATCCTGTATTTAACAAGAAGGGGAAGTTCTTTAATATTGTTGTTTCATGAGATCATGTGCATCCTCGCCGCGGCGGAGCGTCCGAGCGCATTGAGGCGCTATGCTACGATGCGTGAGGTCGTTCCCCGTCGGGGGTTCGAATCCCCCCTCGGGTATGGATGTTTGTACCGTCTTTATTATAAGGTAGTTCATAAGTATTTGTAAGTTTAGGGACTGATGACCCTTATGAATTTATTTGAAATTTTATACTGAGGATAGTGAAAGGAAATTTACAAAAATTTCAGAAAAGACATTATTTTAATGAGTGCTCATTACAGTGGTCACTAGGTTTCATTTTTTTTAATCAGTCTGCGTTATTACGCCTCAAGCTGTTTTTCACTTTTAGCAAATGAATTGCATTAGATGAGCATAATTGTAAGATGAATAGTATTCACAATCGGTACATGTTTTGATAAGTTTCAGAAACTGCTCAATAATGACGAAGTACTCACCTGTCATATTAAGGCAATGGTAGTTTGGTGCTTTGCATTATCCCGTCGATTAAACACTACAGAGCAATATGAACTGGAATGAGAATGTAAGGATAGTCGTGGGGAACGCCGGTGGTCGACTTCGATTTATTGGTAGAACTTTGGAAAGATGTCGTTCATTTGTAAAGGAGACCTCGTATAAAACGCTTGTGTGCTAGTTTTCTCCCTGTTCTGTCTGGGAGTGGAAAAGGAAATGAGTGATAGAGGTAGGATTGCGGGGCATGTATGTAGATATAGATGTAGATGCTACATGGTGCTAAGAGATCGTTGTGACTGTTAGATGTAGATGCTACATGGTGCTATGTGATCGTTGTGACTGTTACTCCTGCCAGATGGGTGCCGCGTACTGTCCATTCCTATCGATATTATGGCATGATAAGCAACATATTTGGTAGGGCAGAAAACTGTATGTCCAGTAAAAAGACATACAGTCTGAGTAGGACAAACGTCTAGGGGCGATAGATCGCATCATATGGTAGAACAAAATGTTCCGAGCCGCACACGGCGTTCTTTTATACTGTTATGTCCCTGATAGGTAGTAGCGTAGGCACTCTGCTGTGTTCGTATGCATTGTGTGTTGCATATAATTCAGTAATCAGCAAAGTATGAAAAAGACTGGGTCAAAGCAAAATTAACGTTTTCGATTCGCTTCGAAAAAAAATTTCTCCACTTTTCAGACACTCATTGTCATAGTTTTCTTATTGAAAATCTATTGATTTAAGGGGGCTGTCTGTGAGCAGTACACCTAGTAATAGACTCTGCTAATTCAGTGACTTCTCCCTTCCCAGAGCCGGCAAATACTAAAGAACGTCTCGCGTCACCGAGAAGTTTTCCCCCATGATGTTATCTTCTTCACTTTCAGACGTTCCATGCATAGTTTGAAACATCCTGCACATATCACACGTTAAAATTCCTTCCCACCTCTCTCTCTCTCGCTCTCACCCTTCTTCTTCTCTCTCTCTCTGTCTCTCTCTCTGCTGTATTTTATTTTTTAATTAGGGACTGGTTTGACTCGGTGCACCACGAACTGCTCTCTTGCGCAACCACTTCATTTCATAGACGCACTTGCACTATACTTCCTAAATAATCTGCCACATGTATTCCACACTTTGTTTTCTACTTCAGTTTTTGTACTCTACAGCTCCCTCTGGTATTGTTGAGGTTGTTCCCTGATGTCTGAACACTTCTTCCATCATCCTGGTCCATCTTCTTGTGTGTGTTTTCCTTATGTTCCTTGTTTCGGGGATTCTACGGAGTGCGCCTAACTTTCAACATTCGCCTTTAATGCCACATCTGAAATGTTTCGGTCCTCTACAGTTCCGGTTTTCCCACTGCCCATGTTTCTTTCCTAACAAAGCGGTGCTCCAAACGTACCGTACAGCATAGGAATATCTTCCTCGAACTAAGGCCATGAATGCCCACTTTGCCTGTGACAGTCTACTTTTTATGTCCTCCTTTATTCGTCTGTCGTTTATTTTACTTGCTATATAGCAAAATCCCTAAATTTCAGCTGATCATTTCTTTTGATAACTTTCTACTAATTTCATTTCTAGAACTTCTCATTGCCTTTGTTTTCTAGTGATTTACTTATCGATCTTTTCATTGCATTGAACTCTAATTCTTTTTACATTCAATAAGGATAAAAACGTCATCAGCCAAACATCATTGATATCCTTCTACCCTGAATTTTTTATACCGTTCTCTAACCTTTCTTTTACTGCAGGTGCATCCATGATGGAAGTGTATGAAGGGGCTAATGGTGTATCACGTATCATTAAAAGGGCGCCGTCAGCTGTAGGATCAACTGTTTATACCATTACTGCAACCAGTTTCGACGGACCGCTTCCGCTATCTTCAGGCCCTTTATAGAAATGTGAGGCTGAAACTTCCTATGATATAATATCATTTGTAACATAACCGGAAACATACAATCTATATCTACATCTACATACATACTCCGCAATTCACCGTAAGGTGCGTGGCGGAGGGTACACTGTACCACTACTAGGCATTTCCTTTCCTATTCCACTCCCAAATAGAACGAGGAAAAACAGAATGCTTAATATGCTTCCGTACGAGCCCTAATTTCTCTTATCTTGTCTTTGTGATCACTACGCAAAATGTAAGTAGGCGGCAGCAAGATCGTACTACACACAGCTTCAAATTGCAGCCATCTACATTTCCTCAACAGAAATTCACGAAAAGAACGTCGTCTTTCTTCCAGCGAACCCCAACTGAGTTGCCGGAGCATTTCCGTGACACTCGCGCATTGGTCGAACCTACCAGTAACAAACCTAGCTGCTCGCCTCTGAACTGCCTCTATGTCTTCCTTTAAACTGATCTGCTGCGGGTCCCAAACACTTGCGAAATACTCAAGACGTGGTCGTACAAGCGTTTTATACGCGGTCTCCTTTACAGGTGAAATACATCTTCCCAAAATTCTCCCAATAAACCGAAGTCGGCTGTCCGCCTTACTCACAACTATCCTTACATGCTCGTTCCATTTCATATCGCTCTGCAATGTTACACCTAGATATTTGAACGACACGACAGCATCAAGAAGCTCATTACTAATGCTGTATTCGAATATTATGCGATTGTTTTTCTTACTCACGCGCATTACCTTACATTTTTCTACATTGGGAGCTAGCTGCCATTCTTCGCACCAACTAGAAATTTTGTCTAAGTCATCCTGTACGCTATTACAGTCAGTTAAAGTCGACACCCTCCTATACACCACAGCAACATCAGCAAACAGCCGCAAATTACAACTTACTCTGTCCATCAGATCATTTATATAGATAGAAAATAATAGCGGCCCTACCACACTTCCCTGGGGCACGCCTTACGATACACTCGTCTCTGATGAACACTCGCCGTCGAGAACAACGTACTGCGTGCTATTACTTAGGAAGTCTTCCAGCCAGTCACAAATCTGTGAACCTATTCCATAAGCTCGTATCTTCGTTAGCAGTCTGCAGTGTGGTACCGCGTCGAACGCCTTTTTGAAGTAGAGAAAAACACAATCCGACTTTTGCCCTTCATCCATGGTTCGCAAGATGTCATGTGAGAAAAGGGCAAGCTGAGTTTCATATGAACGATGTTTCCTAAACCCGTACTAATTCATAGAAAGAAGCTTTTCCGTTTCAAGGAAATTTACTATTTTTATCTTTCCTTTCTTATAAACGGGAGTCATCTGCGCTTTTTTCCAGTCACTAGGAACTGAATTAAAAGATTCGAGCCGGCCGCGGTGGCCGAGGGGACTGAGGCGCTTCAGTCACGGTCTGCACGGCCACTACGGTCGGGGGTTCGAATCCCCCCTTGTGTCGTCTTAGTTCGTAAGTAGGTCATAAGTAGTTTGTAACTTTAGGGACTGATGACCCCGTAGTTAAGTCCCATAAGATTAAAAAAAAAAAAAATAAAAAAAAAAAAATAAAAAAAAAATAAAATAAAAAAAAATGTTGGGAGCCAAAGCCGCACAATACTCTTTGTAAAATGCAGTTCTGCTATAGTGGAAAATAAGATCGTGACTTTTTTTATTTCCGTCATAGCTTCCTCGATTATACAGGGTGTTTCACGAGTATTAGTAAGCATTTTAGGAGGTATATTTTTGGAATCATGTTTGTTTCTTTAGGGATAACAGTGCTCTTACGATAATTTTAGGTATGAAGACAGACTAGAAAACAAAACTGATTATTTATTTCCCACTAGTTTCAACCCAATGTTGGGCCGTCTTCAGGGTGTTGTTTGGAGATGATGAGTGGCGCAGCAGCTGCGAGTTCGTCACGTGCTGTCACCAGAGATACTCGCAGCTCCTGCGCCACTCCTCATCATCTCCAAACAACGCCCTGAAGATGAACATTACGTAAAGCTTCCGGGCTGAGATGCCGTGGTCCATACATAAAACTTTCTACCGACGTTCCGCCTTCGTCTGCGGAAGGCCTCCTTCGAGGTAAAGCAGGGTACTGCACGAGAGCGCGAGTGAGCGCCGTATATATAAGCCAAACACAGGGCGCCGCTGTCAACCACGAGACGTCGGCTGTGCTATGGCCTCTGCTATTGCCAACCTTCTCGATTCAAATCAATCGATTGTCATGCTGTTGCTGCAGTGTTGACATCAGCATCTTATCTAGTTTAACATCTTCCTCTTTTTCAAATGTTCAAATGTTTGTATAGCTTATCGGACTTAACTACGGGGTCATCAGTCCCTAAACTTACAAACTACTTATGAACTAGCTAGTACTAAGGACGGCGCAAATATCCATACCCGGTGGGGGGGGGGGTTTCGAGCCCCCGACCGTAGTGGCCGTGCAGACCGTGACTGGAGCGCCTCAGTCCCCTCGGCCACAGCGGCCGGCTTCTTCTTTTTTGTTAAAATTATTTCGGTGTTTAAAAATCTCAATGGCCTCTCTGTACATACGCGCATAATAATGCGACATCTTTGCAATGACGGTCGTGTCCCTAAATTTCATTTCGTGGTCACCTTATTGATACACGTGTTCCGTTACAGCCGATTTATCAGTGTGTCCATGGCGGAAGTTCCTTTTGTGTTCGCCCAGACCAGTGATGACATCGTTTTTTTTTTTTTTTTAATTTTTTTTTTTTTTTTTTTTTTTTTTTTTTGTACTTATATAAACTTGCCCACAACTGCCTGGGGATGTCGGTTATCTGTTGCGGATCTTAAAAATTCTTTTATTTTCGTGGTTAATCTGATAACAGTTTCTACATCGTACTTGCTTAAAATTTTACCAATACGATCAGTGACCTTACTGATAAATGGTAGAAAAACTTTCCCCTTGGGTTGTTGTCGTTCCTCTTCCGTCCTGGTTGTCAGTCTAGGGCGTAGTGCACGATCTATCTCTCTGTCAGAATAGCCATTCTTCTTAAAGGTCACTCTAAGATGTTCAATCTCGTCATCTAAGGGAGCTGGTTCACTTATATTTTGGTCCCTGTCTACTAATGTTTTAACCACGCCTCCGCATCGAAGGTGCATAAACCGCTGGCTTCTTAAATAGGCCAGTCGTCGTAGACAAAAAAAAATGGCCTTAGGTCCAAAAAAATTGCAGGAAGCTGAATTTTTGGTATGTTGTGAGGACATGTTAGAGTAGTATTAAACCAAGTTTGCAGCTTCGAAATCCTTTTGCGTAACTATTAAGAGCCAAAAAACCTCGAAATTTTCGGACTTTTTCTGGTTTTGGCTTGTAACTCGTGAAGGGTGTTTTTTTTACGAAAAGTCACTCATACCTCTATTAATGTAGATAAAATATTCTAAAATTTAAGCCCAACCGCAGCTCTGTATGTCCAATAGTTCCCGAGATATTGGACTTCAAATATTGACTTATTTCTCGAGAAAGTTCAAATTTTCGATTTTAGTCATCTTTCGGCTAGAATATTGGCTTTAATGATCATCCCACGGCGAAAGTCATACAAAAAAGTTATAGAGCAGTTATTTTACTGTAAGTACTGAACGAAGTTCATAGGCCCAATAGATTTCTAGTTCTCGTTAAGTGTATGTTAAAGAAAAAGGAAGAATTACTCGTTGACGATGATTATTAATGCATCGTATATAAAAAGAATTTTTTCGACACTGTTTTCCGGAGATATTGAACAGAGAAGTTCCTTGAGTCACTTCGTGCCATTATGGCACCGACGGCCCCCATGAATAACATGAGGTGGTGAAAACCTCTAAGTCTCACCCCCTATGTTGACAAGCTGAGGATGCTAGTGGCTCTCCACAAAGTCTCGGGTTTTCAAGTACAGTGGTTGATCATAGGTCACAAAACATGTTTCCTGACCGTAAATGCTTGTTCTTTAAGTGGCTTCTAAAAGTGATGTTAACAGAGTGTCGTAGTCAGTTGGAGGAGCATGGATAAAAACTTTGAACGTTTGTAAGGAAGATCTTCTGTCTCTTGCTCCATGAATCCATTCCATCCTGGGATGCCTGGCATGTTAGTTGCTTTTCCAAACAACCACAGCAGGTTTGGGGATTTTGGCAAAATGACTTCAGCGATTTTCACTTCGTTAATTGAAATGGCTGACAAGCCAAATTTCTTTCTAATAGAAGAATGTTTAATGTGTGTGGCAGTATGTGAACCTGATAGACTCGGCACATACAGACTTCAAACGTGGTTTGTTTAGGTCTGGATGAACGGATGAGTGAGGGGACATGATCATTATACCACCCATTTCATGGAACTATTTTCTCCATCAATTGTGTTAATGTTCACATCTGCATTATCGAAGACAAAATGCATAAAAGCTCCTTTGTCGACTGGTTGGGCCACTTCTCCACGGAGGATAACGGGACTTTCAAAATGCATAGCCTCCGTATATGTACAAGAAATTCCCATACAGTGGCAAAGTTCAACAAGGTGCTTTGATTCAAATTTTCTATACAAATAGGTTCCAAAGCTTATTTGAATTGAGGATAGGAAAGATTTGGGCCTCGTTGCAGCCATGATTGCATGAGCAAATCCTATGCACTTCTTTTTCCACTGTTCAAGTATGCCTCTGCGTCTTTTAAAAAAGTATCTGACGGGGGATATTGAGTAGTGTCAAATGTTTAGGAACGAATGTCTTGCAGGATAATCTCTGCTGCAGCTTTGATAACTCTAAGCCGCTCTTCAGCAGGATCGCTAAGTATTTGATTCTACCACTTTTCAATAAAATAATGTTTTGTCCAATGTCTGTGAACATCAAGACTGGCCTGTGATACGGACCAACCTGCGCAAAAATAATTTTTCCGCCATATCGCTTTTTTAGATGAGCTCAAACACTTGCAACTGCTGGTTTGTAATCACATGTGAAGGTCTCTGCAAACAAGTCACTTATGGAAAATTGGTTTTCCTGTCTTGTTTCTGCAGGATATGCATATATATGCTCCATACCTTCGATAAGGAAGGGATCTTCAGGACGGCCTTGTTTACCTCCTGCACTAGTAGATCGCGACAAGGAGTGCAATTTTACGTAGCAATGTTTGTGGTACTTACCCTCAGCAGCAACAAGTTCACTTATACATGAAAGACACCGAAGAATGTGTTGCCCCCATTTACTAGCTTGTCTAGCTTTTCCACAATCGATTCTTACACTTCCAGTGTTTCCCTTTGATGGAGTTCATCCTGTAGATATTTGGACAATTTTATCTGCTTCTCGAAATATTCCTTGGAGAATTTTTCGCCACCAAGGAAACAAAAATATCCAATGATGTGACGCCTTGTAGCCGACGCACTTTTCAGCCTTTCCCCACACGAAGACGATGGTTGAGTAAATCAAACATCTCCTTCTCGCTGGACAAATGCTTACACATAACTTTCCACAGTGTACCTCTTTCTGCATGCGTCATGTACGGTCACTTCATTTAAACTGCACAAAAAAACCTCATGTTCCTTTCAAGCTCACGTTTCTGACTCATTTTTATCAGCGTATAATTCCGAGTTTTTTCACTATTACTGTTCCCTCTGCAAGCACTTACCGACGACTCCGAAAATTGTAAAACAGAAAGTACTTAAAACGCCACCAAGATCAAGATTTAGACGATTTTGTTTGAAACGTTCTTCCCGGATCCGAATACGGCTGTTTCTAAGGGCAGACTGGGTGTAGTGGGGAAGGCCTCGGAGGCAAGAAGTTTTGGGGGAGGGGGGGGGGAGGACAGAACACCCGCTAAGTCGCACTCTGAGTAAGGGGGACGGGAGGGGGTTGATACCTTCGCACAACAAAAGGCCTCGCTACGAACGAAAGACCCAATCCCTTACTGGCTGACCAATACCCAAAAACGGAGAGGCTTTCATCATTGATTTTTTTTTTTTTTTTTTTTTTTTTTTTTTTAAGGAATACCTACTTTCACAAATATATTTGTATGCACTAAAACATAATTACACCTATTTATATACAATATGCTAATATTCATCGTCAATGAGTAATTCTTCCTTTTACTTTAACATACACAGGATAAGAGGGCTGCAATTCGTCTGGGTCAATTTATTGAATACTCCTACTTTTTTGAAGTTTTCGTTTCTTAACGATAACTAGAAATATATTGGGCCTATGGACTTCTTTCAGTACTTAGATTAAAGTTAAATAACTGCTCTATAACTTTTTTGTATGACTTTCCCCGTGGGATGATCATTAGAGCCAATATTCTAGCCGAAAGATGACTAAAATCGAAAATTTGAACTTTCTCGAGAAATAAGTCAGTATTTGAAGTCCAATATCTCGGGAACTATTGGACTTACAGAGCTGCGGTTGGGCTTAAATTTTAGAATATTTCATCTACATTAATAAAGGTGTTAGTGACGTTTCGTCAAAAAACCAACCTTCACGAGTTATAAGCCAAAACCAGAAAAAAGACCGTAAATTTCGAGGTTTTTTGGCTCTTAAAAGATACGCAAAAGGATTTCGAAGCTGCAAACTTGGTTTAATACTACTCAAATATGTCCTAACAACATACCAAAAATTCAGCTTCCTGCAATTTTTTTGGACCTAAACATACCTGACGACTGGCCTAAAAGGCCTACAATCAGTGCAATAGGGTCTCAAACCCATGCAGTAGCTGGACACCTTGATCGTTGCTGCAACGTTATGTTTGCGGAACTGATAGCCATATTAAGAATTCATGTCATTTAATCGATATTATAAAGGAATTAGGAGTGGACCCTGTTGACATCCTGGTCAGTTTTGATGTGGTGTCGTTGTTTACCATGATCCCCGTGAACGACGCTTTCACATGCATAAAGGATATTTTTCCTAGTGACATTGTGGCGTTATTCAATCCCTGGTTCACAACAACTTATTTTCAATATAGGGTGGCTATGGGTAGTCCTCTTCGGCCGGCTATTGCTAACTTGTTCATGGAGAACTTTGATTAACAGCTGCTGCATACAACCAGAAAAAGACCAGCCAAGTAGTATATCGTTATGTTGCAGACATATGGACACGGTGAAGAGGAGCTGGATGCCTTCCGGTTACATCTGAATAGTATCAATCCTAGAATTCAATTCACTAGAGAAAAGAAAAGCAATTGTCAACTGAACTTTCTTATATATGACGGTAATCAAACGAGAGGACGGATCATTCGGTCATAAGGTCTACAGGAAAGACACACACACACCTATCGTTACCTTCAAAAAGATTCAAACCACCACCCAAGACAAAAAAAGAGGCATGGTTAAAACATTAGTACACAGGGCCCAAAAAATATGCGAACCTGCTCACTTGGATGATGAGATTGAACATCTTCGAGTGACCTTTAAGAAGAATGGCTATTCAGAGAGAGAGATAGATCGTGCACTACGCCCTAGACTGACAACCAGGACGGACGAGGAACGACAACAACCCAAGGGGAACGTTTTTCTACCATTTATCAGTAAGTTCATTGATCGTATTGGTAAAATTTTAAGTAAGTACGATGTGGAAACTGTTTTCAGACCAACCACGAAAATAAAAGAATTTTTAAGATCCGCAAAAGATAAGCGATATCCCCTGGCTACACCAGGTGTCTATAAAATTCCTAGCAGTTGTGGACAAGTTTATATAGGTACAACAAAAAGAAGTGTTAACACTCGTCTGGGCGAACACAAAAGAAAGCCGCCTCGGACACACTGATAAACCGGATGTAGCGGAACACTAGTATCAAGAAGGTGACCACAAAAAAAAAAAAAAAAAAAAAAAAAAAAAAAAAAAAAAAAATTAGCGACACTTCCGTCATAGCAAAGACGTCGCATTATTATGTGTGTATGTACAGAGAGGCCCTTGAGATTTTTAAACACCGAAATAATTTTAACAAAAAACAGGAAGGACTCAAACTTGATAAGATCTGGTTGTCAACACTGCAGCAACAGGACGACAATCGATTAATTTCAATCGAGAAGGTTGGCAATAGCAGAGACCACAGCACAGCCGACGTCTCTTGATTGACAGCATTGCCCTCTCTTTGGCTTATACAGGGTGCTACATAAAGATACGGCCAAACTTTCAGGAAACATTCCTCACACACAAAGAAAGAAAATATGTTAAGTGGTCATGTGTCCGGAAACGCTTAATTTCCATGTTAGTGTTCATTTTATTATTTCTCTTCAAATCACATTAATCATGGACTGGAAACACACAGGAACAGAACGTACCAGCGTGACTTCAAACACTTTGTTACAGGAAATGTTCAAAATGTCCTCCGTTAACGAGGATAGATGCATCCACCCTCCGTCGCATGGAATCCCTAATGCGCTGATGCATCCCTGGAGAAAGGCGTATTGTATCACAGCCGTCCACAATACGAGCACAAGGAGTCTCTACATTTGGTACCGGGGTTGCGTAGACAAGATTTTTCAAATGCCCCCATAAATGAAAGTCAAGATGGTTGGAGGCCATGGAATTGGTCCGCCTCTACAAATCCATCGGTCACCGAATCTGTTGTTGAGAAGCGTACGAACACGTCGACTGAAATGTCCAAGAGCTCCATCTTCCATGTACCACACGTTGTGTCGTACTTGTAAAGGCACATGTTCTAGCAGCACAGGTAGAGTATCCCGTATGAAATCATGATGACGTGCTCCAGTGAACGTAAGGGGAAGAACATGAGGCGCAATCAAGAAATCACCAACAATTTCTGCCCAAACGGTCACAGAAAATCTGTGTTGATGACGTGATTGCACAATTGCTTGCGTATTCTCGTCAGCCCACACAAGTTTATTGTGAAAACTTACAATTTGATCACGTTGGAATGAAACCTCATCCGTAAATACTAAAATGAGCTCTAACATGGGAATTAAGCGTTTCCGGACACATGTCCACATAACATATTCTATTTCTTTGTGTGTGAGGAATGTTTCCTGAAAGTTTGGCCGTACCTTTTTGTAACACCGTGTATATACGGCGCTCACTCGCGCTCACGTTGCAGTACGCCGTTTTACATCGGAGGATGCCTTCCGCAGACGAAGGCGAAACGTCAGGGGAAAGTTTTATGTATGGACTACGGCATCTCAGCCCGGAAGCTATAAGTAATGACATTACCTGCCGTGAAAGCCTTCATTCTATGATTTTCATTAAAACTTCGATATAAAATGTTTCCAATATTTATTGAGTACAGAGATATGACAGTATGTAACGCAATTCAAATTAACGCAGACGGAAATGAGCACACTTCAACGATTCTTCCCACTTCTACATATTTGCTCTGCAATGCATCCAAAGGTGTGTGTCGGAGGGTATTAGTTACTTACTTTCCTATTCCACTCCCGTAAACAACGAGGGAGAAACGATTGCTTGTTTGCGTTTATACGAGCTATTATTGTTGTCTATAAGCGAAATGTAAGTTGGTGACAGTAGAATCTTTCGGCAGTTCGCTTCAAATTCCGGTTCTCTAAATTTTTTCAACAATGTTTCTCGAAAAGAACGATCCCTTTCCTCCAGTGACTCCCATTAACACTCACGCACTGACCGAACCTACCGGTAACAAACCTAGCCTTTCGCCTCTGAATTATTTCTCTGTCTTCCTTTACACCCATCTGGAGGGGATCCCAAACACTTGAGCTGTACTCAAGATAGGGTTTCAGAAGCGTTTTATATAGAGACTCTTTACGGACGAATCATACCTTCGCCAAAATCTCGCCCATGCACCTTCCCCACGACTGTCCTTACGTGCCTATTCCATTTTATATCGCTGAACTTAACTGACGCGACTCTGTCAAGCAGGACACTGCTCATGTTGTAATGTTATATTAGAATATTACTGGATTGTTTCTCCTGCTCATTAGCATCGCCTCACATTTTACCACATTTAGAGCTAGCTGCTATTCGTCGCACCACCTAGAAATTTGGTCAAAGTCAACCTGCATCCTACTACAGTCATTCAGTAGCGAAGCCCTCCCGTACAGCACAATAGATTGCAACTCGTTAAGTCCGTAAGATAATTTAGATAGAAAATAATAACTGTCCACACACTTCCCTGGAGCACTCCTGACGATACCCTAGTCTCTGATGAACATTCGCCATCGAGGATAACGTATTGGGTTTTATTACTTTTACAGTCTTCGAGCTACTCACGTAATTGGGTACCTATTCCATATGCTCGTACCTTTGTTAGCTGTTAGCAGAGCAGCAACGTGTTAAACGCCTTTGGAAAATCGAGAAATATGCAGTCAGTTCTTCGTAGAGTATCATCGTATTGAACTAAATGCATAAGTTTATTTACATTCTGTGAACTAGTTACCGGTTCATAAATCCATCTTTAAACTTTAACGTTGTGCTTTTAATTCTATATGATGATGTTCTATCATAATACTGAGTGAGGTGGCGCAGTGGTAATACACTTGACTCTCATTCTGGACGACGGTGGTTCAGATCCACCTCTGGCCATCAAGATTTCGGTTTTCCCGTAATTTTTCTAAATCACTCTAGGCAAATTACGGGATGGTTCCTTTCAAAGGGCACGGTCGATTTCTTCCCCCCCCCCCCCATTCATCACCAAAAATCTCTACCTTCTAGGAGAACAGACGGAAGAATTATGAAAATGTCCCGATCTGCTTTTGCTTTAAGTTTGTTTGTGTTACATACTTAAAATGGTCAATTGTTTGTACAACTTAAGGGTCTTAACTGCGGGGTCATCAGTCCCTAAACTTACAAACTATTTATGAATTAGCTAATACTAAGGACGGCACAAATATCCATGTCAGAGGTGGGTTTCGAACTCCAAACCGTAGTGGCCGTGCAGACCGTGACTGGCGCGTCGCAGTCCCCTCGGCCACCGCGACCGGCGTTACATACTGACAACTACATACCCGTAGTCAATGAAAATTGGATACATGTAATATGGCATTTTTCGTGCAGTTCTTCTGTACTACCATATACTAAAATATTTAGGCCGCGGTGGAGTGGCCGAGCGGTCTAAAGCGTCTCGCTGCGTAGCACGCGACTGCTCGTCGTGGAGGTTCGAGTCCTCCCTGGGGCATGGGTATGTGTGTTGTCCTTAGGTTAGTTTACCTAGGTTTCAGTAGTTTGTAAGCTACGGACTGATGAGCACGCAGTTTGGTCCGATAGAATTACAAACATCTGAACATTTTTCAACCATATACTAAAATATTTAGTACCACTCGTGAAATTCAAATGTTCAAATGTTTGTTAAGCTTATGAGACCTAACTACGGGGTCATCAGTCCCTAAACTTAAAATCTACTTACGAACTAGCTAATACTGAGGACGGCACAAATATCCATGCCCGACGGGGGATTTGAACCCCCGACCGTAGTGGCCGTGCAGAACGTGACTGGCGCGCCGCAGTCCTCTCGGCCACCTTGCCGGTACTCGTGAAACAAACTGTATTTTTAACATTACGGACTAAATAAGTAACAGGTATTCCCAGATAACCTTCGCCACAAGGCAGCAAAGTCGTTAAACACGCCAGTTAGCCAGTACCTGAGTGGAAAAAGATACGTTTCATTACCCCGCAATCCAGTTACCAGCTCGTTTCCACCGAGGCTGCTCTCCGCTGGGGCGTGAAACGCAGACGTTATACCCTTTTACAAACATGATGTGAGTCTCACACAGGAAACTGTAATCTCGGATTCGTTTCGAGCGATTTCCGGTGGAAACGTGACGCCGCGGACGTGGAGAAGAAAGTCGTGCGCGGCCTGAATGGAGGGGGCGGCGCGTGGGCCGGGCGCAGGCAGTATCGGTGTCAGCGCCACTCTGCGGCCACGCGCTATTAATGCCTGCGTAATGTGATTGATACGCCGCGCTGTGTTACGCGCGAAAGCACTCGGCCGCGTGAGTTAGAGCGCGCATTAGTCGCGCTAATTCGGACGCCCGGATTCGTCAATCACAACGAGTGGACGTGACTGTGCGGTCCGCTCGGTCGCCACTGTGCCCGGGCTGCGTCCACGAAGGAAAAACGGGGGGGAGGGGAGGGGAGGATGGGGCGCGGCGGAATCGACTCGGAGCACGCGATCTCGCGAGCAGGAGGCTGGCCGCGGCATTCAAATGAAGCATCGCTGTTTAATTATGATGCAAATGCGCCCTCCCGCGGTGGGCCGAAAAAAGAAGCAGACGTTATCTTACGTCGAGACGTACGTACGCTGCCGGAAAAATATGTCGGAAGGTATAGGCAGCAGTGAAGGCTGCTCTTTGGGAGTGTTGAGCACGGAATCTGTAAGCAAATTACTTATCGCTGCACTTCGTTAACTCTATTTAAATTCCGGAAGTAAAATTTAATGCACACTCTTACAAGGAGACCCCATGACTATAGGCTTTTAAAATTTTTCTATGCTGGGTGTTACAAAAAGGTACTTCCAAACTTTCAGGAGACATTCCTCACAGACAAAGAAACAAAATATGTTATGTGGACATGTGTCCAGAAACGCTTAGTTTCCATGTCAGAGCTCATTTTATTACTTCTCTTCAAATCACATTAATCATGGAATGGAAACACACAGCAACAGAACGTACCAGCCTGACTTCAAACACTTTGTTACAGGAAATGTTCAAAATGTCCTCCGTTAGCGAGGATACATGCATCCACCCTCCGTCGCATGAAATCCCTGATGTGCTGATGCAGCCCTGGAGAATGGCGTATTGTATCACAGCCGTCGACAATACGAGCACGAAGAGTCTCTACATTTGGTACCGGGGTTGCGTAGACAAGAGCTTTCAAATGCCCCCATAAATGAAATTCAATAGGGTTGAAATCAGGAGAGCGTGGAGGCCATGGAATTGGTCCGCTTCTAACAATCCATCAGTCACCGAATCTGTTGTTGAGAAGCGTACGAACACGTCGACTGAAATGAGCAGGAGCTCCATCGTGTATGAATCAGATGTTGTGTCGTACTTGTAAAGGCACATGTTTTAGCAGCACAGGTGGAGTATCCCGTATGAAATCATAACGTGCTCCAGTGAGCGTAGGTGGAAGAACATGAGGCCCAATTAAGCCATCGCCAACAATTCGTGCTCGAACGTTCACAGAAAATCTGTGTTGATGACGTGTTTGCACAATTCCGTGCGGATTCTCGTCAGCCTACATAAGTTGATTGTGAAAATATACAACTTGATCACGTTGGATTGAAGCCTTATCCGTAGTACTGTAGAGCAATGTGTCGCAAGTGAACACAAGCAATGAAGTCAACAAGACCTTCCTTCCATTGGGCCAACTGGCTGTGAATCTAGGAAGTACAGTACATACTAACGTAACAATTGGGCATTTTGACAATTGTCTGCACGAATTATTTCAATTTACATTTAAAGAGAAATACTAAAATGAGCTCTAACATGGAAATGAAGCGTTTCCGAACACATGTCCACATAACATATTTTCTTTCTTTGTGTGTGAGGAATGTTTCCTGAAAGTTTGGCAGCACCTTTGTGTGTCACCCTACATTTATGGTACATAAAGTTCACAACTTAAATAACAATCAGCCAAAGCGATTCGACGCAACTCTGAAAAATCCTCGAGAAAACCGACTTTGAAGTTTAAAGGTTCATGTAAGTAGCACTAATTAACTCAGTTACACCATCTGTTGGTGTATCTGAGGTGGTAGCGTTCTGGCCGTGCAATCATAGGGTTGATTAGTCGAATCCTGTCTGATTTTTAAAATTTTTCTTTCCTTGTGTTCGATTACTTACACAATTTTAATATCTAATAGTAATTTTTACGAAAAATGCACGATTTTGTTTTTGTTTGTTCTTTGTTCGTAATTTCCTATATTTTATAAAAGGTCGTTAATAATGATGGTTTCAATAAAAAAAATATTACATTTTTTTACAGTATTGACTTCACTATTAATTGACGACGGTAGCCTTTCACTTTGTGAAGATCTACGACGCTGTTTTTGTGAAGTCATCGCCACAGCTACTAATAGCTTTCCAAGCAGCTAAACTGCTCCACCATCGTTTCAGATGGAGACAAGGTTTTCAGTTCTTCTACATGAACATAAACAAAATCTGACACAACACATGGAATTAGAGATCCCGAAATGTTTTATATAATTGGATTTGAAAGGATGAAATATTTGACACATCGTGATCCGAACAACCGACTCTACAGTTGTGAGGACACGACGCTACCACCTGAGTTAATCCAACAGATGCTGGAAGTGATTTCATTATTGATACCTACGTATACTTGCAAAACTTCAAAGTCAATTTTCTCGAGAATGTTAGAGAGCTACTTCTAATGCTTTTGGCTGATTGTTATTTAACTTCTGAATTTCATGTAAGATAAATATAGAGAAATTCTAAAATCCGATACCCAAGTGGTCTCCTTGTTAGTGTTCTAGAAATCACGCGTGATTTATTATTGACATTTACAAATCATTAACACTACCAGTACTAAGTTACCAGCTATGGATCCAGGATGAAACCCTGTGACGTAAAGACGTCTATTTGCCGCGGAGAGGGCGTGAGGTTCGTCAGCGGGCTGCGCTAAAGTTACTTTGTCGGACAGGGGAGAAGCAGAGCATAGGATGTGAGCTGGCAATGGGCTTTGGGCCTTGCTGTAAACAAGTGGAGGGCTGAACGGTAAGTGGACGTGACGTGACGCCTGTTACTTGTCACTGCTAACAAAATATTGTGTACATTTCCTTTTATCACGCACAGACAATTTAAGTCACAGGCCAGCATGATACGGCATTTGATAGAGGGAGCGATTCTGGTAAAGTTGATATCAATCGTATTACAGTTAGCGTCATCTAAGAAGGCGCTTCCACGCATAGAGGCGGAGCGATAGGGGAACCATGGAGGGGAGGAGCTACGGCCGAGCGCCAACAGTGTAACCTGCGGGAGAAACATCGCGTAACTCGCGGCTAGCCACACGCCTACAGAATGAATCCCAGGATCGGAACTTAAATAGTGGTAACTATTTGTTTACAACCGACGAAGAAGAAGACGATGAAACTTACACAAATGAAGGAAGTGACACCGATGAGACTCAACATTGATCTCCTAGTATCATTATGGAAACTAACACCTGAGACAGGAGAAAGAATAAACAATATATAGAAAAGAGACTAATATCACCAAAACCGTGGAAACTGTGCTTGGTGATCGGTGGTTTAAAGGAAACATTCCAAGGTAGTCAACGCCAAGCACAGTACAATGTAACTAGCCACCAGGACAGAAATCAACCTTATTTTTAGATATAATTCCTTTCTTTTCTATTAGATTGTTTTATCTAATAATTACAATTAAGAAATTTCAGAATATATTCACTTTCGACAAGTGTATAACAACCATGTAACTAATCATGTTTCTATGTTCTCTCCTACATTTATCGTAAAATGCACGAGGGTAATTTGTTATATTATAATTGTAGCAACAAATGTAAGCAATTGTATATACATACGGGGTGAATCAGCTAACACTTGCATCGCAAATATTGCGGAAACGGAAAGTGGGATTGATGTGCGGTTTTAACAGAATGGATTGGTAGTCAAGGACTCGTATTGTTAGCCAATAAACAGATTGTAAAAATACCTAGAAAGTGTATTTTTATGCAAACATACAGTTTTTTTAATGGAACAGTGGTTGTTTCTATCTTGCATTGGAATTTGTGAAACCAGCTGTGTACAAAGAATGGTGAATAACTTTTCATCACGTTTAGTTTGGCAGGTACAACAGTTCAAATTTTCGAGGGCGGAGGCTACGACAGCGTAGCTGATTGGCTGGTGGTCATGAGACAGTGGGCCGTGTCCCAGGTACTAGCCACTAGGCCAATTAGCTACGCTATCGCAGCCGCCGCCCCCGAAACTTTGAACTGTTGTAGCTGCCAAACTAAACGTAATGAAAATGTCATTCACAATTCTTTGTACACAGCTGGTGTCACAAATTCCAGTGCATGATAGAAACAACAATTGTTCCATTTAACAAAACTGTATATTTGCATAAAAAATACACTTTATAGTACTATTACAATCTGTTTGTTGGCTGAAAGTACGAGCCCCTGACTACCATTCTGTGAGAACCGCACATCAATCGCAATTTCCGTTTCCGCAATATTTACGGTGAAAGTGTTAGGTGATTTACCCTGTATATTTTCTATTTGTTTTTATTTTTTCTTCTTTTGTCCATCTGTTTCAAATGCTTAAAACTATGTAACATCAATGAACTAATGTATAATATAACATGTAAAAATACAAATGTACGTCCTGCCTTATATTAAAAGGTAGCAGGATTATAAATGAGAAATAAAAATGAATAAAATAAAATAAATACATATTTGCACATGTTACTGTCCTTCCATCAGCGTCATGTAGAACCTGTTGGCAGCGATGTGAAATGCGCAGTATACCGTTGGCAGAACCTGTTCATTTGATGGTACCAATGGCGCGGTCTACTGCCTGTCGAATCTCTGAAGCAGTTCTGAAGCGAATGCCTCGAAGTGGTTCCTTCATCTACGGAATGAAATCAAAGACACAAGAACTTAAGTCCGTGGAGTAGGGTGCATGGTACAGTACTTCACAGTGCCATCGACCGAACATGGCAGTCACAGCTTGCGCTGTATGCGTCCACGCGTTGTCGTGCAAAATGATGATTGCGCAGAAAGTGTTGCCGCTTCTTTCGCAAAGATGGTCGCAGGTGATGCTCCAAATAGGAACTGAAATACTATGTACTGACGGTCTTCGTTGTTCCTGTTTCGGAAACATAGTCACACCGTTACGTTAACCACTAGCACAAAAGTGAGTGTGTTTCCCTAGTTTGTGCGCACGCCTGTGACGTGACACCGACAATAATTTCATATCAAGAGCTGCCTGCAGTGAAAATCTTTTCATCGCTGAAGACTATGGACCGTCCAATCCAAGTGATTCATTTCCTCGACGAGATGTGCACTGCAATGGTGTGGCATGGGCTAGAGGTGTGTCCATAGTCCGATTGTTAGTTACCAGGTGACACTTCACTGGAGATCTGTGCTATGGAGGAAGTACGATCTGCAACTGCTGCCCTTACAGTACGACGATATTGGCAGACCTGTGCCGCGACGACGTCTACAGGTGGGAGAAGTCCACGTAACCATTGCTACAGTATCATTGCACAACTTACTCAGAACCTCCAACTTGTGTGTAAATTCTCCAAAGGGACCATCCCGTCACTCGAGGGCCAATATTTGACTCTTCACACTGGCTCAATAGGTTGAAGGAAACGTCTCTGGCGCATGGCGCCTATTTGCTTCACACATCAATATCAAAGTGAGCCCTAAAGCTGCTAACATTTCATATCAAAGAACGCAAACAGATGTTCCTCTATCACCTATGCTACTACGCTATTGGTGAACGACGTTGAAACCATTATTAGTACATCTACTATTCAGCAGATGGTATGTCTTGTCACCGGTTCAAAATCGACTTTCTCTTTCCAGGTGTACTACTTTCCTTTTTCGGGCAGTGTATTTTACAAACAGTTTCAATGCAAACCGTTTCATGCAAAGCTATGGTCTTGCAATGAATCAGTTCGTTATTTACAAATACGAGGGTTGGAGCTCAAATAGTGGTAACTATTTTTTCACAACCGTTACAAAAGAGTTACATGTTTGCACCTGTAACAGTCCTTTAGAGTAATCACCATCCTTGTGTAGAACCGTTACCAGCGATGTGGAAGACGTAGTATACCGTTAGCACAGCCTGTTCTGTTGATGGTGCACATGGAGGTGTACTGCCTATCGAATCTATGGAGCCGGCCGCAGTGGCCGAAGTGACTGAGGCGCTCTAGTCACGGTCTGCACGGCCACTACGGTCGGGGGTTCGAATCCCCCCCTCGGGCATGGATATTTGTGCCGTCCATAGTATAAGGTAGTTGATAAGTAGTTTGTACGTTTAGGGACTGATGACCCCGTAGTTAAGTCCCATAAACTCTACAAACATTTGAACATTTTGAATCTATGGAACAGTTCTGAAGCGAATGCTATGAAGTGGTTTCTTGATTTTCGGAATCAAATTACAGTAACAAGGACTTAAATCTTGCGAAATAAGCGGCAACACTTTCTGCGCAACCCACCCATCATTTTACGCAACAATGTGCGGGCGCACACAAGGGCAAGCTGTGGTTGCTCTGTTCGGTCGATGGGACTGGGATGTACTGTACCATGCACCATACTCCCCGGGCTCAAGTACTTGTGATATGGATTTGATTCCGAAGATGAAGGAACCACTTCGTGGCCATCGCTTCAGAATTGTTACAGAGGCAGTAGACCGCTCCATTCGCACCATCAACAGGCTGGCGGTGTAATATGCCTTCCACATCGATGGCAACGGATTCTACACAACGCTGGTGACTACTTTAAAGGACAGTAACAAGTGCTAACATGTAACGCTTTTGTACATAGTTTCCAATATTTAAGTTTCAACCTTCGTAGCTAACAAGTAAATGTCTAAAAGTGGCTAAAATGTAGTGTCGAAAAAAGCAAAACCATGATGGTAACCAAGGTGGACGGAGAGGGCAAAGGACAAATTCATATTACGCGTCGGGATATTGAAATATTGGAAAAGTTTAAATATCTAGGGAGTGTATTAATGGAGAATGCGCTTTTGGAGGCAGACATTAATAAAAGAATACGGCAAGACAGTGCTTTTTATCAGTGTGTGAGTGTTTTACTATGGGGTAGGAAGGTGCCAATGATGTCTTAGTGCTATACAATATTACTTCACACACATACTAACACATGGCTCAGATATATTATGAGTAAAAGAGAGGAGAGTAGGATACAAGCCAGTGACACCAAGTTCCTGATAAGAATGTTAAGGAAGACGAGAACAGACAGAGTGAAAAATGAGGATCTCCGGAATGAAACTGGAGTGAAGAAGTTCAATGATGGAAAAGAACAGACTGAAACAGTTTGTGCATGTGTAAAGGATGGAAGAGGGAAGAATAACTAGAAGAATAGTTGAGATTGAGGGCAAGGGGATCACAGGATGACCGTGAACAAGAGGGATCTACACAGTACAGTCGAGTTTAAGGAGGATAAACCCGGTATGGAACCAAATAGTGGAGGTATAATGGCGGAAAGCCCGAGGAAAGTGGAGATGTACCATCGATACCACATCCTGGCAGTGAACAGAGGGAAAACGAAGAAGAAGAAGAAGAGCATGCGACCATATTCTCGTCGGAAACATTTTCATACGAAACTTCGGAATACAAATCACACCTGCTAATGCATTGCCCTTTTAATCATTGGATACGTATTACTATGGCTACCTGTATCTGGGCTAATAGCTATCGCACGACTTTTGTCAACTCAGTGTATTATATACAAAAGAATAGACTAACCGGTAGAAGCCGACTTTGGGGAAGAGCAGTTAAAATTTTAAGAAATGTCTGCACACGTGTGGCGTTGTTGACTCTACCACTCACTATAGAAAATGCATTAAATAGGACAAGCCTGCTGCGACTTACACTGCGTTCGTATCAATTGTTGCGCTCTGCTGCTAATTCGGCCTTCGTTTCTTAGCGACGGTCACTCTGGTGTCCCGGGAACGGCTAACCTTGCGGCTTTTTGAATGGAGTGAATTGGAAGTGCGGCCCTCGCCGTGTTTCTTCTGCTGGCTATACCGGATGACATCCATCCAGGTCGGATGTCAAGTGGCCTCATTGCGGTTGGAAATTCTTCCCGTGAAGGACTGCAAGCTCACCTTTGCCTTCGTGGTAGAGGGTTTGAGGGTTCTGAGTCGGCGTCCATATTGCTGCCGTTGATGGGCGTTATTCTGCCATCTTTCCTCGTTTAACCAAGGACTGGACTGAAAAACAATACGGTGAGCATCTCCTCTTGAGTGCTATTAAATACTAAATACGAGTCCCAAACCCCTATTCTTTTACCGAGACCATATAACCGAAATTCGTTCATAGGTTATAGAGCATAGATCGGTCTCTCTTTTCCTAGTGAGCGTGATTTATATTTCTTTGCTGAATTGGGACTAGTATAGCTGCTAAACGGAACATTCTCAAGCCATTCTTTAATACTTAAATTAATAGGTAATTTCCAAGAATGCTTGCAATCGAAATGTCTCTGCCTGAACATACACATGTGCAACTATAAATCTATTACGCAGGCACTGATAAGCGAGATGACAAAATATGAATGTTTACATACTAATTATTTTCACGAGTGGTAATGTAAAGCCATGTAATGCTGCGTTGACGTGAATGTTTTTACAGCAGAATCGTGACATATTCATAAACATTTTCGTAGTAATTTGTTGAATGTTTCTGATGTACTGTATATAGTAATGTAGTGTGGCATACACGTTAGGTATCCATACAGTATATATTTCAGATGAGCGAGGACAAAAGATCAACAATTTTATTTGTATAAATAAATGACAATTATAGATACCACTTTCATCGAATAATAAATCGCTGCAGAATATCTTCCGAAAAGTACTTCCAGAACGAGTAATTTAATGAGTATGACAGTTTTACGTTCCCTTTGGATAGCTTTGACTATGAAGTCTTTTAAATCATAATAAATAAGAAAAAACTCCACCATCACTCAAGACTATAGAAATCAATAAAATGCGTTCCCATGACTACGAATAAAACATACTTATTAAGTACACATGAATAGCCGCATAATCGATTTAGAGTCGCCGATTTAGAGTCACCGAGATATTTCGATTGCAAGCACTCTTGGAAATTACCAATTAATACATCGTAATAAAATTTTATACCCGTTATAATGCTTTTTATATGATTTTATTAATTACGATCAGCGATATAACCATCAACAGGTTTTCTACGAATACCGATAGCCTACATAACAGGCAATTTAAAAGTTTTCATTATAGAGGAGTTTTTATACTTTCGTCTTATATCTGTTTTATGACGTGTGTCCCCTACCGTTGTTCTCACTATCGACCTTGTTAGTGTTGTCCTTTATATGCTTAATGTTTCCCAATATCCTTGAACGCAAGTACTGATTGTTGTAACATTTTATGGATGGTTATTCAGAATTGTTAGCCACGATACCTGTTAACTCTAAAGCAGTCGTAACTCATACGATAAACTGGCATTGTTTCCATAACTTCAACATCACGATTCCAATCTTCTCGCATGTGGATACATTTTAATTACGGTTTTGGCGGTTTCGCATGATAATGTTGGCAGCAGATGATGAATGCCGTGAATAGTGTGACGTCAGCATTAGTCATTCTCGTATGAAATGAGATCCATTGTTTCTTTCCGCGGACTAAATACGTTTTTATAATTACTTTTTCATGTAAAATTGGACGTTTTCAAGATAATATCTTCATACTAATTCAAATGGTTTGTTTTGAAATCTTCGCCCTTAATTACTTTCACAAAACAATCAAAGGTACACACAAGAACCTGTCAACCATAGAGCAGGTGCTACTACTTCATGACCTTCGCCCAACATTATTCGTGTCTGTGTAGTTCGACTTTCTAACAATATTAACAACTTTGCAACGTTTGTAACGTGTTATTGATTATAGTGTTGCTTATCAGACACATTTGTGTCTTTCTTTCGCAATGTGTTTGCATTTAAGGATTTAATTATGTTAGTTCCATTATGCTTAAGAGAGAAGATTATTCTCATCACCCATCGTTGTTAGATTCGAAGAGATGCTTCCCATAGAAGGGCTGACTATGGTTCTTGTATATAAAAATGTAATATTCCGTAGCACATTTAACCTGTGGAACACTGCAACATTGTTTATGAATACGTGTGACGTATGATTTCATTCACATGATATTTACTCAAACGTTAATAATGGTATTTCCGAGCAATTTTCACATTTGTTGAGAAATTTTAGAAGCTCTTACTACTTGCGAGAAAGGGAAACGAACATTATATACGTATTTCTTCGTGAAACTAGAATTTCCGACCAAACCAATAAGAAATTATAGTATTTATTCTAAAGAAAAAATAATTATTACTGACTAAAATCTGATTGACTGCCTGCATCTACCTCGCGCTTGATCAGCTCGTTTCCCGAAATTCAGTATCCGTTGCCAACATTATCAGGCGAAGCCGCCTAGTGCTTCAGTAAATTTTTAACTAGTGTAATTTATTTGTGTTCCCGCGGAAAGGGCACGTGGTTTAAGATGTCATGGTACGGACTTGGCGGCCGTTCCTGCCGGAGGTTCGAGTCTTCCCTCCGGCATGGGTGTGTATGTTGTCCTTATTTTAAGTTGAAGTAATTTTTAAGTCTAAAGATTGATTACCATAGCAGTTTGGTCCAATAGGTTTATAAATATTTGAACATTTGTTTTACTTTTGTTGAATTGCAAGAATTTCTATTCTGTTTGTGTCTTATAATCTAAGTCCTTTGAGCAGATATATTATGCTTTGCGCAAGCTCAAACCAGACACCATTTCTCGGATCTTGCATTCATTTTCAGCTCCCACTGAATTATTATGTAAAAATGTAAGGTGGATATTTCACAGTGTAGTTTTAAATGTGTCTGAGAGTTGAAATTTCGGATGTTCCAAAAGTGAAACTAGGGTGATATGTTTAAAGGGAATATTTTAAAGATATGTGGATTAGTTTCTTTTCTGTTAATTTAATTAAAGTAATTTTTTAGAACTGTGGTTGTTTACATCTCCTTAGAGCTACTGAGTAAAAACAATGGTATAAAACGTTCATAGCTTGTCAATATATCACCTTTACATACTCATATTTTCCCTACATTTATAGCCTTCGTACACTTAGAGAAACCTTTTGACAATGAGAACTGGAAACCAATCTCGGAAAATATGATAGTAGAAGGAGTGGAATACAGGGACCGAAAGTTTGCAGTGTGATTGTGGATTTACCACTAAGTAAAATAACCAAAATATAAACGTTTCTGTATTGTTAACTCAGAGAATGAATTTATCATCAGATTGGTGGACCCCGCTAATCGGTTCCCAGTGAAACCACATAAGCCTAAAATTTCAAAGCTGGACTTCGTTGTTAACGTTTTACTGCCTTGACTCTACTCCGACGTCTGAAAGACTCTTTTTCTAGTCTACTGAATGAAGTAGTCGGACAAGCCCCATAAACTTTTACAAATTGGAATTAAAAAAAAAAAAAAAAAAGTTCAAATGTTTGTAAATCTACCGGACCAAACTGCGTGGTCATCAGTCCGTAGCTTACAAACTACATAAACCAAGGTAAACTAACCTACGGACAAACACACACACCCATGCCCCAGGAAGGACTCGAACCTCCACGGCGAGCAACCGCGCGCTCCGCAGCGAGCTGCTTTAGACCGCTCGGCTACTCCAACGCGGCAATTGGAATTTATTTCTTCCCTTAGTTCTCTACTACAAGTTTGTACAGATAGACGTTCAAATCTATACCGGTATAAACAATCAGAGGATCAGTTCGGATATCTAGGTTGTAAGGTATTGTCATTGGTAAATGGTTCAAAGTCTTTCTGACGATTCTACGGAGTGGAGACAACACTTTGCCAAACGAATTAAACAAGAAGATGGGTTCAGATAGGAAAGTGAGCAGGTAGTGCAATGCAAGAACAACGTGACTTGCCGAAGCTATGACGCGGAGAATCGTAGGAAAGTTGGAAGCGGGGCAGATACAGACGGAGGCGGACGCAGCTATTGGAAGCTCCCAAAGTGTAATCTGCAGGACCTGGACACGAAATCAGACAACAGGAACCGTTAAATGAAGGCAAGACCAAGGTCGTCCACGGGTAACATCAGCAGGAGATGACCGTTTTCTCCGGTTAACAGCCCGTCGAGACAGGAGGTTGAATACATCTAAGCTGCAACGCACTCTCCAAGCAGCAACAGGACGTACAATATCAACACAAACAGTCCGAAATCAAGTTCGGAAATGTGGCCACTGTGCACGGATGCCTATGGTACATTTCCCATGAAAACCACGACACCGTTTGGCCCGACGAAACTTGGAGGAACATCAGAATTGGAGTCGTACAAATGGCGCCAGCTTCTGTACACAGATAAGATTTTGTGTTCAGCTGGCAATCGTCGTTACCTCGTCTGGAGAGAAAGTGGAACTCGGAACAATCCACCAAATCATGATGGTGGACCAATGGTGCGGCCAGGAGTCAGTGTTGGCAGACGTACGGGCCTCTACGTCCTTCAGAATGGCGCTTTGACTGGACAGAGGTGATGACGAGATTCTTCGGGAAGTGAACGAATAGTGTGGCCACGTTGTTCACCGGACTTAAAATCGATTTAGCATGTCTGGGATGCACTTGTCAGACGTCGCCAGACCAGCACCTCATAATGGTTGCAGAGCGGATATTGCACTCATGTAAGAATGCCAAATGTCCCTCAGGAGCTAAATGATAACTTCATGCTGTCCATGCCACGCTGGTGTGCAGCTGTAGCGGCCGTCCGAGGTGATCTTACACCTTATTAGACAGTGACAGGAATGACTTTTTACCAACATTGTAGCCCCAAGGTGCGCCGCGTTACTTAAACGCCATGTAAATCTCAAGTAAAGAGTTGCATAGCAAAATGTCGTCCTGTATCAAAACGTATCTGAATAAAATACGTTACCATATGTATGTTGTGTTTGATATCGAACCTCATTCCTTAATTGTTTTGAGCAGCGTAGAATGATAGTTTTTTGCATCAGATCAAAATAATGTAACATTTCATAATAATGAAGCCAAGAGACCTTACATAATTACTAGATATTTGCGTCTTACGTGCAGATTAGGTGCTATTCCTTGGGCCAACCGCCTGTGACAAACAGCTGCATCACTTTAGCCGTCATCTTGCGTACAGTCACCCAAGGAGAAAAACCTGTAGAACAGGATTCTTCACCCACTATCTGATCTCCAACTTGTTTAAAATTTCTTTCCACTGAAACAATTTGATATATTGTGACAGTCCCGGAGCTAGTAGTGTAACTTACCACACTACAAGCTGATATATAGCCCTAACTTGTACAGAAACCACGCGGCAGTTATAAGAGTGGAAAGAATGAAGAGGCAGATGTGGACGCGAGGAGGGAGTAAAACAGCGTTGTACTGATGTCATAGATTTGTTTATCTTGTGCATTGAAGAAGAAATAAAAGAAAAAAAAAGAGGAAAGTATTTTTCAGGGAGAAGAATGAAATACTTTTAAATTTATCAGTTACACTGTAATTCCATCAGATTCAGTAAATTACTTACATAGTTCAGCTATCAACATAAGCAAAACAAGTCTGATGGAATGTAGTCGTATATTCTCAGACGATGATTAGGGAATATGAGGCAGTAAAAGTGTTTTTATTTGGGAAGTAAAATAACTTTTGGCCATAGTATAGAAAATGTTAAATGTAGATTGGCAATGGTAATAAAAACGTTTCTGAGTAAAGGATATTTTGGCTATCAGGACCCATTCTGAGACAGTTAATATGTGTGTATCTTATGTGTGTGTGTGTACTTTAGTTACAGAGGGTGACTGTCACAATACGCAGTTCCAAATGGATGTGGGTTGCAGTATTGATGTGGTTTACAGTAGGTATTCTACTTATTCGAAGATGAAGAGGTTTGCACAAGCAGCTTGGTGAGCGGCATCAGACCAGAGTGAATATCACAACGTTAATAACACATGAACAAATAACACACCACAGAGAAGAGTTCTCAAGCATTATGGAGATCTACTGTGAAAATAGCAGTGTACCAGTTACAACATACATTTGAAGACTTGTGGATTGTCACTCAATCTTTTACGTTTCTGCTGGGATACTAATGAAAATAAAGCCCGCTGAAAAGCGTACATCCTTCTGCAGAATGCTTTAGAGAGTGTTAGCCAAATGCAGATCTTTTTTTACGTTGCGTTTATTTGTTCTAGTTATGCCCCGCGGTGTCATTTGACTCAGAAAAAGGAAGTCAACGTAAAATAAAAACTGAATTTCGTTCTTTGTAGAAATAATCTACATAACATTCATCAGACAAGGACGAGCTAGCTCTGTTATTTCGTGACAATGTTTAATAAGTCACTCCAATTTAGAAGATCCGCACTCGCAGAGTAACAACACAAGTAGTCCGATTAAATGTTCCTCAATGGCGCCCAGGAGAGGTAGAAGTGCACAGTGTCTCAATGATCTCAGATCAGAGTATTTTCTCCTTCTGTTGAAGTTGGACACATTAGTTCCACCTTTTCTTCTTTTTTGTTCATGTACGTCCTCAATGAATTGCCAAGTTTGGGCATTTAGAATGGGACAAGAAAGAATAGTCACAAATATATTTTAACAAATGCCTATGGTACTGAGAATGATTATAACAACAAAAAGAATGAGGAGGAGGAAAGAAGCAAGGAAGGAAGATTACGGTTTAATGTCCTGTCGACAGCGTATTCATTAGACACGATGCACAAGGCCATAAAACTCACCTGTCATAGGAAATAGCCAGGCGTTCGTCCTGGGCGATTTAGAGAGATCATGGAAAAGCTAAATCTGGATGGCAGGAGACGGATTTGAACCACAGTCCTCCAAAATGAGAGCCCAGTACACTAACCACAACGGCACCTTGCCCAACGTAACACTGCTTAACAGTAAAGAAGCAGAAATTTACGCTCAGGTTTGGTAAAGAAAGAATGCTTTGAACGCATCGGAATCTTAAATGTTAATCTCGCTTTTGTCTGACCTTAGTACCAGTAAATAGAACCAATTATGCGTATAAAACGTATCATGATAGTCAAATTTTATGTACCGCATTAAAAAAATTAATAAATATACCAGTTTCCTCAGAAGCAATAAAATTGTGCAATGCTGAAGTAATGAATTGGAGCGTAATGGCACGATAAAGCAACAATGCTAGTTACACAACCATTCTGAAATTCTAAATAATTAGCAAATTATTATTTCAATACATTTAGATTATTATTCAACAAACTATCGGAAAACGAAAGTTCAGGATTAATGAATTTATGTGTCAGAATCTTTGTCGACCTTCTCCTGCATTTATTTTTCCACAGTCTCTCATTTTATCTCTTCCTCCCTCCTCCCTCTCCTTCCATTTCGTTTTGTCATTTTCATTCTCCTTCCTCTAACAATAAAATGGGAAGTTACTATTGGAAATTCATGTTTTAGACCTCTCTTGAAAATAATTAGCAATAAAACTGGAGCTTTAGAAGGAAAATTTTACACGTAATTTCTAAAATAGGGGAAAAGTACTACTTACTGGAAACTAAGCATTGTTAAAATGTCCAAATGTTTGTAAAGCTTAACTGCGGGGTCATCAGTCCCTAAACTTATAAACTACTTATCAACTAACTTATACTAAAGACGGCACAAACATCCATACCCGAGGGGGAATTCGAACCGACGGGGAACGTCCTCGCTCATCGTAGCATAGCGCCTCAATGCGCTCGGCCGCTCATCCGCGGCAACCAAGCATTCCAACGCATTTCAGTATCATAGTAATAATTACATTTTATTCATGAAATAATTATTGTTTTGAATAAAGCATTACTTTTTCAAGTCAATGTGTAACTGGACGCGCTTTAGGCTACAAATTCATTGCTTCCTTTAGTTAATTGTTACGAAATTTGTACGACTGGATATGGGAAAGTGTGGGACACCCATGCTGACTTCACGGCAGTCGTTTGCCAACATACTTCGTCAGTTACCTAACCTGTGAAATTTGACGTGACAGTTGCTTCGGGGTATAGAAGTAACTCACACAGGCAGACATATATATCTTCAGGTGGCGCTTGTGAGTGAGAAACGGTTGTCTACACGTCGTAACTATGCACGATTGAGAGGCAGTTACGTAACGCGCAGCAGTTAAGACGTTACATTAGCTGACAGGAGTGATTAATGTATCCTGGCAAGGCATTTTTAACACGTAGACAGGGATCGTGGCTCCCTGTGAAATAAAATGTATGGTATGCTCTGTCTTTCGAAACGACACCATTTGTTTCCGTACAGGTATTAACTCTCTCAATTAAATCTATACTCCAACATGATTCTGAAACTGTTCAATGTTTGAAGATAAATTACTCACCCATGAGACATTACTTCTCGGCAGAAAATATTGCAATTTTTTTTTAGCATAGATGAAGTCATATCCATTGAAGTTCTCATCAGGAAAAGTAAATTTAATTTGTGGTATTATGAATATATTAACAGATGCATTTATTCTCGTAAGTTATACGTTGAAACTACAATAAATTACTTGCACTTTCTATGGAAAATAGAGGATATCTCTAAGTGGAATTGAAGGGTTTCCTCCCATTGTATCTACAACTCTCGAAATCTGTTACCTTAGCACCTGAATTCAGTATATGCTAAAACCACTGGTCGCATTAATTTTTATTTCCTTTATTATGCGTTTCGGTTTCCCATCTCCAGCTATAAGATTCATTTCTGATGTAAGACCCAATATAATGAGCAACAGACAGTAAAGATGTAATCTCGAAATAAAGATTCTAGCGACAGCGTAACCAAAGTCGAATGTTCAAATGTTTATTTGTTGAGAATGTACACGCCAAGATCTCTTGTCGAATTTTTCATTTCAGATAACTGGTTTCGACAAACGTAGTTGTCATCTTCAGATCCCTACATTTTAAAAAATAGCAGCTCTTATGGCATGGTGCTTCATGTCTATGTAATAAGATTCACAAAAATATTTTAAATGTACTAATTATAAATTAGATGTGTCGTGATTTAAAATTATATGCAACAGCTTTTCACATTAGAAACCATCACACAACACATTATTTCTCACTTGTTCACACTGTTCACAAACATTGCCCGTCACATTTAAAAACAATCCTACAACACAGTTTTTGTCACTGCTTCACACTCTTCATAGGCAATGTGAATAAGTGAGAAAAATGTGTTGTGTGATTGTTTTTAAAAGTGTCAAACTGTGTCATATAATTTAAAAAAAAATTAAAATAAATTTCAGCATTGGTTGTAAATTACCATTTATTTATTGCACATCGATTTCAGTGTGAAGTAGTCATCTTCAGTGCAACATGCACGATCGAATTGATACATATCTGGTGTGCATGTCAAGCTCCAAGGCATAGCTACAAAATGTAGAAGATATTCGAGAGTGATTTGGCACTCTGGAATATGTTATTTATTTTGTAGCTATGCCTTGGGGCTTGACATATAACAACAGATATGTTGCACGGAGATGACTATTCCATAGTCGAAATCGATTTGAAATAAATGAATGGTAATTTACGACCAGTGCTGAAGTTTATTTCGGTATTTGTCATTTTATTTTCGTGGTTCACAACGCTCCTAATGGAGTTTTCATTTTCAATAATTTTAATTACGACATATGTAGTTTATATGTACTTCACACAGTATATTTAAAGTATGTATGTGACTTTTATAACGTAGACGTCAAACACCATATCATATGGGGCGCTATTTTTTTAAGTGTAGAGATCTGAAGATTACAACTAAATTTTGTCGAAACCGGTTATCTTAAATAAAATATTCAACAAGTAATCTTAGCATGTACAATCTCAACAAAAATAAATTAGATCGCCCCATGCTTGAAAAATTTCAAGCATATACAAATACCCAAACTGTTTAGGTAATCGATTGCTAGACTTACAAAATAATGTAACTTAATTATGCTGTGGAACACACACACACACACACAGCCAAGCTCGAGGGAGGACTCGAACCTCCGATGGAAGTGCCGTGGAATCCATTACATGAGCCAATTAGTTGTGAAGTAACTAAGAAGGCACTGACAAAGGCAATGAATAGAAATATATGAATATCTAGGAATACCGGCATTGCACATGGTCTTACGGTGTACACACCGGTGGGTGGTGACACGAGAGCAATATTTGAAGATCTAAGCGCAGCCCGGCACCCGTCTGCGCTGCTTGTTTAAACGAGCGGTGACGCAATTTGTAGCGCTAATGAATTAGCGGAATGGTCCGGTTCCGCTTTCAGATTCCACTGCTATTGGCGGCTTACCGCGACGGTAAGAGCGGACAGAGCGGAAAACTGCTTCTCGGAGGCTCGCCATTGGCTGAAGCCGATCCTGAGGGACGCGGGCGCTCTTGAAACAAACCGCGGCACTTCGCCCGCTTGTTTCCACACCGGCATTTACACTCGCGCGCAAATGTTTGAAGCGCGCGAGCCGTTTCATCAACAACCGCTCCGTCCATCCTGTCGGATTTATACAGATAAACACCGCGCGATATTTGCGGCGGCTGATTTATGCGTCGACGAAAGCAGTTTTGCGCATTCCCTAATGTTGCCGAAACTAGCCAGAGGTCAGGCCGAGCGGCGATGGCACGCGGAAGGTAAACGGGCGGCCATCTTTCTCGCCCCGGGAGAGAGCGGCCTGGCATTACCCGAATAAACGCCCGCGGAAATAAATCTCCGAAAGCAGCTGGACAAGCATCGATATCCGGCAAGTGCGTCTTTGAAAGGTAGAAACATGGCACTGCAAACACTTGTCCAGAAATTATCATTTATTTATACTCGCTTTGGAAAAGTATCGCCCTTGGAAATTACATATATGACCTTTTATGAATACTGGTCGTTATAGGAGGAACAATAAATATTTTAAAAGGTGGTTATCGAGACGAATTGCAATATAAATGATATATAACTTGTAGTTGATCAAACACTACATGCTCTCTGTGGTTCTACAAGATGCCCAAATGAAGTAGTTTTTTTGTATATTTAGGGAGGCCTTTTTTGGGACTGTTACTGTCCTGGGCTTTTTTATTCCACAGGTGAAGGCCCAGACAAGAACCTTACTAAGGGCATGGAATGTCGAGGTGCAAAATACTGTGCACAATACAGACTCTGTGAATACTCAGAGAAGAGACTGCAAACAGAAATAAACTGTGATTGATAGTGTTTTGTTTTATAAATAGATACGTTTTTTTGAGTTGACCTGAGAGAGTAAGGTCCAATCTGTAATGTTATCAAGTTGTATTTGCGTAAATGAAAGATTGAAATTGATTAACTATTGTATAAGGGTCAAATAAACCCATGTATTTGGTGTTCATTTATAATGGAACAGTCTTCTCAGTTTTATTACTGAGAAACTTGGATTTTAGGTATCTCTCTCTTCTGATCTTAATTAATACGGAAAAGAAGCCCGAAGAATTTTAAAAACTGGAAGAACCTTATTTAGAGGCACTGAGTAGCAGGACCTCTATCTACAAATATCAATGACCTGGAAGAACACATACATAGCAACTCAATAATAAAATCAAAAATATGTGATGGTATTCACGAAATAAGTGGAATTACACGTTTCCAGCACGAACTAAGTTGACCAAATGTCTTGTATTTTGTAGGATACTCCTTTTTTTAAGCTTTATCCTGCGGCCCGCCACGAGATTAAAACATCTTAAAAGTATCTTGCATTTCAATATTTTTCTGCGAAATCCGATTATCGTCTTATTCAAGAGAATTTAGTAATTATTCACTTAATGGAAAATGGGACTCATATACGCGAAACTCTTTTTGCGGAAGAAAGGTAGTTTCTTTGACAGTGCAGCGTTCAGCGTCTGTAGTTATTGGAGGATGTGCAGTCATTGCTGAGGTAAAGATCGCTCGCACCGACCATATACGTTAAATATTCGACAACAGTAACGTTACGAACAGCTGTTGGCAAAACTAAAAGTCACAAATTATGCAGCCGATATTCTAGCTCATTGTGTGTTTTGGACACGGTAGAGTCGGCTAGCGGCCAAAGGGGTCTTCCTGCAGATCGCGCCGTTGCTCGCCGTCGGATGTTCGAGTCCTCCCTCGGGTATGAGTGTGTGTGTGTGTGTCTTGTCCTTTTTGTGAGCTGAAGTACTATGTAAGCCTAGGGACTGATGACCATAGCATTTGGTACAGTAGGTTCACAAATATTTGAACTTTATGTGGTTTGAAAGTTGATGAAAGTCCTTGGTGTGTGAGATGTCTAATGATCATACCGAATTACGATATTTGTATCAATGCATTGTAAATTGATAAAGAGAAATCTAATTTTTCTTACTAGAATTGCAGTCTTGGGCTAATCTGAATTCTGTGTTTGATTGGATTGATTTTGAAAGATCTTAGGATCTTCCATTTAAATACATTGAATAGGAAACTAATGACCCAAAACGTTTTGATAAAATTTAAAATTTTTGAGTACAGTAAATGAATGAAATGTAAGTCACAAAAAAGTTCATTAGGGATTGGTTGAAGTATTTGTAAAATTTGTAGAGTTAAATATTGATGATCGTGTTGTTGGTAACACTATTCAGTTTGTTATTTGGCTTCCAGCTACAAATGCGTCAACAGAACAGTACTTTTTGTAATGAACAATATATGGATCCGTGAAAAATCCAGAACGAACCCAGAAACATTCGATTATTACAAACTGTAATTTTAAACGAAACTATGTAGAGTTATAAGATACAATTCTAAAACATTTTAAATATTGAAAGCAATTTATTCAATGAAAATATACTTAATTATATTTCACCATAATCAGAACATAATATTCACCATAATTGTATTTCACCGTTATCATTTGTTTCACTATATTTAGAGTGAATATGTTGAGCGGATAACTCTCTTACTTGTTGTATGTTTCGCTAATCAAACACAAAAAATGAATAAAATAGGTGGTATACATTTGGTATATTATGTTCCGTAACCGGTAGATCCTGCTTTTTGCGTGTTAATATATGGGCTCCCTATATCTGACAGATGTCCAGTTTTTATGGTGTAGAGAGATACATTAATATTACGATTACTTTGCAATAATGAAGGTAATATCACAATTTGTAGAGTTTCCATTCTTGACGTAGTTATTGCTTTCTCTCGATACATTCTAGACTTCTATGGCATTTCAGTTGAAGAAACTTCTTAATTTAGCGTGCTACTTGGTATTAAAACTATACAGGAAAAATATGTAAGTTTAAAAGAGTGGTATAAAGTTCTTATCTGTACATTTTTTTTTTTTTTTTTTTTTTTTTTTTTTTTTTTTTTTTTTTTGTAGTTGGTCATGGTGTGGGAGGAAGGTTTAGAACCAGTAAGGTGGCAGTAAGGCGGTGGAAATCGTATCAATACTTCTTGTCGATGGGGGATGTGGTCATGAAGCCGTGAAACTGTCACGAGTCCCAGTGTTTTCTGTCAGTCTGCGCGTGTCGCTGTAGTTGCAAGTGGCTTAGTAGTGTAAGGTGGTCACAGGTGCAGAGAAAGGAGCAATAAAGGCAATGGGATTCCTGGAGGATAAGGACTGCTTGTGGGGGAAGGGTGGGGGTGATGAGGTTGTATCGCTTTGGTGGAAACATTGGATTGGACGGCGTCAGACAAGGTGTTTTGGAAGAAGGACGTGGTGTGGTCTATGTCAACAGGGAAATGGTGGGGAAGGGAGTGGCTTTCGACATGTTAGGGTTAAGGAGTTCGACGACGACACGCCCCAAGAGGTTGGGAGAAACGGTGATAACGACATCGGGGGTGGTGGGGGAAGCGGAATATGCCACCATTGATGGTGGGAAGGAATTTATTTCACTAGCGGAGTTCGATGGGAGTACAGCAATGGATCTTCTATTCACTGTAAACAACAACACTGTTCTCATCCCCCAAAGATAATCCATCTATCCAGTAATACATTCCCACAGATACCACTCCAAATACGAATGTGGGGGCATATCTTTGCAGTTGGTTTTGTGATAATCTTTAATGTATCCTTTGTCCTCATCAACCAGTTGCCTTTGTGTTCTTATGGTGAACACATACATATTTTATTATTTTAAATTAAGATGTGGGCACAAAAGTGTCACCCAATTTATAAATCCGACATGGACTCAACTCCGAATATTTTATTGTTTTATTATTAAGACCATCATCTAAGGAAACCTATCTGACAACTTTTATGTAAGTAATTAACTTATATCACTGTAATGTGCTTTATATTTATATTTCATATTACTTTAGTAGGAAATCATATGGGAGAGGACTGTGAGAGCGAACGTATATGGTGCACAGATAATGGCAAGGGAAGGAAAAATGAAGGTATGGATAAGGTATTCATAGTGGATATTAAGGAGAGGATGTGGCCGAACCGAGTGGTGACAGAATTGGCCAAAAGCCACTCTGCCTTGGGCAGTGTGAGTGGGCAGAATCATGAAGGTGGGGGAAGTAGGAATTGATGTTAACATGGTGGTGGAGAAGGAGAATGATTATAGAAAAACGCATCCTTGTGGCGTTGGGGAAGGGTATTCATAAGAAGGAAAGCAAACAAATATTGGCAGGCATAAAGAAGAGTTACTTGTTGCTGAGCCATGAAAGGGATAAAAGATCAAGGGGTGGGAGAGGAGAGGAGAAGGCACTAAACTACACTCTGGCAGTGGTCAGTACAGGAAAAGGAGAAGTGAATCTGTTTTTGGGACGTTATGGATTTAAATTCCAGATTGAAAAGCAAGTGGGGCAGTGAAGGATACTTGGTGTAGGGTGTGGGACCTCTGTAAAGGGTGGATACTTTGTAGGATGATCATGAGGAACCTGACGATATCCTCTGCTGTGAGGGGTGGGCAGAGAGAATTGTTGGCGAGGATGGAAGGATCGGTGGGTTGGAAGGGGATGGCGAATTCTTCCTTGATAGGACATGGACCGTAATTCACAATTTTAGGAGTGCTCTGGGTGAGCCCCACCACATGTTCTTCAGGAGGGGGGCGGGGGTACGGTGATGTTGGGACAGGAGGTTTGTAAGTTAAGACCTTGGAAGTTGGGACATAGGGGAGGAAAGCAGCAATTTTCCTAAAGGTGGCCATTATATGTCAGGCATAGGAGGGTTCAACAAGATGGAGGCTGTTACATATGAGCGCCCCCATTGCAGAGGAGGTCGTTTATGGAAGACACATCTTTGGTGAAGATGCACGTGAAGTAGTGGGGACATGTCAAATTGTTAATGTGATGGGCAGAGCAGATTTTGAGGCGGGGATCACGCTGTAGATCATCCAACGCCTCAACCTCCGTGATCCCCAGGTTAGGTTTGGTGGTAAGGGCAGTGAGGTTAGGAGGACAGCAAGTGGGAGGGGCAGGGGACGGGAGATGGGAGGGAGAAGAGAGGCGAGGGAGGCCTGGGAACTGAACTGAATTCGGGGGGATCTTATGGGGAAGGAGGGAGTGACGGTCGGGGTCTGTGGATTTTAGTATGACCGAGCCCCTACAGGTAATGATTTGAGGAATGGGAGCAGAGGAGGTGTATTGGCGGAAAGGGAGAGTGAGGGCATGTGGGTTAAGGAATTTGAGGTCGCGGTTTGAAAGGACAAAAGTCTGGAGAGCAGGAGGTGGAAGGAGGAGATGGGTCGCAGGAGCAGCTTCCACGGGGACAAGTGTGCAAGTGGCGAGGGTGATGGGAGCTTTCTTGGTGGCAGCAGAGGAGGCTGACTCTATCAGATGTTTTGGTGGCTTTTTTGGCAGGCTGGGAGGCGGAAGTGGGGACATGGTTGATGGGGAGGTGGAGTGAAGGTGACACTGTTAGCTGATATTTTTCTTGGATATTTTAAAGTCGTCCGGCGACCAACACAAATAGAATATCCGAACCAGTAGTGGGTTGCAACCTACGGTTTGGGAACCACTGGTAAAGACTATCATTCACAGAAGTAGTTATATTTAATGACTTTTAACACTTTATTAGAAAATTCACCACTACGCTTAGTGACTAGGAAATATGAAAGTAACAGCGTTAGAAATAGCAAATTCTCAGTTTGTTTCGTGCCATTCCTATGCTACTCCCTACTGGCCGCTAGGGACGCTAGCGTCGCTTCAGCTGCAATTTATCGCCCACAGAGTGTCGCGACTGCCTGTCATCGTGATCCCGCTAGGTTTAGGCCTCGCAGCGCACAGTGGCCTGAGCGGCCAGTGGCGCCGGCTTCGGCGTCGGCGCGGAGCTGCCATAAACAAAGCTGGCGGCGGCAGGTATTCGGCGAGAGGACGCGCCGCGCGGGCGCGGGCGGCTGACAGGCTCGCGCGGCACGCGGCTAATTAAAGTGGGCCTGCGAGGAATGCCGCCGCCTGTCTGCCCGCTTTCGGGAATTAACTCTTCCCGCCGGCGACCGGCTACATCTGTTCCGCCGCGGCGCCGAGCGGATCTGCGGCGCCATCCGTCAGCGGGGGCAGCTCTTCTGGGGGCGGCCGGCCTGGGGGCGGCGTCCGCCTCCGCCCCCGCACCCTCGAGCTGCAGCTGCGCCTCCTCTTCGCAGCTCTTGCCTCAGAACGCGCGCCAGGGATGGGTCGCGCCAAACAGCTAACAAGAAGAGGGTCTGACACGTGGGTCACTGATTTCGATTAAATTATGCATAAACGTTCTATATTGAATATAAAGAGACACCAGTATTGGCTTTTGACTGGACACTCAGTAGTTTTTGAAAAAAAATTAAGGTTATAAATAGCAGATGATGTATAATCGCGTTTTCAATGCCATACATCGAGAGATCGTATGAAGTTGCGCCTTTTTCTTCAGATATGTATGGGGTCAAAAGTTAATGACGTTAGAGTAATTAACGTTTTTGTCTTTTCATGCGGTAGCTTGGGTTCTCGTTTCCGAGCGCCGTCGCCAGCCGAGCGGTCAAGTTGGCGCGATGGCACAGCGCGTTGGTGAGGGGGTCGAAGGTCTCTCTAATAAAGTAAATAAATAAATAAAATTAAATAAAAACTGAGCAAAGAACTCAAAGATGAATCAAAAACAAAAACTAACAAACGTCCGCAACGGATCGAACTACCTGAAGAACATACAAAACTATATATATATATATATATATATATATATATATATATATATATATATATATATATATATATATATATTTTTTTTTTTTTTTTTTTTTTTTTTTTAAGCGGATCAGGGCTTGGAGTGTCACACCGTAGATCCAGGTTTCGGACCTCTATCACCGTAGTACTTTTTACATTTTTTTCGATGTATTTCATAATATTCTCATATTTTAATACCTCTTCTGGCCTTATTTTCAGGTAGAGCATCGGGCAGTGTGATTAATATTCAGCGGTTTTATTTGTGATACACAGTGCAAAACAACAAGAATAAGGAATAAAATAAAAGAAAATAAAAACATCTAAAGTAAATTATTACTTAATTCCTATTACTGGCCGTCTATTCGTCAGCATTCTCGCAGCCAATAGGGTGAAAATTATCATAAAAGCAATCAAAACACCATCGTGCTCCTCCGATAATCCATTTTTAGTCTGGGGCAAAGTCCCAGAGATAAATTAAATGGGTCCCAATCCCCCGGTTCCGACCAAGGTTTTCGGGAGGTTTTCCTTGGTTGTAAGGCGTATGCCGGAACTGGTAAGCCCCTCTCACTTATTCCCAATTGGGATACCCCCTTTGCCCCACTATCAGCTTGTCTGATAATTGGCTGAATAGAACCGCGACTCTTTATGGGCCGGATCTCAAATAGCCCGCTCCACTCCTCGGAATGGAGAATGAAAAGAATAAGTTTTTTTATTTTTATTTTTTTCTATTATTATTATTATTTCTCACATCATGCACATTCACTTGTCCCAAATATCGTTCGTAGAAAATATACCTGATTTATATCGCTCAAGATAGGTCTATCAAATATTAATTTCGATGCGTTCGAGAGTATAAAAAATGTTGAAATGTTTGTAAATCTATGGGACCAAACTGCGTGGTCATCAGTCCGTAGCTTACAAACTACTTAAACTAAGGTAAACTAACCTAAGGACAACACAAACACCCATGCCCCAGGGAGGACTCTAATCTCCGACGGCGAGCAACCACGCGCTCCGCAGCGAAGCGCTTTAGACCGCTCGGCTACTCCACCGCGGATCGAGAGTATAAAAGAATAACTTGAAAGACAGGTGCGGACAACTTATTATGGACCGGGGCATGAATTTTAATAGTATCTGCTCTATCGTGAATATCTTTGCTCCCGTGTCATGTGTTTTGCACTGTGTATCACAAATAAAAGAGCTGTAAACAGATAATACACTTAATTGAATAATAATAACACCTCTCGATACTCCAAAATAATGTAAGAAAACATGAAATACGTCGAAAGAACTGGTACAAAAATTGCCATGATCAAGGTTCGAACCACGGTTTGACATACCAAGCTTTGGACCGTTACACAGGCTACGACGCTAGGAAACTCTTTCATGTTTACGAATACGCAAGCTACTGCATGAAAATACATAAACGTTATTTACTCGAACTTCATTAACTTTTGACCCATAGATGTTCGTAATAACATGGTTACCTTCAAACGATCTTTCGATGTATAGCATTTTTTCATCATCAACTTTGACCATAATTTTTTCAAAAACTAGTAAGTTTCTAGAAAACTACCTGTTCTCTACACTATCTAAAATCAACTGCTTGTGTACTTCGTTTGGTAAACACAAGTTAACACCAACTCGCTCTATAGCAACTTTCTGTTATTACCACTATCTCAGTGGCCATAATGTTGTCTCCAATCCGTAGAACTGACAGAAAGGTGTCTACCCATTTTAGTTCTTTCTTCCGATGACACTACTTGAGTACCTAGATATCTCACCTGACTCCCTCATTGTTTTGACCAGTGTAGTTCACATGAACGTCCCCCCACAAAGCGCCACACTTCAGATTCTACAACCCCAGTGATGTCGTAACTGTCATCTAGCAGGTAATTGTAATCGCACTACTTTAGTGGTGCGAGGCACCTTCCAGAAGTGCCGTGGTGGGTTGCAGATTATGTATGTAGATGTGGACGTAGGTGTAGACAGCACAGTTCCAGACTGAGAACTCCCGTGGTCACAAGCAGGTTCCGGGCTGTGAATCGAGCACCACTGCGATGCACCTGTTTCCCCTCATAAGAAGGAGACGAAGGAGTACATGTTTGGGTGAAGGTGTCTGGACCGTTTGAAGAAAAATTTAATGTTCAGTGTTCTGGGTGCTGTTTTGTTGTATTATCATAATTAAATAAGGTTTTGTCCTACCTTTCTTCCCTTAACTATAAAAAAATAAAAAACCTTTGATCTTGCCAAAAGCGATTCTTCTTGGTGTTTTAGCTCAGTGGACATAATGTTGTCTCTTCGTTCTTCCGATGACACTACTTTAGAACCTAGATATCTCAACTGACTCTCTCATTGTTTTGACCAGTGTAGCTGACATGAACTTCGGCCCACGAAGCACCGCAGTTCTGATTTTACAACCCCAGCAATGACGTAACGGTCATCTAGCAGGTGACTGTAATGGGACTACTGTAGTGGTGCGAGGCACCTTCCGCCAAGTGCAGTATGGTGGCTTGCAGATTATGTATGTATGTAGGTAGCACAGTTCCAGACAGAACTCACGTGGTCACAAGCAGGTCCCGGCTGTGACTCGTGCACCACTGCGCTGCACCTATTCCCCTCATAAGAGCTGCGGCTCGCTGACGGATGCGCTGGCCTCGGCGAGGATGCGCGGCGGTGGGCGGCGCGCAGCTGTGCGCCGTGATTAATACGGGGCTCTGTTTTGACGTCTGCTCATTATGTCCGTTTGGCGGCGGTGATGAATGGCCGATCCGCGAGTTAATGTTTCGGCGCGCTCCTAAACGGCGCGTTTTACGGTAGCCGCGGCCCCGCCCCGCCCACCGTAAACAAGCCGGGCGCAGCCGGCCCCGCTGGCCGCCCAGTCGTGACCGGTCGCCGCCGCGCCGTCTGCCAGCTCTGCAAAGTGTCCCACCTTGCCACCGGCACCGGCGGCTAGGCGAACAGCTGCTCCCTCGGGCCGGCTATATCTGGGACCGGACTAGTTTTGACAGCGACCTAGGAATTCTTCAAAATCCTTGTAAAACCAATGGGACCAAACTGCTTGACTTACAAACTACGTAATCTAACAGTTTGTATGAACATTACATATTAATTAGAAATACATTCTGGCCATTAAAATTGCTACACCACGAAGAAGACGTGTACAGACGCGATATTTAACCGACAGGAAGAAGATGCTGTGATATGCAAATGATTAGCTTTTCAGAGCATTCACACAAGGTTGCCGCCGGCGACGACACCTACAACGATTTCTCATATGCGAGATATGTCCACAAAGTAAGTTCCGTTTCGTTATATAAAACAAACGTGTACAGATACAGAAAAAATATTTATTGTACAAAAATATACAACTATTAAACAACTTTTCTACATAGCTTCCGAAATTTTTTAGGCATTTCTCATAGCGTGGCACACGTTTTTATATGGCTTTTTCGTAGAAGATTGCCGCCTGTGTATTCAACCATGTGGTAGCCTGTTCTTTCAGCTCGTCATCATCGTTGAAGTGTTGACCACCATGGACAGGTTTCAGGTGTAAGAAGAAAGCCGCTAGGAGCGAGGCTGAACGGAGGATGATCAAACACGTCCCAGTGAAATTCCCATAAAAGTTGTTTGGTCACATTCGCCTTGTGAGGTCGGGCGGTACCGTGAAGGGAAAAAGAAAACTTTTATCTCTTCTTACCTCTAAAATCCTTGGTGGTCAACACTTCAACGATGAGCTGAAAGAACGTGTTACCACATGGTTGAATACACAGGCGGCAACCTTCTATGAAGAAAGCACACAAAAACTTATGTCATGATACGACAAGTGCCTACAAAATTTCGGAAGTTATGCAGAAAAGTAGTTGAACAGTTTTTCCTGTATCTGTTCATGTTTGTTTTATATAACCAAACAGAACTTACTTTGTGGACATACCACGTACAACCGATTTCTCTTACACAAACAGCAGTTGACCGGTGTTGCCTGGTGAACGTTGTTGAGATGCCTCGTTTAAGGAGGAGAAATGTGTACCATCACGTTTCCGACTGTGATAAAGGTCAGATTGTAGCCTATCGCGATTGCGGTTTATCGTATCGCGACATTGCTGCTCGCGTTTGTCGCGATCCAATTACTGTTCACAGAATATAGAATCGCTGGGTTCAGGAGGGCAATACGGAACGCCGTGCTGGATCCCAACGGCCTCGTATCACTAGCAGTCGAGATGACACGCATCTTTCTGCATGTCTGTAACGGATTGTGCAGCCACCTCTCGATCCCTGAGTCAACAGATGGGGAAGTTTGCAAGACAACAACAATCTGCACGAACAGTTCGACGACGTTCACAGCAGCGTGGACTACAGCTCGGAGACCATGGCTGCGGTTACCCTTGAGACTGCATCACAGACAGGAGCGCCTGAGATGGTGTACGCAACGACGAACCTGGGTGCACGAATCACAAAACGTCATTTTTTCGGATAATTCCAGGTTCTGTTTACAGAGTACCATTGATTATACGTCTCGGTCACCTGGTTGGCATCATCGGCACTTTGAACAGTGGCCGTTACATTTCATTTGTGTTACGACCCGTCGCTCTACCCTTGATTCGATCCCTACGAAACCCCGCATTTCAGCAGGATAATGCACGACCGCATGTTGCATGTCCTGTTCGGGCCTTTCTGTATACGGAAAATGTTCGACTGCTGCCCTGGCCAGCACATTCTCCAGATCTCTCACAAACTGAAAACGTCTGATCAATAGTGGCCGTGCAACTGGCTCGTCACAATACGCCAGTCACTACTGTTGATAAACTGTGGTATCGTGCTGAAGATGCATGGGACGCCATCCAAGTTCTGTTTGACTCAATGCCCAGGTGTAGCAAGGCCATTATCACGGCCAGATGTAGTTGTCCTGGGAACTGATTTCTCAGAATCTATTACGTGAAAATGTAATCAAAAGTCAGTTCTAGTATATTTGTCCAAAGAATACCCGTTTATCATCTGCATTTCTTATTGGTGTGGCAATTTTAATAGCCATTAGTGTATTTTTTTCACGCTGAAAAATAACTTGAACTTATAGTAAATGAACCAACAGATCGCAAACATAAAAATCTACTCGAAAATCTTATTGAAATATTCAAACAGGAACCAGGATAATAACAACACAATCAGAGATAAAATTTTAATACAGATGACACCAACGATATGCCTTCTAGATTATTTTCGCGTTTTGTTGATATTTATCTAAACAAACCGCTATGGCCATACACAATCGTTGATTAGCACATCCAAAGACAGCAGTTTTTATTACATATTGCACCGACGATATGCTCTTTCGATGGCTGCAAGTATCACTGGCGTAGATCTAAAAAGAGTTTTTTTAACCTTTTTGAATTTGCGATCCCGTTTTAAGTAAAAATATTCTGCCGACTTCCTCTCACAGAACCGCAAAACAATTATGTGCGTGATTTCAATTACAACAATTTTAATTCAAACACAACTAATTCAATTCGCTTCTGTTTATATAACTTTCTTGTGAGAAAGGACCATTTATTTTACGGAATGTAACACATTATCTTAATTTCAGATTACATCTTGTTTCTCTTTAGCTATGTTTGCACACATGTAGAGACGGATTTGTTAAATCCGGATTTGGCGTGTTAATATTTACGGGATGGCCGAATGCCCTCCCTGTCGCCTCCCCCTTCCAAATGTTCAAATGTTTGTAATTCTTATGGTGCCAAACTACGTTGGTCATCAGAGGACGAAGCCAGCAGAGGACGACGCAAATACAGTCCGCTGCGTTCTATGTGGACATCAGTAATCAAGTAGAATCAACACGGAAACATATCTCTACCTAAAATATCTCTGACTGTAAGCAGCCACGGTATCATAGAAACTGCGTCCCTAACGTCATCAACCGTCAACAGCAGACGACGATAACATCGATCCTCGTTTTAAATGATTTTAATGGTTTTGAGCACTGTTTGTAATTTTGTATAACATTACTGTTTACAATATTAATGTAAAAATGATTATAAGTATATAACTTCATTCGTCAATTTTAACTTACTATGAATGTCAATTCCCACTGGCTGGCGCTGACATGAAGATACACGCGAGCTAGTTTTAGCTGTTTAACCCATGGCAACTCAGCCATCAGCAGCAGTTTATAGACTACGACAGAACATCGCTGCTCGTGATCACCAGCAACAGCCAAGTGGGTAATGCTACGCTTTTTATTGGTCACTTGTAAACAGTAATATGTAGTTCTGACATCTGTTTGTAACGCAATATCTTCTCTATTTTATTTACAGTGGATTATTTTATTTTAAAAATAAAAGTAATAACATACGCTTTCGTTTCAGAATGTTTCAAAATATTTACGTTCCTGAGCCCCTGTCTTACATTGGTACCGGTGGAAGTCGTTTTGCAAAAGCTGTTGATGTTCCAGAGATATTTTGGGTGGTCACGATAAATGGGACAGCCTGTATATCATCGAAACCGGTCATGACAAATAAATAAAACGGTATTTGTGATCTTGGCTCAATAACCTCAAGGAAAGTGTATTTTCATAAATATTCAGCCGCTCGTCTCATGTCAGGTAACTATAGCGAGGGCCGTATTAGGCAAACGGTCACCTTAACCAAGTTTTTTTCTATCCATTTGTTCTTCGGGTAGTTGCGACACATGCGGACCGGCTTTTGTGTTAGTTCAAGGTTTATATTTCAGTTCCCGATTTTTATTTTATATAATTTTTTATTGCAGAGGTCGGCTAGTCAGCAACCTAACGCGCGGAGCTACCGTTCAAGACCAATTAAGCTACACAGACACAATTCCCGTCTTACCCCAATCCTCAACTTACCGTTCACTACGATTTGTGGTGACCCCTGGCGGAAACCTCCCTCCTGCTGGCATCTGTATTCTCGCAACCGATCTGACGTGTTTGTGCATCCGCACATATTTTGCGTTTCCACCATCTCCAGAGGCAAAAATCCAAAGGGGTAAGTATGGGGACTATGGTGGCCCAGGAAACGGGCCCATTTTTCACGGATCTATCTTCCGGGGAATTTTATTATTATTTAGCGAGTGGCTGATACAATACAAGTATATGCATATATACAGAAAGGAAACAATGAACTTTGCAAAGTAACATAAGATTTATAACTGGATGTCCAGTCCTTCAATCCGGCGCACAGCTTCTGGGGTCGCCAGCAGGAAATCTTTTCTTCCACCATGTGCTCGAAGCATTTAGACTCTGACAATGTGATGTATGGTCTGGCGTGGAGCTCCGCAGTCACAAACTGGATTAGACAGCTTGTTCCACTTCTCGTTACACCCGCCATGGCCCGTTCTAATTCTATTCAGTGCTGTCCAGGTTTTGCGTGGTAGTTGGTATCAAGGTGGTAGATTAGCGCCTGAGAAGATGTTATGCAGGTACTCACTCATCTGTTGCCCCTTGCTACCGACACTTTCATTCTTCGAGAGGTATTTAATGAGCTATAAATGATAGGGATGGAACTCGTAAACACAGGGAATGTTGGGTTTAGATGATGTGTTACCTGACGACTGGAATGTGCAAGAGCCCCGTCACACTAGAAGACCACACGCATTCTGGTGGCCGAAGGAATCTCTCCCAGTAACACTGGATGCTCATTTTCATGGAAACGTAGGTAACGGTGTTCTGTAACACGATGAGGTATCACAACAGAGCCGCGGTGGAGTGGCCGAGCGTTTCAAGGCGCCTGTCTGCGGAGTGCTCCGCTCCTCGTCGTCGGAGGTTCGCGTCCTCCCTCGGATATGGGTGTATTTGTTATCCTTAGCATAAGTTAAAGTAGTTTTTAAGGCTAGGGACTGATGACCAGAGCAGTTAAGTCCCATAGATTTTCAAACATTTGAGCATTTTAACACAACAGACCGAATCAGCTGATTGTCTATCAAACCACACCCCACATTTACAGAGCAGAAAATTGTGAAAAGATCTCCACGATGACATGTGGGTTTTCTTCCAAGGACTGACGTGAATCACGACTGTTATTGTTTCCGTAACGAGTGAAAGTGGCTTCATCAGTGAAGACTTAAAATGTGATTAGTCTGTGATTTTCAAGTACGCAACGACTAAATTCCAGTCGTCTATCATCGTCTACTGTTCGAAGGTACTGAATGAGCTATAAATGATACGGATGGAACTCGTAAATTCGTTATGTCCTCCGTACCCTTATGCGTGGAACATCGATGAGTGCAGAAATTCTACGCGAGCTAGATGAACGGATACGTTTTACCAATTGAAGAATGACTTCTGCTACATCCATAGTCTATTAATTTACACGTTCGGATGCAATACGACTGTGGGCAGTATAGCAGAGTCACGCATTTTATTGGATTTATCTATAAGTACATGTTAACTTTGAAAATCACACTTAAGAGCATACAGAGGATTCATCGAACTGCTTTTATAATGTTTCTCTACCGTTCCATTCTCTAATAGCGCGCGGGAATAGGGAGCACCTAAATCTTTCCGTTTTAGGACTCATTTCTCTTATCTTATTACTATGATCATGTCTCCCTATGTAGGATGGCACTGACAAAATATGTTTTCATTCGTAGGAGATATCGCTGCAACGGATAACGTCTTTATTTTAATGTTTTCCACTCCAACTTTTGCATTATTTCTGAGACACTCTCTCCCCTCTAGCGCAATAATACGAAACGAACTGCTTTTCACTGAAATTTTTCTATGGCCTCCGTCATTCCCACATGGTTACGATCCAATAATGGGGAACAGTATTTCAAAATAGGATAGACAAGTGTAGGTAGACAGTTTCTTTAGTTGAACGGTTGCATTTAATACGCGTTGTGCGAATGAAATGTAGCCTTTTGTTCGCCTCCCCCACGATACTTTTCATGTGTTCTCTGCAATGAAAGTTGTTGGTAATTGTAATTCATAGGCAATTAAATTAATATACGGTCTTCAAATTTCACTGGCACATCATATAAATGTAGTTTAACGAATTTCTTTTAGGCTTCACACCTTTCATTACTTCATTGTCAATTTTTGCACCATGCAGGTATCTTACCTAAATCGTATTGCAACTGCTTTTGATCTTCGTGTAACTTTAATAACCGATAAACGACAGCATCATCTGTAAACAGTCTAAGAGAAGTGTTCAGATTGTCACCTAAATCGTTTATGAACCTAAGGAACTGTAGAATTCCTATAATACTTCCGTTTTACTGATGACTAAATGTTCAAATGTTTGTATAGCTTATGGGACTTAAGTACGGGGTCATTAGTCCCTAAACTTACAAAATGCTTATGAACTAGCTAACAATAAGGACGGCACAAAGATCCATGCCCGAGGGGGGGATTCGAATCCCCGACCGTAGTGGCCGTGCAGACCATGACTGCCGCGCCGCAGTCCCCTCGGCCACCGCAGCCGGTTACTTTCCAGCAGTCAGTATGTACTGAGTCCTTTATGATAGGAAATTACGGATCCAATCGCACAACGGATTTGGTATTCCATAAAAATGCTATTTGATAAAAATCCGCTTGTAATGTTCAGTGTCAAAAGCCATCCAGAAATCTAAAATCATGGAGTCGCTTTCAGATCCCTTCTCGATAGAAGTCATCACTTCAGTGAGTAAAGAGCTAGCTGTGTTTCACGAGAACGATACTTTTTGAATCTGTATCGACTATGGGTCAATAAGGCATTCTCTTCGAGGTAGTTCATTACGTTCAAAAAAAGTAACTTACATTTTCCAAAATCCTGCTGCAAAATGACGTCGATGAATACACGAGTAAACACTCTCTAATATGGAAATCTATTAGACCAAAATGCAAAGGTCATCAGTCCCTAGACTAGTAAACAATTTAAACTAATGTAAACTATCCTAAGGACAACAAACACCACGCACACAAGCACACACACACACACACACACACACACACACACACACACACACACACACACACATGCCCCAGGAAGGACTCGAACCTCCGGCAGTGAACAACGCGCGCTCCCTAGGAAGGGGCCTTAGAGTGTTCGACCGTTTCACCGTGGCTAGAAGATCGCGTCTAGGTAATTGTATGCCAAATTCCCTGCAACCAACAGTAGCAGTCCCATTCCAAAATCCGTACACAAATTCAATATCGGCATACTCAGCATTTGTAAATACGTGCGGTTTGTTTACACGCTACGGTGAGGTGGACCTGACCAACCAATCACAGTGAAAACGTCAATGTAACCTAAAGCACGACTTCACAAACTGAACACCAACACTGTACTGCTAGCGTTCGATAAAACACCCATAGCCACCAATAGCAACCGGTGTACCAACACACGAAAACGAAAATATGTTGTACTCTGTACTCAATAAAAATTATAGTAATTCCTCTAATCACATTTAGTATTGCTTAAGAAACAAGGTGTATAAAAAGTAGTTTTTCCCTCGTTCTGTTCCAGAGTGGAACACGAAAGGAAATGACTGGTACCTACGCCATGAACTGTTCGGTGACAAGCGTAAGTTGTAGATGCAGATCTAGACGTAATGACGTTCTGTGATGGCCTGTTTTCTTGCACGGAGCAGGGCTGCCAAGTAGGAGACAACACGTAGGTATGGGCAGTAAGGAAAGTCTGGGGAGCCGGCAGAGCTTCTGTGTCGTCCTCATAGGGGGGCGTGCCCCGTCGCGGCCAGACAAGTGTTCTCGCCGCCTCCAAGACAGCGAATCGCCCGCCACCGCCTCCGCCTCCGCGGCCGCCGCCTCCTGCCCCCACCTCCGCCTCCGCCTCCGGCTTCAGCTCGGTGCAATTTGCCGGCTCGGTGAGCGCGACGGCGTTCATTATTAATCACGAGCAATTAAGGTAACAGTACGCCGGAAACTGATTAATAGCTTCCCGGCATTCAGGCTACGATTCTGCGTACGCCGAGCAGCGTTACCACTAATTTGTTCGCGAATGTCTTTCCCGACGCGGGAATTACTCGACTTAACTAGTCTTCCCTCCTCCAGCTGAATATTTTTTCCGTATGCAAAAGAAAGAGAATGTCATACTTGCTCCCTAACGTTATCCTTAAGTTAGTAGAGGCTTTGAAATGGAACAAATGGGTTTTTAATGATAGTCTCATAGTCTTCTGTGCGACGCTGTTTTTCACCATTAGATTTTAGCCAGCAGATGGTGGAAAGAAAATAGCTTGACCATCTAACAGTGCCCAAGTGTCGAAGTTGACATTGAGATCGTCTTTGATAGAAGTGGATTTCAGATTATTATGCCGATTCGTGGTGGACACTGGCAATTGTTAACCTCACCCCTCCCAATTTCTGAACTTCTCTTTGACGTTTTAAGGAGCGAGTGTTCAAGACAGTGTTGGCAATAACTCATCCTTTTTTCTCAATATGAATATACCCGTCTGCATCGCTGAAGCAGTCATTATTTATTACATCATCATCATTTATTACGTCTTTCATGGTCAGATTTTACGTAATTAAGAAGAAAAGGAAAAAAAAATAGGTGTGTTTTATTAGCATCGTCCAGTGGAACATAAATTCGTTTTATTGTCTGTTTTCGAACATTTACTGCGTTTCTTCAGATATATGTTGGCTGCCTTATATTTTCAGTCTGAACATGGTTGAAAGCCACGGCAATTAGTTCTTGCTTAATCTCTGCACTTTGTATTCAAACTCTTTCAGCGGTGTTCAGACTGAACATAGGTTGTTGTGGCGTTCAGTCCGAAGACTGGTTTGATGCAGCTTTTCACTCTACTCCATCCTCAGAAAGCCTTTTCATGTCCTCATAAGAACGGCAACCCACATCCATCTGAATCTGCTTACTATACGCGTCTCTTGGTCTCCCTCTGCGATTTTTACCCCACACACTTCTCTCCAATGCTAAATTTACGATTCCCCAATGTCTAAGAATGTGTCCTACCAAGCGATCCCTTCTTTTAGTTAAGTTATGCTCAAAATTCCTTTTCTCTCCAATTCTGTTCAGCACCTCTTCATTAGTTACGCGATCTACCGATGTAATCTTCGACATTCTTCTGCAGCACCACATTTCAAAATCCTCTACCCTCTTCCTGCCTAAACTATTTATCGTCCAACTTTCACTCCCGTACGAGGCAACACTCTACGCAAATGCCTTCAGAAAAGACTTTCTTACGCTTAAATTTTCTATGTTAACAAATTTCTTGTTTTCAAAAATGTGTTTCTTCCCATTACCATTCTGCATTTTATATCCTCTGTACTGCGACCGTCTTATGTTATTTTACTACCCAAGTAAAAAAACTGATCCACCACCTTTATTGTTTCGCTACCTAATGTAATTACTTCAGCATCTCCTGATTTTCTAAAACGCATTCCATTATCCTTGTTTTGCTATTGTTAATGTTCAATATATATATATTGTTAAATCAGTAATTGCAACACACACACACACACACACACACACACACACACACACACATATATATATATATATATATATATATATATATATATATATATATATATATATATATATAATGCTTAAAAAGAATTTTGTTGACGCTCCTAGCAAGTACGGATTAGCTAAGTGCCTATTTTTTTAAGATAAGTTGTAAATAAAATTACTTTTTAATTTCTGTTTTACAACATTCTTTGGAGCTCCATATTGTACGAGAAACACTTGTTTGTTCCTTTCGTCATAACTGCCGATCTGGTAATTGCAGATGCAATCTAGAGGGTTTTATCTATACTGACAAAAAATGAATCTAGCGGACTAATATCGGAAACTGGTTTTCGTATGCATCCGTCGGACTGTGAGATAAAGCTAAGCTGCCTGGTTTTTAAATCTGCAACAACTTCCAACCTTCTTGTTCACTGCTATTAGGAGTCCTATTAAAACATTTTCCTGTCATATGAATTCATCTAAAAAGACGTACATCTGTGCTTTGTTGTGCCGACGACGTCGTAACATAACTTCCTGCTGCTATGGCGTGGCCGAGCGCAATTTGGCACTATGCTACGATGCGCGAGGCCATTCCCCGTCGGGGTTCGAATCCCTCATGGGGTATGGATGTTTGTGCTGTCTCTAGTATAAGCTAGTTCACAAGTAGTTTCTAAGTTTAGGGACTGATGACCCCGCAGTTAAGTCCCATAAACTGTACAAACAATTGAACATTTGAACTTAACTTCCTGAGACGGTTACTATCATGAGTCTTGTATGAAGCGGTTACGATCGATAGGTGTGGTTACTACTTTTGGGGGAAAACATATTATAACGCTTTTAGGGTGGAGAGCCGCATGAAATCAGTCTCCAATCTGAAGACCACAACACACGAGTGTGTGTGCGTGCCTGAGTGCGTGGGGGCGTGTGTGTGTATGTGTGCGCGCGTGTGTGTTGCGTGTTTTGTGTTTGTTGAGTTAGTGGGTGGGAAATAACGATCATGGATGTTCTCATCATGGGTGTTCAAAAGTTAAGAGAACAAACATTGTTGTCTCTAAAAGAGGCTCACAATTTAGCGTGCTTCACGTACAACTGTATATAAGATGAGTTTCTATCGTCCAACAATACTATTTTACCTGGCCGCACGCGTAAGAAAAACCGCAGGAAAATGGCCGTCGTCAGTACAAAAGTCGATGTTGTATTTACTTCACGACAGCGTAAAGGCGTTGCTGCGTGAATAAGGAAACGTTGAAACGTGCGTCAAGACGGACGGGCACGTTGGGGCCGTAGTGCCCGAATCCGATGCAGAGCGCTTTTGTAGCATTGTCCGGGAAATTACTACGCGTGTGTGTATGTGTGAGTGCGTGTCAGACGGAGGAAGAATGGTGGCTGAGAGGGAGGGGGGGGGGAGCAGGCAGAGTGAGGGGCGAGGCGTGATGAGCAAGCCACCAGAACTAATGCTGCCCAGCCAGGTAGGGCGGCACCGGGGCCAGCCGCCGCGACCCAGGCACCAGCGCGGTGTGAACTTCTCACACTGGATGCTCAGCTCTGCACAGGCACTCCTAGAAACAATGTACAGATATAAAAACACGGGGAAAATGACGTAGGTACCCAAAATCTCTTATAAAACGTTCCCGAGCACACCTTTGGTTACAATATATAGCCTAATAACAAACCTGGACATCTGACCTAATGGTCGAAATTTAGTTAGCAGTCGATCCTAAAGGACGTTCTTTGGCTCTTTTAAATGGTGAAATCCGTTTCATCCAAAAATTGACGTGAATGTGATAAATTACACGTTAAATTTGACTGTTCACATCAAAAGCGGACACCTACATAAGAGCTTAATATCAAATTCGCACACCTGTTGAATGTAGCAGTGTGCACCAATGGGAATACCGTATATGATCACATGACCTCGAAAATCAGACATGGCGACAGTATGTGCCAGGTACTAAGACGGCCGGCCGCGGTGGCCGTGGGGACTGAAGCGCTTCAGTCACGGTCTGCACGGCCACTACGATCGGGGATTCGAATCCCCCCCTCGGGCATGGATATTTGTGCCGTCCTACTTCGTAGGTAGTTCATAAGTAGTTTGTAAGTTTAGGGAGTGATGACCCCGCAGTTAAGTCCCATAAGCTTTACAAACATTTGAACATTTTATTTGTACTAAGACGTATTAGCACGACTTAAGTTTTTCAGTAATTTTTTTATAGTATTATTACTAATACCCATCTTAAAGCGACTAAAATGGAGCAGTATATATCACCAGCGTCCGAAGGAAAAGCTACGAAGTGGTTGAGAACCTGAAAAGTGGAGAATAAACATTGAAAAGAAATAAATGTAGGACTAGCTTGTAAACTAAACAGTTCTATTCTAAGGTGTGTCGTACGAAATTATCACTTGTTGGAAAGAAGTTCGATGTCAGAAATAACGTAACGATGCTTACGGAAAAATCTGGCGACAGTTTCAACAGACCTTATGCTAATAATTTTAGAGATTAAGTGCCGCAACATTTGGTATCTAAAATTAAAAAGCTATTATGATTATTGTTGTTCAGAATTTAATGTTTTCCACTTTATGTCGATATTCCTATAATTTCCCAGATTATACGCCTGTAAAAGATTCTCGTCAGCAGTAAGCGAATCTCTGTGTATCAAAAACGAACATTTGAAAGAGTGTTCACATCAAAAGCGGACACCTACATATTTTGGTTTCAGAGACGGACATCTGTATTTTCAAACACAATTTGAAGGTGATTGGGTAATCAATATTAGCCACTTGCAGATATAAATCCTCGATTATTAAAGTTGATAATGCTCAAATAAGATTATAAGTATATTAGCTCTACGTTTCGCAATAAAAAATGACGTTTATCTCAGTTTCTAGCAAACGATAAATGTCCGTATTTGATAATAGGCTACTCATATATAGGTCTGTGTAACTAAAAACCCTAGCTTGCCGTCATACAACTTTTTTTTTCTCAATTTAGCGATTAAACACAAAATTTTACCATCAGACCAACTTCTGTAGTACGCTTTTGGACGATATGCATAATAAAATCCGACTAACTGCCCTATTTTTCAAGACAAAATATACGAGTGTCATTCAATAATTCAAATGACAAATTGGTCTAGGGAAAAAAATGTTACTAGGGAAATTTTGGTACTTTTATGGCTTTACGTAGGCATTACTGCGATGAGCCTTGTTCATCGGATGTATCCCTTTTTGGCCCACTTTAGGTCACAGTAGTAACACTAAAAGTGGGTCTTTGCGATCGTCTTTTGAGAGCTCGAAATTTAAATGAAAATAACGGCTTAACCGTTCATCTGACATGAAAACTGAATGACGTGATTTGTAGAGGCGAAAATTCTCTACAGCTTTGGTCTCTTATTTTTTTCCCCGTCATATCTCATATCGTTTCAGATGAACGGTTCGTTTGCAATTACAATTATATTACAAGCGGCTTTTTTGTTTTACTACCGTCATTATTGGCCTACAATTGTCTGTAAAATTTGGTGCTGATCGATTGAACGGTTCGTCTTAAAAACAGGGAACACGTTACGGACAGACAGACATCCCAAGATCGCCGTTATTTTTGCAAATATCTCTGAAACGATACCAGATATGAAAAAAACATAAGAGAGCAAAGTTGTAGAGAATTTTCTTCTATACAAATTAAGTTATTCAATTTTCGTGTCAGATGCATGGTTAAGCTGTTATTTTAATTTAAATTTCGAGTTGTCAAAAGACGATCGCAAATGCCCACTTTTAGTGTTACTACCGTAACCCAAAGTGGGCCAAAACCCTAGCGTTACGTCATAAAAATGTTATTTTTTTTTCAATTTAGCAATTAAACGTAATATTTTACCATCAAACCAACTTCAATAGCAGCTCCTATCCAGTACGCTATGGACGATATGGATTATAAAATCCGACATAACTGCCCTATTTTTCAAGACAAAATATACGATTGCCATTCAATGATTCAAGAGACAAATTGGTCTGGAGAAAAAATTGTTACTAGGGAAATTTTGGTACTTTAGTGGCTTTTTTTTTTTTTCGATATTTCATTCCCCTGTTGGAGCGGCTGGCAGCGTATTAGGCGCTCTTCAGCCTACAGAATTACAAACATTTAGAAAGAAATACAAAAAATTCAAGAGTACAAATACAGGAGCACAACAGACACATAACACGGAGAAGATATGAAGGAATGTAGTGCCATGAAAAGAGTATAAACATACATGGCGACGATGACGGAGTAACACAACACTGTAGCACCGGTGCACATGGAAAATTAAAAACACACGTGCATCGGATTCGGGGTGGCTGTTCACAGTTTTATTTAAAATAACTGATGATATTCACTCCAACAAAACACAGACGATTCACACGCATATGTTTAATGAATATACTGAATGAGGATGGTGAAGGAGCAGGGCGAGGAGCGAAAGAGGGGTGGAGGTGGTTGCTGATGTATCAACAGTGTTTGGTTTATAACCTCAAAATTACATTTCAAGATGGCGAATCCGGTCGAAAGTTGTACAATTGTTGAACAATGTTCTGTTATTCGTTTCTTACCTGCTGAAGAAAACTGTGAATATGCCGGATGGACCACTATGGACCACTGATAGTGACTGGGCCAAATATCTCAAGAATTTAGCATAAAAAATCAAGTGCAAAACTTTTCGAGCTTGAAGTGAGAAAACACAGGGCACTACTACTGCCCACTCTTGGGGCTGCCGTAAATCAAATTGATATAAACTGCATTTTTTTTTTAAATAGGTACCCTAATTTTTAGTGCATATTCGTCTAGTACGTAAGCAAATACGAATGTTTTACTTAGAAAATCCTCACAAATTCAGAAAAAAAACATTCGCTAGCATTTTGTTACAATTCATCACTTTAATTAGTTATCATAATAAGCTTATCCAGTCATAATTACGGGGAAAAATAATCTTATTAAAATGGAACGTTTAACAGTCGCGGAACACTGTTTTATTTATGGCTATTGTGATCAAAATGCCCACCAACCTTCTACTAGGTAGTACGTTGATCGTTATCCTGAAAGATGTTATACAAGTGTCCGGTCCTTTCGTCGCATAGTGAATTTATTTAAACAAACCGGAATTTTCAGCCCAAACAGAAAAAAGCAACGAAGCCCTGCCACAAATGAAGATGCCCAAGTAATTGTGCTAGGTGCAGTTGTGGCTAACCCGCACGTCAGTGGCAGACAAACAGAGAGGATACTGTAAATTTAAAAAACATGGCTTTTGAAATTTCTACATCATCATAAATGTTAACCTTACCCTTAGTGAATTATAACGAATTACTTCGGTCATTTATCTAAATTTGTCAAAATATTAGAGTGCCATCTATCACAAAGCGATAAAATATTCCAAATAAAACTTTCTCAGTTATTCACGGTACTATACGAATATGTCATAAAATTTTTTCGTTTGTTTCTAATTTCTTGAGATATTTGGCGCATTCAATATCAATGGACCACACGGAGTACTGTAGAATAACTAAAGTTTATGGTAAAGGTTTTACGAATCGTGCAAATTTTTACAAGTGCGTAGAGCAGCTCAAAAATTCTCTCGATTCACTGAGTGATGAACACCTTTCTGGCTGACCAGTTGCAGTTTCAGCTCCCTCCATTGAAAGTCGAATTGCTCACATTATTCGCGCCGACCGCAGTGTGACTATCGAAATGATAGCTGATAAGGTTCAAGTTAGCACTGGTACAGTTCATGACATCTGTAACAAGCTGAAGTACCGCAAGATATGTGCAAGATGGGTCCCAAAGGAGGTAATGCGGCTACATGAGAAAATGAGTTTGAGAATGTACACAAAGCTAAAGGTACGTTATGAAAGAGGTGAGCACTTCCTCGAGAAAATTTTAAGTTGTGATGAAACTTGGGTTCACTTTTAATGTTATGTACCAGAATAAAAAAGACAAAGCATGGAGTGGAAGCACATTATATCACCTGACAAGAAAAAATTCAGAGCCCAAGCACCAGAAGGAAAAATCGCGTTGACGCTCTTAAAGACGCTGAAGATCCAGTTTTTGAGATTATCTCTAAGAACAGAGTAAAACAAACAGCCAGTGCTACCCGGATTTGCTTTTAAAGAAGATGAAGCCAAACATGAGATAAAAACGTCGTGGATTTTAGAGGAGAGGCGTGATTCTACAGCAAGTCATAGCACGTCCTCACATTGCTCAACGAACCCATGAAACCATCGATAAATGGGCTGGGAAGTACTGCCTCATACACCGTACAGTACTGATGTAGCACTTGCGATTTACATTTGTTTGGTGCACTGAAGGCATAACGTGGGAAGGGGTTCCAGGACTACGAGGATGTGTAAAACTTTATGAGAAATAGGTTCAAACATCAAGATAAAGAGTTCTTTGCGGCCGGAATAAAAAAGTTTGCAGCCTATTTGAACAAGTGCATAAATGTTCAAGGGGGTTTATGTTGAAAAGTATAACAAGTATTGTTTTATAAAAATAACGGTTTTGTCCTCCAGGTCAATTTGTCTTTTTAATTACTGAATGACTCTCGGAATTGGGTTGGCAAGAAAATATAAAACGTGATTAGTAACGAATTAGCCCATCAATGGCTTCAAGAACAGCTGCAAATGGAAACCTAATTCATTTACTTATTAGTAAGGAGTTATCTCAGCACTGGCTTTAAGAACAGCTGCATATCTTCGAGGAACAAAATCGTGAAGGGTCTTTGTAGTGTCATGCAGAATGTTATCTTCTTCTACCAAAACGTTCGCTAGTTACTTGAACCACACAACAACACACATACACACATCCTCTTCAGACACAAACAGGTATTATTAATCTAATCATAAAAATAGGAGTGCTTAAAATTAAGATCTATAATAGTCTCATGCACTATTTCAGATGACAAACCGAAAAAGGAACCACCTCAACCCCAAAACTGTAAAAACATATACTTCAAAATGTCAATCAAGGCATGTATGTCGCTTATTTTCTAATTTATAAATATCATAAAAACGTCTGCAGTTGAATAGAAATTAATAAAATCCCACAAAAATGCTACAACTTCGGCGAAATATGGGTTCAAGAAGAAACACAATATTTTGCTGAAGGGAGACAGTTCAATTAATATATATACACTTAAGCAGACACAGGCAGGAAGAGCTTCCTGAAGATGATTATTTTGAAAGATGTTTGATCTGTAAATTTGATCATCTCTCTCTCTTCTTTGAAAATCACCATAACAGTCACTGTGGTGAGACATGGTGATTTTGCAGCCAACGGAGATGTTTGATAACGTTATGATGCCCAAAGCATGCCTGAGCCAATTTGGTTTTTCCTGTGTATGTGTCTATGTGTTTGGGGTTGGTGGGTATGTTCATTACCATTTGTAAAAGTTGTAAATAACCTTCCGTACCCTATATTTTACCCCTTCTGTCTTTAGAATTTAAAGAGCGTGTTCCAATCAACAATGTCATAAGCTTTCACCAAATCAACAAAATCTCACTACATAAAAATAATTAAAGAAACCTGAGGTGTACGGTTCCTTCTCATTGTTATCGTTGGCACACCAGAATAGCTTGCAAGTGAGCACGGAAAAATTAAAATCTCTTAACAGAGGAAAGGCATCTGGACCGGATGAGATGCTTGTGACACTAAATAACGATTATGAGAAATAACTGTCATCCTCTCTTACCAGTAGTCCTAGAAGTAGGTGGACTAGCAAAGAACCGTGTGACATGAAAGAAAGCGTAGATTCTAATTTTAAATAACAGGACGTCGGAAAGATGTATCTCTGACGGTACTTTTGTAGCAGAATAGGATACATGACATTTATGAACGCCGAATATCGCTGTTATAACAATAGACGTGCCCTTGCAAACCAGAGGTCGGGGTATACTTAGAGTGCAAGTTCTGTTCCTTCTTGCCAGTGTTCGACTACACGGCCCTCTCTTACTCGATAACTCTTAACGAGAATGTGAGTTTATCTGATCATTCCGCCTACTGCCTGGAAATGGCGCCTAGCAACTACCCAGCATTGAAGACGTGGTTGGCTAGACAACGTTTTGATATTGACGCCGGACTGCATATTGGTGTAAACCAGTGATAGAAATTGTATGCGGCATGTATCTATATGAGACGGGATGGGAAAAACTTATACTAAAACATTGTAAGTGCCTTAATTCGAATGACGATTCTGTAGACAAAACGAATGTACCTTTAAAACGTATATAGTGAAAATTACTTGTCTTCTTCTATGCTTAGGACCATGCGGAATCCACGTTTGTAGGCCAACCATACTTGCGCAGTATCCCTTCATATGAAACGAAAAGGTGTGTTTCCGTTGCACAGGCCACGTAGGCCTATATCGTTCAGGTTTTCTCTCTTCTTCCTCGAAACCCTGCATTTTTGTGATTTTTCTGATTCGATTTCGGTGACATAAATTTGAGATTCTAAATCTTTCACCTGTTTGCATAAGAGAGCTCTAGCATCTTTCTTCTATGAGAACATGTAAATTTTTGTAATTCATCCTGTTTGAGTCCAATGATTCTAAATACCACCCACATTGGATTCTTAGCGTGCCCATTGTGTTTGTAATTTTTTAGCTATTTTTATATATTTCTGTATTAGGTTTAGGTTATGGACGCCATCTTTATTTCTAGGTCCTAGAATTTTGCTCGTAAGTTTACGTCCCTACACTTATGTTTACCATTTTAGTGTTCTCCCTGATGACTGAGTGTCACAGCTGGGTAGGCCTCAAAAGCTTAGAGTTTAATTACTGTCAAGAAGTACCGGATTTTCCAGTTGTAGGAGAGACTCTTTTGTTGTAAGTATTTTTATTAAGTGAAAAATCGTCTCTCTTTCCTGGGGTCTCTATTCGATATATTTCTTTTCATTGCAATATTTTGTAATCCGTTCACATAAATATTAAGTTTCTTTCGCTGTAGAGACGAAGTTCTCTCTGAATTTGAGATCAGGGAGCTCATATGTGATGTGTGTGTCATAAATCTTGTTTTTTCAAATAAAATTTCTAATTTTTGCTGCGTCCTGTTGTCATATTTCTAGTTTCTTTTTTTGTGTATCTATGATGTCTCGTTCAATCACTGTCATGTCCTCAGCAAACGCCCAGCAGTTTAATTCTATATCCTTTCGTTTTGGTGACATTCTGTGTTTTGGTGCACGTATTTTTCTCCATTCTCTGAAGACTTTTTCAAGTGCAAAACACAAGTGTAACGTGGATAGACCATCCCCCCTGTGCAGCTGTGTGAATTTGAAATTCTAAATACACATCTACAAATTCACACTGTAAATTACATTTAAGTCCCTGACAGGGGATTTATCGAACGCCGGCCACGGTGGCCGAGGGGACTGAGGCGCTTCAGTCACGGCCTGCACGGCCACTACGGTCGGGGGTTCGAATCCCCCCTCGGGCATGGATATTTGTGCCGTCCTAGTTCGTAAGTAGTTCATAAGTAGTTTGTAAGTTTAGGGACTGATGACCCCGTAGTCAAGTGCCATAAGCTGTGCAAACATTTGAACGTTTTTTGAATTTATTGAACAGCTTTCATAATATTCTTCTACCGTTCGCTTCTCCAATAGAGCGCGGAAAAAAGGAACACGTGGATCTTTCCGTTTCGAAATGATTTCTGTTATTTTATTACGACGATCATTTCTGCCTAAGGAGGTGGGTGTGGATGAGAAATTTCGTGAGGAAAATTCACTGATAGGTCTCGCTGCAGCGAATAGAGATTTTCTTTACAGTATTTCCACCCCAACTCGTGCGTCATTTTCGAGACAGTCTCTGCCTTATATCGCCTAATTAAAAAGAAACTGCCCTTCTCTGAATATTTGATATGTCGACCAACAACCTAACTTGGTAAAGAACCCACAATGCGCTGTAATACTCCAAAATAGGACGGACATGTGTAATATAGGCAGTTTCTTTAGTGGATGTGTTGCATTAGATAGATCAGATTAGAACTTGTTCCACAGATCATGAATACGACATTTTTTAATGATATGGAACGTGTCATCAATTTAATAAAAAGTATCTTTACATGATATTTAAAGACATGCATTCCTTTATTTTTTATGTTCATTTAAAAAAATTGCTGTTTTATGTGTAAAATTCATCTAGTGATTAGAAGGGTTTGTCATTGAAAAAGTCTTTATTTAAACGTTCGTTGGCTATCTGTCCGTTTTTTTATGCTTTTTTGCCAAGTGACCAAAGACAGCGTAATTCACCCCTTTATGGTCTAAAGCTAGATTTAACATTGACAAGAGAACATCATCCTTTCTCATAGTGTTGTAGTTATGCACGCTACTATTACTACTGAATTGGAGTTGATTATTAATAAAAAAATTCTTAAGTGATTACATACATATGCAATGGTGGATATGTATATTGTGAGGATACTATGAAGATCCCCAGTTCCTTAAACAAATGTCTCCAGGATGATCTTTGGTGTACAACAGCTATTATTCTGATAACATGCTTTTGTGTGATGAATACATTTTTACTCAATGATGAAATACCCCAAAATACGATACCATAAGAGAGAAACGAATGAAAAATAGTCCTTGTAAGTTAATTTTTGTGATAGGTCTATCATTCAAATGTGGAATAACCCTAATATTATAAGTAGCTATATTCAAACGTTGCAGCAGTACAGCAATGTGTCTGTTCCAATTCAATGTGTGATAGGTGTGCAGACCTAAAAATTTAGTAGATTGTACTTCAGCTACAGACCTGTCCAAACTCTTAAGTTATTAAATTTGCTGTACAGAACTGTATATACTGTGTTCCATCGAAAAGTAACGAAGGTTCATTTGCAGAGAACCACTTAATGATTTACTAAAATATATTATTTACAATTTTAGCAGTCAATCCTAGTTTATGAGGAGTGATTACAATACTCGTATCTCCATCAAAAAGCACTTGCTTTGCATCTTATAAGTGTCCTGCAAATGAAATAACCTTTGGTTCGCCTTTCTCAAGTCACTTTCTATTTATTCTTTCGAGTTGAAGACGTCCAGCAACTCCATTAACGGAATGTAGCCAAGATCGCTATTTTGCAGTCCTATTTTCATTTATTTTTTGACTGCCGCTTTCAATGAACTATGTCATCCTAGTTCAATGAAACCGGTAGTCGAAAAAAGTAGAAATATAAAATAGAGATTACATTCCATGTTGGCACTTGTGCTCAACGAGTGTAAGAAAAAAAATCAGAAGTCAGTCGCAAATGTTAATTTATTCACTGATCTACATTTTGACCCCCATGTGGACACTATCAGTGCTTAAAACAAAAATATTTCGAAATGTTTTATGTGTTTTAACCGTTTTATTTTAAGCATTGATAATGACCGCACATCGATCGAAAGCTATATCTATGAATAAATTAATATTTCCGACTGATTTCTGAAACATTTTCTACAAATAAAATACAATAATGAAAAAACATTTCGTTAAAGGAGTTACTGATTAACCCAATTATATTGCCTCCTTTCTGAAATGACAGGTAATGATTAAGGAATTTTCTTTAATGTTCACATGGATGTTATCACACTTTTCAATGCCTAGAGTCAATTTACAGTCACACCATACAAATATCTTATGTAAATCATTCCGTACTTGATTTTGATGTTCTCGTGACTTTATTTAAGTATCGTCGGTGAACAGTCTAAGACAGCTGCTCAGTGATTTTTCTAAATTGTTTATAAAGGCAAGAAATAGTAGGCTGCTCAGTTCTTTCATAAATTTTAGTATGGATTTGGTCTCCACGAGTGTTGCTTGAATGATGTCTGTTCTCTTCTGACTAAATCCAAGTTATTCAAATACTTAACTACTTAAGAAAAAGGATTTATTTATTTATTCATTAATAAAAGCCGACATTTTGATTATAGGAGAGTGATATGAGAATTGTTTTAATAGAAATACTTGTTAAAGTAGATCAGCCTACATTGCGTTAAAAACAAGTTTGTTTTATTTCACAACTAGTTTCAGCAAAGCTTGTTGGCATTTTCCAGTGAACAAAAAATTAACTCGAAGGCCACAGTATACACGTACATGAAAACACTACTCAATTTCGTAGTCTAACAAGTGGATTTTATCGTAACAGAACATTACCAAAGGCAAGTGACACAACTGAAGGATATATCGTTAAGACTGCTAATACCAACTATTGACTAGCTGTTGTTGTTTGAATCAGCAGTAATTGCCTGGATGTCATATATTAGGCACACACTCATTTGTTTCTGAAAATCAGCAGCAGTCTGAACTAGAGTGGTGAGAAATCGCTGCTTAAATGTTATAAGAGCCTTCATTGATGTCCACCAAATGTCTGTCGACAAACTCGGCATTCGGTAACCCGGTAGTCCGGCTAACTCGGCCACTACCCGCTCCCATAATGCAAGATAGAACTGAAATGGTAGCGTGTAGCAGTTACACGCTAAGTATGCGCTTCGTGTATCATCTAAATTCTATTTGAGTCACATTAATGCAGTATGTAAATGCTTTCTCATATTAAAAGCAGTCCTGATGAAAACTATGGGAGTGCATTTTTTCACGGAGTCGTTTAAACTCAGCTTAGGCGTAATGTTATAGAAGGAAACAATGACACACATTTGACAGGGCTGCGCGCATTCTACCTCTCAGTGTGCCTACAGCTTTTGTCTTTTCTCAACCTCGTTTTGTGAAGTCCGTGTGAGAGAATGTAACGAATTTCATTTCTTAGATATTTTTTATATTGTGTTAATGTAGTCCAGCATTTTTTATTGTATTCTGAAGTAAAAGTAGAAAGATTTTTATAACAAAAATGTTACTTATACATTTTTAACGCCATTCCCGATAACCCGGCATTTACACAAACTCAGCCAACCTTCGATCCACATTAGACCGAGTTTTCGGGACTCTACCGTAACAACATGGCAAAAGATGTTACATTTACATTGTAAGTACATGGCAATCTGTAGCTGATACCATCACTTCGTTGAATGGCTAACTTCTAAACTTCTACATCTACATCTACATACATACCCCGCAATTCACCGTAAGGTGCGTGGCGGAGGGTACACTGTACCACTACTAGGCATTTCCTTTCCTATTCCACTCCCAAATAGAACGAGGAAAAAAAGAATGCTTATATGTCTCCGTGCGAGCCCTAATTTCTCTTGTCTTTGTGACCACCACGCGAAATGTAAGTAGGCGGCAGCAAGATCGTACTACAGCTTCAAATTCCGGCCCTCTAAATTTCCTCAACAGAAATTCACGAAAAGAACATCGTCTTTCCTTCAGCGATCCCCAATTGAGTTGCCGGAGCATTTCAGTGACACTCGCGCATTGGTCGAACCTACCAGTAACAAACATAGCTGCTAGCCTCTGAACTGCCTCTATGTCTTCCTTTAAACTGATCTGCTGCGGGTCCCAAACACTTGAGCAATACTCAAGACGTGGTCGTACAAGCGTTTTATATGCGGTCTCTTTTACAGGTGAAGTACATTTTCCCAAAATTCTCCCGATAAACCGAAGTCGGCTGTCCGCCTTACTCACGACTGTCCTCACATGCTCGTTCCATTTCATATCGCTCGGCAATGTTACGCCTAGATATTTGAACGACGCGACTGCATCAAGAAGCTCACTACTAATGTTGTATTCGAATATTATGGAACTGTTTTTTCTACTCATACGCATCACCTTCCATTTTTCTATATTGAGAGCTAGCTGCCATTCTTCGCACCAACTAGAAATTTTGTCTGTCAGCCTGTATGCTATTACAGTCAGTTAAAGACGACACCCTCCCATACACCACAGCATCATCAGCAAACAGCCGCAAATTCCTACTTACTCTGTTCATCAGATCATTTATAGAGATAGAAAATAATTGCGGTCCTATCACACTCCCCTGGGGCACGCCTGAGGATACACTCGTCTCTGATGAACACTCGCCGTCGAGAACAACGTACTACGTTCTATTACTTAGGAAGTCTTCCAGCCAGTCACAAATCTGTGAACCTAATCCATAAGCTCGTATCTTCGTTAGCAGTCTGCAGTGTGGCACCGCGTCGAACGCCTGTTTGAAGTCGAGAAAAACACAATCCGCCTGCTGCCCTTCATCCATGGCTCGGAAAATGTCATGGGAGAAAAGGGAAAGCTGAGTTTCACATGAACGGTGTTTCCTAAACCCGTGCTGATTCATAAAGAGAAGCTTTTCCGGCCGCGGTGGAGTAGCCGAGCGGTCTAAAGCGTCTCGCTGTGGAGCGCGCGGTTGCTCGCCATGGAGGTTCGAGTCCTCCCTGGGGCATGGGTGTGTGTTTGTTTGTTCGTAGGCTAGTTTACCTAGTTTTAACTAGTTTGTAAGCTACGGACTGATGACCACGCAGTTTGGTCCGATAGATTTACAAAGATTTGAACATTTGATACTTACCATATTTATCAATATTGCTGGTTTAATAAAAGATTGTGAAAATTTTTTTCTGGGATATTTAATAGTATTACTGCAGGATATGTATGTACTTACCGTCTTTTGATAACGCTTCGGCAATTTAATCCCATGCTTTTCCTTTCAAAGTTATATCTCTGTAGATTTCCAATGTTGAGTCCCAAATGACAGGATGAGAGCTTACTTGTTCAATTAACTGCTCCGTTTTGAGCCTAAAACATTACTAGAACACACAGTGGCACACCAACTACTTGTAAATCATCAAAGATGACGCGCTGTGTAGTGCTCGAGGGTTGGCTTGGACGATGTCTTACCTTCGCTTTGCGCATGCGCAGACTGGAAACGTGGCCGACCACGTATAGAAAGATCGCTCAGGAAGCGAACGGAAGCCACGCATGTCCGGAGTGGCTGGCGTGGCGCGTGGCCGTGGCCCTGCAGTGTGAACAGCCCCATTTGATAACACGGGAAGCCCCATTTTTAAAAGTAGCTAGCGAACGTCCGGACACGTGGAATGGCCTTTAGGTACACATTAGACTGAGTTTTCGGGACTCAACTGTGACAAAGTGGCAAAAGATGTTACATTTGCACTGTAAGTACATGGCAGTCTGTAGCTGATACCATCACTTCTGAAGTTATTCCAGAACGTGTGCTTCTTTCTGGATCATCATTACCAAAGTCCACAAGTGTAGTGTTGCCTTTTATAGTCTATCGACTCAGTTAAGTATAAGGTAAGCACTGTATCTCGTGCTCCTAAATTACTGTATGCTACGTCCAGCTTTTCCACACATCACAGGCTCCAATACTGCGCCCTGGGGAATTCGCGTCATTATTATCTCTGGTGCAAGCGCCGATCCGCACCTCTGGCAGCGTTGTTATTTTTCGCGCCGCTGTGGGGTCAGTGCAGCGCCGACCGCCGCATTAGCTGGCAGCCATCAAACCGCGCCGCGTTGCGCCTCGTTTTATCGCGCCAGCCGACGGCGCAGTCAGCAGAAGCGGGGCTGGGCTGTCCTGGGCTTCCCACAGCCCGCCCGTCAATTCGCGGACTTGTTTTTCGCGGCGCGCGCTTTAACGAGGGCCGCAGCGCAGTTTTAAGGGCGGCAGCGTGTGTCCCGGTCACGTCCGGCGTTTTAAAATATGCGCGCGTGCCTCGACCCGGGAATATATCGCGCGGGCCGCAGCGAGCCGTCTGGCTGCGAACGGGACTCCCACCAGGGCGCGGGGGGCAGGCCTCCAGCCCACAGCGGAGGGATTCGCATTGATGGAGATAAACTGCAAACTGCAGGCCACTGTGCCAAAAAATACTGTATGAAGACCTCTACTGATGAGAAAAAAACAATGGATGTCTCGGCCGTCAAGTTTACTTAGACACCACACTTGATGTTCATTATGAAGAGATTGCTTGTTCAAAGTTAGCAGCCCACACGTTTTTACTTATGGCGGAACTAGCTAGTCTCTTTCCGTAATGATATTTCTGCAACAGTTATTATCAGACTTCACTCTTCCGAAGATTCAGTTGTTGTATCGTCTTGACCGAGCGAGGTGGCGCAGTGGTAACGCATTGGACTCGCATTCGGAAGGATGGTGGTTCAAATCCACCTCCAGATTTAGGTTTTCCGTGATTTCCCTAAATCACTCCAGGCAAATTCCGGGATGGTTCCTTTGTAAGGGCACGGCCAATTTCCTTCCACATCCTTACCCAAACCTTCCGAGCGTAAGCTCCGTCTCTAATGACCACGCTGTCGACGGGACGTTAAACTCCAAGCTTCCTTCCTTATTCTTTTTTGTATCATCTTAAAGTATTAATTACATCTTACATAACTTCTTCGTACTTTTGAATTAATTTCGAAGTTTTATTCCATCTTATTACAACACTAAGAATGGAATATTAACTGACTTTCCGCTATAAAGACAAATGTAAAACAGACAATACAGAATACTCTAACAGAACACATATCTTAAACAATATTATTATTATTTTCAGCCATGGAGCTTCCAGGTATAAGCTTCTTAGATATAGCAACTCAAATACTTTGCGTTTGCCCGAAACCTGCAAAGACAGAGTTCCCTCGGCAATTTCTATCATTAAAGAACTTAATAGTGCATAAATAGTTGATGTGATTGATTCAAGCTGGAGACATGAAATGAACCTTGTTCACTACAGTCTAACACAGAGCGTCAAACCCTGTAATTTATGGCGAGATATTACAGCAAGAAAAACCTTTGTGTTCTGTTGTGTTGTTGTTATTGTGGTCTTCAGTCCGCAGACTGGTTTGATGCAGCTCTCCACGCTACCCTGTCCTGTGCGTGTTCTAATGTTTGTAAAACTAAAGGACTGGCGCGGTTATCAGTCCCTAGGCTTACAAACTACTTAAACTAACTTAAATTAACTGATGCTGAGGACGACATAGTCACCTGTACCCCAGGGAGAACTCGAACCTCCGCAGCAAGGTGCCGTAAACCGCCCGGACACTCCACTGCTACAGTCCTTTGGGTCTCTTGGAAATGAGATACCTATGATATCTACGAGAGGAGTACATGCTACCTGATGAAGAAAAGTGATGAAACGTCAAGGATTGGTTCAATTGTATCCTTTCACGGTATTCATTCATGCTATTGATGTGCGAGTAAGTGCTTATTTATACACGGCTTTGTAATGTATAGAACGCCCACTGGAGATCATTTGTGATGTCAGTGCCCTGTTGTTGCCGGGTTGGTGCCAATCAAATGCCGTTGAGACAGACGGTGAAGTCAACGTAGCCTACAGTTCCAAGCAGCCACGATGCCTCGCGTTAGACAGCCTATCCTCCAATTGAATGCTTTTGACAGAGTTTTAAAGTTTTATTTTTCTATTTTTATAAAAGAAAGTAAAGAAGTGAAAAACAAGATCTACTCATTTTCATATTAATTTGTCATACTTTGGGGGAGGGGGCGGTACGTTCAGTCACTCTATTATGGACAACAGCCAAGGCCACTTGCAGTATTTACATTACCGGTTTCTATTTGTGATGTGATGAATGAAATGAAACATCCGCATATGGCACTTTAATCTGTCGGCATCTGAAATCTAAATAAAAATTATGAGAAAATCTTGGCTGTTATCCTTAATAAAATCGTCTTTTTATATGAACAAATTCGGATGACGAATCTTTATTTAATAACGCTGGCGGATACGTTTTCTACGACGACAATATCCAATAAATAAATAATATCCACAAATATTTCACGAAAGTATAAGCTTGACTACAAATAAAATATCTCTTGACAGTAGCGAACGTTCTGCATTTTCCTTTTACTCACCAATACAGACACGCACAAATAGAAACGTTGGTTCGTCTGTTGATGGAATCAGCTAGGAAAAGGTTTTCTACTGTGGATTAATTAAGTTGAAATACTACTAATATTTCTTCCATTCAAAAGTTCAGTTAAGATACAATGACTTCCTTTTCATGCAACAGCTATAATTATACGGAAGTGTACAGTAATGAGAACCCCTTCAACATAGCCTACAATGACATCATGTTCTGGTTTGGCAGCGTCAGAGTCATAGAGCACATTCTGGCAACACTTTAGGCGTAACACCCAGTATCAAAGTGTGTGGCAAGCCACAGTACATACATTCGGATCGTCTCTCGTCGTACTTCGGCAGACACATGTCCTATTCCTGATGGTAGAGAACACTGGAGTAGTGTTCCAACTAGGTAATGCACGCCCACACATAGCACGTGTGTCTACGAACTGCCTGTAGAATGTTGAGGTCCTCCCATGGCCAACATGATCCACGGACCTCTCCACCATGGAGCGCGTCAGGGATGCCATTACAAGGAGTCTCCTACTCAGTATAAACAAGCGCCATCTGATGCGACAACTGCAACAGCTGTGGACAAACTGGCCTCAGGAGAGAACCCAAATGCTGTTTGACACCTTTAAAAAATTTTCAAATGTTGTAAATCTATCGGGCTCAACTACTTGCTCATTAGTCCGTATCTTACAAACTACTTAAACTAAGGTAAATTAACCTAAGCACAACACAAACACCCATGCCCGAGGAGGGACTCGAACCCCCGACGGCGAACGGCCGCGCGCTTCGCAACACGGCGCCCCAGTACGCACGGCTAATCCGCCTCGGCGTATGACACCATTCCGAACCACATAACGGCTCGTATAGCAGCTATACAGGATGCAACACCCACCTAGCCTGGTGTAAGCGGGACCTGTACGTGCCAACGACTTCCTTAATTTGTACCTCAGATCTTCTACAGTCAGTGAAGTCATGGGATGACTGATGTCCCGTTCGAAGATGGCGTTATCGCTACATGCTGTTAAAACGACAAATTCAAATGGCTGCTTTCTGTTGTTGATAGTTATTCTTGTTACACATGCTCCTGCCGTCCGGACGTATTTTCCATTTGTGACCTTCATCACAGTTGCTGTTGTAAAACATAAGATGTTCAAAAAATGTTCAAATGTTTGTATAGCTTATGGGACTTAACTACGGGGTCATCAGTCCCTAAACTTACAAACTACTTATGAACTAGGACGGCACAAATATGCATGCCTCAAATATCCATACCCCCGACCGTAGTGACCGTGCAGACCTTGACTGGAGCGCCTCAGTCTCCTCGGCCACCGCGGCCGGCAAAACATAAGATTACCCTTTTTTAGTTTGCGGCGATAGTCATTCGACAATACAGAGAAGGAAGCTCCTGAATCGGGCAGGTAACGCATGTAACGCTTTTGTATCGGTTGTGAATAAATAGTTGCCACTATTTAAGTTCCAACCCTCGCATAAATTACCAGTTATGGAAAGTGGAATATCAGAAAACTATTCGCGAAATGTGCTGCGAACAGGGTAGGAAGTAAGAACGTAATAAATCACAAGGTCGTGTGTGATTTTTCCTTCCAAGCATATCAGTTTTCATATTTCATAAATAACGATTCATAATATGATATAATTTCGAAGATACGTTCAGTAGTCAGTGGTATACGAATATATTGTCTGCAAAATTTGTAGCGAATAGAACTAGTAATAACGAGGTAACAAATTGAACCTCAATCAAGGTCTGGGACGTTTATTGTTTATACCCTCATATGTCATGAACTATTTGTAGTACTATGATATATTTCTGAAGGTACGTTCAGTGTTGTGTGTATATTCTGTTTTTAAAATGTTTCGCGAATGCAATTAATAGTGCAGAAGTAATAAATTGTAGCTCCAGGGTGAATGGCCTAGTTTTAATGCACGAAGAGCGGTTAAGTAGGAAAAGTGTTAAACGACTAACTTCTTTCAACATATTGCTGGGGTTTTCAGGGTGGAAAAGTTTCGCAACAGAATAAGTGGCCATCATTTACAACAGATATGGAGGTAAACACACAAACAAATGAATACGATACAGTCACTACAACAAGACAAATGGCGTTACAAACAGTGCCAGTTCATAAGAAAACGCGCACTAAAGATTCAAATGTTCAAATGTTTGTTAAGCTTATGGGACTTAACTACAGGGTCATCAGTCCCTAAACTTACAAACTGCTTATGAACTACTTACGAACTAGGACGGCACAAATATCCATGCCCGAGGGGGGGATTCGAACCCCCGACCGTAGTGGCCGTGCAGACCGTGACTGAAGCGCCTCAGTCCCCTCGGCCACCGCGGCCGGCATGATATAATGTAAATAAATTAGGCCTAATATATCCTACAAAGTTGTTAAATCGAACAACTCGGCCATATCGCTGTATAAACCAAATCTGTAATTATTTTTCCTAGAAAATAAAGGCAAAAACCCACGGAAGATGGCACAATAAGTGCCGAAACATGGTTGGGTATTAAAACAAAACAAGGTGTCTTGCAATAGGCGGATTTAACCATACATCTAGTAAATCTTCCATTACATACAAATTCCACACAGAAGACGTATAAAAGAGGAAGGCATTTTCTCTAAAACCATCTTATCGAATTACAATTCTCTGCCTTCCACGAATGCACCGAAGACCTATACGTTCGGACTCATTCAATGATGTATACATGGCTGACTGCTCGATGACTTACAGTCGCATCCGATTACTGGCACAACTCTTTCTACGATTTTCAATACGATCGAAGAATCAGTTTCACACCTACTAGCAGAGATCTGTTATTTTCTACTCTATTAGACATCGAGGTGATCATGTGTGCTATTTCGCCGTGATGAACATATTCTTGAAAATACGACGAGGGAGACAAGGCTCGTTGCAGGAACATGATTTGCAGATGGTCCTTCCTGAAGTGTCGTTAAAAGGCACTGAAATATTGCTGTCCCCGGGTGTTTTATTTGTTTACACGGGCTATAAATTACGCGTTAAGGGCCACAAGCGCCACGACGGTCAGTAGGCCCGCAGAGGCTCCAGCGAGAAGTCCCAGATCGTAAAAGCCCGCAGCGACAGCGTGTACTGGTTTCAAGCTACCTCGCGGAACGTTTAGTACTAACAGCACAGGCTGTGAGAACACTCTGCTTCGTATCTGATCCAGACGCTCAGCTAGTGAACTTTCCTTGTGACCTCTCACACCCTTGTTCGGAACGTTGTGTAAAATTTTTGAGGAAAACCAAACAAAGTTGTATTGGTAGTCACACATAAAGTGAACGTGATAAATCGGAGCAAGTGTTTTTTTTTTTTTTATTTATTTATTTTATTTATTTATTTTTTAACTAGAAACTTCAGCACAGCATTTTTAACAGAAAAAACAAATTACAAATCAACTGGGCACTACAGGGCAGTGTTACTGTATTAGCTAAATATGTTTAAGGTTATAACGGCATTCAGAACTGATAATGACTACTTATTGGAATAATTTACTGCGTATAGATTTAGTAATATGGAAGTAATCAGTAAGTGCCTGATGCTGAATTTTGACTTTATGCACAGGGAAAGTGTAGCAGCGGTAAACATTTTTCCTTTCACCAATTTGTGGGTGTCGTCATGGAGAAAAAGTTTCATAAAGTTTTGAACTTGTGCGTGAAGCTCGTTGGAAGTCGCTAAGTGTTCTCAATCTCTGGATCAAAATATCATGCATTTTTGCTTGCCGTCATTTACACAGCAAGAAAAACTGTAAAGCTGTCTTGTCGTGTTAAAATTTTAACTTAAGATTATAACTAATTATAATTAAGACAGCAGTTCAAATTTTTAAAATACGCAAATAAAAACATGAAAATTTTAAATCAGATTTGTCCTGCAAGCCGTTAAATAGGCAGCGGGCAACAACTAGGGAACAATTTATCAGTTCCTTGTTCCGAGACATGGCTTCAGTAATATAGCTTCATAAATGGTGCTGTAAAGCCAAGCGTAGATATAATGAAGATAACTACTAAGACGTCTTCTGTTGATCGATGCATAAAAGAAGTACAAAAATATTTATTGCAGATCATATAGAAAGGTAAGAGTGGTTGAACAAATTGAAAGCAAGGGTGCTAGCCCTAAGAGTGTGAAGCAAATTCCACTGTTAAATACAGAGGAGAAAGCAGCCAGGTGGAAACAACACAATGAAGGCCTCTGTGATGAGGAGGACTTGTTTGATGAAGTGATGGAAAAAGAAATTGGATTTGATATTGCCCCAAGTCTTCCGACGGAATACGTGGTGCCGCGGTTAGCGTCACAGATTGGTGTGATGCCTGTTCCCGCTTTGTATTTACTAAATCTAGAATTTTCTAGGTGTTTCTTATGATTGAGATACTTGTAGGTTCCAGAAATTGTTTTTCTATTATAAATAGCGGAGTACTCCAGTTAGCATACAGTCTGTTCTGAGTGACGGTTGTGTGAGCAATAAACCTGTTCTAAGTGAAAAGTGTGACGATTGTGTTAGCAATAAACCTATTCTAAGTGTAAATTGTTGTGCTCTATTAACGACCCATCCTTCGAATTCCGAACCACCTGCAGTTTTCAACGTGGCTCCGATTAGGCAGCGTAAGAGCCATCACCTACACGGACAAGAAATGGAATCAAAGGATATTCTCACTACATCCTTCCGAAGGTCCGCGTCATCAAAAGACCCATGAATACGAAAACTGCGATACGTCAGCTGCAAATCATACACCCATCAGTGACACTGGACAGGACCCAAAGAAATGGCCGAAGTGATTCGACCAGTCGCCAAGTTTAATAAGTGGAATTACACGATGTGCATGGCAAACGTATAATCCTACCAGGATGGGACCACCCAGCAGTAGTTTGAAACCAACGAGGACAAAGTGAATAGCCGGGACAAATTCCAGACGGAACTTATGCAGCCAGCCGCGGTGGCCGAGGGGACTGAGGCGCTTCAGTCACGGTCTGCACGGCCACTACGGTAGGGGGTTCGAATCCCCCCTCGGGCATGGATATTTGTGCCGTCCTTAGTTGTAGCTAGTTCATAAGCAGTTTGTAAGTTTAGGGACTGATGACCCCGTAGTTAAGTCCCATAAGCTTAACAAACATTTGAACATTTTTGAACTTATGCAGACGTTTGGAGACCAACAGCAACAAGTCGTTTATCGGAAGAGCAATTGAAGAACAGGACCCAACGACATGGTGAGTCAACGCAATAGTACAGAATGTTGTGGCTTTATGTCACGTAGTTTAACCGGATATGACTGATCCCGAGCCGGCCGCGGTGGCCGAGGGGACTAAGGCGCTCCAGTCACGGTCTTCACGGCCACTACGTTCGGGGGTTCGAATCCCCCCTCGGGCATGGATATTTGTGCCGTCTTAGTTCGTAAGTAGTTCTTAAGTAGTTTGTAAGTTTAGGGACTGATGACCCCATAGTTAAGTGCCATAGACTATACAAACATTTGAACAAGTGAACTGATCCCGATGCAATTTCGCACCTGATGAAGTGCAGAAGACATGTATCGATCTCCTCTGTTGAAAGACGTTTCAACGATACAAAATTTTTATCAAATGATGCCAGAAAATTGAAGAGATACAACAGACGAGGACTGGAAGAAGGAAGTATGACAAACTCCCAAATGTAGTCCCTATGGCCATTATGGAAGACCAGAATGACTTTGCTTTTCCCATACGACAAATTGTGAGAGAAGAATTATAAGAGTTTATGGCAGCAGAGACTGTTGGACCAAGTGACTACCAGTTATGGCCATGGATTTCAGTCCTATTGGTCATGCATGAGCTGACGCTACTGAGGAAGAGGTATTTCAAACATTAGCGCCTGTCTGCACTGCCAGTCGCACCCGACGTGAAGAATGACCTCGCCCTACTGTGACTTACGCACCAGCCGCCAAACGGCAGCCTACGGACCGACCGACGCGACCACAACCAATTCCCCCGACAACTATCACGCCTCGTAGGTTTACAGATATCTGGAGGCGCCAACGGTGCAGTGCTTTCAACGGCAGTCAACTGCAGATGATTACTGTCGACTTATGGGGCGAAGCCTGTCGCCGTATCCTGGACGTGGTCGCTCTCCAACACGCCGCTGCCGTTCACCGTTGGCTTACCGAGACACTAACCACTCGCTTAGTCGCCGTGTTCAGGAAAACTAGGAGAGGCGACTATCTACGGAGGCGAGGGTGCAGCAGATGAAAATCCTGCATTGACCACAGTCACTAAGATGTCGCGAAATCTCGTTGACGTCAACATTGACGACCACTTATTCTGTTGCGAAACTTTTCCACCCTGAAAACCCCAGCAATATGTTGAAAGAAGTTAGTCGTTTAACACTTTTCCTACTTAACCGCTCTTCGTGCATTAAAACTAGGCCATTCACCCTGGAGCTACAATTTATTACTTCTGCACTATTAATTGCATTCGCGAAACATTTTAAAAACAGAATATACACACAACACTGAACGTACCTTCAGAAATATATCATAGTACTACAAATAGTTCATGACATATGAGGGTATAAACAATAAACGTCCCAGACCTTGATTGAGGTTCAATTTGTTACCTCGTTATTACTAGTTCTATTCGCTACAAATTTTGCAGACAATATATTCGTATACCACTGACTACTGAACGTATCTTCGAAATTATATCATATTATGAATCGTTATTTATGAAATATGAAAACTGATATGCTTGGAGGGAAAAATCACACACGACCTTGTGATTTATTACGTTCTTACTTCCTACCCTGTTCGCAGCACATTTCGCGAACAGTTTTCTGATATTCCACTTTCCATAACTGGTAATTTATGCGAGGGTTGGAACTTAAATAGTGGCAACTATTTATTCACAACCGATACAAAAGCGTTACATGTTTGCACCTGTTACTATTCTTCAAAGCAGTCATCAGCGTTATGTAGAACCCGTATTATAGTAGGACATATTGGGGCCTATCCGGAAGATATGACGTCATAAGGATTGATGTGCGTGGATAAGAAACTAAAGTAGGCGAAGAGTGTCGCAGAAGACGATGGACAGAGGGGGAGATGGACTAACGTAAAAATGTTGTTGGAACCCAAGCAGCAAATGCCAGAACTAAAGCTAATATATAATAATATTCGAAATTTTTCTTTTCAATTACATTAAAAATTCTATCAAAATTATGTGATCGATGACTAAATGACTCCAACATACAAAATCTCTTTTTATTCTGTAACAAATTATACATAAAATAGTTTATTATCTGATTACCAGCCAACAGTTTTTTTTTTACTTTAACATGTCTGAATTCTTTTGGCTCATCTTCAGAATTTAAAACAGAATGAAAAAACTAAATACGTACTAACTGACTATAATTTGGAATTGAACTTATGTGTAACAAAGTTGCATATAACTGAAGAGATTTACCTTGTAGTTGTGTCTGCAACCGGCCTCGTCTGTACTGTGAGAAGTACTGTGCTTTATGAATGTATTTACAATTTTTATATATCGGGTAGAGGTAGAGGTAAAGATAGAGGGATGTTGGGGGAGGTACAGGTAGGAGAAGGGAGAAAATGGTGAGGTGGGATTTGTGGGGAGGGGGAGGAAGACTGCTGTGAGAGTGATTGGTAAGCGGAAAGCAATATGTTGTGGAGCGATGAGATTTAAGAAAGTGTGGTGTTAACTGAACTTGCAAAATAGGAGTACATACAAGTATTTTCACTTTTCTTGGAACATGTAGAGTGTAAGCCAATTAGTGGGTTATACTGCAAAAATCATAATAAAACGTGATAAAAATATAATGAGATGAATAATTTATAAAATTACCTTATGTGTTCAATAACACTGGAAGTGTAAAACTATGAAGTATAAAATTATAAAGAGTATAAACGTAAAAAAAATTATAAAAATTTCAGTTTCTCATTTCCGAAAAATTAAAATATATGTAGTCAATGTGGTACGAAAATTAACTGTTGTAGTTTCAGCTTGGTGGCGTTATATGGCGCGCAGTTTCTCCCCTATGGACGGAAGCAGTGGTTCCCTAGCAACGCATTTAAATATGTATCAATTGTTCCAACTTCTTGCTTCGATGTTAAGAGATGCTCTCGTAATGCTCAAATGTTATTGTGAACTGAAACTTGGTCTTTGAATCGTATTTCAAACTTTCAACCTGTCTGACCTACGTAATTTTTGGACAGTCTCTGCCGTGAATTTCGAGGTTCTTTTGTTCACGCGGTTCCTCAGTCTGAAGCGAGAAATGTCATTGGTCTTAAAACCTACACGCTAATTGGTATTTCTAAATTGTCAAGCAATAATTTCTGAAATCTTTCCTTTGTAACTCACGGGCATTTACACGATTTTCTCGTCTTCTTGTTCACCTTTTAACTTACTTCTATGGTTTTTTTCGTTGTTGTTCTTTTATAATTTTTAACAACAATTTAGTCATTGTTGAGGCTGTATACCAGTTGCTTTCTGCAACTTGTTTCATGACTGCAATCTCTTTCTTCCGTTCCTGCTCGCTTAATGGCAGTTTCAATAATCTATTAGCCATATAACGTAAGTATGCTGTCTTGAATCGTTTTTGGTGCCAAAACTTTGAATTGATAATAAGATCTGGATAAGTAGGTTTCCTGTACACACCAAAACGATGTCTGTTTGCATCTCTTGTTACCACAAGGTCTAGAAAATTGATGGTTGCATTATTTTCGTGCTCTACTGTGAAATTAATTTTTGGATGAAGAGGACTCATAGTCTACTCTGTGTTATTAACATCGTTGTGATACCCTTAAAGTAATAAAACGGCAATATCTAATTGGTTTCCACTTTTCATAATTTAACAAAAGTGAAAATACTTGTACCGCCCCCAGCATCCCACTACCTCTACCTCAACCCGATGTACAGAAATTGTAAATGTACTCATAAAGCACACTACTTGTCGCATCATAGACGAGACGGGTTGAAGACGCAACCCCAAGGTAAACATCTTCAGTTATATACAACTATGTTAAACATAAATTCTATTCCAAATTACTGTAAAAATGTCATATAGTACTTACTTACTTTTTTTATCTTGTTTTAGATTCTGAATATGATCCAGAAGGACTGAAACAAAATAATGTTTAAAAAATCGCAACTGTTGGCTAATTATTAGATAATAAATAGTTACAAATATTAATGTAATTGCTGACTCTCACAAATCGAGTGTGTTGACTATGATATAAATTTCAAATTCATTTGAAATTCAACTGTGTCTAACATTTTGTGCATAAAAAATTGAAATGTTAAAATTTTTGTTACGTTGTATTCGTGAAACTTTTAGTTTTGTGTATGTTCGATGACCACTCTTTAAGACTCTAAAATTTGTTCACCTCTTTAATGTATCCTCAATAGCTCAGAATTGTGATAGGCCGACTTTGCTAAAGGCCTTAATTTTTTCCCCAGAGAACGAATCTTAAACGGTTTTGAGTAATGTTTTAGCAGCTTGTAAATAATTTCACAAGAATACATCAAAAGATGGATACTTTCTACAGCCTCTATAAATCTGTTTCACATTCTCATTGAGCATTGCATTAGCTGAATGTAAAAGTGGCACTGAAACCACAATATAATGGTACTCAATTTGGAAATTACACAGAGAGCTATTTACAATTATATTGAAATATAATTGTTGGGTTTTATTGTGAAGTTGTCAGTGAGGTGTAATATTAGTAAATATTAAATCTGTAAGGCCTGCATAGTTTTCGAAAAAATTGTACAGTGCCCTTGTTAGGATAATCAGCGTAGTCAAATAGACATAAAACGGGATCAGGCCTAAAAACATGTATCGTAGTGTAAACATGGAGAACTACAGATTCCCATATACTTTCAGCGCAGATTTTTGGAACATTTTTATGGACAATATACTGTGTGACAAGCACCATCCATTAGACAGCCGCTCAGAAGTTTCCTGAACCATGGGAAACGTGTCACTGGCGAATAAGCAAAATTCTAATTATTCAACTAAGAGTTTCTTAAAGTTTCATATCATACTTTGAGTTGATAGAGAATTGTTTCAACTATTATCAGCTTTAATACATACTTTCAAATGAAATAAGTAATAACCAACGCAGAGTTACACAACTACAGAATCACTGCATTCATAGAGACTATATCAGTCATGCAGTGTAGGACATTATTAAATACTGGTGGCTAAGGTTTGAAATGAAACAATAAAATAAAATAAAGAAATAAAATGAATATCTAAAGCTCCATTTTCTAATATCGCGCGCTAAAAGAAATGTCTAAATTATTCCGTTTTTGTTCTGATTTATTTTATTATGATGATCAATTGTCCTTATGCAGGTGGGAGCTAACAATATATGTTCGCAGAGAAAGGTGCTGAAAGAAGTTTCGTAAACAATTCTCGCCACAATGAACAACATTTTTCTTCTAATAATTTCGACCCTAGCTCGTGCATCGTCTCCGTGACACTCTCTCCCGATAATACAAAACGAGCTGCTCTTCACTGAACTTTCTTTAAATTTACGTCAGCCTCACTTGACGGGGATTTTATTTAATAGAACTGATTCGTTATTGTGCAGATTTCGTAAGAAATGTTCAATTTCAGCTCGATTCTGGAGCGTAACAAATTCAGAATAGATGATGTCAAACATTAGTAAATTACAAAAAGGAAGGAGTTAATAGCTTCTTATTTGCTAAACTATGTATAAGAGCTAGAGAATAGCAGCTTTGGAAACTTGGGGTAGCGCTGTCTTCGACTAAAGTTCTTCAGATTCATTTGTAAGCCTAATCTGTCCTTCATTATTTCATAAGTACGAATGTATTATCCTTAATTCCATTTTTCATTTTGAGTCAGCACTTGATTTCCAAGAAACTAACGTGATTAGTTTTTGAAAACTGATCTGAAACTGGATATACAGGATGGTCCATTGATATTGACCGGGCCAAATATCTCACGAAATAAGCATCAAACGAAAAAGCTACAATGAACTTTTCTAGCTTGAAGGGGGAAATAGATGGCGCTATGGTTGTCCCGCTAGATGGCGCTGCCATAGGTCAAACGAATATCAACTGAACTTTTTAAATAGGTACGTTGTCAGTCTAAGGATTAATTACTTTTACCTGTCCCTTCTTACACGCCTGCTAGTTTACTAGAAAAAATGCGAGTTTCCCCTCGTTTTTTTTAGCTCATCTCAAACCGTAGAATCCCAGATAACTAACTGGATATAGTCAGTAATAACATTGGAGATACCATCTGAGGTGGGATCTTTGTAGCAACTCGATCTTCATTTATCCCGATGGGAAAAAACCGCCTAAAATCACATTCAGGCTGGCCGCCATGAGTGACCTCGTCGTTAATTCGCCGGGTGGATTCGATCCGCGGTCGGCGAGGCTTCCGAAAATCTGTCAGTGACTCTGGTCAAGATTATAAGAGCACGATGTGGTGCATAGACAACTATTTTCCCAGCTTGGTTTTGTAGTCAACGAATTACAACATGACATGTTTTGACTGATCACATCGAAAATTTCACTCTAAAATTTGGTTCATACTGCAGTGGCAAAGTGATGGCTTAAAACGAGTGACAAACAGGGAATAGATGGCACCTTTAGTTCAATACCCGTGGGAAATTGGGCCAGAATAGTATGATAGTAATAACATTCGCTGATACTGAAAGAGCCAGCGAGCCATTGTTTATATTTCCATATATTACTCAATTTATATCAGTAAAGTAAGTGTACAATGTGTGAGTCAGTAATACGCAGAAACGAATCTCGGTACGATCAAGAGATTTATATAGTGTGGTAGCTTTCTCTCCCCGATCCACGAGGAGTGTACTTTTGAGGAAATAAGGGCCAGGAAGTTCCATCCTCTATAATTTTTAGATCATTACAGGACATTAGAAAGTACTGGAGAACATTACAGAATGTTCAGGAATGTTCCACAATGAGTTGCGATGTTCTACTCTCGAATGTTCCATAATGCTGGCAGAAACGTGTAATATTTCATAAAGTGGAATTGGAAGGAGTGAGAAAGGCTGAAGAGGAAGCTTAACAAACATTTGCACATTTGCACACCTATACCCGAGGGGGGGGGGGGGGGTCGGAGGGGACTCGAACATCCGACGGGGAGCAGCTACGCGATCCGCACAAAGGCGGCAGGAATTACTACCGTTCGTAGTGTAACTTCTCATTTCTCCCTGAATCTAAGTCCCAATATAGCAGAGGCGGGAGCTCCAGATAAGTGTCGACTACTTGGAAATGAGTCTAGTCCCATCGAGGTTAGTCAGTGCTGCCCTACAACCTCACAACATCATAACTCAAGCTAACACGTATTTGAGTGACTGACCAGCTGCTGCATCACTGCGCCACACTATGGCGGCTAGCCCGTTCATAGGCGAAAGTGCACCCGGCACCACTTGTAGAAGGTTCCAGTACCCTCGAGCATTGTGTGTGTCTTGGCTAGTCACGCAGCAGGACGTGATGCCTACGTGACGAAAATCCCGTTCTCCGCTATGTTTGCTGTCCCAAGGGTTGCGGCTTGTAACGGTACTCGAGCCTCCTGATGCTGCATAGTCCGCTCTTGTTAGCAGAGTAAAATTTTCACATAAGCTACGTACGGTCACGTCGGCCTCGCTGGTTTTGTAACAAGAATGTTCAAGCCTACATCTTCCTTGATTTTTAACCCTGCTTTCTATGATCCGCGACAGTGACACGTCTACCCTGCCCTGAGGGTCACGTTGCTAGGAGCAGGCCACAGAGTCAGTCGACCGGTCGTATGGCGGTCATACGCGCTGGCCTCCTGAGTACGTTGCGTTGCGTTGCGTGCCGCCCGGCCGTACATACCACTAGAGCGGCGGCTGGCGCGGTACTCCCGCAGCCAGGTTTAACATACAATAACGGCGGCGAGCGTATGTCGGCCGGCGCTTAACGTATTCTGATACAGCGGCGCGCGGCTGCGTATTTCAGCGCGGCAGCCAGCCACCGCGGGGATGGCTGATTTGTTAGGGGCTGTTAGGGAACAGCGGCCGCTACAAATAGCCCCCTAAGATATGGCCGCCTCCCGGCCGGCCGCGGCGCGCGACCCCTGTTTTGAGTGGCTGCTTCGACAGCTGTTGGACGACGCCGCGGTGGAATACCAGGATGTTGCTCGACACTCTGGCCAGCCTCTGCTGGGCTGCTATTTTTGTCCGCGCCGTGTTGTTCGTAAGCTACAATACCGCTAAACCGCAGCTACTAGACCCCCAGGGAATATCCCATGACCCTTGTGGTTTCATCATCATCATCAATTGAGACTGATTTTGTCATTCACCGTTCAGTCTGGAGCATAGTTCCTCAAATAAAACTCCTTCATGATCCCCTATTCAGTGCTAACATTTATGTCTCTCCTGATGTTACGGGGATTTGGACGTGAAATGGACTGAGAAATAGAGGGAAAAAATCGATAGGATACGACATGTTTCCTTACACGTAAATCCGAGCGCGATCTCCTTCTCTAACCACCAAAATGACGACAGGACGTAAAACTCCTAAGATTTTTTCCTTCCTTTTTCTTATTCAGAAAACAGCATACACAAATGCACATAATTATTCAGCCACACACGAACACCATCTGCAGCCGTTACTGCCCAGCTCACAAATTTAAACCGAATGAGGTGGATCGGAAAGGAGAGGCGACGAGGAACGTCGAGGAGCAAAGCAGTAAATAGAACATTTAGCGCTGCCTAGTGGAGAATAAAGGCAGTTTGGAACGCAGCAATGGGAGAGTGATGACGGCGAAGAAGGAAGGTGCAGAGAAGTGAAAAATAAATAAATGAAATTAAAAATGAAGAATTAACAAATAAAAATACGTGGTGCATAGGTTGGAGAATGACATGAATTGGGACGAGCTGTAGGATGGGATGGGTGGGAACGGTGAGGAGTAAGTGTCAAGTGTGTGTGTGTGAGGAGGGTGGGGGGGGGGGGTGGGGGGGCGATTTCACCGCGATTTCGACAACGTTACCTCGCTTGTCGTATATCTCAACTCTGAATCCAGTTTTCGTCCACATTAGTAATGGACAACCAGTAGTTCCTGAAAGTTATGGTAATATCAAGTAATCAAATCTCATCAATAGGATTTGTAGCTCAAGATCTCCTAAAGACTGTAATTGTACCCTTTCCAAAGTAGTGCACTGCTTGTCAGTGTAAAGCTTATAGTACCATTAGTTTTATAACAGTGCTACCAAGGCTGTGAGCATAAATATAGAGGGTAATACAGGAGATCAGTTCGGATTTTAAAAAATAGGAGGAACCAGAGATGCAATTGAGTGTCTGAATGTCAGGAGGAAGATTTTTGAAAGTGAATAATGAAATTTGTTTTGTCGACTCGAAAAAAGCATTTGACAGAATTTACTGGTATATTATGCTGAAGATGCTGTAAATAGACTGCTGTTCACTAGAAGGATAGATCGTTAATGAGACAGTTCTATTTATAGAGTAGACACTGTATTTCTATTGGGTGAGAACGAGGTGCAAGAGGTGTGATTAAGTTAGCAGTATGTCACCTACATTTTTAGGTGTATATGCTGGATACGTAACCAATAAGGTATTGAAAATGCAAAAAGACTTCTGGTGGCAGGAGAAAGAATAGAAACTGTCAAGTATGCTGATAATGGCTTCACTAGTAAAAATGGAGGAAGAAATCCAGGTATTCATGGAGAATATTTTTATGTGAATAAATGAAATGAACACTGGGAAGACCAAAGTGAAGAGAATGAGAAAAGATAGAGTCAAGATTAATATATCACTAAATGCAAGAGTACTGCAGCAAGATTAATCATTACAGCACTTGAGAAACTTGATAATGTGCAATAGAAGTTAGGAGGTTGTAGAGGTCCAGGGGAAATTGTACAGAATAAGTGGGACGCTGAATAGCCATGGGAGAGTGAAACATCTGTGGGCAGTCATAAACGTCCCCATTAATCTCAGACAGATTTCCGCCAAATGTTTGTATGGAGTGGGATCTCTTATTCCTCTTGAAAGAGAACAATCAGAAAGAATAAAAATATTTAGACTCTTTATAGAGAAGACTGGAGAAGTAGAATGGACCTGGAAAGAGCAATGAGCAATTGCTAAACAGGGTAAGAGAGAAGAGGTATTACATTATGATGGTATGGAAAAGGCTAACATCTTAGATGTGGTACATAATAGTTTCAAAATATTAAGGCTAAACTTTCCAGTGTAGGTAATTATGGAGGAAAAAGAAGAAGGAAGAAAAGGGAGAGGAATGCTGACAGATTAGTAGTGTTGGTGTAATACTGCAAGTGCAAGCGACCAGAATCTGCAAAGAGAGGATTTTGCCATAAATGGCGGAAATAATATCTAATCCTTGTTTTTGCGTCGTACTTTTACCAGAGGGTAGACTGTGTTTCCTCGTGTAAAACAACGACGAATGAAAATTAGCCCCGAAAAATTTGTTTGTGCTATGACTAACGTAGTGTTAGGCGAGTTCAAGGATGAGTCCAAATGGGCTAGTCAGATGAATGAACGTGCGAAAAGTGCTCGGGTGGATATCAGTTTCTCCTTACGTTTCATTAATCAGAACCAGACTGTCATGAATTTCGTGTGTTTTTGGCCATCCCATTAAAAGGAAGACTTGCATTATACGGATGAGAACGTAATCAGCAGCAGCTAACAGGTCTGAGGTCGCACGCCAGTTGATAAATGTTTCAACAAGAGGCGTGCGACGTTCTTCTTGGTCGGTGTTATCAGTTTCCTGCCTGCAGAAGCGTCACTAGAAGGTCATGCCAGCCAAGGCCTAGAAATTGAAAGTGGTGGACGTGGCAGCGTCGGGAGATGTTGATGCGCCATATCGCTTCTACACGACAACCAGAGGGCGCGGATCATTAACTGTGCAGACAGCTGCCCCAGACCACTCCGTCTCTTTCCTCCTGCCGTCGCCGTCTGTCCTCCTCGTCTACTACGTCACGCACTCAGATGTCTCTGGCGAGTTTTCGACGAACATTACTTTCAATGAATGTTTGACACATTATGTGATACACTCTAGGAGTCCTAGATGGGCATACGGAAGATATAGGACATCCAATATTATTCATATTATTCAGAATTTGAAAAATCACCGGAAAACTTGAATTCAAGGGATAAGGCATAGATAACATCCCATCGGAATTTCTAATGTCATTGGGAGTAATGGCAACCAATCGATTAGTAAAGTTGGTGTGTCGCGTCTATAACACAAGCGACGTAACACCAGAATTTCGGAAAAATATCATCCACATGATTCTGAAGATAGAAAACGACTACAGAATTAGCTCAACAGCTCACTTGTCTAAGATACTGAGAGAGTAATACAGATAGGAATGTTAAGGAAAAGTAAGGATATTTTAGATAGCGACGACTTTTCTGTAGGACGCGTAAATACACCAGAAATGGAATCCTGACACAGCACATTGGAAGAAGAAAATCAAGATTATCTCATAGCACTTGGCTATCTGGAGAAAGTGTTTTATAATGCAAAAGGTTCAAGATTTTAGGCAACAAGACAAAATGGGACTAAGTTACAAGGAAATTCGAGTGATATTTAAAGGAAAGATAAGTTCTAAAAACTACCGCACAGTTATATATCTAAGACAATGAATAGAATAATGTACAGAGGACTGGTAAATCGAACTAAGAATCTTTTAGATACCGATGAGTTGGCTGTAGGAAATGTAAAGCCACCAAATAGGAAGTCCTGGAATTGCGCTTGATATTGAAAGCTACAATGAAAGTTGCTATTGCAAAGTCATGAATGATAGTAATGATAATAATAATTATGCTTCTGCTGAGTCAAAGTTGATAATAAAAAGTTTAGATGATGGTAATAATATTAACTTTATTGCATTCGCTAAGTGAGAGCCGCCTGTTAAATAATTTAAAAGCTTTGGCATTATTGTAAGAACTTGTTAAATAATAATGAAAGTTGTTAACAAAAGCTATTATCAATTGCAGTTGCAGCTTATTAATAATATGTAGTCTGACTCTTCTTTGCTAACTTCTCAAACCAGTTTCCACGTGATCTGTGTAATATGATGGTTTGTTTTGTGTGTATAGGTCTGAGACTAATTCTGCACTTGACCTACAACTCGTAAATCTGACTGTTATGAAGTTGGTTAAAGTATACGTTGAAAATCAAAGAAAAACGTAAGTACCCATTAAAGTACATTCAGATCCTGAAATGAAATATGCATTTTGACCTCTGGTAAATTATGTTAAACATGACTTGAACAATATGATAAAAGATAGGTTCAGAAATAACTATTGAGAAGAATATGGAGGTACGACAATAATCGCTGAAATATTTCGCTCAACTGTTAACACTGTCCTTTTCTATGGCCTACCTGTGGGCAATGATAAGCTGCCAGTGCACCTATTCTCAAAATTACTGTAAGATAACACAAACTACGGAATTCTCGGAGATGCCATGCGAATTCACTAACTACCACACAAATATGGTCCACGTTTGTTGTCTTCAACGAAAAAGATTAATAGGTTTTTTTAGGTGAATGACCAAGTCGACACAAATGAATTAAGTTTGAAGTATAATCCCTTACCTAAGTGAAATCCATTATCACATAAGGCAAACGTAAGTAAGACAGTATGTTACACTTTTACCAATTATTTCTTACAAGTCTGTTAATTATATCTTTTCATTAAAACCATAAATGTAAAACTAAACTATCTTTACTTTATGGCCTTTCAAGGGGGGAATTCAGCAGATTCCTGCACCTAACGACAAACATGGATCACTACTACGCAACACAAAAGAACAAAGAAGACATAATATGACTGCAAGGACAAGAGCTCGTAATGTTCAATTTATACATAGAAGAAATAAAGACGAAAATGAAATAACCTCAGACCTGCTGCTGCTGCTGATTACGTTCTCATCCGTATAATGTTTCCTTTTAATGGGATGGCCAAAAACACACGAAATTCATGACAGTCTGGTTCTGGTGCAAGATAACCAATGGTAAGATTCGCCGTTGACATTACACCCGTCAGTGAACGTGAAGAAGAATAACAGAAACTGTTGATTGGAAGGAACAGCCTATTGATTACAAAATATGGACTGAGAGCAAACTGCAGAAAAACGTAGAAGTAGTGGAAATGAAAGCAGCGAGAAACTTAATATCAACATTGACAACCACGCCGTAGATGAAGAAATACGCTACTTTGGATGCAAAATAACTCGCGACGGAAACAGCAAGAATGACATGAAGAAAAGGAGACTGCTACAGGAAAACACAGCATTCATGGCCAAGAGTAGTGTATTGATATCAAACAATGGTCTCGATGAAGGGTAGAAATTACCAAATTTATGGAAGTAAGATATGGACAATAAGAAAATAGGAACACAATAGAATCGAAGTATTTGAGACGTGGTGTTAACAAAAGAATGTTGAAAATTAGGTGTACTGATAACGAATGAGGCTCTACGTAGAATCGAGGAATTAGGGGACTTACGGTACACATTGACAAGAGAAAGGGAGGGGATGACAATACACGTGTTGAGATATTATAGAATAACATCAGTGATACTAGACGGGGCTTACGTGGTAAAATCCTTTGGCGAAAACAAAGATTGAAATAGATTCAGGAAAGAATTGAGGGCGTAGGATACAAGTGCTACTCCGAAGAGCTCGCGCATGAAACAATCTTGTCCGGACAGGGCGTGAGGTGCGGAAGTGTAGAGTGTAAGATGTGTGCCGTAATCTCCATAGTCGTAATAGAGCACTGAATTACTTGTCTTTCAGAAACAGAGAATAACTGCTGCTGTGTCAACAAAGCAAGAGTATACGGGTGAAAACTGGCGTTTACTGCAGTTCTATTTTGTGCACGTTCGCTAACGGTTATCTTGGCAGGAACTATCATTTCTGATATGTATGAGATACAATACAAAGATACTGCCCCATTCTTCAATTGGGAGATATTTGGTGAACAGAGCTAAAACCTTTATGAAGATATATGTACCTCGTATTCTGAAAATGTAGTTTCAGGACATGAGAAGAGAATGTTCACGTGTCTTTGACTCACCGTTTGCCTCTGTCACAACATTCTAGTGGCGTAATCGTGCTGGCCAGCTGCTTCTTTATTCTCTGCAGGCTGCTTCAGGAGTCTTTCCCTTACTCTGTACTCTTTAGTGGTGTCTTCCGCAGCCCTTTCAGTTTCAACTAGTCACTGACGATCTATGGCAGTTAGAGCAGCTATCATATTATTTCCTAGTTGGATGCCTAATTTGTCAATTACTTTTGTCCTGCTAGTTATACCTTTCAGGCCCTGCACGCACAATTGTGCGGTTCTGATTTTCCTCGCTTTATTTCTTTGTGATTCACGATAGGAAGTTCGGGCCTGCACCAGACAATAGTGGATAGACTATGGTAACGTGCGCAACGTGTTTTAGTTCCATGTTTCCACACTGGGTGATACCAGTAGTTGTCAAAGTGCAAACTTCCAGTGCACTTACAATGGCGGCAAAAAGACTTGTTGACACGGTGCTGATATCCTTGTTTTGACATGTGAAACTATCATATCTGAGAGTCAGTTGATTTTATATGATCCTGTGATGTTATTATGTCACTTCCTTGAAAGGCGTGTTACTGTGAGATGGTGCAGATCATACAAATTTGTAATGAAGCCACAAAATAGACAATTATGTGAGTACAAAATTTTTGAAAATAAATTTCTTTCCTTTTTTGAAATCCAATTACTGTATTATTTTGTGTCATAAACATCCCTCTCTACATTCATTTCACAACCCCTACAACCATGGGCCTGAAAGGGTTAGATCAACATTGAAACAGATAACAGCATCCATCACACCTGTTTTGAGTACTGTCCATCCAAAAAACACTATTTTCTGTAATCGTTGCCACACGAAGCTGTTGATACTCTCATTAGAATTTCGTGTACAACCATGTAGACATTTGCTAAGTAATTTTTTATCTGCAAGGTCCCTGTGTATTGACTTTACTGACTTATGTACAAGACAGTGATATCTTTATCACATTTATACCATATGTTTTTGTAACATATCTTTTGTTATTCCAATATGATATTGTTTGTTTTGAATTAATGTAATGTCAGACTTCGCCAACTTGTATTACTAAATAACTTTGTTACTGGTGGGGGAGTAGTGTACAGGGCAGTGATATAACTGTGTAAATAACTTCGTTGCAAATATTAACATGATATCTCTAAGTTCTGTGTGTGTTCAGTTATTTTGTAAATAACAAAAAGAGTGTTCGTAAAAAAGCCAAATAAAAATTGTAATAAATGTTCTACAGCGGATATTTCATAATTTTAGTAAATATATCCGTCACGTCAGTAATACTTAGCAGGCATAGAAAGTCTATTGTGATATTCTCTGGAAGCGTCAGAGTGGCCAGTGTGCAGACATTTGTTCAAAGAGCGCTTAAGACTATATAAAAGTAAATAAACCATACATGAAAAAGGGAGATATTTGTCTTTGAGATGGAGCCATTTTTTTCTGTCATTTTCACATCCAGGTCCCCTTAAGCAGTAATTAAGTGTTGCAATAATGTAATTTTCGACGGAAGAATGCTAATAAAATCAGGCTGCCAAAGGCAAGTAGTAGATTTTATAATCGTCCTGAAAGTGTTCTACTAATACAGGAGGAATAAGTGCGTGAATGTGCGCTCGCGTATGTGTTCGTGTGTGCGTGTGCGAGCGGGTGTGTCAAGAGATTTGCCTATATAGTCCATAGCAATCCAAAGGCCTCATATCACAGGTTCTGTCTCCACCACTGCATACTTAACGCTTATAATGAGTCAGCTCAATAATGCCTAGGACCTTACTAAAGAAGTAGAAGGGAAGAATAAGTGCACAGTTCATGTCGTCATCTCTCTCTCTCTCTCTCTCCATGTGGAAAACTGCTGCAAAGGCGTAGAGTCAGCAATGATTATCAAAATGGAACAGAGGAAACACACACCGTTATCCAAATGACATTATTTTCATAAATATTTTTGATCGTTTAAGAAGGTCTTATTTATGGTACCATGGCCATTGACGCAATCGTTTGACCAAACTTTGTCGTGGATTCTGCTTGCTTTAAGTAGCCTGTATCAACGTTTGCAAGAAATCCTCCTTTTTTTTCTGACTGCTATTTTGACAATTTTTTGGTTGGTTTAACTGCATTGTCAGTTTTTAGAATATATCGATATTTATGTCTCGCGTAACGTAGCTTTCTGGGTTTTTATAGATACTTTTTTTAACCTCCAGCACTTTAAAGCTCTCCTTACTCGTTCCCTATACGATCAATCTTGTTGGAAATGCTTCCTGCTTAAGCCAAACAGGCCACAGATTTAGGTTCCACTTCATGTCGTGACCCGTTAAACAGTAGGCTGATAGCGCAACGCATATTTTATCTGCCTCTCACTATAACCATTCTTATTAAAGGTGACTTAGAGATGGGACAGCTCAGCTGCCAAACTTTCAGGGTCTGAAATGATATGAGCCCTGTGAACCAAGTGAGAAGTACTCCTTCACGCCGAGGTGGATGGTGATGACTATCATGTCGCAGATAGAAATCAGTGCGAGTAGGCTTCCTATAATCAGCATGTCCCAGTGTGCCATCAGCCTTCCTTCTGACGAACTCATCCAGGAAGGGAAGATAGCCATTCTTTACCATCTCCATAGTGAACTGAATATTCGGGTGGATTGAATTTAGGTGCTCAAAAATAAAATAAAATAAAATAAAATAAAATAAAATAAAAACCCTACCTTAAGGGCAAATGTGAAAAGTGCCGTATACATATCTGAAGAAACACGCAGGTTCCAGGGTCGCTGACTGCAGCACAGTCCTAGAAATCCTCCATAAACAAATAATTGGTCACGGGCTTCCCATTGCAACTCCACCATTTTTTTTGTTCTTAGTACTGGCCATATGCTTGCACATTGCTTCTTGAGTGCAGATGTGCCTTGAAAATGACAGGTGTGCTCCTGTGGAAATATCCGCGGTTGATGACGACGTCACCCAGCAGCATACGCTTGAAAATTGTTGAAAATTCATTACGCCAGCAAAAAGTAAGATTTCAGTTTGTATCAAGTTTGAATCTAATGAGAGTCCATGTGAAAAAGATGAAAATAAAATATAACAAGCAAGTTCTTGCTATGTAGCGAAATGAGGCAGTTTCAGGGATACTACATTGTGTGGAACTAACTTTTGTTACGATTTTTTTTCCAGCGATGGAAATGCAAAGAAGTGGTACAAAAATATCGCTGTACAATTTGAAGCCGAGGCAGAGAGAGACTAAGTCGACGTATTTTATTCGGCCGTTAATCTGCCCCTCCGTATTACGGGCGTCTATGCGAGAAACGTTCATTGTGTTACTTTTACAACTACATAAATTTACGCTACCTCGCCTGTTAACAGGCCACACGTAACACTAAACTCAACGCTCGAAAAAGCGACACTATCTCGTCCATTAAGCGACCCGAGATCGAAGAAAAGGAACGCGATAGGGGAACCGGCGTTTTTCCTCGCGCCGTTCGACCTCTCCGTCGTCAGGTGCGAGCGTGAATTTGAATAGAAAATTGTTTCTTATCTGAGTGGCGGCGAGGCCGCGCGCGGATGTGCGTTAGCTTATCCGGGGGCCTAGCAGGGCCGGGCGCGGGGCGCGAGCGGGCTGCACTTAAGGCGGATGACAGCGCAGAAACAGAAGGCGACACGGCCGCGGGGGACACGCCCGATAAGGAGTGTGCGCCGAGTTGCCAGTCATGCCGCCGCGCCGCGGCGCCGACAAACGCGCAATTAAGAGGGCGCTTTTTGGCAGCTGCCGCCCGATTGGTCCACTTCCGCCCGCGCCACCGGGCCCGCCTTTTATAACCTCCTTAATTGCGACGATGCTACCCCCCCGGCTCCTTCGCTAGATATGTGCGGCCGATACGCCGCGACGCGATGCATTATTCATGGCCACAATTGATTCGGGTGGCTTTTATGTGTTGTTTATATAGGCGGCCGGTCGTTACTGGCCCGAGTGTGTTTCTCTGTACGCAAATGAGGAGCGCGGGCGCCCGCGAGCGCCAGCGGACGCCATTGTGATCGACCGGCGCGGACAATGCTGCGGCTGCGGGCCTAACGAAGGCGGCCGCCACCTGCGCCCGGGGGGGGGGGGGAGGGAGGGGGGTTGCCATGGCCGCCATTGGGTCTCGCCAAGTCGCCTGCCGTCCTCTTATGGGCCACGGTTCGTGAAATTTCTACAGTCTGATAGAGAAAAGATATAGAAATTTCGACTTCTTCATTTATTCCGAAGGCCATCCTGGTGAATAACACTGGCAGCCATCCGCGGACATCTACAGACGTACTCCGCAACCCACCCGAAGTTCCGTGGCGGAGAGTACTGACAAGGAAAGTACATGGGCTCGAACAAACATATTTGTATGAACGTTTGCTTACAGGATCTCTACGTACACCTCAATGTGCTCTAGATAGCACTGAAGATGTAATTTAAGACGCCATACGCAATCCAGAAATCTTAACTGGCGTACATGTTCTCTAGCGAATTGTCATCAAAAGCCGTCATGATAGTTGCAACTTTACCGGCCGCGGTGGCCGAGGGGATTGAGGCGCTTCAGTCACGGTCTGCACGGCCACTACGCTCGGGGGTTCGAATCCCCCCTCGGGCATGGATATTTGTCCATCCTTAGTCGTAAGTAGTTCATAAGTAGTTTGTAAGTTTAGGGACTGATGACCCCGTAGTTAAGTCCCTTAACCTTAACAAACATTTTTCTTTACATAGTTGCAACTTTAACCTTCTTCCCGGAAGACTGTTGGTATTCACTGCCACTGCTTCCATCGCCTCTTCTCGCACTTACCGTAGCACTACCGCTTGCAGTGAGTTGTTCGTCATTATCATCCCTATCATCATCATCATGTGTTAGTGTTACAACAGTATCTAACTTATGCTAATATTTCTGTACCATAACAGATACGAGAAAGCATGCGAATGATTCATCTTCTACACTAATACCATCCTCACGATGAAGGGTTCTTCGTAACTTCATCTCAATCAATTGCAATACATTAGCACGATTGATTACCACTCGCCACCCAATCTGACGCTTCGCCACACAAATAACGTCAAAAAATGCAACTTCGGAGGCACACTGCACCGTCCCTACTGGCGAACCGACAGGTCAAACTGCAATGTGGGAAGGCACACGCAGAGTCCTCTAACGGACGACTGCAGAGTTTTGCAGATGCGGGAGTATCACTAGTGCAATAAGGGACCTTTACATTATCTCTCATACGATTTCGTTGTAAATGTGTTTGTTCGAGCCCAAGTACTTTCCTTGTCAGTACCAATTCAGTGGCGGATCCAAGGGGAGGGTCACGGGGGTCATGACCCTCCCAAAAAGTATTTTTCTTCTTTTGCAGAACCATTTTTGTTTTTACATACGAAATTTGTACAAAAATCTACTGGAATACATTTTTTTAAAACAGTTTCATTTACTTTTTACATTGCATTAACCACTTCAAATATCCTAAGTTATTATTCGTTTATGAGAAAGCCTTTTCGAACGTCCCCTCCCCCCCCCCATTCCATATAGGCGACTGAAATAATCAGCATTATTTATTTATTTAGCGTATGGCAATACCGATGAACTGCAACTAACAATCTTGTGTTCGTTTGATTTTACAAAATTAAAAAAAAAAAAATACATTAACTGCATGATTTTACAAACTACAAATTAATACCTATGTTTTCTGTCAATTCAATGGCTGCCTCTGTCACTTCAAAGAAATCTTTTAGATTTCCTTGATACGCTCATCTGCAACAGCGTGTAAAATGTGGTTGATTGTCTGGTGCTCGTTTCCACAGTCACACTGGGACGATGAAGCCTTTCCCCAACGGTGGAGGTTTTCAGCACAGACGCCATGGCCTGTGCGGATCCTATAAGTCTTTTCCAGGCACCATGTGGTAATTACATTCCAGCTGGTCTTGCTTCAGGTCTTTGGAGGGTCTGATATTTCTCACGGGCAACATTGTTCCACATTTCTGTCCACTTTCTTTTAATGTTGAATCTAGTTGTTTGTAGTGATTCTGCCAATAAAATGGATGGTTACCTACATTTTAGACGACTCATTCGGAGAGCAGGCACATCATAGTGGATCATAGCATTCTTCTTCATAATAATATTGTGTAGCAACAGTTAGCACTTCATATTTCAGTCATCGTGTTAATCACACTTACATTTCACACTGTACAAATTATGTGGAACCTTGTTTTTCAAAGACCGCTTTTTTATCTACCACAATTACCGGTTTCGACTAAGCTTGCAATCGTGTGGGGTTGTCAAATACACAAAATTGCATACTCATATATAAAACCCAATCATGGCCCCCCACAACATGTCGTCATCAAAGATGCTATTATACTTCTTAAATTTACTGCATGACAGCTTTAATTTGCAAAGGTTTGGACACATATTTTACAAAAATAGTTTCTTTTAAATAATTGCAATTAATTATTATTCTGAAAAGATGTGAATTTTTTGCCAACAGGATGTTAAACCCCAACGTTCCTTCCTTCAATTTGTCAGCTGTTTCTTAGCTTAAACAAATTATTCAGTACTATAACTGTTATAATACATTAAAATAACACATATTATGGAAAAATAAATTTCAAATTATTATAGTAAAATTCTTAATTTTTCCGTCATTAAAAATGTACACACATATATATAATACGTTGAATATGAGATTATCACCAAGGTATATTTTTCATGTAGGATGGGGGGACGCTCCTCTCAGCCCCTGAGTACCACTTACTTGCTTTCCTCTTCCACTCTCATATAGAGGGAGGAAAAAACGAATGCTTGTATGCATCCGTACGAACCCTGCTCTCTCAGAATCGTCCTCCAGTCCACTTCAAATTCCGGTCCTCTTAATTTCCTCAACGGTGTTTACCCAAAAAAAACGTCGCTTTCCCTCCAGCGACTCGCATCTGAATTCCCGGAGTATTTCAGTAACATTCGCGTACTGATTGAATCTACTAGTTATAACGCTAGCCTCCTGCCTGTGAACTGCTTCCATATCTTCATTTACATCGATCTGATGGAGATTCCAAATATTTGAGGAGTACTCAAGACGGGGTCATACAAGCGTTTTATACGCGGTCTCCTGTACACTTTCCCAAAATTCTCGCAATAAACCGAAGTCGACCATTCGCCTCACCGACGACTGTCCTTAAATGCTCGTTCCAATTTCATATTGCTGTGCAGTTTTACGCCTAGGTATTTCATTGACGCTACTTTGTCATGATGCACACTACCAATGCTGCAATCGAACATTGCGGAATTGATTCTCCTACTAATCTGCATCGGCTCTGTGCGTCCTCAGCTTGTGAGGACTGTGACGCCCTCAACACGCGGGAACCTGTGCCGGCCGTTTCGCAGGTGGATCTCTGCCGCAGCATGGTCGCATTGATCAGTAAGACAACCCAGATGTCTCTTCAGGTGGGCTGGGTCCTGTCCCTTGACATCAAACGTACACCGCGAATCACAAGGAATGCCACCTTGTGGCTCCTTGGACACAGTTTCCGCTGTCATTCGGCTGAAGACAAAAACAGTTACTCCTTACCTAGCATACGTCTGGAAACAATACCTACAGGTACAAAGAACTCGTCACTACCAGAACAAGTTCGCCACAGTTGTTCCTGCCACAATGATGCATGAACACCAAAACCAAAAGATGTTCAGCGTTTGAAACTGAAATTGCCAGTAACTCTCCACTTTTTTTGGGGGGGGGGGGCGGGGGTGTACTCTTGTTCCTTTTGCACGTTTATTTTAACAGTTGACGTAATCATCTGTTTATTGACCCCCCCCCTCCCCCCCCCCCCCCCCCCCCCCCGATTTCCAATTACTCGTTTACTTATTGTCGAATGGGAGCCGTGTCTCAGTCTAACTGAATTCAGTGGAATAATCTAAATTCGTATTATGTTCTGACACCAGAGTCTTTCACTTATAGGGAGTCCTGTTCTGTTGATTTTCCAATGATGTGTGTTATAATCTGTTACAGGGGCGGTAAGAGACCCGCCTTCCCCCCTGCCAAGATAGGAGGCCGCATGTATTGGACAGTTCTGTAGATGGATTGGGTCTCGTGGATGTGCCGTGCAAGTGTGCAACATTACTCACACACAGTAAGACTACGACGCAGGCGACCAACCCATAGGTTTGGGCAGCGATGATATTAGAACTCAACTGGCCACAGTCTGACAGGGCCGACCGTTGGTATCACCTTCAAGATATCCTTAATTTGGGATTACTAAATAGAAGCTACGTTCTCCGGACAACGAACGATCGACATCACGCAGCGAGACTGTCGTGACAAACTTCAATGGCGCCTACCGGTCCACAAACTGGAGGTTTGACACCCAAAAGTCAATTGGCGGCGGGTGTGGGAGAATTTTTTTAACCCCCTCCTGCTGATGAAGGACTGTGGGTTATCGCGTCGATTGGTCAACAACGTCATCAAGAGCAATCAGCGACTAACTGACAAACATTTCATTCATTCGCCAAGCTGTACACCCATGAGCAAAGGTTCCAGTGTCTTCGTGTATCAGTTGTGTGGGAGCTTTGTCGAGGAATGGTAGCCCTTAGTAACGGAACCACCCCGATGAGTGTGACTGTGAAGTGGTTAATTCTGCGGGATATGAAACTGCCCCACGAACCAAGCAACGGCACTGTTGTGGTTATGGGGACACTCTGAATTTATATCACCTGCGCCTGAGGGACGAGGCAGGATGGTTCCATAACGTTCATTTGTTGCGTGCGTTTTCGCTATTGGAGACCCTCGGCAACGTTGATACGTATTTATGTAGGGCAACATGGAGCAGAATTGAAGTTTATGTTGTGGTGGGAGACGTTCTTTAAGACAGTCCGTGATAGGCGATAGTCATTAGGTCGTGGTGGCTTAGTGGTTATAGCATTTTCCTAGTAACCAGGAGGCCCGGCTTCGAATCTCATTCTCTTCTTCAATTTAATATCGTAAAGAAGTGTTCGCAGCGGCCATGGAATCCTGGCGTCGTAATTCTGAAAATTTTTTTCAGCTGCAGCGAGTTAGGCCGAGAAGTGATTGACGTTTACCAGTTTGCGTGAAAAAAAAATTATATAATAAAAACACACAAAATAAGAAAATGGTTATGTTATAACTTGAACGCACCTCTTATAAACAAAGTAATACAAGCCTGTTGAAATAGTAGTGTGGAAAGTCCGAGAACAAGATGGTGAAGCCGAACAGAATATTGTTCGCCGATGTCATAATTGCATTGTGGTTGATGCCCGTCACTTCCTGCACACTTTCTAAGATACAGTTCAAATAGAACATGTATTTTGTCACTGTTGGTATTTGCAGTTTACTGATATAAATAAAAAAGTAGACATAAATGTGATTGTATTCCAGTGGTCTTCTTAAGCCGGCTTCAGCGAACTCATGTTCCCTACCTCAAATTGCTCTTGGTAAAACCCCCTGAGCATTATTTTGTCCCCTTTCCCGTTACTCGCGCTGTTTAGAGAGCCGTTTACCGGGTATGACGGCCCCTGTTCGGATTCCGCTGGCGGCTTAACGTCTTGGACCGGTGTGCCAGCAAGCCTGGATGTGGATTGTAGGCGGTTTCCTACATCCTGATAGGTGAATATCGGGCTGGTACCTAAGTACCACCTCAGTTACACCATTCGAAAACATTTAGCAAAACGTCCGAAAATTTTCACATGCATAACACTGTATGCGGATAGTAGTACACGTGTTTTCTATCGCGATGTGGTGGAAATTGGGGGGGGGGGGGGGGGGGGGTAGGGGAAGGGAGGGGGGGCGGCCGCGGTGGCCGAGGAGACTGAGGCGCTTCAGTCACGGTCTGCACGGCCACTACGGTCGGGGGTTCGAATCCCCCCTCGGGCATGGATATTTGTGCCGTCCTAGTTTGTAAGTAGTTCATAAGTAGTTTGTAAGTTTAGGGACTGATGACCCCGTAGTTGAGTCCCATAAGCTTTACAAACATTTGAACATTTTGGAGGGGGGGGGGGAGGTGACAGGAAGAACATGCGGACACCCTCTGCCATGTACTTCAATCTGACTTACAAAGTATTTATGTAGATGTAGAACATTTGGAAGTGCTTCCTTTTTTTTTTTTTTTTTTTTTTTTTTAATATTACATTCATGGTGACAAATTACAGTGTTCTAATAATTTTGACGAAATTATTCACAATTCCTATTTTTTAACAGCTACACTGTAGTAGGCGTAGATGTTTTACCAAATGATGACACATGAAAATTTGTGCCTGGCCGGGACTCGAACCCGGCTTTCTGCCACACTGACTACGTGTATGAGAGTCAATTACATTCATCGCTTAACACTCGCAGCCTGTACTGTACTTCTGCACCAGGGAGAATGAAAACAACGAGGCATAAACTAACGTTGTTGTTGTAATTGCCTCGCTTTGGATTTTCGAATATTACATTCATGGTGACAAATTACAGTGGTCTAATAATTTTGACTAAATTATTCTCAGTTGCGATTTTTTAACAGCTACACTGTATTAGGCGTAGTTTTTTTAATGTATATGTTCTTGTGGAATTATCTTGGAAAATAAAATCTTTGAAGAAAGGATATAGGTCCACCAATAGTACGCAGAAGGCAGAGTTGTCCAGTGTTTATAAGTAACGTTGTGCCGAACTGAGTAAGCAGTATTTATTTAATGTCCAGCCGATTCAACCTTAATTCTAACTTAGCTAAAACAGTTTCAGTGGGTATTTCCAGGGTCTTTCTGTGTCCTGCTGTCTTCTGCCAAATGAAGCACTCCTTGCTAGAACTGCCTTTTTACATCTTCATTTCTTTTTCTTGCGATATGTCCTGCATATGTTCATTTTAGAGCCTTATCCGTTCACTATACCATGCACCTGTTCTAACATTTACGTCTTTATTTCTTTGCCGATTTTAACGTTACATTGGAAAATCTTTCCACTGCTCCCTGAGGTGTTAATGGTTTTCCTTTGAAAAATTATTTAAAATCCAGGTTTCACAGCTATATGTTAGTAACGGAGGAACACATTGATCAAAACCCTCTTTTTTATTTTTGTTGCCGCATTACACTTACGAGCGGTTCCATTTTTTCCATAAACGGTAAAGCCTAGCTTGATTTGGCGTAATATTCAGGTTTTGATTTCCTTGGAGATTAATTGTCCCGCCTAAACGTATTTGTTAATATCTTGTTAAACATAATATTTGTTTCACAGATTCATCTCGGGGCCTGCTATTTCGCAAATATCTGCTGTGTCCTTTACAGGAAATGTTAATTCTACTATACTGTTCGTTAGGACTACTATATCGTCTGAAGATCTCATGTTAGTGAGTCATTTTCCATTTATTACAACTCCCACGGGGCTCTTAGGGGCATAGCTGCTACATAGAGAGAGAAATCTAGGGTGCACTCCGTGTACATACCGGGTGGGGTCATTCCAGATGTGCAGTGGGTATTTCCAGAAGCCATGAAGAGCAGCTACTTGCAGCTGGTGGTTTATGTCGGTGCCAATGAAGTGTCTCACTTTGAAGTGGAAGAGATTCTCTTCGGTTTTGGGCTACTATCTGAAGTCTTCTTTCTAAAACGAAGGCATAGTTAAAGGGACTAACTGCGGACGTCTGGTACAGAGTCAAGTGGTGGGGTTTGATTCAGAAGCTCAGACGGTTCTACGACGTGTAGGCTGCAGATTTCTCGACTTGTTCCATCGATTGGTGTGGGTCCGGGTTCCGCTGAATAGGTCAGGAGTCCACTACCCCGCAGAAAGCAGCTACACGGGTAGTCCAGCTGTGTGGCGTGGACTGCGCATTTTATAAGTTATAGAGTCTCGCGGGAACACATAAAAAGGATTTAAAAGTGTGCAGGTTACAGATAGGACGATCCAATGATCTAACAATAGTAAATTATCGTAGCTGTGTGGCGGAAGTACCAGAGCCCGAAGCGATTTATCGAGTAGCTGAATCGAAGTACAAAGTCCCTGTGAGTTTGTATGGGCTGAGGTCACACAACCTGAAGAAACTAACAATCGGTTCTTTCCACCGACCCCCTGACTCCTACGATACGACAGCAGAAAATTTCAAAGAAAGCTTTAATGAAATTTAGGAATGGTACACAAAGCATTAAATTGAAATTGGTGGCGACTTTAACTTACCTTTGATATGTTAGCAAAAATACACGTTCAAAAACCGAGGAAAGCAAAAGGAAAGAAAAGAAAAAATCGTCCAAAATTCTACCCGAACGAATTCTCCCTATACTATCTGGAGCGATTAGTTCATGAACTCGCCAGAATAGCAAACGTTGTGTAAACATACTTGCCCTGGTATCAACAAGTAATCCGGAGCTGTTAAAGAGTTTAAAACAGACACAGGAATTAGAGAACACGGAGTTCTCATAGAGAGACTGAATATCAAAGTTACCAAATCCACCAAAATTAAAATTTATCTATTAAAAAAAGCAGATAAAAATTTGCTTAAGGCTTTGATTTTACTTACATTCAAAGAAATAATATTGATACGAATTGAGAGATTTGTACCAAATAAATACACAAAAAATGGTTAGATTAATCTTGCAAAACCAAAGAGTAGGCCTATACACGCGAAATTTAAACAGACACGAAATCCCCAAGACTGGAAAAATTTTACAGATACTCGAAATTTAGGGCAATCTTCAACGCGAGAAGCATATAATAGTTACAACAACAAAATTCTGTTTGGTAACTTTATAGAAAAGCCAAAGAAAGGTTGGTCATTTGTAAAGTATAATAGCAGCAAAAATAAATAAACAAGTAAATAAATAAAAATAAAAACAATAAATAAATAAACCAATACCTTTACTACCTTGTGATTCTATTGATGACAGTGCTGATAAATCAGAACTGTTAAACACGACTTTTTGAGCTTCCTTTACGAAAGAGACAAAGTAAACACTCCAGAATTCGAATCAAAAACAGCTGCCAGCATCCGCGATTTCGAAGTAGATACCCTTGGAGTAATAAAGCAACTTAATGACTTAACAAAAACAAGTCTTCCTGTCCAGATTGTGTACTAATTTATTACGTTCCTTTCAGAGTATGCTGATGTCATAGCTTCATACCCAGTTATCATAGGTACCCGCTCGCGCAGCGTAAGATCCACACCCAAAGATTGGAATGTTGGACATGTCACTCCAATATTAAAGGAAGGCAATATGAGTAATCCGAAAAATTACAGGCTTATATCATTGACGTCGGTTTTTTCGAACATTTTGAGTTATCTCGAAGAGAACAATCAATATACCTATAAGCAAAACGGTTTCAGAAAGTATAGTTCTTTACTCAAATGAGGTGATGAGTGCTAAAGAGAAAAGCTCTCAAATCGATTCTATTTTTCTAGATTTTCTCAAGACTTTTGACAATGTATCCTACAAGCGGCTTCTAATAAATAATATAATAAATTATTATTTGTTACACTGTAATATGATGTTTATTACGATCTCACAATGAAGTTATTTCTTTCCTTCATCAACTTCAGATAATTCTGCGAATACAGTAAGTTACTTACTTATAAAATATCATTGTTGATACTGTTGGCAGGTAGTGATGTTTATTTTGGAAGATGTTCCAGTTGTTTCTTTATTATTAGCTGTATCTATGCTCCCTTATATATATATATATATATATATATATATATATATATATATATATATATATATATATATATATATTCGATAGCCCGCAGCAGCACTTCAAAGATATTGTTCAGTAACGACATAAATGGTAATGTCTGTGGGTTAGTGTTGTCTTTGTATGTCGAAATTTTACATTGGATTTGGTGCTATTTTATCATTGGTGAGTTTAAGAGTTTACCTACTAACCAGATAATTTATACTTTAAATGTCTGTGGACTATTTATTATCTTCGTGTACGGAAGATTTACGTTGATTTTTTTTTTTTTTTTTTTTTTTTTTTTTTATCTTTAGTGTTTTTATCTCTTTTCATGTCTGTCTATAATTACAATAAAAATTTTCCCAAGTATTCTTTTATATTTAAGGTCTGTTTGTCGTTATAGTTGTTGTGTATATGTGAAAATATTTCGATTTCTTCAAGAATAGTCGTTATTGAACCTTTCTGTATAAAGTGTAAGTTACGTGCTTCGTCTATTGGGTTCACTTCGTGTTTTTCAGTGACAAGGTGTTGATAACGCGTATGTGGATTATTTTTGCTGTTTCTGGTACGTTCCTTGTACCTTGTGCTACAATGTCTACCAGTTTGGCATACATATGATTTGTGGCATATGCCACACGTAATTTTGTAGATTCCAGGGTTGTTGTACATTAGTGCGTGTGTGTATTTCCTTTGTGCATTTTATGGTTTATACTGTGCCCCGTTTTGGTAGCTCACTCACCGATCCTACATATTTACTGACTGAGCTGTCATAAATAGCTGTGAAAACACGAAAAATGAAAAAAAAAAAAAAAAAAATAGGAATTTGTCTGATATATATAAGAACGAAACTAAATGTGTTCACTTTTAACAGCAATAAAATAGTCAAACTATCATGACAGAAAATAAGACAACGACGTTTGAAGGAAGTAAAGAGTAATAAACCTTAAGATGACAATTGTGTTGAAACAGGTCTGTCGTAATCAATAAACAATTTCGTCATATAGCAGCGACTTTGATACAGCAAAGTTTCTTACAAAGTCGTTATATGACATATGACTCAGCGGGCACAGATGAATACAAAACGTTTTATATTACGTCAATTTTATGGCATTTACATTATATCGCTTTATATCTGGTTTTATTTTCTTCGTCGCTTAGTATTAAGTCAATAGTTATATTAATTTTCACCTCTGGTTTTAGCTGTAACTTCTCTGGCTGTTTGGGTAACTTCCATTGGTCGTCACATTTTTGTTATTTATTTTATTTTATTTCATCTTGTTTTATTTTATTTTATTTTATTATTATTTATTTATTTATTTATTTATTTTTGCAGTTTTTATTACCGTTTCCGTTGGTTCTTCTTCTCCTTACTCTTCTAGTCTTACCCCAAAATGTTCTCTCGTATTCTTTTTGTTTTTCGCTTAATTTAGACTAGTTGATATGCTCTTTCTTCACTGCGATTGCTTCTTTCTTTCTCGATGGATGTTTGTGTCTACTTTGGCTCTTACCAGTCTGTGGTCGCTAGAATTTTTTAATCTGTTTGAAATGTAAGAATTGAAAAGGAAGAAAATTGCAAAGTAGTCGAGACAACCGAAAATAAAGAAACGATTGCCTAGTAATAGCATTTTATCCTCTTCAAGATGACTGCTAGACGAAGTTAACTGAAAAGCTGCTCCTCTCGCTTGATCAATAAACATGCGGAATATCGCAAAGAGCTGTTGCAGAGGTAGGAAAGCTTATATGGGCAGTTGTTAAGTCTACAGACGAAGAAACAGCACAACACATCTTTCATCTTCGCGTATTACCTTAGTTGAAGGGGGGAAAAGAAAAAAAAAAACTGCTAGAGACTTCTGCATTTACAAGATGAAAGTGTGCGACTGGATAAGAGCGGCCAGTGCGTACCTCGTAACTGCTGGAGTTCAGACAGTCCGAAGGCATTAGTAACTTAAGCGCCCCGCCTGAAGGCGATGAGAGGCACTAATTGAGTAGTCCTGATCCACACTGACGTGTTTACGTACCTTCTTCGTTCATCTGTCATCTCCTCATGATTTAAGGTCTGACCACGTCACGTCTGACCTCTTTAGGGCTCGGAGGCCGTAAGCTATTTTCATGTATGCGCTGACAAGTACTAATGGGGCAGAGTTAATTTCTCAGGTTTTACGTACGAGTCTCGTGTAGAAAGCTGTCTGACGCAACATTTAGTCCCCACGTGTGCCGGAAGACACAGAAGGGTTGAAATATTTTCTGGAAACCTAGTGAAGCTGCTAGCTCGCAAATCATCAGTCACTACAACTGTCTCTTCAGTAAATGAGACTATGATAAAAAGTCTCGACGACGCGTTAGTTTGATTGGACGAAAACATAAAAAGAAGCTGTCCAAAGCCTTGTTCTAAATAAGTATTCAGTATTAGATACGAGATAAATTAAAAAAAAAAAAAAAATGTTTCATCGCCTGGGTTCCAAAGTATCAGAAAACTCAGGTTGAATGTGTAAAATTGCATAAAGAATAAAGTTCCTCAGATTTTCCATAGATGTCACGCAACGAGGCCAACGGCGGTGCTGCAGTGGATACACCGGTTCCCATTAGTTCACCGAATTTAAACACTGTCGGGCCGGGCTAGCACTTGGATGGGTAACCACCCGGGGCTGCTGAGCGCTGTTGGCAAGCGGGATGCACGCAGTCCTTGAGAGGCCAATAGAGGAGTTACTTGATTGAGAAGGGGCTGACCACATCCCCCTCTATACCGCATCGGGTGACGCCTTCGGACGGAGGATGACACGGCGGCCGGTCGGTATCCGATGAGTTTTTCGATGCCTGTATGGGGCGGAGTTTAGTTTAATCACTCAAGCCGCACTAAGTGTAAACAACTACGCAGGATCAGTGCCAGTGCGACGAAGCAGGTAAGGTGGCTGATTAATTCCAGTCATAACACCAAGAAGGAGGTCCAGTGTTTGTGTTGGATGTAGATCTGCGATGCCTAGAAGTTCAATTCGAAGTTTGAACGTATCCACATGACTAGTTTGTGGCAGGAGGGACTTTCACGAAGGGAAGTTTCCAGACGTCTGACTGCTGTTCGGACGTGAAGGAGATTCAGAGATGCGGAAACATTCGGTGACTTGCCTTGCTATGGTCGTTCAAAGGCTACAACATCTGCTGATGGCTTCTGCTTACGGATTACATGTGACCAGTACTTTGCAGCCGTTCTACAATGGCCGAGAGTTCTGAGCCGTCTTGCTGCGCGTGCGCGGCTGCTCACCGTCGGAGGTTCAAGTCCTCCCTCGGGCATGGGTGTGTGTGTGTGTGTTGTCCTTAGGATAAGTTACTGTAGTTTCTAAACCTAGGGACATAACCGCAGCAATTAAGTCCTTTAGATTTACAAACAAGTAGCTTGTTAAGTTTTCTATGTAAAATCTCGGGCAGTAGAGATCTGTGAATGCAAGTTAAAACGCTCACTGCTGCTCTAAATTACTTTACGAGGGACCACAGTACTTGCGCAACGGAAATTTATTTAACTGCTCGCCCCTTAAGGGTGCAGCCAACGTTCTAACAAATACAAAATTAATGTTAAAAAAAGGAATAGATAATTAAACATGGGATGGGGATCATGAAATAATAAAGCAGAGGTGTGATACTTTGAATCATTATCTATTCAATAAAATGAACAAGCAAATAAATGTGGGAAGATCATATTAAGCACACACCTTGTACAAAAGTGAATGAAATCATGAAGTTACTGCCCATAATAAGATTGTTTCTGTCCTTTATGATTATGGAGGTAATGTAGGAGAAAATTTCCAAACACACAGTACATAAAGGAAAGCACATTATTTAACTCACATACATGTGCATAATCCTTGCGACACATTACTCCTGTGGCAACACTTCATAGCAGTGGCGAAACAAAGCATCGGCGGCGTTTTGACATGATGGCGGATGTCTTCAAGCACAAATTAAAATCAACTATGCATCAAATGAACTCATGTGCAGGGAAGCAGCGGCATACTATCCTTAAGTACCACATGGTGTGCGACCATGGTGAATTACATAGAATTGACAAATAGAAATTAATTTAGAATAAGCAAAAATTCATATAGAAAAAAAGCTAGTATTAGTGAAAGCATAGCTGTAGGCCGAAGTAATGACTGTTATGAAAGCACATGGTGCAATCAGCCATACCAAGACAGGAAACGCGGAATTAATCCAGAAAATCTGAGAAAAATTTAGCACACTCAAAGATACAGACATGATGTGAAAACGTTAGTTGAAAACAACAAGGACATTCAAACATACTAAAATTACACAAAGGTTTAAGGCCACACCCGAGTATTCTAACTTGAAAGGCTGGTCACAAAAATCATAGCAGGATTGGAAATACGAATTAAGAAACACTTAGCCTCACATAGCGAAAGAATGACTCAAGAAAAACTATCACTGATAAACCAAGACTGCCTGGTCACGAACAAAGTAAACTAACGGCATGCCATCCCCTCAGCATGATTCGATGATATACTCACTTTGGCGGTCGCAGCAACAGCGAAGCCTCAGTCCACGCCAAAAGCCTTCCCCTCCACACACCGGATGTAGGTCGCGCTAAAAGAGATCCAGAGTGCGTTCAAAGCCTATTGTCTACCAATCCTCGCTAACTGAGGAAGATAATACCCTTTACTTGAGCTGCAGAGAGGTCTCTTTTGTCACCTCTTTCGTCCATGATTATGTTGGTACTACACTAAGAACAGGCCACCTTGCCATCTTGCCAAGTAAGCTTGTCTCTGGCCACCCAGCAGACACAGTTCAGACGACATACGAAGCCATGCGTTCTTAACTAAACGAGGCCTAAAGCGCGAGGCGGCGACTGTAAGCCATTGCGCGGCAATCATTCAGTATTAAAAGCAACCTTCCACATTCTTACGAACACACAAGTTCAAATTTTTGTCAAGCGTAAAACTTACAAACTACTTATTAACTATCTTATAGTAAAGACGACATAAACATCCATGCCCGAGGGGGGGATTCGAACCCCCGACGGGGAGTGGCCTCACACAAGTTCAGTCACACGGTTGGAAACATATATAAACATAGGGCATTGATCATTAATAAAGGTATTAAATATTTGACATACAAATAGACAATATTAATGGCGGAGAAACACTTTAGAGTAATGAACAGCACAAACCTGAACGTAATAGCAATGATAGTGAAGGTGTTAGTAGAGCATATAGTTCGAAATTAGACACAGAAATTAATCTTGGAGATGATTTACACAAATAGTGCTAATTTTGTAACAAATATAATCAAATATCAATACAAATATGAATAATTTTGGTTCTAAAAGTTACGGAGGGGTGGAGGGGTGGGCAAGTTTGAAGCCCTTACTCTTACGGGAATCAGTTTCATAACTACGAGTTTGAGTACTGTGGGCAGGGCGAAGCTGGCAATTTGTATCTGACGGGAGGCATGCTTAGGTAGTCCTTCCAGCTGCAGTGATCACTGTGTCCCCAGTGAATGCCGGGCGCCGTGGTTCAGCGCGCCCGGTCAGGGGGCTCAACGCCCTCTGTAATAAAAAAGCTGAGCCAAATATTCAACGAACAACCTCGAACAAAAACGATCAGCGTCCGCAACGAAGAGAACTACCCAGAGAACAAAAAACAAAAAAAAAAAAAAAAAAAAAGTGGTGTAGGGGTCAGCGCAACTGCCTAGAAAGCAGGAGACCCGGGTTCGAATCCCGACTGGGTACACATTTTCAGCTTTGCCCAATCGCAGTTGATGTTATATATTCTGTGAATATTATGCAATTTTAAATTCAACATTCTTGGTTCAGAGTACCAAATTTCAAGATTATATTTTATATTCAGTTTGGTTCTTTCTTAGATTACAAATTGGACAGTAAGGATGGCTAAAATTATAATAATCCCTATAAACGTGCCAGCAATCTCTGCACCAGGGTATAAAACTTGTAACTTTCAAAAAATTTATTAGTTTTATAACTCTGAATGAAGAATTTTATCACAGAAAAAATGTATTTTCACCCATGAAAATTGCATTTTAACTAGGAAAAAAGTGAATTTAGAAATTATAAACAAAATTTCATACATCTTGTGATGAAGTTCGGACAGGACAGTTTATTGTGATAGAAGATTCGGGATTGTAAAAATAATGTATATTTTCTGAGTGACTCAATGAAAAATCTATTGCATGTGCTAAGAAGAACGTACAGAAGTATAGATGGCTTGCATAGTGAAACTAATCCTGGCAGGGTCACCAGTTTTACTGTAGCTGTGGTGGTGTTTACATTCATTGGAAGTTCAAGCTAAGCTAGGAATCATCTGACTACAGTATGTACCTTTCCAAGTCTCCAAGGCAACGTTTTAATTTGAAATTTCATCAAGTTCCATTTCGATTTTTATGTACATTTTCGTAAGGGGTGGAGGGGTGGGGCATTAAAGACCTGGTACCAAAGATACTGAATTTCCTGCCAATACTTCACCTTCCATATCATTCTATTATAATTCAGTTTTAATGTAGTTTAGAAACAGACTGTAATTTGAGTATTCGAATTATGTTCTCAGTTTATCACGGGGGAAAGCGTCATGGAAATGTTGCACGAATTGGGGTGGAAATCATTAAAAGAAATACGTTATTCATTGCGGCGTGATCTGTTTGCGAAGTTTCAATCACCGACTTTTACTTCTGAATGTGAACATATTTTGCTAGCACCCACCTACTTAGGGAGAAATGACCATCCCAATAAAATAAGAGAAATCAGATCGAAAAAGGAACGATTTATGTGTTCTTTCTTCCCGCGCGCTATTAGAGAATGGATCGGTACAGAAAAGTTATGAAAGTGGTTAATGAACCCTCTGCCATGCACCTAAATGTGATTTGCAGAGTATCTATCTAGATGTAGATGTAGAAAATGGAACACGACCACACATTCAGCATTAAGTGGACGTGTTTCAACATGTGAACTTTTGAGTACATTGCAACCTACAAGGTGCTCGGAGTAGCTTGCCGGAGATCATTCTTGGTACACGATGCAAGTTCCAAAGGGCACTTAAGAATGTGATTCGTGGTTAGTTGTTGTCCAAAATCATAGGACGAGTCTTCTGTCATGAAACCAATCTCTTCAGGTTGTTTTTCGAACGGCCAACTCCTGATCGTAATCTTCAAAGATTTCTATACCAGCAATTCTTCATTGTGTCCAGACGGGAGTTTTTCAGCTACTGGCATCTATCTGCGAAGCTGAGGTATCGACTTCTTTCATAACTCCAGCCTTGCCTTCTATGGTGAATGGGTGAACTTCTCAGATGTCATCTGGAAGCTATTTCGCCAGTTCCGCCGCTGTTGTGGTGGATTATGTCCGTGCAGCCGATGGGAACTCTTCTGTTCCGTTGCCAGTTTTGTTTTCCGCCACAGTCTGCGTACTCCGGATGGCGATATTCCAGCCACGTACTGCAGGCTTCGTTGAGAGCACGCTGCAGTATCACTGCAGCTCAGATAGCACAACTGCTCGACAATGGGAAAGAAGCCACAGAATAACTGTATCGTAGTTAAGTTACATAGTATGTACAGGGGGTATTCAAACATCTTATCAACCAAACCGTTTGAAATCTGAATATGCCTCAATGGGATAACGTAGTGTGACATATAGGGAGGCGAAACACGGATCGTCACCTCCCCCTAAAAAAACAAAACTGTGCCTTGAGCAGAGAAGGAGATGCACACTGTCTTTTTCAACGTCCATGGTCCGATACTCCTCGAGCGCTGGAATACCATTAACCGTGACGTGCACTATGAGACACTACGTAACCTCTGCTAGTCCATGAATCGCAAACGACCTGGGCTGCTCAGCGAGGAAGTGATTCTGCTCCATGATAACGTCGCGTGCAAAAGTCTTCAGGGGCACACAAAGTGTACCGGCTAAATTCAAGTAGGAGCAGGTTGAGCATCTGCTCTACAGCCCTGTCATGTCGCCTTGTTGCTTCCATCTGTTTGGTCCGCAAAAAGAACCTCTCAAATGGAAGCGCTTCATATCGAACGACGAATCTGCTTAGACCTCTGGCGAATAGTTTTGAATAAAAACTTCAGTTATACCCATAGTGTCGTTTCCTAGGTTTTTATTTGAACATCCCTCGCAGATACAATATTGTAAAACGTACCTCTACTTCTTTCATCAAGAAGATTGAGTCGTATTTAACCCTCTACACCTCCATTAGTGTTTGAAGTGATGTGTTCCATAGTAACGTTTTAAACTGTACTTTTTCATGCCTATTATGTTACCACATACCAAACATTGCGCTTCCCCTTCGCTTTCGGTGAACGAGGAATCGCATTCCCAAATAGAGTTGAACCGTAAAACAGAACGCCGGTTTGCGGCATTGCTTTGACTAGCCATTCCATTATTCAGTGCACTGTGCCATAACACAGTATACTCAGCCAGGTGCATCAGTATGGAGATGGTTGTGCCTCGACTGCGCATATTGCCATCTTGTCTTTACAACACAAACTACGAGACCGATGACAGTTGCTCTCGGCTTCAGTGTTTACCACTGCTATACACTGGTCATAACAGTTAGGGAATCAGTTGAGATATCTAGGTTCTGAAATATTGTCATTGGCAGTATGAATTAAAGTGGTTCGACGTCTTTCTGCTGGTTACAACCTTGCGGCACCCGAGATAGTGGTAATAACAGAAAGGTGCTGCAGAGGGGGTTGGTGTTGTTTTTACTCTATCAAACGAATGAATTAAACAGTAGCGTTCAGATAGTGTAGTAGGTAGAGCAATGCAACAACCACGAGATTTATCAGGAACTATGGCATCGAGATCCGTACGAAGTTTGGAAGCGGGACAGATACTGAGGCAGGTGGATGCAGATATTATAGTAATCCAAATTGTAATTTCCAGGATTTTATACTACAGCAACCGTAGAAAGAAGAAAAATCCACGGTTGTCCACGGGTAACATCAGCAAGAGATAGTTATCTGCTGTTGGCAGCGCATCCAGACAGGAACTGAGGGCAACTCATCTGCAACGGTCAGGAAAAAAAAAAAAAAAAAAAAAAAGGTCGCGATTCTATTCAGCCAATTATCAGACAGGCTGATAGTGGGGCAAAGGGGCATCCCAGTTGGGAATAAGTGGGAAGGGCTTACCAGTTCCGGCATACGCCTTACAACTAAGGAAAGCCTCCCGAAAGCCTTGGTCGGAACCGGGGGATTGGGACCAGTTAATCAACCTCTGGGACGTTGCCGCAGACTAAAAATGGATTATCAGGGACGCACGAGTGCATCCCCGACAATCAAGTATCGGGCGCCCGAATTACTCTCGTAAAGTCGTAGAGATCAGCTCGACCAACAGTGGACTGGCGTCTCCGTAGAGGAACCGCACCCGGGAGCGCGCTATCCTCTGCGTCCCGTGAAGCAAGAAGAAGACGCGCAATATCAACACAAACAGTCCTAAGTCGCCTTCGAGAATGTGGCCTCTGTACACGGAGGTGAATGGTTGTGACCCATTAAAACCGTGACATCGTTTAGCTCTCAGAAACTGGGCGGAGGAATACCATGATTAGAGTCGTAGCGAATGGCGTCGAGTTCTGTTTGTAGATGAGTCAAGATTTTGTGTTCAGCCGAACAATCGTCGTTTCCTTATCTGGAGCGGACACGAATGTTCAAAATGCTTGTACAGCTTATGGGACTTAACTACGGGGTCATCAGTCCCTAAACTTACAAACTACTTATGAACTACTTCCGAACTAGGACGGCACAAATATCCATGCCCGAGGGGGGATTCGAACCCCCGACCGTAGTGGCCGTGCAGACCGTGACTGAAGCGCCTCAGTCCCCTCGGCCACCGCGGCCGGCGAGCGGACACGTAACAGTCCTGTTTATGTGCACAAAACATCACTATATCATCTTGGTGAACGAATGGTGTGGGCAGGACTCAGTATTCGCGGACATACGTATCTCTATGTCATTCAGAATGGCGCTTTGACTGCTCAGAGGTATAGAGACGAGATCCTTTGGCCTTTTTTGTGTCCTGCGCTGGTGCCATAGGAGATGGGTTCTTTCTTGTGGACGATAACTTTTGTCACGACAGAGCTGCACTTGTGGCCAACATGCTTGAATCTGAGGCAATTGTAGTGGCCGGCTGTTTCAGTTTTAATTCCGAGTGAGAATGTCTGCGATGCACTTGGCAGATGCAATGCAGCCAGATAAACACCTCCCACATAAGTTGCATATCGTATTCATGGAAGAATGGCCAAAACTCCCTCAGCAACTGATTGATAACCTTATACTGGCCGTCCGAGGTGATCGCAGACCATATTAGTGGGCAACGAGAACGACTTTTTCTCTATTATGGTAGCCCCTTGGTGCCACACTCTGAATAAAGGCAATGTGAGCCTCACGTAGAGACAACAAAATATCGGACTGTAACACACACAAATTACAGTTGTAACCAATATCTGAATAAAATACGTTACCGTGTTTATATTGTACATGATATCACTCCTGATCACCTAATTGTTTTGAGCAGCGTATAAACTCATCACCGTAAGCCGCTGAGAACGCACAATCCTTAATTTACTTCGCAACCGCCGTGGGCCGCCAACGTTCCTCCGCCTCCACTTAATTGCGTACCGAGGGTAAGGCAGGAACAGAAACTGGGCCATTAAAATTTATTCCAGCATTCATATCCGGGCGCGCGTGAGTGATGCGTACATTGTCCGACGTGGCACAAACAGAACATTAATAACAATATGTGACACACAATAGTGCGGCAGTCGGACCGCGCCGCGCCGCGCCGCGCCGCGCATTGTGCCTTGATGGATATGCGAGCGCCGAGCGCAGCCTAATTTCGCCTCCTTGTTCTATTTGCGGCCGTTCCTACGGGCGCGATTGTTATGCAGAGCGCGGCGAGTGTACTTAATTCACGCGGCCAGCGGCCAGCGGCCGGCGAGTGCTGGCGCTCGGCGGCAAATGAAATTTCCGCTTCCTGCCGCTTCCTCCGCTCCAAAGCGTCGCCTTTCGCACCTCGCCGGATTAAAACACGCGCGCCGACACACACGCACGCCAGTAGACCGACGGGCGCGGACGCGAAAGCCTGACCGCTTCATATCTGGCGCGCCGTCAAAACGGTTCGCCGCGCGGGTGGAACCACTCCACCGAAACAGCCTCACTTCCACTCTGGGGCTCCCAGAAATAATGTTCGATACTTGATCTCTTATTTGCACTTGAATATGGTGCTGGAAACGCCGAGAAACCATTAGTGCCCGAGGAATTAAAAAGGGTTTTCCAGCTGAAGCAGTTTAATTTTTCAACTTCAAAAAGATTGGGAACCATACACTACCAAGACGAAATACAGATCATAAACGGATATTCATTGGACAAATATTACTAGAACTGACATGGATTACAGTTTCACGCAATTTGGGTGAACAGATCCTGAGAAATCAGTACCGAAAAACCACCTCTGGCCGTAACAATGGCCTTGATACGCCTGGTCAAACATATCTTGAATGGCGTGTACAGGTACAGATGCCTATGTAGCTTCAACACGATACCACAGCTTATTAAGAGTAGGCAGCAGTCGAACATTTTCCTTATCCAGATAGGCCCGTACAGGACCAGCAATATGCGGTCGTGTATTATCCTGCTGAAATGTAGGTTTTCCCAGGGATCGAATGAAGGGTAGAATCAAGAGTCGTAACACATCTGAAATGTAACGGCCACCGTTCATAGTGCCGTCGATACGAACAAGAAGTGACTGAGACGTGTAACCAATGGCACTCCATACCATCACGCCAGGTGATACGCTAGCTTGGCGATGACGAATACACGCTTCCAATGTGCGTTCTCCGCGATGTCGCCAAACACGGATGCGACCATCATTATGCTATAAACAGAACGTGGATTCATCCGAAAAAAAATGACGTCTTGCCATTCGTGCACCCAGGTTCGTTGTTACGTGCAACATCGCAGGCGCTCATGTTTGTGATGCAGCGTTAAGGGTAACCGCAGCCATGGTCTCCGAGCTGATAGTCCAAGCTGCAAACGTCGTGGAACTGTTTGTGCAGTTGGTTGTTGTCTTGCAAACGTCCCCATCTGTTGACTCAGGGATCGAGACGTGGCTGCACCATCCGTTACAGGAACGCGGATAAGATTCCTGTCATCTCGACTGCTAGTGATACGAGGCCATTGTGATCCAGTACGGCGTTCTGTATTTCCCTCCTGAACCCACCGATTCCATTTTCTGCTAACAGTCACTGGATCGCGACCAACGCGAGCAGCAATGTCGCGATACGATAAACCGCAATTGTTATAGGCTACAATCCGATCTTTATCAAAGTCGGAAATGTGATGGTACGCATTTCTCCTCCTTATATGAGGAATCACAACAACGTTTCACCAGGTAACGCCGGTCAACTGCTGTTGCATGAGAAATCGGTTGGAAACTTTCCTCATGTCAGCGCGTTGTAGGTGTCACCGGTGCCACCTTGTGTGAATGCTCTGAAAAGCTAATAATTTGCATATCACAGCATCTTCATCCCGTCGGCTAAATTTCGCGTCTGTAGCACGTCATTTTCGTGGTGTAGCAATTTTAATGGCCAGGAGTGTGATAGGATGTCCGCTTTCGAGTTCTTCTGAGACCGTCATCAGACCGATTCGTCTTGCTGTTGATGCCAAGGCGATGATGGAGTGGTGACTGCTACATTTTAGTATCAGGCAATATTGAATTGGTTTTTTTCAGACTAAAACTTACACTTTTTCAGCATAATAAACTAACAAAAGAAAGATGTACTTTAAATGAAAATGTATTTTTAGGTTAGGCTTTACCGTGACTGTAAATCATTCAGCAACAATAATATTTACTGTGAAAAGTAACTGTTTTTTTTTTCTCACTTCCACAATGCCTTTCTAAGTTTTGAGTTTCCATCATCAGATAAATTTCTTTTAACCTAATAATAATAATCATTTTTTTAAGATCGTGAGAGGGGTATTGATTGACGCCTTTAAGAGAACCTGTAACACTATCTTAACTGAAATGGTCATTGGGCATACAATAAGGAGGATAGGTAACAGTGTTTCCAGACTGGGGGATATTTTTTTCGCAATTTTCGGAAAAATACGTCTTTTGGGGGGGGGGGGGGCGGGGAAGTTTTGGGGAAAAGGAAGCCTCGAGAAAATTTTTGGGAAAACATTATCACTACTATGGACTTTTGGGAAGACATTTACCTACCTCGGCTTGCTATTAATGTCATCTGATACTTAAGCATCAATTTTACTATTATTCTCTCCCTCCCTCCCTCTCTCTCTCTCTCTCTCTCTCTCTCTCTCTCTCTCTCTCTCTCTCTCTCTCTCTCTCTCTCTCTCTCTCTCTCCAATAGACATACCGTTCGTGCTGCGTGGGTATGTCCGTGCACTCCGTGCACTCTAACCACCTTCCCACGGGGCATTTGTGTGTGTGTGTGTGTGTTGTTCTTAATGGGACCTGGACGTGACAGGCTGCATTTTCATAGGCTTCCTTGCTTTCGGTGCACGTTACTATTCTTCTACAGTGCGGAGGAAGTTGCGATTTTGTACAAAGACTGAATGACATTAACACAAGCTGTAATAGGAAATTTATTGTAATGTGTGTTACAGTTTCAGAATTACAATATTTTGCCCAATAGATGTTGTTATAACATATTTTCACATTCTGGAACCATTTTCTGGTGCATCGTATGTCTAATAGCATTTAGACTGTGGATGGCTGCTGTCAACATTCGTAGGAACGCATTATGCCTCTTTTTTGTAGTTTGAAGTATAACTGAGGAAAGTGAAAAACCCTTATTACACTTCATTACTATTTTGTCTAAGAAATCCCGTCCAAAATTATATACAGAATGAACACAGATCATTTCTGTAATGAATTAGACATAATGCAAATGTACTGTCCCTTTCTTGAATTGGGAGAAATTTGGGGAACTTAGGTAAATTTTCTAAAAATGTAGTTTCGAGAAAATGAATAAAGAATGTTAAGAGTGATTTTGATTCATCGTATGCCTCTTTCAGAATATTCCAGTAGCATAGTCTTGCTGGCCAGCTGCTTCGTTATCCTCTGCAGACTGTTTCAGGGGTCTTTTCCTTACTCTGGATTCTGTCAAAAAATGTTCAAATGTTTGTTAAGCTTATGGGACTTAACTACGGGGTCATCAGTCCCTAAACTTACAAACTACTTACGAACTACCTTATACTAAGGACAGCACAAATATCCATGCCCGAGGGGGGATTCGAACCCCCGACCGTAGTAGCCACGCAGACCGTGACTGGAGCGCCTCAGTCCCCGCAGCCACCGCGGCCGGCCTGGATTCTTTAGTGGTGGCTTACGCAGCCGTTTCACCTTCAATTAGTCGCTGACGATCTATGTCAGTCAGAGAAACTATCATATTATTTCCTGTTTGGATGCCTAATTTGTCCATTACTTTTGTCCTGCTAATTACAGCATCACTGAAACAGATAACAGCATCCATCACACCTGTTTTGCGTTCTGTCCATGAAACAAACACTTTTTTCGGTACTCGCAGCTCATGAAACTCTCATTAGGATTTTGTGTATTGCCATGTAGAATTTGCTAAGTAGTTTTCTATCTGCATGGTTCCAGTATATCGGCCTTCTTGTTTCCATGACTGTGGCAGGCATGGAATTTGTATAGTGATATTCCTTGCCTGAAGCATCAGTGTGCATACATTTGTTCAAAGAGAATTTAAGACTATAACAACTATTTAAAAGCAAATAAACCATACATTTTTTGAAAAGGGAGAAATCTGTCCTTCTGATGGAGCCGAAGACATTCGATTGTTCAGTCATTTTCCGTCCATCCCCTTAACATAAGTTGGTTTAAGTAGTTTGTAAGTCTAGGGACTGAGGACCACTGCGAGGTCCTCCCATAGCTTTACAAATATTTTATTTAACAACGTTCACTTTGTTGCCTTTATGTCTATGACTGCTGAACAAATTTAAGTCAGGGGATTTATATTATTTCCTTGACGTTCTCGCTGTCGTAATAAATATGGGTTTATTGATTTCATTGCTGTCTTAATTCTATATAAATAATAATAAACAGTAGTGGCATCTATACGTTGATTACAATGATGTGGCGTAATTACATTTATTGTACCATGTAACAAAATATGTCAACAGTAATACATCACTGAACAACAATTTTTTATGATTGAGAAAATTTATATTTCAAACACCTATAAAGACACTTAAAGCACATTTACATTATCACGGCCAGCCGCGGTGGCCGAGAGGACTGAGGCGCTCCAGTCACAGTCTGCACGGTCACTACGATCGGGGGTTCGAATCCCCCCTCGGGCATGGATATTTCTACCGTCCTTAGGATAAACTAGTTGATAAGTAGTTTGTAAGTTTAGGGGCTGATGACCCCTTAGTTAAGTCCCATAAACTATACAAACATTTGAACATTTTTAACATTATGCCGCCGTAATTACACCTTTGACACCTAGCTCTCTCATCTATTTACCATGTACTGGTAAATGAATATAATAATGAAAAACCCACGAACAAAGGATATCTGGTGCCATAAGAGCAAGCTTCTTTTTAATTTTGCTGGTAATGTTCTGAGTTTGATCTACGTGTGTGTGTGTAGCTGTTTCATAGCTCTGAACACGTAATTCCATCTCTTGAAGCTGCCAAAACTGATAATAAAAAGTAATGTGAAGGAATTGTTATATATCAGGTATTTGGGGAAAAGTTGTATGTTTGGGAATTTTTTTTCTGCTACGGGGAAATTTTGAAAAGTCAATCTCGAAACACTGCTCTGTAAACACATAGTAACCAGTGGTCGCAAACACCACGAGAGGACGCTACTGTTAGCGTTATCGTCGGAAAATGCTTAATGGACCGTGCTTTCTTCCGGACGGACTTAACTGTTACACGTATCTACAGTAGTACTCCTGCGACAAGTTCAGACAGACATTATGTTCCCTTTTATTTTTGTCGTCGCATTTGACTTCAGCACGGGGAAGCTTCCGCAAATTTAAGTAGGCAAGTGAAGGCACATCTGCAAGCAAACTCTCCTGGGAATTGGACTGTTCGCGGTGGACCAGTCTCACGACCACCAAGATCACCCGATCTCTCCAGCGTCGACTTCTTCCTCCTGTGAGGGTATCTGAAGGGCTTTGTGTATGAGCAAGATTGTTGCGACAGGAGGACATCTTCGAGACACGTGAAGTATAATTGAGATGGTGCGTCGTTCAATGGAGCGACGGTGTCAGGCGTGTCTCAGTGCATCTCGAAAAACCTTCTACCACATTCTGTACGGTGCGTTCATCTGTAACATATGACTAAAAAACAGCAACATTATTTATTAGTCTCAGATGTTCTTTGTGACCTTCAGATACTGTGTGATTTCTGATCTTTCTTGTACGTATGAGGCACGTCATTTGATAAACATTTTCCTGTTTCTGTTTATCTGTGACATGTGACTAAATAACAGCAATATTATTTATTAGTCTCAGATGTTCTTTGTGACCTCCAGATACTGTGTGATTTCTGATATTTCTTGTACGTGTGAGGCATGTCATTTGATAAACATTTTCCTGTTCCTATTTCTGTTTTAATACTATGTAAAAGGAAAGGACCAAAACACTTCAGAAGTTCGATATGTAGAGGTATTTCACTGAAGATTGAATGCAGATAGAAATGTGAAAATAAAACAACTAAACTAGCAACATTTGTCACATGCCGTTGCTTTCCTCCGACCTTCGAACTGACTTGCCCAGCCAGTTATAGGGGGACCTACAGCTTAACGTTGGTTCCGAACCACGGTGATATTTGATATTTTTCATATCAGCCACATTTCCAGAGGTGAAACAAGTGGAAAGGGACAAATTATAGTTCTAGGATCTGGCGGGGATCGAAACTGTAATCTCTGCTACTGTGCTACCGAGCCTCACAAAAAATCAAATGTTTGTAGAACTTATGGGACTTAACTACGGGGTCATCAGTTCCTAAGCTTACAAACTACTTATGAACTAGCTAAGACTAAGGACGGCACAAATATCCATGCCCGAGGGGGGATTCGAACCCCCGACCGTAGTGGCAGTGCAGACCGTGACTGGAGCGCCTCAGTCTCCGCGGCCACCGCGGCCGGCCGAGCCTCGCAATTAACATGTGTTACTTAATAATATTTTTACGCTGTCTTTAGCACAATAAACAAATAACCGTGGAACTCTTTCGTTTTATTTAATAATGCGCTTACAGCATCGTAAATAGTAGTAGTACGGAACAGGCTGTTGTTTTAAATGCTGCGCAGTATCGAAGGTCGCAAGAACTTCAGTCCTGTGCATAGGTTTCGCTTGTTACAATGACGTCACGTTTGCAGAAAATCTTCTACAATGTTAACGTAGAGAGTAAGGCATTAAAAAATTAATGAAATAAAAAAAATCAAATAAAATCGCATTTGCATGTTTTACGGTCGCCTTTATATTTTCCTGTAATTTTATATTTTTTTGTAAACATTACGTACAAAAATAATAAAAATATAGATAATAAAAAGTTTTGGACAATACGATTACGACTTTGCAACTGTGGTAATATCTATGCACTCAACATATAACATTCTCTCTTGCCGAATTTTAACGAACAGCCATAATTATTTGTTATTTGAGTTTTTATCTTTGACAAACAATCTCTTTCTTTTTTCTTTTTGAATTTTTACCTCTTTAAACTATTATTTCAATAATTGTCCCATATTTTAGTAACTATTTTCTGTTAAAATATTACTACCTGTCTTGCCATGGTTCTTTGTCCTCTTTTCCAACTTTATTTTCTTTGTCTCTATTAGTTTACGTAAAACCAAGTTACACTGTCAAATCGTCATTAGTTTTGTCACTTATTTCCTCTACAAATACGTTTATTCAATTTTTGTTTCCCATTCGTATTCCACTGAATAACTTTCGTAGCTGCTCGTTTATGTGTGTCTCGTCCGCCTCCGTAGTCCAGCGGACAGCGTGGTAGGTTGCCATGCAGGGGGCCCGGGTTCGATTCCCGGTCGGGTAGGAGATTTTCTCCACTCGGGGACTGGGTGTCGTGTCGTACTCATCATCATTCCATCATCATTGACATGCAAGTCGCCGAAGTGGCGTCAGATAAAGAGACTTGCACCAGGCAGGCTGAACACGACCCCAGTTGGGGTCTAACGGTCATAAATGCCACACGATCATCATCATATGTGTGTCTCCATTTGTTGTATATTCCTTGGTACAAAATGTTGGTGTAAGATCTAAGGTGATCATTTAGTCAGGCCATGTTCAAGAACTTACACACTATTTAAAGTACGTAGGGACAATACACACTTGTCCATAGATGTCACTCAAGCCACATCAACATTTAAACAACGATGCATGACCCGTGGAAATGCGACTGTTGGATAACTCGGGGGATAAGTTCCAGTCATAGCACCAGGATGAGCTGCACGGGAGTGGCCAAGTGAAGTTTATGCCGAATCTTGCAAGCTTGTGCAATAAATCAATAAAGACGGTGGATAAGTTCCAGCCATTGCACCAGGAAGCGGTGCACGGGAGTGGCCAAGTACAGTTCATGCCAAATATTGCAAGTTTGTGCAATAAATCAATAAAGATGATGGATAATTTCCATTCATTGCGCCAGGAAGGGATGCGTGTTGCGTGGGAGTGGCCAAGTGCAGTTCAAAAAATGTTCAAATTTTTGTACAACTAATGGGATTTAACTATGGGGTCATCATTCCCTAAGCTTACAAACTATAATAATAATAAATCAGTATTGTTTGCAGTATCTGGAATTGACTTGCTATTCCGATATAATTCTTGCTGCAGACCCCCTATTGACACGATCCTGCAATTTTAAATCGTATTTGCTTGTAAAAATAAAATAAAATAAATTATTATACAATTAAAATTCCTAGATCTTATAAACTTTTACGCTTTTCAACTGTTGTGTGTGTAACAAGCAAAAAGAATGGAAAAAAATCTCAAACTCTTTTCACAGCGAGGAAATAGATTTTTAACAGAATTTAAAACAACAGCCTGTTGCGCACTGCAAGTCAGTCTAATGCATGGAGGTAAAATAAGGGGAGAAGTCACGACGTCACAAAATTGAATCTCACTAAACAATAGTTCCGCCATTACAGTTTGTTCAAAAAATTAGTTTCCTGCTGAGCTACTGTGTAGAGTTGTCGAAGATTGGCAACCGATAATGTCTGTAGGCGTTGTTTATGGTTGTACTACCCGTTTTGAAAGCATTATAAGTTCTAAGAGAATCACGTTGCATTCGGGCCTATTAGTCTTTTGAACCAAAAACATGGCTTCCGACTAGCTTCAAACAGCAGTACAGCAGACGCCCGTAGTGACTGCCCTCGTTTTACCTCCACGTTCGAAAGCCCAAGCCCCCTCAATTCCGTAAGCGGCCGACTGCGAACGCATTGGCGGCCATTGTGGTGGCAAACATCCGCGCGAACTTTAAATGTGCGTAAGACTCCTTTGGTTTGGGAGAGTGTTTATTTAAGTCGCGAAAACTATGTCTAATTGAAATATATAACTACAAAACTACAGCTTCAGACTCCTTCCATATACAGCAACTATTAGTTGTGAGTAAATTTATTACACATACGATGTAGCAATTGGCCAACAGCGTTTCTTCTTCCTAACGAAACCGAACTACAACATTTAGTTTTTTAGCGTTCTAAGTGCAGCATATGAACGGAATTTATCGTATCACACAATTTTTGGCACTATCTCAGTATATTCTACGATGGTGAAACTTTTGTACAACCATTAATTGCGGAAGAGTTTCACACTTTACGTCTTTGCTTTAGTGCTGTATTCTCCAATATTTAGATATTTCATAGCATCAAAAAATGAAACAGGACTTCTTGAAAGAGCTGATTTTAAAAATCGATTGTGAAAGTGAAATATGCCAAGTAGATACATAACTGTAAAATAGTTTCTTACCAGCCACTACCAAATAATTTTAAGAACACGAAGTATGCCATAAATTTTTCTTAACTAATGCATCTAACAATAGCATAAGGGTATCTAGCAAGAATGTTAGCATTTTAATGCTGTAAGCCAAATACCTTACAGAAGAGTGAACGGCTCAAAAGTCAACAACTATTGTCATAGGGTTCTACTTCACAAAGTGCATCCAGTGTGGCTATGTGTCATTCATATATGGAACTAAACGCAGTTCTGCAAATCCCTCTCAGCTGTTATACCAATACGTAAAGCAGATGACCTTTAAATTCTGTGTTACAAGTTGCTTATATTAATTTCATAAACAAAAATTAGAATTGCGGTGAGACAACTAATCTCGTAACCCCAATATTTATTTTACACAAAAACGTAATTTTCTGAACTTCCTGTGCACCAGTACTACCTAAAGTAGCTCCTTTTTAAGAGCTACCAGTATTGTAAAAGCCTGTTATTTATTTCATTCGATCCTATATTGTCTTGTCTGACAATTTGTTAAGGAAGAGCGGCGGCGTATTAGCCGCGCGTGCTGGAGCGCCGCCAGTCACGGTCTGCACGGTCACTACGGTCGGGGGTTCGCATCCCCCTTCGGGCATGGATATTGTGCCGTCCTTAGTATTAGCTAGTTCGTAAGTAGTTTGTAAGTTTAGGGACTGATGACCCCGTAGTTAAGTCCCATAACTATACAAACATTTGAACATTTGAGCTGGAGCGCCGTGTTGCTGTGCGCGCGGCAGTCAGCCGTCGGGGGTTCGAATCCTCCCTCGTGCATGGATGTTTGTGCTGTCTTTACTATAAGGTAGTCCATAAGTAGTTTCTAAGTTTAGGGACTTATGACCTCGCAGTTAAGTCCGTTAAGCCTTACAAACATTTGAACATTTGTTAAGCAAGAGTAACTATCTCTGCACAGAAGTATTAGGGTTACTTGTATTCCTGAGAAATATAAATGGGAAGACAGTATTCGTTCTTTTTATTCCTTTCTTAAATTGATTTATGCAGTTAAACGCTGAGCAGCTCTTCACCATCGTGCCTCATGTACACTGCAATAGTCAAACAGTACATATGTGACTATCAATGGGTATTCAGTAGCTATATAATACACAATTTACCTGCTAACAACACTCGTATTTATCTGACGCTTGCCACTACAATGGCGGCCGGCCAAAGGTTCAAATCATCCCGCGACAGCAGCGCCGTTAGGGAATCTAGTTATTTTTACAAGGTCTATTAGATTAGATTAATACTTGTTCCATAGATCATATATACGACATTGCGTAATAATGTGGAACGTGTCAGTTTAGTAAATGTTGTCTACACTTGACAATCAATATTTTAAATATTTTTTATTACATTTTTTGTTCTTCTTATTAATTTTTTATTTTTTTTTTTATTTTTTAAGTTTTCTCTAAAAATTCATCTACATTGTAGGAGTTGCCGTTCAGAAAGTCCTTTAATTTCTTTTTAAATACTAATTGCCTATCTTTCAGACTTTTGATGCTACTTGGTAAGTGACCAAACACTTTTGTGGCAGCATAATTCACCCCTTTCTGAGCCAAAGTTAGATTTAACCTTGAATAGTGAATATCATCCTTGCTCCTAGTGTTGTAGCTGTGCACACTGCTATTACTTTTAAATTGGGTCGGATTGATAATAACAAATTTCATGAGTGAGTATATATATTGTGAAGCTACAGTGAAGATCCCTAGATTCCTAAATAAACGTCTGCAGGATGCTCTTGGGTGGGCTCCAGCAATTATTCTGATTACACGCTTTGGTGCAATGAATACTTTTTTACTCAATGTTGAATTGCCCCAGAATATGATCCCATATGAAAGCAATTAATGAAAATAGGCATAGTTAGCTAATTTAATGAGATGTATATCACCAAATTTTGCAATGACTCTGATCATATAAGTAGCTGAACTCAAACGTTTCAGTAGATCTTCAATATGTTCCTTCCAAATCAGTCCCTCGTCAATGCCAACACCTAAACATTTTCAATATTCTACCTTAGCCACAGATTTATGTTCAAAGTCTAAATTTATTAATGGTGTCATGTCATTTATTGTATGAAACTGTATATACTGGGTTTTATCAAATTTTTATGAGAGTCAATTTCTAGAGAACCACTTAATAACTTTCTGAAAGATATCATTTACAATTTCATCAGTTAATTTCTGTTTGTCAGGTGTGATAGCTATACTTGTATCATCAGCAAAAAGTACTAGCTTAGCATCTTCGTGAATGTAGAATGGCAAAGGACCCAAGATCGAATCTTGCGGGACCCCATTTTTGATAACTCTCCAGTTAGAGGAATTACTTGTTTCATCTATATCATGTGAACTGCTTATTTCAACTTTGTTCACTATTCCAGTTAAGTACGATTTAAACCATTTGTGCGCTGTCCCACTCATACAATACTTAAGCTTATCTAGAAGAACCCCATGATTTACGCAATCAAAAGCCTTTGAAGGATCACAAAAAATCCCAACTGCTTATGTCCGGTTGTTCAAAGCATTTAACATTTCGTCAGTGAAGGTATATATAGCAGTTTCAGTTGAAAAGCTTTTTTTGAAAACCAAATTGACATTTTGTTAGAACTTTATTTTTACAAATATGTGAAGAAACTCGAGAATACAAAACATTATCAAACATTTTGGATAAAGCTGTCAGAAGTGAGATGGGGCGGTAGTTGTTGACATCGGACGTATCCCCTTTTTTATGCAAGGGTTTAACGATAGCATGTTTCAGTCGCTCTAGGAAAATACCCTGCTTTAAATCAAATGTTCAATTGTTTGTATAGCTTATGGGACTTAACTACGGGGTCATCAGTCCCTAAACTTTCAAACTACTAATGAACTAGCTAAACCTAATGACGGCACAAATATCCATGCCCGAGGGGGGATTGGAACCCCCGACCGTAGTGGCCGTGCAGACCGTGACTGGAGCGCCACAGTCCCCTCGTCCACCGCGGCCGACTACCCTGCTTTAAAGAGCTATTACAAATATGACTAAGAATCCTACTTATCTCCTGCTCCTGCAAGCTTTTAATACCCTGCTGGAAATGCCATCAATTCCATATGACCGTTTACTTTTGAGAGATTTTATTATTTTCCTAATTTCTGCGAAAGCCTTGTGGGAAGAGCGTTACCGGCAGAGAGTCTTCGCAAAGGATCACGGTGGCGTGACCACAGAGACACTTATCGGCAGCTTCGACCATATATAGTGGTAGACCTGGCATGGCAACGTTTCCATGGCACCAACATCTCTGTAGTTAAACCATTGATTTGCCAACAGTCACGTGGTCCTAAGTTTGAATCACGGCTTTTGTATAGGCGCTCTGCTGTTTGTCTGGTCTGCTAGTCCCTACGGTTGAAGATCGGCAGTCCGAGTCTCCCCTCTGTCGCGATCGCTCAGACGTTTGTGCGGCGTCGGGGCGGAGTTAGAGGAATTATATGTTTTACAAAATACAAATGTTTGTAAATCTATTGGACCAAACTGCGTGGTCATCAGTCCGTAGTGTACAAACTACTTAAACCTAGGTAAAGCAACCTAAGGACAACACACACAACCATGCCCCAGGGAGGACTCGAACCTCCACGGTGAGCAACCGCGCGCTCCGCAGCGAGAGAATTACTTGTTTCATCTACATCATGTGAACTACTTATTTAAGATTTTTGCACCCTTCCAGTTAAGTATGATTTAAACCATTTGTGCACTGTTCCACTTATACTACAATACTTAAGCTTATCTGGAAGAATCCCATGATTTACACAATCAAAAGCCTTTGAATGATCACAAAAAATCCCAACTGGTGATGTCCGGTTGTTCAAAGCATTTAATATTTCATCAATGAAGGTATATATAGCATTTTCAGTTGAAAAGCTTTTTTTGAAAACCAAATTGAAATTTTGTTAGAACTTTATTTTTACTAATATGTGAAGCAACTCGAGAATACATAACTTTTTCAAACATTTTGGATAAAGCTGTCAGAAGTGAGATGGGGCGGTAGTTGTTGACCTTTTTTCAAGCAAAGGTTTAACGACCGCATACTTCAGTCGCTCTGCGAAAACACCCTGTTTTAAAGAGGTATTACAAATATGACTATGAATCCTACTTATCTCCTGGGAACAAGCTTTTAATACCCTGCTGGAAATGCCATCAGTTTCATATGACCGTTTACTTTTGAGAGAGTTTATTATTATCCTAATTTCTGCGAAAGGCTTGTGGGAAGAGTGCAAAGAGCGTTACCTGCAGAGAGTCTTCGCAAAGAATCGCGGTAGCGTGACCTTAGAGACACCTATCGACAGCTTCGACCATATATACTGGTAGACTGGGCATGTCATTGTTTTCATAGCACTGCCGTCTCTGCAGTTAAACCATTGATTTGCCAGCAGTCACGAGATCCTATGTTTGAACCACGCCTTTTGTATAGCCGCTCTGCTGTCTGTCTGGTCTGTTAGTCTCTACGGTTGAAGATGGGCAGTCCGAGTCTCCCCTCTGTCGCGATCGCTCAGACGTTTGTCCGGCGTCGGGGCGGCGTCGGGCGGACGCACCGGCTTAGGACGTCGGCAGAGAGGGAGCAGCGAGCTGCTAGCTGCTAGCAGCGTGCCGTCTGCCGAGACGAATCCCCGCTGCTCGCGGGGTCCCGGATAAACGTATGCCCGCGCTCGGCAATAACCACAAATCATGCGCCGATACCGGAGCCGCTACAGATGGCGGTGTTGATTTCGGGGGAAGACGAACATCGTTATACGCCCGCCCCGGGCCGAGCGAGGAAATTAAGGACCGTGTCCATAGCGCCGGTGCGGCGCGCTTAAATAGGAGAGGCCGCAAGAAATACAGCGCCGTATGACCGCGCGCGCTCTTCTATTTGCCGTAGACGTAAAACACGGCCAAAAAATAAGAAACGTCCGACCCCTCCCCCCGCCCTAACTAGATTATTTTGAATATTTATATCTGATCTCCTTTAAATGATATCCCCGGACCGCGGGCTCCTCCCCGTTTCCCGGGTTTTCTCGTAAAATTCATGGACTGTGTCTGCGCGTAGCCCTTAACACGGCTATAACTGTCCGCTTTCAATTTAAGCGGTGTGGGGAGCGACGGCTTTTGTTTTCGTTTTCGGACGCCGTCTCGGAGATGCTGACGACGCCTCATGTTCGCGTGCGCCTTTGTGTTCGAATCTTTGTCTCGCCTCCTAAAGGGTGCCGTGGAAACCTGTGTGGTTACAGCAGTAAAGCACGGTTCTCAAGTTCGTTTAAATGCTTCTAAAACACAGAACTAGTTAGTGCGCAACACTACATAAGATTTACAAAAACGTGTGATGTTACGTTTAGACAGCTACAACCACTTTCTCATTGCACAAAAATAAAATAAAAATAAAAAAAATAAAAATAACTAAAAAATAAAAAAGAAAGAGGCACCACATATACATATATAAAAGGCGAATACCGCCGTCGATCCATTCTTCAGTGTGGGTCCACACTTAGTTTGATGGACTCTCACGGGAATTGGCGATATCCCACGAGCGTTGCGTAATAATGGCAAGGGCACTATAGTCCGCTTGATGTAGGAAGGAGGCCCAGTTTTCAGCAGTTCTGCGCATCTCCCTCCGTTACCGCAGTGGCAGCCAATAAAATTCATTCTACAGGCACGTAGCTAGCCACGCAATGCTTCTCCCGCAGGCTCAACTGTTGGCGATCGGCGGTAGCTCCTCCCATTCACTCTTCCCCTATAGCTCTGCCTATTTGCGCGGAAAGGCCTTCCTACATGACGCCAACTCTAGTGTGTGGATAAATTTGACAATGTGCTTCCAGCGGGAGGCGGGCATACCTCCGGCGGCCGCGGTTATCGACGTCTCCCCACTGACCAAGTGGTCAAGCGCAACTGCCTAGAAAGGAGGACCTGGCTTCGAATCCCGGCTGGTGACAAATTTTCAACTTTCCTCTCCTATTTCCTTCGGTGCACACTGCTAGCCGATGCCGTCAATGACCTTGTGTGTTCAGTGAAACGAGCTGCAGGATAGTAAAATAAAAGGAATGTCCAAAACAACAGACACCATAACGATAACTGTGTATATGCCCCCAACGGGCCTTAGACGATTTCTATGCGAAGCTATAAATGCGCTCGATCTCTTGTGGGAATACAGTATAGGTTGCGATCAAGTGAAAGTAATTGGTAGGGCGCACTGCCGTCGTAGTGTCACGTAAGTTGACAATTTGTGCAGGATGGGAAGGGAAATAAATAAAAAGTAAAATAAAATAAAAATTGAGCCAAGAATGCAACGAACACCCTAGAACAAACACAAATGAACGACTACTAAGATCGGATCGCCAAAAATAAATAAATAAATAAATAAATAAATAAAATTAATAATAATAAAAAGTCCCCATTCAATATATTTCACCACCCTATAACGGTCGAGGTGTTAGAGGATTTAACATTTATAAAAAAGAAATATATTACATTTCATAACTGACAGCTATCACAAGGTACAAATAAACGCTGCTTAACGCAAAACACATCAACGACTCATACAGGAGACATAGCTGACATGGTCAAATTCAAACCGACCACAAATCAATCAAACAGTCATGTTAACACAGAAGTATTCAATGGCACGCCCATATCTGGGGCACCGGTTGTAACAATATGAAACCAACAGCCAACAACTCTAGATATGGATCTGACTAGTGCTGAACACATTTAAGTACATGAATAGTCCATAAGTATAGACTAACTATCGTATATGCGTTTTGTAAACCTATGTCAGTTTACACTAACATCTGTGTAAAATGACATATCATGCAAGTTTTACAAGAATATAAAAATGTATGGCTCATATTAATTTAAAAACGGTACCAGCATAGGAGACCCTACAACTGAGTGTTGCAAATTCTAGCTACAAATTTAATATAATTATTTATTAAACAATAAATAACCTAAAAACGAAATGGTATGTGATTTTAGTCTGACTACACCTACTTATAAAATCCAAGAAAATGTATTTCTTGAACAACTTCTGGCAGAAACAGATTGATAAGGACATTATGCTCCATATTTTGCAATCAAATGCAGCTACTCGAAGATCCACAAACGTCTCAGTGGAGCAGTCCAAAAGTCGGATTTAAGACGAATCGTTAGAGAAACTTGATGAAACCTCACAAACCAGAAGACCTAATTTTCACTCAGTCATGACACAAGAAAACTATACCCGCGTACACACATTATACCTGTTTTCAGTGTGAATGCGACATGTAACCACGGTATCGTGGCAACCATATTTTGTTGACCGTACCAAAATAAATTTTATGCTGCCTGTGAATCTATCTGAAACACTTTTCCACATTTTAGGTCGCGCTGTTCAACCAACCGGCACCAAATTTTACGGACCTACTTGTTGGTCAGAACCTCCATCGGGCGCCATAACCTGACACAGCTAAATGGCGGCACTATGCCCAATGTCTTCAATTATGCGTCAGTTTGCAAAAAAACTGAAACTTGTTCAGAATTTAATATCGAGTAACGTTTGTTTCAAATTTGTCCAATATTTTGACACTGAAAGATGGTAGGGGAGGGTGGGGTAATGTCGATCACCGGGTAATGACGGTCACCAAAGTATCTCGTAACTGCTGTGCAGTATACTAGTAGTAGAGTGTGCTGCAACCTCACGGCAGTTTAAGGACCTCCTGGTGAAATCGACGCCATCTTGGCAGTGTCTACCTGATTTTGGTGCAGAGAAGTTGTTTTTCACGTCCTTAGATTTACGAACAGCCTTCTTCACAGCACGGTAAGTACTTGAATTTCACGTACGTAAAAATGGTTTCCAGTCGAATACTGTACTATGATGTGTGAACTTTTTATTTGTTTAAGGCGTAGGACATATTGTTATTTAGTTTTAACGTGCTCTGGGGGTAATGGCAGTCGGTCTGGGATACATGAATCTAACAAGAAAAATTATTTTTATTGTAAAGAATTCGGTATAGACGGGGAACTTTGGTTCCGTTGCACTATTTGTGGGGTATGGGCTCATCAAGCTTGTTCCGGTTGGGATCATGCAGAGGGCTACAAGTGTCATTTGTGTATCTAAGAGTGACATTTTTCATTAAGCCTATTTTCACATTTCCAATAATTTTAAGACTCATTTTTCTAAAATAAACAAATTGACTTAAAAGAAATTGAGTTTTAGTCATTTTTACTTTAGATTTTCAGTGAGTTTAAATGCTAACTGCCATTACCCCCGGGTAGGGGAAATGCTGGTCAAAGCTACATTTCTATTTAAACAGTTTTTTTGAAAGACATGAGGGTTGAACGAATTTTAACGATGTTATAACAAAAATTAATATATTTGTAACCAGTTTTACAAAATAGCACTAAAACAGCATTTAAATTAAACTTGTACTGACGAGAATAACTTAAGTGATCGTCATTACCCCACTCTCCCGTACACACATCTAAAGATATAATCCTTCGATTGTCTCTACCGTCATATTCTTTTGTTGAAAGTCACTCAACAGAGGTTCGAAGAATGATTTGATGTAGATTTAGGGTTGAAAATTTCGCATGAAAATGCCTTTTTATAAGTAAATTAAAAATTATAAAATTCGTGAATCGTAATTAAAAATAGTGTCTATTATTAATAGTACTAGTATTGTTGTTGTTGTTGTTATGGTCTTCAGTCCGGAGACTGGTTTGATGCAGCTCTCCACCCTACTCTATCCTGAGCAAGCCTTTTCATCTCCTCATAAGAACGACAACCCACATCCACTTGAATGTGCTTACTATACGCGTCTCTTGGTCTCCCTCTGCGATTTTTACCCCACACACTTCCCTCCAATGCTAAATTTACGATTCCTCGATGTCTAAGAATGTGTCCTACCAAGCGATCCCTTCTTTTAGTCAGGGCGTGCCAAAAATTCCTTTTCTCACCAATTCTGTTCAGTACCTCTTCATTAGTTATGCGATCTACCCACCTAATCTTCAGCATTCTTCTGTAGCACCACATTTCAAAAGCCTCTATCCTCTTCCTGTCCGCACTGCTTATCGTCCATGTTTCACTCCCGTACAAGGCAACACTCCACACAAATGCCTTCAGAAAAGACTTCCTTACACTTAAATTAATATTCGATGTTAGCAAATTTCTCTTTTTCAAAAATGCTTTTCTTCCCATTGCCATTCTGCATTTTATATCCTCTGTACTGCGACCATCGCATGTTATTTTACTACCCAAGTAACAAAACTCATCTACCACCTTCATTGTTTCGTTACCTAATCTAATACCTTCAGCATCACCTGATTTTCTACGACCGCATTCCATTATTTTTGTTTTGCTCTTGTTAATGTTCATTTTATAAGCTCTCTTCAACACACTGTCCATTCCATTCAACTGCTCTTCCAGGTCCTTTGCTGTCTCTGACAGAATTACAATGTCATCAGCAAAACGCAATGTTTTTATTTCTTCCCCCTGAACTTTAATCCCTATTCCAAATTTTTCCTTGCTTTCCTTCACCGCCTGCTCGATGTACAAATTAAATAGCATCGGAGAAAGGCTACAACCCTGTCTTACTCCCTTCCCAACTGATGCTTCCCTTTCATTCCCTTCAAGTCTAATAACTGCGGTCTGGCTTTTGTACAAGTTGTAAATAACTTTCCTTTCCCTGTATTTTACCCCTGCTGATTTCAGAATTTGAAAGAGTGTATTCCAGTCAACATTGTCAAAAGCTTTCTACAAATCTACAAAAGCTACAAATGTAGGTTTGCCTTTCCTTAACCTATCTTCTAAGATAAGACGTAGAGTGAGTATTGCCTCCCGGGTTCCTACGTTCCTTCTGAATCCAAACTGATCTTCCCCGAGGTCAGCTTCTACCAGCTTTTCCATTCTCCTGTAGATAATTCGTGTTAAAATTTTGCAACCATGACTTATCAAACTTATTGTTCTGTAGTTTTCACACCTGTCTGCGCCTGATTTCTTTGGAATGGGGATTATTACATTTTTCTTACAGTCTGAGGGTATTTCACCTGTCTCATACATCCTACACACCAGTTCAAATAGTCTTGTCATGGCTAGCTCTCCCAGAGCCTTTAGTAGCTCTGAGGGTATGTCATCTACTCCTGGGGCCTTGTTCCGACCTAGGTCTTTCAGGGCTCTGTCAAATTCATCTCTCAGTATAGTATCTCCTATTTCATCTTGATCTACGTCCTCTTCCCTTCCTACAACATCATCTCCAAGTTCATTTCCTTTGTAGAGCTGCTCTATGTACTCTTTCCACCTTTCAGCTTTTCCTTCTTTGCTGAGAACTGGTTTACCATCAGAGTCCTTGATATTCATAGAGCTGTTTTTCTTATCCCCAAATGTCTCTTTTATTTTCCTGTAGGCGGTATCTACTTTTCCCCTTCTTATACATTCTTCTACAGAGCTGCATTTGGCTTCTAGCCACTCCTGCTTAGCCATTTTGCACTTCCTGTCAATCTCATTTCTTAGTCGTCTGTACTCCATTTTGCCCGTTTCATTTACTGCATTTTTATATTTTCTCCTTTCATCAATTAAATTTAGGATTTCCTGTGATATCCAAGGATTTTTTGTAGGTCTTGCCTTTCTACCTATTTTGTCCTCTGCTGCCTTCACTATTTCATCTCTCAATGCTACCCATTCCTCTTCTACTGTTTTATTTCCCCCCGTTTCTGTCAATTGTTGCCTAAAGCTCCCTCTGAAATTCTCCACAACTTCACTTTCCTTCAATTTATCTAAGTCCCATCTCCTTATTTTCCTACCTTTCTGCAGTTTTTTCAGTTTCAGCCTACAGTTCATGACTAACAAGTTATGGTCAGAGTCTATATCTGCCCCTGGGTATGTTTTACAGTTTATGACCTGGTTCCGGAATCTATGTTTTACCATTATAAAATCAATCTGATACCTTCCGGTGTCTCCTGGTCTCTTCCATGTATACAACCTTCTTTTGTGATTCTTAAACCATGTGTTTGTTATGATTAAATCATGTTCCGTGCAAAATTCTACCAGGCGACTTCCTCTTTCATTCCTTCTGCCCAGTCCATATTCACCTACTATTTTTCCTTCTCTTCCTTTTCCTACTACCGAATTCCAGTCTCCCATCACAATTAAGTTTTCCTCTCCCTTAACTGTTTGAATAATTTCCTTTAGCTCCTCATATATTTCTTCGATTTCCTCATCATCGGCAGAGCTAGTTGGCATATAAACCTGTACTACTGTTGTCGGTGTTGGCTTCGTATCTATCTTGACAATGATAATGCGATCACTGTGCTGCTCGTAGTAGTTTACTCGCATTCCTATCTTCTTATTCATTATCAGTCCTACTCCTGTGATACCCCCAACTGATTTTGTATTTATAATCCTGCACTCACCTGACCAGAAATCCTGTTCATCCTGCCACCAAACTTCACTAATCCCCACTATATCTAACTTCAACCTATCCATTTCCCTTTTTAAATTTTCTAGCTTCCCTACCCGATTAAGGGATCTAACATTCCACGCTCCGATCCGTAGAATGCCAGTATTATCTTTCCTGATGACAACATCCTCCTGAGTAGTCCCCGCCCGGAGATCCGAATGGGGGACTATTTTACCTCCGGAATATTTTACCCAAGAGGATGCCATCATCATATTTTCATACAGTAGAGCTGCATGTCCTCGGGAAATGTAACGGCTGTAGTTTCCCCTTGCTTTCAGCCGTTCGCAGTAACTGTGTGGTAAAGCCACATTAGCTGTTGTTACAAGGCCAGCTCAGTCAATCATCCAGACTGTTGCCCCTGTAACTACTGAAAAGGCTGCTGCCCCTCTTCAGGAACCACACGTTTGTCTGACCTCTCCACAGATACCCCTCCGCTGTGGTTGCACCTACGGTACGGCTATCTGCATCGTTGAGGCACGCAAGCCACCCCACCTCGGCAATGTCTGTGGTTCATGGGGGTGGGTACTAGTATTATAATATCTAATTTTCTATAAGTTTATGAAATACTATATATCTAATTTTCTATTATTTTATGAAATATTATATATCTAATTTGATATTATTTATATTTCTGTTATTTTTGTCCGATAAATTTGAAACTGCATACAATGTTAATTACCAGTGTAGACATGTCACAGAGGCCTATTTATAGCGTCAGGTTACAAATGTGAATGCCATACGCGCAATGCTCGCCCAAGACGTTGTAACACCTCGGATATTATTTTTTGGCAATATTAACTACATAAAAACGTTCAAGATCTTATAAAGTAATTTTGAACCCAAATTCTGAAGACCTCATTTACAATATAATTTTCCTCTAATAGCATCCATGTATGTATATTACATTGGCGAATAGCCTTGTTAGATAATTTCTATCGCCTAATAAAATGTCAGATTGCCTGAGAATAAACTTTAAAATTAGTTTTAGTGTCGAACTATGAAATCAGAAGAACCGACAAAGTTCATGTAGACCACTAAAAACCTGTTAACAATATGACTTGATTAGCTGTTTTGAGATCTGATCACAGAGGAATAGAGGTATAATGTGAGAAATACACTGAAAAAGTTACAGATGTAATATAAAAAACTCCTGTAATCCTCTATGAAGCCGGACAGTTAGGCGCACATTGATCTCAGTCGCAGCCAGTGAATACCTTTTTTTTAGTACTTGTGAGCGGTAGGGTGGGGGATGGAGCTTAATCGGCCGAGCTAGTTGGGTACCGCTACACACCTGTTAATTTCTATCGTGTTCCCTAACAGCGTATCACAAACATACTGCTTCGATTAACGGAAATCGCCATCTCCGTCATAATTGGTTACTCTTTGATGGAACTAGGATTCAACAAGCAAAGATCAGGGAAAATAATTCAGTTCTTAGGCACCATATTTATCTATGATATCTCGGCAGCCTACACATCACATATAAAATTACGAGGCGCATACAGAAAGTAAGCGTGAAAAATTTCATTTGAAACGGCTAAATCAATGTTTGACCTATTTTTGGAAATAGTCATAAAATATTGCTACAAATCAAAGACGTTAGCGTCACTTCAAAATTTTCTTTGCGCTCCTTTGCGAGGTTACTGTCACTAACACCTAATTATTGTTACACTCGGTTACTGCAGATACTACTGGCAACACTGACGAAGTGTCATGATAATAAAAAAAAAAAAAATTCAAATTTTTGTTAAGCTTATATGACTTAAATGCGGGGTCATTAGTCCCTAAACTTACAAACTACTTATGAACTAAATTATACTAAAGATAACACAAATATCCATGCCCGAGGGAGGATTCGAACCTCCGACGCGGGAGAGCGTGCGATCCGCAACATGGCACTCCAGCCAGCTCGGCTACTCCCGAGTGACGTCAGAATAACAATTACATAGTGCGCCTCGGTTGCACATTAGTAGAGTGCCAGATTACAAATCCAAAGGTCGCGGGTTCGATCCCCGCAGGGATTTTTATCTAGGATTTTTATCTGTCACTTTCCACTTCTTTCAACTCTGGCAGTATTGCTAATGTGAAAAATACCGAGTAGCACCGTGGTTCGGAACCTACGTTAAACTGTAGGTCCCCCTATAACTGGCTGGTTAAGTCAGGTCGGAGGAAGGCAACGGCGTACCACCTCCAAACAGGACCACGCCTAGTAAAGCACTGCGGTGTTCAAACCAATCTTCGGATTGTTGACTGCTTTACCTTTTTTAAGCAATACCGAACTAATTTGGAGGGAAGATGGGCAAACCTCGTCAATTTGAAGCCCATCTACTTATCCTTTCCACATTCTAACAAGTGTGAGTGTGAAAGATAAAGTAGAAAGCCTCCTGCTAGGCAGAAGCTATCTTTGAGCAGAACCAACATAAATTTTTGTTCACTTCTGAGTCAAAGATGAGAAAGTCGCGATTTACTTATTAACTTTGAGGGTCGCGGAAGTCTCGTCCGGCAGTTGGAAGAAAACCCCCCACCCCCTCTTGTAAAGGCCTGGCTCGCACTGGATCCGTTAGCGAATGACTGTCATGTTTAGAGCACTCTCGCTGCAGAATCCAACATTGTAGGTTGCACTGTGTAGGAGCTCCGTCAACATTTTGTAAAGGTCGGTAAACATGGTGGTGATATTAATTGAAGTTTCTAATAATGTTACTTTCAGTTCAGTAGAACTAGCAGTAGAGCCAGAACTCACAGTTTCGCTTAAATTCAGATTATTTTTCAGGTAATAGTTTTTGCTCTCCTGCTTTCAGTTTGAACAAAAGCAACATTTACTTTTAATCCACCTACATAATTTTCAGTGTAGTATTAATTAAATTAATGCAATGCCTCATAGGCTGAGTAAGTTTCGGTGATGAGATTTTTTTTTATTTCAAATATTTTTTTGTATGGCAGGATATTTAGCCCATGTGGGTCTCATAGTATGGGACAAAGACTCATATGTTTTATGTTCTTTCTTGTAGCATAAATTAGGAAATGTAGCGTGTATGAAATTATTATTTTGAATTACTTCTGATCCTTTCGACAATTTTTGGTTGGGCTTTGTCCTCAAAACAGAGCTACGCCCTCAAATAAATGCTCACAATCAGAAGCGCAATTGCTCTCGTTATCCACACATCATTACTGTCATGATCCCTACTGACTTACCTGATAATGGTATTGTTGAACAGACAGAGCCATTGTAATATGTAAAACTGCTTACGATACGTGATCCCACTGTTGGTTGGAGTGCCCTCTTTTTTAAAATTATAATAATACCACATAAATAAATAAATAAAAATTTTTCTCATGCGCACTTTGAATCATTATCTCAGCCAAAATATTGTCCTAAGATTAAGATGGATAGTGTGACTACCGTATTCGCCGTTGGTACAGAGTAAATAATACTAATACGACCCTGTACAACGGAGCAATAAGAATTAATCTACAGACCACGGCAATGTCCCATAACTTGTGCAAATGCAAGAAATAACGATTGCAACGAATAAATGTTTGTATAGCTTATGGGACTTACCTACGGGGTCATCAGTCCCTATTACAACAAATAGCCAAAGTGTAAACGTACAAAGATAAGATTAACATTACACAATTAAATGAGTTTACAATCAGATATTTGTTTTCATGCAAACCGTCGTCCATTATTGATTTCATTTCCTCTGAGCATGGTTTTTCGCCATTCTTATTTCAGTATGGGAAGATTTAAAAAGTAATTTCAGTGATGACCTTGCATCTCTGGAACCACAGACTGGCCAAGTAGCCATGCTGCAAGTCGCTACAACAGCAACGGCAGGTACTGTTATGGTGATGTGTCGCTACCACGGCAGCTAGGGAACTTAAAAATATTTCTGCTCGGTCTCTTTCCTTGTTGTGTTAGTTAGTCAGTTGCCAGTTAAACTTACTTTATCTTTCTTCTATCTAGTTAACAGAGTGCACATTCACGGCCAATGTAAATCTGAATTAGTTTTCCATGAATTCCTTTCTCGCAGATTAGACATACTGCTCCTCATTCTTTTGTCTTCAAATGCTTCTAGTAGTATATAATAATTACATGCTATTTGTCGTAGTAAGTGTTTTTCCTCGACATTTTTGTGCTAGTAACTACTTAAAAGGAGCCTCCTTTTCAATCCAATAGATTTTTCTATTTTTTGCTATAACTAGCAAAACTATTGTAATAACACTAATCATTCTTTTTTTTTGACAGTTCAGTTGAAATTCACGTTCCTATTTCGTACAAGAACCTTCTCCTTCTTCAGACAGTTATTTTATTATTACTGTTATTGTTGACTATTACTTATTAAGAGATCGATTGAACTTGACTAGTTATTTTTCTTCTTCCTCCTTTCTTCAGAAATTCTCTTCAAACGCACGCTGTGTTCTTGCGCTCTTTTGATCATTTATTTCCTGTTATTTTTTCTGTGTATTCCTGTATAAATGAATGTTTATGAATGATGTTTCTGAACTGCTCTCGTTTGTTTGTTTTCCTATGTGATTCCCAGTTCTTTAATGTCTTTTTCTGATTCAGTTATCAATTTGGTCTTGCTAATTTTAACTATCTCAAAGATTTGTCTTGTAAGCCCGACCTTGCCCATCCTGCAGATATGTCCATAAAATTTCAAACTTCTCTTTCTAAAGATCTTAGTTACTGAGTCTGTGTGTTTGTAAATCATTCTGGTCGGTCTCTTTATCCAAATTTCTTCATAAAAAAACTGGTCCGAGTATTTTCCTTAGAATTTTCCTTTCCTGCTTTTCAATTTCTCTTATTTTCGTGTGGCCATGAATCACCGTAGTTTCTGCGGCGTAGAATGCTTCGAGTATAGTTAGTGTTTTGAAAGTCTTATTTTTGCGTTGACAGATATAGATTTTTTTATTTTAGTGATTCCAAGTGAGCATATATGCTGTTTGTAATTTGGAAATTCTTTCTTGATTGGTAACTGTGTTCAGTCCTGATGGTTGGGTGATCTCTCCTATATATTTGAAGTGTGTAACTTATGCCACTTTTCCGTACCGGGTAGGTTGTTTACTTCCTTGCTTTTTTCCATGTACTTAGTTTTGGCATAAGAATTTTGTAGACCAGCTTCCTGCGATATTTCGTGCAGTTTCTTCATTGCATGTTTGGATTCTCCTCCATTTTTCGTTAGGATGACAGGATCGTCTCCGAAAGCCTGACATTTCGCTTTGATTCTCTCCTCTGTTTTAATGCCGAGTTGAATTTCCTTATTTTCCTTTTCTCATGTCTTCATAACTTTGTCCAGAAACATGTTAAATAAAAGGGGGCATAGTCCATCTCCTTGGTGAACACCGGTACGTGTATGAAATGCTTCTGACGTTTCTCCTATGAATTTGACAGTTGTATCTGTTCTTGTCTCTTCTGACAGTATATAAGCTTATGGGAGATAAGTGCGGGGTCATCAGTCCCTAAACTTACAAATTAACTTATACTAAAAACAACAAACATCCATGCCCAAGGGAGAATTCGAGCCTCCGACGGTGAACGGCCCCGCGCATCGGAGCATACCGTCTCAATGCGCTGGGTCACCCGCCGTGGCTACATATATATTTGAACTTTGTGTGTGTGTGTGTGTGTGTGTGTGTGTATGTGTGTGTGTGTACAGACGGCCTGGTGACGAATTGCGCATGGTCAGTATCTGTCATACACTATTACTAGCAATCCATGTAACAGACGTCGTTCAGGCGCACCCGCAGTGGAGAGTTTGAAAACTGTAGGGGTGTATCAAGATTCGAATACATCCAGCAGGTAATTAGGGACGTATAGAGCGAATAACACTCTGAAATGATGAGGTTAGCGCAGGAGAGCATCAATCTAGTCACAAGAGTGATGACACAAAAAATACAGAAAATTTAAAGAAGGAAATGTGATAACGAAGTGGTCCGCCTTAGGCGCTGCTGGCGGAAGCAGGAGTTTGAGCGATAAAGACAGTGCCAAGAGTAACTGGGGAGCAGAGCAAGGGTGGTGGTGTTGTAGCGGGGCGCTGCTGACTTTTATTAATGCCGGTGCGGACACCCGACACGGGTACGGCTGGGCGGCTTAGGCGCCGGAGAGGGGACGAAGAAGTCGCCGACCAGCTGAGCGCCGCGGGGAGGGGCGGGGCGGGGGGAGTTCTGCACGCGTCGGGCGGCGCTTAGCGCGCATTAAGTATGCGCCGTACACCCCGCTACGAATTTGGCTGACGTCACTTCCGCGTATAATTAGTCCGAGTGACACGCCACTTCTCCTCCTCTTTCTCCGCATTACTCGCCCCTCCCCCTCCCCTCCACCACCTACCTCTCCGCACCCCCCGGGGAGGCCATTCTTTTATTATTAACTCTCTCTCCTCGGAGAGTCCCAGCGGGGCGAGATTTATTATCGTCTAAATTAAATTAGGCGTATTATTTCACTTTTCCCCGGTACAGGATCGGTCATAAACAATGCAGCATGCCCGGCGCCGTTAGGGGGCGGTGCGGCGGCGGAATTCTTGAACGAACGCTGCGCGTATCTTTGCTCTCCTGCAGGACCCCTCCGTCACGTTTCCCTCGTCCTCTCGCGCAGTGCTCGCTCGCGCAGCCCTGCAACCGCGCCTCGCCTTGGGCTGAGCCGCTCAGACATTCGAATAAAGGTCGTCGGCTTCCCGTGCATAATTCAAAGAGAATTACTGGCCAGCCTGTTTATCAATTTAAGCCCGTAACGTTGTAACTTGTCTAAACAACGGCGAGAAATTACCTGTGACAAAGAAAGACTCTTAACTTGTTACACGGTCAGCTACAACAGACAAATGGCTGCTTATATGATGTGGAATGGCTGAGAATTTGACATTTTTCACTTTTCAGATAAGAACTTCTAATTAAATCAACACACACCTTCAGCCGTTAATGCTATAAATCATTTCGGTAATCGTTGTTACCAACTTCAGACCCCTCTTCAGTTGACTACCATCACATAAACAGGGTCGGTATAATCTACATCTACATAAGTACTCTGCAAGTCATATTGAAGTGAATGGCAGAGGGTTCATCGAACCGCTTTTATGATGTTTCTCTACAGTTTCATTCTTTAATAGGTCGCGGAAAAAGGGACACCAAAATCTGTCCGTTTATTCTGTTTATCATGTCTTCCTGTCTTCCTATGTAGGTGGGTGCAAATAAAAAAAAATAAAAAAAAAAAAAAAAAAAAAAATCACATTCGGAAGACAAAGTTGGTGAAAGAAATTTCGTAAATACATCTCGTCGTAACCCCAACTCGTGCATCATTTCCGTCATACGGTCTCCCCTATATCACGAGAATAAAAAGCGAGCTGCCCTTTTCCGTACATTCTCTAAATCGTCTGTCAATCCCACTTCGTGGAGACCCCACAATGCGCAACGATACTCCAAAATTGTACGCACAAGTGTGGTGTAGGCAGTATCTTTAGTAGAACAGTTGCATCTGTTTGATTGCTTTCCCTATAATATTTTCTATGTGTTATTTCCAATCAAGTTGTTTGCTATTCTTACTCCTAGATATTTAAACGAATTTACGGCCTATAGTTTTGACAGATTTATCGTGTAAATGAATTTTAAAGGTCTTCTTCTAGTGCCCTTGTGAACGACTTCACACTTCTCATTATTAAGGATTAATTGCCATTTTTTTGCACCAAGAATGTATCTTATCTAAATCATTTAGTAGTTACTTTTGATCTTCTGGTGACTTTACTAACCAATACGTGACAGCATCATCCGCGAACAGTCTAGTGGAACTACTCAGATTGTCTCCTAAATCGTCTATAAAAATAAGGAACAGTAGGCCCCTATAAGACTTCCCTGAGGAACGCTAGATATCACTTCAGTTTTACTCGATGTTACAACGTACCGTATCTTTTCTGACAGGAAATCTGGAATCTAATCGAACAATTGTGGCGATATTGTATAATCGTCTGCTGATACGCGATATTGGAACTTCGTTAGGCATAGGCCTCTCCAACTCGGGTGCTTCGCGAGCACCGGCCGGCACCGGGAAAAGCAACGGTGCTCTGCTGCAGCAGTCGGTGGCGTGTAGTGGGGCACGTGATATGAGCGAGGCAGGCACAGCGGTATCAGGGCAGAGACGTGTTGACAACGCGCGTAGCGAGGCGAGAGTCGTCTTCTTTGTGACTTACTAAAACGAATAATAATTATAATGCCAATTTTTGGTTATAGGGAGAAAGAACAATTTTATTGCGCTCCTTATTTTATACCGATTTTCAACATTCTTTGTTGATCTTTGGCATCGCATTGAAGAAACTAATTTTTTTCATATTAGGTACAATAGTTTTGGCAGTTACAATTGGAAATACACCTTGCAACGGTTCATTAAACCTGACCTTCTTTTGTTTCCTTAATATTTATAATTGGAAATATTTGTTCACAAAGGAACGTTGCTTATAACAGTGCAACACATTTTAGGGCAAGGACACGAATTCTCAGGAATTCTTTTTCATCAAAGCATTTATATAAAGGAATTTAAATCACTACTGTAGACTAACGGTAATAGCAGTCTGTCGAAATTGAATTGTACTGCAGTTCTGACAGATCAATTTCGAGACTAGATGGGACATCCTTTGCGTGCACAGAAAGAGGCATCATAAAATCTTTTGGGTGAACTTTTATTTCTTCAAACTTATCTTCGAAAATTTTATGCAATTACTGTGTACTCCCGGATATGGCCATAAGTACAATTTAAAAAATGTGTATTTTTGGTTTTCTTTCAAAATAAGACGTACCTCTTCAGATCGTGGCAATAGAGATTTTAGTTCAGTAATCAGTTCCCTCCTGTTTGTTCTTTCAAAGCCCTCGCGTGATACGGAATGTAGTGACAGCGCTTTTATATTTATGGTAGAGTGTTATATTAAGAATTGTGGTTTCCCATCAGGCTTAAAAAATCTTCCTATTAAGCATTTAAAAATGTTACACATAAATGCGGACCTTGTGTGCTCGTGCTAAACTTTCGCGTTGTCTCAGTCACACACGTGCTGCGACACGGCCAGGAGTGGTGGGGGAAAAGCACCGGGGCCGCACGGCGCGGCACTGGACTGCACAAGCACCGAGTGCTCGAGTTGGAGAGGCCTGGTTAGGCAGATATGAAAGTTGGGTCTACCCACGAGATCATCTGTAAGTATCTTAGTTCTGTCGTGGTTCTCAACTAAGTAGGGGCCTGAATATGGTATCAACGAGTTACCGACACTAGTGATGAAGGATTTTATGATTTTGAACATTGCTGTAGCAGCAACTGTATCAACTAACCTTATGTAACATAAGAACATTTAGCTCTATATGTAAATGTCTCATAATTTAGTTTTATGATGAAGACACCCATAGAGGTTCCTTGCTGTCTGCATGAGACTTTTTTGAGACGTGCTGGCAATTTTGATGCACTCAGAAATAATTTGTCTTGACCACAACTGAACTTTATTAAAGCTTTACGAGTTTCGACATATGCCATTATCAAAGACTATAAAAAAGACATTGGTGTTAATATTCCATTTTAAATAAATTTTAAACTACTTTAATACACAGTGCTGCTGGTAGTAAACTAGCAGTGTAATTTAATAATGTTTTCATTTTATCTTCTCTAAACTGTTCCCTTAATACTTTCGCTTTCTGCACCCACCTATAACCCTATACCACCTCGCCATCAATCACCCCCATAACCCAACTCTTATCAATTTTCCTATATGTAATTCCACTAGAAGTGGAAACTCTTATGTAATAGATATCTTTGTGATAAATGAGAAGAACAATGCAATGTTGTGTGTCATAGAAACCACCAAAGTGAGATATTTGTAGGCTATGTAGTGGTTTGTGGTTGCTCTTCCCTCACAGCTGTGCACGTATGTTCCATCCTGCCCTCACCTCCCTCCCTCCCCCCCTCTCCCCGACCACACATATCCCTCACATAGACTCTGTGGATACTATGATTTGTATGTGTGTGTGTGTGTGTTTTTTTTTTTCTTCATTGTAATTTAAACACTAGGACAAACATGCTAGTAGGCTGGCAGCAGCATTAAGTGCTGCTCTTCAGTCGAGAGCACATAAAACATAGGCGTGAGGACTAAAAACACGAAAGTGAACAATGCTGAATTAAAATGTAGATAAGAAGACAACATGAAGAGCTTGCAGTATTGACAGTTGAATAAAAACATACGTAGTCAGTTAAAACAATGAGCCACGGTGACGTTAAAAACATGCACTCGGAGACATTGTGTAAAACCAAACGATGCGACATTTGTCTGTAAACGGTGGACGCTAATAAAAAACACACTGAAACACTTGAGACACAACACTGGACGATCCACTATTAAAACTGGCAGCGCAGGAACCCACAAGAAAGGGAGGGGGAGGGAATAGGAGGGTAGAGAAGAGGTCTAGGGACTCTAGAGCAGGAAGGGAAAATCCAAGTGGAGGGGGGGAGGGAAGAGGAAGGGGAGGGGGAGAGAAAGCGCTTCATCGACTGGAGGGGATCAGGGTTGGTAGGATGAGTAAATTTCAGGACGTAGGGCGTCATCCGGGAGGGGGAGGCGGTGGAAGTTACCCTGGGCAAGGCTGTAGAGAGTGTGGAGGTGAAGGGAGGGAGGGATATAGTGGTGTAGGTGTGGCAGAGGCCCAGGATCAGTGGGAGTTGTGGGAGTCTATCTTGTGGTTGGTGTAAAGGATCTGGATATGTTCGAGGTATTAGAGGAGATGGGAAAAAGGGATGAGGCCATAAAGGATGCACGTGATGGAAGTAAGCCAGATGTGGTAGACGAGGCAGAGGACGTGGCGTTCCAGGATTTGTATGGTTTTGTAGAAGGACGAGCGAGCGGAAACCCGGGTGGGATGGAAACGGCAGAGGTCAGGGTGCATGAGGAAGCGGTATCTGTTTGGGGTGGTGGAATGGTTGAGATTCCACGTCCGGCGGCAAGGAGCAAGAGATTGAGGTGGGAGAGGGTTTTCTGGTGGACTGTGGAGGAGTGGGGTCCAGTAGAGGTAGCGGTCAAGGGTAGTCCAAGGAACTTGAGAGTGGGGGTATGGCAGATGGGACGGTTATGGAGGGTAAGATAGAAATCAGAGAGGTGGGAGGATGGCACGACCTATAATGATTGCCTGAGATTAGTCAGGGTTGACAGAAAGGAGTCACCAGTTACACAATGAGGTGAAAACTGTCAGGTGGGACTGGAACAAATTCTGGGAATGGGCAAAGGAGGGAACAAGGGCTAGGAAGGCGGTTTCGTCAGCGATTTTTTGGGTTTTTCAGCATTGTTATAGTGTAACAGAAAATGTTTTATGTACCATTCATTTAAAATTCTACACTGCTGGCCATTAAAATTGCTACACCAAGAAGAAATGCAGATGATAAAGGATATTCATTGGACATATCCTAGAACTGACATGTGATTACATTTTCACGCAATTTGGATGCATAGTTCCTGAAAAATGAGTACCCAGAACAACCATTTCTGGACGTAATAACGGCCTTGATACGTCTGGCCATTGGATGGCGTGTACAGGTACAGATGCCCACAGTTCATCAAGATTAGCGACTGGCGCTTTGTGATGAGCCTGTGGCTCGGCCTCCAATGACAAGATGTTTCAATTGGTGAGAGATCTGGAGAATGTGTTGGCCAGGGTAGCAGTCGAACATTTTCAGTATCCAGAAAGGCCTGAAAAGGTCCTGCATCATGCCGCCGTGCATTATCCTGCTGAAATGTAGGGTTTCACAGGGATCGAATGAAGGGTAAAGCCACGGGTCGTAACACATCTGAAATGTAACGTCACTGTTCAAAGTGCCATCTATGCGAACAAGAGGCGACCGAGAAGTGTAACTAGTGGCATCCCATACCATCGCGCCGAATGATACGCCAGTATGGCGATGACGAATACACGCTTCCAATGTGCGTTCACCGCGATGTCGCCAAACCGGATGCGACCATCATGATGATGTAAACAGAAACTGGATTCATAAAAAAAAATTAATTCCTGCCATTCGTTGCGTACACCATCGCAGGCTCTCCTTTCTGTGATGCAGCGTCAAGGGTAACCGCAGCCATGGTCTCCGAGCTGATAGTCCATGCTGCTGCAAACGTCGTCGAACTGTTCGTGCAGATGGTTGTTGTCTTGTAAACGTCCCATCTGTTGCCTCAGATACGATACGATAAACCGCAATCGCGATGGGCTACAATCCGACCTTTATCAAAGTCGGAAACGTGATGGTGCGCATTTCTCCTCCTTACACGAGGCATCAGAACAATATTGCACCAGGCAACGCCGGTCAATTGCTGTTTTTGTATTAGAAATCTGTTGGGAAGTTTCCTCATGTCAGCACTTTGTAGGTGTCGCCACCGGTGCCAACCTTGTGTTAGTGCTCTGAAAAACTAATCATTTGCATATCACAGCATCTTCTTCCTGTCGGTTAAATTTCGCGTCTTAAGCACGACATCTTCCTGGTGTAGCAATTTTAATGGCTAGGAGTGTATGATCAAACAGTTATTTAAAATTGTATTAAATTATAGAAGATATATAAAAAAGAAGGAAAAACGGGTAGTATGTGCGTGCGCGTGTGTGTGAGAGAGAAAAGAGAGAGAGAGAGAGAGAGAGAGAGAGAGAGAGAGAGAGAAAGAAAGGAGCAAATCAGGCGGATTCTGCACAGTCACTGGACGTTCAAGCACACGCCAGTATGCACTTGAAATTTCTATAGACATGTTCTGGGGTGAGTTTTAACATTTTGAATGACATTTGTCTTCGACACAAATAGTTTTAAGGGGGAATATTTTACACAGCTTTGATGAGTACGATTATTGTTACTTATTTAATTTTAGTAAAATTTTTGATGCTATTTTAAGACCAATGTCTTTTTATAGTCTTTGATAATGACGTATGCCAAAACGTGTAAGGATTTAATAAAGTTCAGTTGTGGTCAAGACAGTTAAATTATTTCGAATTACCCATAGAAGAGTTCGAAATCTATATCAAGTACAACGATTTTAAAGCAAACGGTAAATTAATAAAGGATTTATAACATTATCGGCTGAAGGCGTATGCTGGTCAATTTAGAAGTAATTATACAGCCGTGTCCCAGTCATTTTAGACCAAGATGGACGTACAAACAATTTCAGATAAGCTTTTATAAAAGGTATACAGCAGGCCACATAAAATGCAACACTAAGAAGACCTGGAGGTATCACAGCAAAATCTGGCATATATTAAATATGTAACAATCTCTTGTAATGTTATTGCATATAATGTGTTTTGGTTCTCCATCTTGGAAATATTTTATGAAGAAAAATATTACTATATGCAAGCTCAATCTGAGCCAGAATAAGAGATAACAAAAACAATCAAAACAAAATGATCGTTATTATACAAAATATTGGTATAAGCCTCAACAAAATAAGCAAGGAAAGGTAAGTTATAATTGATAAATGCATACGTAGTTGTATCGTTATAGGTGACAAGTGCTAAAGTGGTATTGGCGTGTAAAGCTGATTGTAAGTGAACAAGGCCTATACGTGGCGCTGGCGTAGATGTAGACGAACATGTCATCTTGTTAACTACAATGTTACAAAACCATAGATGTGGTTGACATAATTTACTGCAAAAGTAAGCATCCTTGTAAAATAAGGATGATGTTGGAGTTATAATATAAAAATAAAAATATAAACATTAGAAATAGAATAGAATGGTGCCTTATACCAGTATTTTGTGTAACTACGATCATTTTGTCTTGATTGTTTTTGTTATCACATATTCTACCTCAATTTGTGCATACATGTACTTATACGACGTATGTCCACAAAGTAAGTTCCGTTTGGTTATATAAAACAAACATGTACAGATACAGAAAGAATAATTATTGTACAAAAATCTACAACTGTTAAACTACATTTCTACATAGCTTCCGAAATTTTGTAGGCACTCGTCATAGCGTGGCACAAGTTTGTGTGTGCCTTCATAATAGAAGGTTGTCACTTGTGTATTTAACCATGTGGTAACATATACTTTCAGCTCGTCATCATCACCAAGGATAGATTTTTGACAGTAATATTCGGCGCTTGTTCTGTATTGCGCGGCGCAATTTCTTAATGGTCTCGCAGTAACCATGTGCATTGATTGTTTGGCCTCATGGTAAGAAATCAATCAGAAAATTGCTTTTTCTGTCCCAATAAACGGCGCACATGACTTTTCGAGGTGTCAAGATTTGATTAGACTTCACCTTCGTTGGGAATGAAGTGTGTCTCCATTCCACTGATCGCCGTTTCGTGTCAGAGGTGTCGTACGATATCCAAGTTTCATCCCCCGTGACTATCCGAGAAAGAAAATCATTGCATTCCTCATTGTAGCGTGTGGAAAACTCAAGTGCACTGCCCATCGTTGTTTTTTGTGTTGTTCAGTAAGAATTTTGGGTATCCAGCGTCAGCAAAGTTTTCGAAATGTCAGTTTTTCAGTAACAATTTCATGAATTAATGATCATGAGATTTGCGGAACTTCCATAGCAAGGGCACTAAGTCCAAACTTACGGTTGTGCGTAATCCTCTCTTCAATTGTGTCACCCAGATCATCAGTAACCACAGATGAGCGTCCGCTTCGTTCTTCATCGTGCACTTGATTACGTCCTTCATTGAAGAGACTGGCCCATCTTCGAACCATTCAATGACCCATTGCATTTTGTGCGTAAATTTCGCACATTTGCCGATGAATTTCCTTTGGTTTAACTTTCTTTGCATTTAGAAAACGAACCACTGATCTGATCACAGCCGCGGCGTCATTTTCAATCACGGATGACATAATAAAGAAGCACTACAAAGCTTACGTCGGCAGCAGCGATCTGAAAATGGCATACATGTATTCTCCTTGAGTCAGAGTAACTGCCGCGCATGCTCGGATGCCGCGGATGGGGATTGAAACGGGAAATACAAATGGGCAATAAAAATTTTTGCGATCAAGATATTGCTACATATTTGTTGTCAATACTGAATGGTCGCCTGTCTCAAAGATTTAAAAGGTTTTTACCTCTTAAATAAATTTGGCTGTGATACCCCCTTCTTGCATTTTGTGTAGCCAGCACACATGATTGAAATGCAGCCCTATGTGAAATGACGATCAGGGTGTAGCGCTGTACCCCAACAACACATCCAGACATCCTTCAATTTAATATTGAGGCGTGTAACAGCGGATAAATACAGCAATGACGGAATTATTCAGTTATTACTGGTGGTAACAATACCAGTATCGGACGATGTGAGCTGTGTGAACAAGCACCCTGTCGGCTAGGAAAACAGCGTTATTGGAGATTGGATCAATTCAGCGGCTGATGGCACATGGGAGATAGTAGATATATTAACGACGGTTCCAACGACGTCCACCGAGCGGCTGCATAGCGACATTGCTGCCAGAGCGCTATCTTTGTGTATTATTTAGCAGAGAATGGTTACAGCCATAAGGCTCCGTGTGATATCAACGCGTGAAGGAAACAGACGCCATGTCTCAGAGATGCAATCATACTTCCTATAGCCAAGACACAGTCTTTGAAAAGGGTCAAATTGTGACATACGATGTTGTCGGGTCCTCCTTTGGGAGATTTGGAGAATTGCCACATAAGTTGGATGTGCTGTGTCACTTGTGGACATTCTCACACCCATACTGGTCACGCAGCACAGACGTCCGCCAACATCGTCAAATTGTAGGTGCAGCAGTAGTAGATCGTACCTTACCACATAACATTTTTTTTGAGGGGGGGTATTTGAGGATTAACAAAATAATCAGAATTAAGGGACGTCAATAAATTATGTTGCATGTTAAGAGGTAGGAATGAGGATCAACGAAGCGCAAAAAAGTTTCAGTAACTGAATAAATGTGTACCGTATATTTTTCATTTTTTTTTGGGGGGGGGAGGTGATATGTCCACCATATCCCCCTGTTCCGTCCGCCACAGACAGCACAGATAAAGAGCTTTTGTACCCACGATCTGTTGCCAAACTATGTTGGCGGTGGAGCTACGGACACGCACACCTCTCACGCCACTGCGTCGATGTGTACGTCCCCGACTGATGCCGTTACATATATTTAGCCAAGAACGGTAATATAATTCTTGGCTGCAACACAGATTTGCAGAGAAACCACAGTGCCCATGGGACACTAACAATGTAATTCCACATATGGTTACAGAACTTGCCCCATCTTTCGGCCTCGGTGGCAAACACTTTGCATCGTTGGCTTGGTACATCGCATGTAGTCATAAACTCGGTGAGAAGTTCTATCCAACTTAACCTCTTCATTCATCTCCACATCCACATCTCAACTGCTTCTAACCTTTTTTCATCCTCTCATCCTAGCGTTCACGTTTCTGCCCCATATAGTGACATACTCCAGGCAAAACATTTGACAAGCCTTTTTCTTAGACCTGTATCTAATTTGCCACACAACAGTATCCTCCTCCTGTTAAAAGACTCCTTCACTTTGGCAATGGTAGTCCCACCTCCTGGTGGCATCTCAAGTCTTCAGTTATTGTTCTTCCAAGATATTTAAATGCACTTACTTGGTTAATGGTAGCTTGTCCTATTTTAATACTGGCCAGTCAGCGTCTTGTATTGATGGCATTACTCTTTGTTTTTGCTGTGTTTATTTTCATCCCATTTTCTATACTAGCTTCATTCAGATCTTTCACCATTTAGATTGTCACTAATACCTTGTCCTCACAAAATCTTATAGATTCTAATCTCTTTCCACCAATATGTAATCCTCTTTTCACATGTAAGCCTTTCGCAATAATCTCTTCAAGGTATACGTTAAACAACAATAGGGAAAGACAACAACCTTGTCTAAAACCAATTCTGCTTTCCTCTGTTATTTCATTTCCAATACTTATTATTTCCTTTTGGTGTATACAGGGTGGTCCATTGATAGTGACCGGGCCAAATCTTTCACGAAATAAGCATCAAACGAAGAACCTACAAGGAAAAAACTTTTCTAGCATGAAGGGGGAAAATAGATGGCGCTATGGTTAGCCCGCTAGATGGCGCAGCCATAGGTCAAACGAATATCAGCTGCATTCCTTTAAAATAAGTACCCCCATTTTATTACATATTCGTCTAGTACGTAAATAAATACGAATGTTTTATTTGGAACACTTTTTTCGCTTTGTGATAGATGGCGCTGTAATAGTCACAAACGTATAGGTACGAGGTATCGCCTAACATTTCACGATTTTGCGGACGATACTAGCTTCGTGATACATCACTCTTGTTAAAATGGACCGTTTATCAATTGCAGAAAAGGTCGATATGGTATTTGTTGACGTTGTTGTTGTTGTTGTGGTCTTCAGTCCGGAGACTGGTTTGATGCAGCTCTCCACAATACTCTATCCTGAGCAAGCCTCTTCAGCTCCACATAAGAACGGCAACCTACACCTATCTGAATCTGCTTACTGTATCCATCTCTTGGCCTTCCTCTGCGGTTCTTACCCCCACACACTTTCCTCCAACGTTAAATTCACAATTACCTGATGTCTGAGAATGTGTTCTACCAATCGATCCCGTCTTTTAGTCAAGGTATGCCAGAAATTCCTTTTCTCCCAAATTCTGTTCAGTACTTCTTCATTAGTTACGCGATCCACCCACCTGATCTTCAGCATTCTTCTGTAGCACCACATTTCAAAAGCCTCTATCCTCTGCCTGTCCGCACTGTTTATCGTCAATGTTTCACTCCCATACAAGGCAACACTCCACACAAATGCTTTCAGAAAGTACTTCCTTAGGCTTAAATCAATATTCGATGTTAACAAATTTCTCTTTTTCAAGAACGCTTTTCTACCCATTTCCATTCTGCACTTTATATCCTCTGTACTGCGACCATCATTTGTTATTTTACTGCCCAAGTAACAAAAATCTACCTCCTTTATTGTTCCGTTACCTAATCCATTTCCTTCAGCATCACCTGATTTTCGTAGACTGCAATCTACTACCCTAGTTTTGCTCTTGTTAATGTTCATCTTATATGCACCTTTCAGCAAACTGTCAATTCCGTCCAACTGCTCTTCCAGGTCCTTTGCTGTCTCTGACAGAATTACTACGTCGTCGGCAAAACGCAATGTTTTTAATTCTTCACCCTGGACTTTAATTCCTTCCCCAAATTTCTCCTTGCTTTCCTTTATAGCTTGCAAAATTTACAAATTGAATAACATTGGAGAAAGGCAACAACCCTGTCTTACTCCCATCCCAACCACTGCATCCCTGTTGCAAGTTGTAAATTACCTAACGCTCCCTATATTTTACTTCTGCTGGTTTCAGAACTTGAAAGAGTGTATTGTAATCAACATTGTCAAAAGCCGTCTCCAAATCTACAAAAGCTAGATATGTAGGTTTGCCTTTACTTAATCTATCTTCTAGGATAAGCCATAAAGTGAGTATTGCCTCCCGTGTTCCTACATTTCTACTTAACCCAAACTGATCTTCCCCGAGGTCGGCTTCTACCAGCTTTTCCATCCTTCTGCAAATAATTCGTGTTAATATTTTGCAACCATGATTTATTAAACTGTTGGTCCTGTAGTTTTCACACCTGTTTGCGCCTGCTTTCTTTGGAATGGGGATTATAACATTTTTCTTAAAGTCTGAGGGAACTTTGCCTGTCACATACATCTTACACACCAGGTGAAACAGTTTTGTCATGGCTGGTTCTCCCAGGAACTTCAGTAGCTCCAAGGGAATGTCATCTACTCCAGCGGCCTTGTTTCGATTTAGGTCTTTCAGTGACTTGTCAAATTCATCTCTCAGTATAGTATCTCCTATTTCATCCTCATCTACTTCTTCTCTCCTTCCTACAATATTGCCTCTAAGTTCATTTACTTCGTAGAGCCTCTCTATATACTCTTTCCACCTTTCAGCTTCTTTGCTGAAAACTGGTTTTCCATCTGTGTTCTTGACATTCATAGAGCTGTTTTTCTTATCTCCAAATATCTATTTTATTTTCCTGTAGGCTGTGTCTATTTTTCCCCTATTTATACATTCTTCTACATCCTTGCATTTGCCTTCTAGCCACTCCTGCTTAGCCATTTTGCATTTCCTGTCAATTTCATTTCTTAGTCGTCTGTACTCAATTTTGCCTGTTTCATTTACTGCATTTTTATATTTTCTCCTTACATCGATTAAATTTAGTATGCCCTCTGATATCCACGGATTTTTTGTAGGTCTTGCCTTCCTACCTAATTTGTCATCTGCTGCCTTCACTATTTCATCTCTCTATGCTACACATTCCTCCACTATTATTTTATTTTTCCCCGTTTCTGTCAATTGTTGCCTAAAGCTCCCTCTGAAATTCTCAAGAACATCAGGTTCCTTCAGTTTATCCACGTCCCATCTCCTCATTTACCTACCTTTCTGCAGTTTTTTTCAGTTTCAGCCTACAATTCATGATCAATACGTTATGGTCAGGGTTTATATCTGCCCCGAGGTATATCTTACAGTATAAAACCTTATTCCGAAATCTATGTCTTACCATTATGAAATCTATCTGGTATCTCCCGGCGTCTCCTGGTATCTTCCACGAATACAACCTTCTTTAACTATTTTTAAACCAGGTGTTAGTTATAACTAAATTTGTTCCGTGCAAAATTCTACCAGGCGGCTTCCTCTTCAATTCCTTTTGCCCGGATCATATTCACCTAGTATCTTCCCTTCCCCTCCTTGTTCTACTACCGAATTCCAGTCTCCTATAACAATTAAGTTTTCCTCTCCCTTAATTGTCTGAATAATTTCCTTTAGCTCCTCATATATTTCTTCGATCTCCTCATCATCGGCAGAGCCTGATGGCATATAAAACTGTACTACTGTGCTCGGTGTTGGCTTCGTATCTATCTTGACTACGATAATGCTATCACTTTCTTGCTCATAGTAGTTTACCCGCATTCCTATTTTCTTATTTATTATCAGACCTACTCCAGTAATACCCCCCAACTGGTTTTGTATTCATAATTCTGTACTCACCTGACCAGAAATCCTGTTCCTCTTTCCACCAAACTCGAACCTATCGATTTCTCTTTTTAAATTTTCTAGCTCCCCTACCCGATTAAGGGATTTAACATTCCACGTTCTGATCCGTAGAAAAAAAGGTTGTATAGCTTATAGGACTTAATTACGGGATCATCAGTCCGCAATCTTACAAACTACTTATGAACTAGACAACACTAAGGACGGCACACATATCCATGCCCGAGGGGGGATTTGAACCCCCGACCGTGGTGACCGTGCAGACCGTGACTGTAGCGCCTCAGTCTCCCCTTTTTTTTTTCATTCCCTTTTTCTTTTAAATTTTTATGAGGGAATGGGGAGTGGGTTTTGGGATGTATGCATTCTTTATTTTATTTTATTATTTCAACTTCATCAAAATAAAACAGCCTTTTCCTGGCAGACATAGAAAATATTTAAAACGAAAATAAAAGCTACTGTATTATTTTCCACTCACCTGTCGCCCCATTTATGGAATCCTCTCCCTTGTGTTTTTATTTTTTTATTTTCTTCCATTGAAATGATAATGATTGTGTTTCACTTTGGCTCACGCAAGTAACTTCCATGCGCTCTATACTAACAGATGTAGGGTGTCCATGCATAACTAAAAACTAAAAAACATTAAAGTAAAGAAAACTCTCTGTGGGGAGTGAGTTCCGGGTGGTCGACTCCAGTGCTTCTGCCGTCAGGCACGTCTTCTCGTTTTATTGTAAGAGTTAACCGTTTCATCATGTTCATCATATGCCTCTTCATCGTTATCAAATTAGCTTCTCATACCCGGGACATTCCAGCTCCGTGGAGGATCTCGTAACGCACTTCCCAGAAAATTAGAAAAATATTGTTGGTACTTCGGGTTCCGTATCAGCGCCATATGTTGTTCTTGTAAATGGTTCCAGAAGTCCGGCACATGCTTCGCACCGTCGCGATGCAAATAATACGCCGCCTGGGCTCGAATCCAAGTCACCGCGCCGCGGTGGAGTAGCCGAGCGGTCTAAAGCGTCTCGCTGCGGAGCGTGCGGTTGCTCGCCGTGGAGGTTCGAGTCCTCCCTGGGGCATGAGTGTGTGTGTTTGTCCGTAGGTTAGTTTACATAGGTTTAAGTAGTTTGTAAGCTACGGACTGATGACCACGCAGTTTTGTCCGATAGATTTACAGACATTTTTTTGAACATGTCACCGCGTTCGTTTTGGCTCGTGGGTAATACGTTCTGTCTGGAAAAAGAACAATCTTGGGGTCGATATTTTGCTGTCCTACGCGCAGCAGAAAGCCAATCATCTGCGTCACCAGCCGCCATACTTCCGCAGAGGGCCCGCACATGAGACGGTGAGCATCGTCGTCTAGAACCTGGCATACTTGGCATAACGGAGTGTTCACCATATTGATGGCGTGCAGGCGGGATCCAGTAACTTGTTTACCGTTAACGAACATGTACCATGTCGTTCTTGTTTCGGTGTCAAGTGTGGCATGATGAACTGTCCGCCATACCACTGGCCAGTGGATCGTGGGGTGCCGTGCTTCCACAGGGTTGGCGCGGCGCCTGCTCGTAAGTATCCGGTAGATGTCGCGCGCTGTCGGAGATCTATGTATTGGGAGTTCTGTCATAATATAGCTATATTCAAGAAAAAACTCTCTGATATGTTGAAACGGTGAAGAAATGTTCTGCACCATCACCAGCGCTTGCCGAGAAGCTGGCGCCAGTTTGTCTATCAAGATTCCTAACAGACTCTTGTGCTGTCTTCTCCATGTTTTCAATGTCGCGCTAATATAGAGCGCCACCGATCGATCGTAAACGTGAACAAGCTTGAGGCCACCTCTACGAGTTGGTAGTGTCAGAGCCTCATACCGGATCTTGAATAGGACTCCCGTGCTGACATAGAATCCAAATGCTGCCAGTATGCTTCGGGCGATCATCTTTGGCATCGGTAGAATCTGTGCATAATGTGGAATGCGCGTCGCCAAGTATGTATTTATATAAGTGACGCGTTTAATCATATTTAATGTCCGCATTGCGTTCGCTTTGACACCATTTCGTATGGTTATGAGCAACCTCTTGAAGTTGAGAACCGCCGAGCGTCGTACATCATTCGTGCAGACCAATCGCAGATACTTGATCCTGTCCCGTAACGGGAATGGGGCAATGCAGTCGGCAGGTAGTCCTGTACCTATATTCAAGGCGACGGATTTGGCCACATTCATGAGGCTACCCGTAGCGGCACCGTATCGATTGATCCAGTACAAAGCCGCGTTAACGTCGATGCCGTTTCTCACCACCAATATAAGGTCGTTGGCATATGCCTTACAACGAAACGTGTAACCACGCATCGTAATTCCTGTCAGGCGTTGGCGGAGGCCGCTGAGAAGTGGTTCAAGAGCCATGGCATATATGATCGTGGACAAAGGACATCCTTGTCGAATCGATCTCTGGATAGTTAGGGGCCCAACCAATCGGCCGTTGACAAGCACTTTAGGGGTAGCCCCATGTAGTAGTCGCATCACTATGGTTATGAAGGGCGGCGGCAGTCCCCTCGGCCAACGCGGCCAGCTGATCCGTAGAATGTCAGTGTTGTCTTTCCTGATGATCACATCCTCCTGATTAGTCCCCGCCTGGAGATCCGAATGGGGGATTATTTTACCCGAGATGATGCCATCATGTTGAATCTCCACAGATACCAATCCGCTGTGGTTGCACCTATCTGTATCGTTGAGGCACGCAAGCCACTCCACCTCGGCAATGTCTGTGGTTCATAGGGGTGGATTCCGTTACTATGTCACTGAAATGTATTCTGCCGTATCACTTACAAGAAACAAATTTAATGACAAGAGATGTTGTAAACAATTAACATGAATTTTACAACATAATAAATTTTAAAGAAATTAATTTAAAACACAATGTCTTCGGCTTTTTCTAAATACATCCGACATTTTATTAATATGAATTCCTCTGGGGGTGGGGACGCAGCTCCCTCCCCCTACCAGCCTCTGCCAACGTCCCTCGATCGCACTTTGTCTGCTAAAAAAACCATCGCCGCAGATGACGCAACGTAATCAGAGCGGCACCGGCGTCACCGGCCGTCAGACGGCGCGGCAGTGTGACGTGCGCTGGGGTGGGTGGTGTCCGCGCCGCCAGTGGCCCCCGCTGCCGCCCCCGCCGCCGCCCCCGCCGCCGCCGCCGGACCGCCTCCCCGCCCCCGCGCTGTCGCCGTCACGGCGGCGATATTGAATTCCTGGCGGGTGGCCGCGGTAGCGGCGACTCGTTACAAATGACGCCACTCCGTGTTTCACTCATTGCGGCCGAGGCGGCCGCCCCGGCGTCGTTATTGTTATTGCATTCCTTGCTCTCACGCAAATATGCGATATCACAATTTCTGTCGGCCGCCCCAGAGGAAGCGCCGGCCGGCGGACGCGGCGTGGCAGGGGCGAGTCGACAGCGGGAGCACCATTCGTCCTGTCTTGTCACCCGCCGATACCATTTTTCTCATCACTGCGTCGCCGGAGCTTCGAATTTCGACGCTGTCAAGGGGCGAGGCGAGGCGAGGCGAGGCGAAAACTCTTGCCGTCTGCTTCAGGGCTGTCTGTACGTATGTACAATTTGGTATCCGTAACTCAAAAATCGAAAAGAAACTGCGTGACGGCGGTGAAATTAAACGATACATACGAGCTTCTGAGTCTTTCACATGCTGTTAGCAACGGGCTGTGACTTCCTGAAAGAAAAAGAAAATAATAATAATATACAAATAAAAACTTAAAAACTAAATTTATGAACATTCATCGTAAGGATGGTTCAGGATCTGCAACTATAAAAACTTTATGTGAAATTATTATTATTTTCTTTTTATTATTATTTTTTCGTCGCAGTTGCACAATTTTCAGTAGACGCTAGAGGGCCGTAGAAGTAACACCATTTTTAACTGCCATTTTAAATTTTTGAAGTAAATTACTTATATATCTATAGAATTTTATAATGTACAACAATTTTAACGGACCATTTTAACGTGCATCTGGATTTATTGCGGTTTAAAATCAAGGCTGATAGTTTCGAAATGGACGGTCTCGTCCGAAACTAATCACAGAACTCAAAATTGTACAACTGCGACGAGAAAATAATACATCTACATCTACATGGGATACTCTGCAAATCACATTTAAGTGCCTGGTAGAGGGTTCATCGGAACCACCATTGTACTATTTATCTCCCATTCCATTCTCGAATAGCGCGCGGGAAGAAAGAACACCTGAATCTCTCTGTTCGAGCTCTGATTTCTTGTATTTTATTCTGGTGATCATTTCTACCTATGTAAGCGGGAGTCAACAATATATTTTCGCATTCGGAGGAGAATGTTGGCGATTGGAGTTTCGTAAGTAGCCCACGCCGCAGCGATAAGCGCCGTTGTTGTAATGATTCACATCTCAGATTCTGTATTATTTTCGTAACACTGTCTCCCCTGTATCGAGACAATACGAAACGAGCTGCCCTTCTTTGGACTCTTCCGATGTCCTCCGCCAAACCCACATGATAAGGTCTCTACACTGGGAAGCAATACTCCAATAATGGACGGAGAAGTGTTGTGTATGCAGGTTCTTTTGTAGTTCTGTTGCAACTTTTAAGGGTTCTTCCAGTCTTTGGTTCGCCTTTCCCACGACATTGTCAACGTGTTCTTTCCAGTTTAAGTATTAAGTAATATTAAATCCTCGGTATTTTGTGGAGATTACGGTCTTCACATTCGATTGATTTATCTTGTAAACAAAGTTTAACGGATTTCTTTTCGTATTCACGTGGTCGACTTCACACTTCTCAGTATTTAGAGTCAATTGCCAATTATTACACCATAGTGATATCTTATTCAGATCGTTCGGCTGTTGGTTTTGATCTTCAGATTATTTTACTAGATGGTAAATGACGGCGTCATCTGCAAACAACCTAAGAGAGCTTAAATCGTTTATATAAATAAGGAACAGCAGAGGACCAATACTACTACCCTGTGGATTTCCTGAAATAAAAAGAAAATAATAATAATAATAATGAAATTTTATGGACACCTACACAGATTACCTGGAAACAGGTTAACTAAACGTCTACTGAACTATGTGACATCACTTAACAATACCCTGGGGAACTGAAGTTAAGAAGGATTTGACAAAAGCAAAAATTGACATAACACACACATCAGACAGAGACACATTCAGAAAAAAAATTGACAAGTGGAAGTTTACTTCAAAGATGGCACCAAAACCATACCGACAAAAGTGGACCGAAGGAAGAAAGAAAGCCTTTGGGGGGAAAATGAAGAAATATTGGGAAAATAAGAAGAACCTTAAGAAATATTGATAAATCACCTGCTTATCGTTCTCCCATGGGGACATTCGCTAATAATAATAATAATATAAAAATAGAAACTTAAAAAGTAAATTTATGAAAATTCATCGTAAGGATGGTTTAGGATCCGCAACTGTAAAAATTGTATGTGAAATTATTGATATTTTTTATCTTCTCGTCGCATTTGCACAATTTTGAGTACACGCTGGAGGCCCGAGGAAGTAACATTAGTTTTAACTGTCATTTTAAATTTTTGATGTAAATTACTTATATACCTACAGAGGTTCATAATGTACAACAATTTTATCAGTTATTTTTAACGTGCATCTGGATTTATCACGGTTTAAAACCAAGGCTAATGGGTCGGAAATGGACGATCTCAAAATTGTACAACTGTGACGAGAAAATAATACAAAAATAACTAAATAAAAATAATTCCACAAAAAACTAAATTGTCTAATCCAGAGCTACGCTGAAATACAAAACATTTATAACTTATCTAGTCAATCCATATTCATGGAATGTATGACGTTAACTGCGAATGGGTGAAGTTGAAAATGTATACCTAGCTAAGATTCTAATACGGGTCACCTGCTTGCTAGGCAGTTGCGCTGGGGGTTGGAACACTTGCGCGGAGTGACACTTGCGCGAAGTGACACTTGCGCGGAACCCGGGGCCCTTGGGGCGGCTAATGGCTTTTCCTGGGTACAGGCACACCAACAAGTCTAGCACTGCTGTTGTCAAGTTTCCACACTGTCAACACGAAACTCAGTGAAATTGCACAACCCTTTGCAAGCTGAAGAACAATATAGTAACTTGTTCTAACTACATATTAATCCGTTGAGTGTTCCTCCTGTAAACAAAAAGGTATTTTAATAGTGATAATGTTTGGAGAGTTAGTCTCTGCTACTACAAGACTATGACCTCCTAAAAGCATATTATTCAGAACACCTGCGCAAGCAATAAATATATTAGGCATCCTGCACAGATACGTTGATGTAATTGACCGTTATGTAGTTAACCCCACTATCACGCAACTTCCGTCTTTTTAAAAATAGCTACTATGCTTTTTAATAGGAGATGCAACCTTAAACCTTCGATTAAAAAACGTTAATAATAAGTCAATGAGTATTTTACATACTTAAAGCGTTTATTCGTAGACCCCAAAACGATTTGGCTGTATTCGAATTACAAATACATCTAAGAAATATATGAAATACGGAATGTATAAGGGAATATCACACACCGAAAAATGCTAAAGATGAAGTCTATTTTCCATCACTGTCATATAGAACCATTTTTACTCCGAACTTGGCATAAACCAACAGGGAAAAACCAGTTGCAAGACTTCCAGGAAAAATGAAGCGAAATTGGTAGCCAATAGTTGGTTATTAATTACATTGCCTGTTAACTGTATAAATATAAATTACGGAATACGCGGAAATACTGTTCAGTGCAGTCAAAAAGGTCTAAGGTAATAGGTAGTGGTTTACAATCAGATATCCGTATCACGCTCCTCCTCAAGAAGTCTGTGTGAAGATTTATATTCAGAACATTCAAGAAAAAGGTGTTGAAACTATAAGAAGCAGCTCATTCACTCAGGAAGGGAAAACGTTATGGTGCCTGTAAATTTGAATGGCTGTATCTCTTGTAGTAACATTTAATTTTTGATAAAATGTTAAAATCCAATATACCAGAATTTTGTTTTTCTAAACTCAGTGCCAACTTTTTTTTGTCGAAATTTTTGCAGGAAGTAGTCTTGACGTGATTTCATACTTCTATGCATTAATATTATCAAACATGTAATTTGTGTCACAAATTGCGCGGCGGGTCCGGTCGGAGGTTTGAGTCCTTCCTCGGACATAGGTATGTTTGTTTGTACTTTGCCTAAGTTATTTTAAGTAAGATTAAGTAGTGTGTACGTCTAACGACCAATGATCTAAGTAGTTTGGCCGCATAAGACTACACATATACACGTAATTTATTTATTTCATAACCAAATTTAAGTACTAATAATTAAAGAAACTTAAAAGAGAAATTTGAAGTAAACACTGAAAACAAATGATTGATTTTTCTCATAAGATGAATGCACACAACCGTTGACTTATGTCTTGTGAATGTACCTACAAATTCTGCCATATGAAAATTGTAGTGTGAGTCCCAAATATGTTTTTTTCTGTAATGAGATTAAAAACATGTTAAAAATTCAGAACTCGAAAATCAGTGAAGTTTTGGACTTTAAACGTTTTGTGTTGCTACATCTTTACATAGTAGACACGATTTTAAAGTTTGGTTGCTATCGCCAAAGTAGACGAAACGTTAAATTTTTTGGTGTAATCTTCGCCGTGTAGACTGTATGTTGTAGAAGTCTACGTCAAACCTAATCATACCTCTGAGGAGAGAACGTTGTTTGCACTTCTCCTGCGTTTCCAGTCGGCTGTGCTGTGCTACGTAACGACATCGTACCGTTCCACTTTACCGGGAGCTATATATGTATTGGTGTGATGTCTGTTCTTTCGAAATAAGACAACACACCAATATATGTATCATTTAGACGCAAAGATTCTGGATTCTGTTTTCATCGCTAACGCGATTAACAACGTTAGACCTCGTGTGTAAACAAAATGTTCAAATGTTTGTATAGTCTATGGGACTTAACTACGGGGTCATCAGTCCCTAAACTTACAAACTACTTATGAACTACTTACGAACTAGGACGGCACAAATATCCAGGCCCGAGGGTGTATTCGAACTCCCGACCGTAGTGGCCGTGCAGACCGTGACTGGAGCGCCTTAGTCTCCTCGGCCACCGCGGCCGGCGTGTGTAAACACTTAAAGGTTATGAGTGCCACTGGAAAAATGCATAAGTAACACCTGTTGTTTGAGACTTGAAGATGACCTGAAATTAGCCGAAATCGATATCTCATAATAAACATAAGGTGTAGCTGTCTATATTTCATAATGCTATTCCTAACATATTTAAAAGCTGCTCAAAACCACCTACAAAAAACCTTTATAATGAGATTGTATATAATTCCACGATCAAGTTGTGTTTTAGTTATTTGTAGTACTACACCCAAAGATCTGCCCTTGCTTTTAGTGCCTTGATCAGCTGTTTATTTTTAGAGGTATTACTAGGGACAGGAAAAATTCGCATTTGCGATAAATGCGAACATATATGCAAATTCTGACTCAAAATGCAGTAAATCCGAAATTGTAGTTAGCAACGGTTGCGCTCAATTCCGATTTCATCACATTCCTCTTCACATGGTGCTGTATTGTAAATCGAGTGATATTTGTATGACGTGTTATCTCCCTGTTGTATGAGGCTGTGATATCTCCGGGCCGTTACTACTGCTCCACCTCGCTCGGTGGGCTTTCCCTGAATACGGCACAGGTAGCGCCTGGAGGGCGAGGAGTAGGGGTGGTGTATCCCTACTTCTGGAACACCCTGTTCACTACCTGCAGCGTCCGGGTCTCCGCGCAAGTGTCTACACATTCCCTTTCCGCGCAAGTGTCACTCCTCGCAAGTGTCACAAACTCGTTGCGCTGACCCGTACACAACGAGGGGCACAGTAATCACCCAAACTGCGCGGACTATTCTAGCACGCCTAGCATTACATGCAAACCCAAAATTTTTCCCTGACCGCTATTACTAAAACATTTGAACTTTTGAATAAATAATAATTGCAGCATCAATTGCACCACACAAAAACACACCCACTTCTTAGTTATAGACGGCATCTAACGCGCACACACGCCCAAAGATGGGTGTGTCGATGTAAACCTCTAGTTGCCGCGGTGTAGTGGCCGAGCGCATTGAGGCGCTATGCTCCGATGCACGAGGCCATTGCCCGTCGGAGTTTCGTATCCTCCCTTGGGCATATATGTTCGTTTTGTCTTTAGTATAAGTTAGTTTATAAGTAGTTTGTAAGTTTAGGGACTGATAACCCCGCAGTTACGTCGCATAAGTTTAACAAACATTTGAACATTTTTCCGGACCTGTACCTTAGCCTCCAAGATCACCTGATCCAAATACATTGGATTTTTGTGTCTGGGGTCACCTTAAAATCGAAATGTACAGCGCACCCGTTAACACGGCTGAAAAACTGGAGCGGAGAGTTGTATACGTTTGTTAAGAATTCCGAAATGATCCAGCGGTTTTCCAAAGAATTCGAAATTCATTGCAGAGACGAGCTCAGTATTGCATCCAGTGAAGTAAATGCGATGAAGTCTTAATAGTAAAGACTAAATTTTAAATTAATTTGTACTAACTAGGACGATGTTTACATTTCTTCCATTGCTTTAGTCTTTCTTTTCAGTGGCCTACAATGGCTTCTAACTGAATTTCGTTCATTTCTTCCTCACAAGAAAATACGATTCAATTGTATTCATATTAAGATTTTAACCTTTTATTACTTCTTCCTTGTGGAAACATGTGTTATATACATGAGACAACAACAAAAAAGAAAAACCTGTTACGGATCCCACAATGGTGAGCAGTATTCAAGCAGTGGGCGAACAAGCGTACTGTAACACTACTTCGTTTGTTATCGGACTGCATTTCCTTATGATTCTTCCAATGAATCTGTCTGGCATCTACTTAACCGACGATTAATTTTATATGGTCGTTCCATTTTAAATCATTCCTAATGTCTAATCCCAGATAATTTAGGGAATTAACTGCTTCCAGTTGCTGACTTGCTATAGAGTAGCTAAATGATAGATCTTTCTTTCTATGTATTCGTAGCAGATGACACTTGTCTACATTGAGATTAAATTTCCATTCCCTGCACCATGCGTCAATCCGTTGCATATCCTCCTGCATTTCAATACAATTTTACATTGTTACAACCTCTCTTATATACTTCAGCATCACTATTTACTTCGCGTTATAATGGTCGATTGCCTTTTCCTGTGAAGATAGGATGTACCCGCAGTTGTCGTTCTATGACACTCGAATTTTTGGCAATTCGTATTTCGGAGACTCGAACTATGGAGACCCCACAGTTAACAAATTCAGTATCTTACTGTCTAATTTCCTTTAGTTTCTCGTTTTTTAAGTATAAAATGTCACATCGAGGAGAAAAGAATACAATTTGGAAGTACTTTAATAAAAGTACCGTCGATTTGTCTGAACTGCTGATGTCGTTAGGAGAGCCAGTCATGAAAAAATTGTATCACCTGGTATGCAAAATGTATGAGACAGGGGAAATACCCTCCGACTTCAAGAAGAATATTGTAATTCCAATTCCAAAGAAAGCAAGTGCAGACAAGTGTGAAAATTACAGAACTATCAGTTTAATAAGTCATGGGTGCAAAATACTAACACGAATTATTTACAGACGAATGAAAAACGATGTGGAATCCAACGTCGGCGAAGATCAGTTTGGATTTAGGAGAAATGTAGGAACACGGGAGGGAATACTCAATTTACGACTTATCTGAAAAGATAGGCTAAGGAAAGGAAAAACCTACGTTTTTAGCGTTTGTCGATTTGGAGAAAGCTTTTGACAATGTTGACTGGAATACTTTCTTCCAAATTATGAAGGTAGCAGGGGTAAAATATATGGAGCGAAGAGTTGTATTCAACTTATACAAACACCAGACGGCGGTTATTAGAGTCGAAGGGCAAGAAAGAGCCGCAGAGGTTGAGAAGCGAGTAAGACAGGGTTGTAGCCTTTCCCCAATGTTGTTCAATCACATTGAGCAGGCAGTGAGGGAATGGATGGAGAAATTTGGAAAGGGCATTAAAGTGCAAGGAGAAGAAATAAAAACATAGCGATTTGCCGATGACATAGTAATTCTGTCAGAGACCGCAAAAGATCTGGAAGAGCAATTGAATGGGATGGACAGTGTCTTGAAAGGAAGATATAAGATGAACATGAACATGAGTAAAACGAAGGTAATGGAATGCAATGTCAGAAAATCAAGCGATGCTGAAGGAATTAGATGAGGTAATGAGACAATAAAAGTAGTAGATGAATTTTGTTATTTATGTAGCAAGATAACTTCTGATGGCAGAAGTAAAGAAGATATAAAATGCAGAATGCTTATGGGAAGAAAAGCTTTTCTAAAGAAGCGAAACTTGTTAACACCCAATATTAATTTAAATGTTAGGAAGTCGTTTCTGAAAGCATTTGTATGGGAGTGAAATGTGGACGATAAGGAGTTCAGATAAAAAGATGAAAGAAGCTTTTGAAATGTGGTGCTACAGACGAATGATGAAAGTTAGATGGTTAGATCACGAAACTAATGAGGAGGTGCTTAACCGAATTGGGGAGAAAAGGAGTTTCTGGCATATCCTGACTAAGAGAAGGGATAGATTGGTTGGACATATTCTGAGACATCAAGGAATTGTCAACTTAGCATTAGAAGGAAGCGTGTGGGGTAAAAATCGTAGAGGGAGACCGAGGGACGAATATAGTAAGCAGATTCAAAAGGATGTAGGTTGCCGAACGTATTCTCAGATGAAGAGACTTGCACAGGACAGGGTAGCATGGAGAACTGCATCAAACCAGTCTGCGGACTGAAGACCACAACAACACGATTTGTCTAAACCCGTTTGCCTTGCATGTCATCTTCTACAGTCTTGTGCTTAGGATTACACACTCTCAAGGAGGCTTAGGACAGAGAGGGTATGTTGAAATATGTGGAAAAACTAGTGATTTGTGGTGTAACGTAAACATACAGAAATTTTAACTTAATTACGCAAGTTTCGGTTACGGTTTCGGTATCAGCCGAAACTAGAAGAGGAGCCGAATTCGGTTACTGTTTCGGATTCGGGCGCAAATCATGTTACGGTTGGACTCCACTTTTCTTTATTATTCTTATATTAACATATTTCATTCGTTCTGTATTATTCACAGAATCTTGTAGTTGCGTCTGCAATTCGTCTATGTTGTGACAAGTACTGTTTCACCATAGAGCTGTGAATCATGTGGAGTATGAGTGATCAAAGTAACCAAAGCGGTCACAGAGAATCCTGTTCACGGTACGTGAAAGTCACAGTTGCACCGCCGATGGTGACATATGTCGGTAGGTGGCATGTGGTGTATGAGTGATCAAAGTAACCAAAGCGGTCACAGAGAATCCTGTTCACGGTACGTGAAAGTCACAGTTGCACCGCCGATGGTGACATATGCCGGTAGGTGGCATGTGGTGTATGAGTGATCAAAGTAACCAAGGTGGTCACAGCGGATCGTGTTCACGCTTCGTGAAAGTCACAGTTGCGCCACCGATGGTGACATATGTCGGAAGGTGGCATGTGGTGTATGAGTGATCAAAGTATCCAAGGCGGTCACAGTGAATCCTGTTCTCGGTACGTGAAAGTCACAGTTGTGCCGCCGATGGTGACATATGCCGGTAGGTGGCATGTGATGTATGAGTGATCAAAGTAACCAAGGCGGTCACAGTGAATCCTGTTCATGGTACGTGAAAGTCACAGTTGCGCCGCCGATGGTGACATATGTCGGTAGGTGGCAAGTGGTATATGAGTGATCAAAGTAACTAAGGCGGTCGCAGTGAATCCTGTTCACGGTACGTGAAAGTCAAAGTTGTGCCGCCGATATTGACATATGCCGGTCGATGGCATGTGGTGTATGAGTGATCAAAGTAACCAAGGCGGTCACAGTGAATCCTATTCACGGTATGTGAAAGTCGCAGTTGCGCCGCAGATGGTGACATATGCCGGTAGGTGGCATGTGGTATACGAGTGATCAAAGTAACCAAGGCGGTCACAGTGAATCCTGTTCATGGTACGTGAAAGTCACAGTTGCGCCGCCGATGGTGACATATGTCGGTAGGTGGCAAGTGGTGTATGAGTGATCAAAGTAACCAAGGCGGTCGCAGTGAATCCTGTTCACGGTACGTGAAAGTCAAAGTTGTGCCGCCGATATTGACATATGCCGGTCGATGGCATGTGGTGTATGAGTGATCAAAGTAACCAAGGCGGTCACAGTGAATCCTATTCACGGTATGTGAAAGTCGCAGTTGCGCCGCCGATGGTGACATTTGCCGGTAGGTGGCATGTGGTATACGAGTGATCAAAGTAACCAAGGCGGTCACAGTGAATCCTGTTCTCGGTACGTGAAAGTCACAGTTGCGCCGCCGATGGTGACATATGCCGGTAGGTGGCATGTGGTGTATAAGTGACAAAGTAACCAAGGCGGTCACAGTGAATCCTGTACACGGTACATGAAAGCCACAGTTGTGCCGCTGATGGTGACATATGCCGGTAGGTGGCATGTGGTGTATGAGTGATCAAAGTAACCAAGGCGGTCACAGTGAATCTTGTTCACGGTACGTGAAAGTCACAGTTGCGCCGCCGATGGTGACATATGCCAGTAGGTGGCATGTGGTGTATGAGTGATCAAAGTAACCAAGGCGGTCACAGTGAATCCTGTACACGGTACATGAAAGCCACAGTTGTGCCGCTGATGGTGACATATGCCGGTAGGTGGCATGTGGTGTATGAGTGATCAAAGTAACCAAGGCGGTCACAGTGAATCCTGTTCACGGTACGTGAAAGTCACAGTTGTGCCGCTGATGGTGACATATGCCGGTAGGTGGCATGTGGTGTATGAGTGATCAAAGTAACCAAGGCGGTCACAGTGAATCCTGTTCACGGTACGTGAAAGTCACAGTTGCGCCGCCGATGGTGACATATGCCGGTAGGTGGCATGTTGTGTATGAGTGATCAAAGTAACCAAGGCGGTCACAGTGAATCCTGTTCACGGTACGTGAAAGTCACAGTTGCACCGCCGATGGTGACATACGACGGCAGGTGGCGCCTTCCCGCCGCGAGAGAGGCGCCCCCCGCTTCCCACGGTGTTTGCGCCTACCGGCCCTGCAGTAACCCTAAACTGGCTGGCGCCCGCGCCCGCCTAATGCCCGCTAACGAAGGCGAGCGTACCCGGGCTTATTACTGGCGGGCGCAGATATTATTCCTTCTAATTGGCTTCCTGGGAATCCTACACCTCGGCGCTAATGCCGCGTAAGCCGCTTTCAGTCTCGCGCCCAATATGACTGTGCCGGCCAATCAATGGCGCCGCGACAATGGCCGGCTGCGGGAATCCCCCGGGAGAGCGCCCTCCCCCTAGCCTCCCCCTCCCCCTTGCCACCCCACACCCCACCCGCCATATCCCGCGGCGGGTCATTACTCAGCAGCCGCAAATACCAGCTGCGGCCGGCGGGATTTTAAAAGCGGAGCGCGCGACGCGTCGGGTTGCTGGCTGCGGAGAGCGGCAGTGTGACAGCTGCCGCAGGATCAGCTGCAGCGTGGTGCGCTGGTCCTTAGCTTTATTTGTTTATTTTCGTGTTCTGAAAACCATCCATTGCAATCTAATGTGAGTCCATGTAATAAATTTTAAAAGTTTAGATATTTGTTGCTCAATAATCAGCCACACAGATGGCCTTGTCATTAGCAAGTTGTAAATCCGGGGGGGGTACAGCATGTGCTGAGGTTTAGGCATCCGTCTGCACATTAGCACAGAGGTTCGCCGTCGATGTAGCCCCATCTGGAAACGTTGAACTTGCAATTTTTGACCCCAGTTCTCAGCCTGTTGATAGCCTTACAGGTTGTAAAGGATTTGTTACATACAGCTGCAATTCTTTCAGGGCCATGATAGGGTTAGGTAATGCCTCCTTCCATAGCTGAAGCCTCCTCTCTTCGACAGTTGGTTGTAACGTCCAAAGGGAGGCCCTTGACCGAAGCCAGCTGGGCTGTTTTTGGTGCCCATGTAGGGGGTGTCGATTACCTGTCATTTCTTTCTTCCTTTCCACCTCAGCAGCTACTTGTCGCCGTATGCTACAGGGAGCTGTCCCTATGAGAGGGTAGATCATCTCTGTCGGCGAGGTCTCACAAACACCCTGATATGATGCAGGCTGACTCATTTACGGCCTCGTCGACACTTTTCACGTGGGCCGAATTCTTCCATACAGGCGCGGCATATTCAGCTCCCGGCAGACTGAGTGCCATTTGTGGGTCAGCACCCCATTTTTTGTTCGTCAGTTTACAGAGTTCTATCCAACTACGCCCCTAGGTATTTGGGAGCGTGGCAGTGCTCCAGCTCTTGGCCTTTCCAAGTTACATAGAGTTTTGTCTTAGCTTCCTTATTTCTCAGATAGAAACTGCAGACTTGCGTCTTAGCTGGGTTGGGTTTCAATATCCGGACACCCCCAAAACCACGTTCTTAATTAGGTGCATAGTGCTGCCATCTACTACCAGACACTACATGTCAGTGACCTCAGTAATCGTTGGAGAACGCGACAGCATAATCAGGCACTCCCAGAAAGTCACGGACTTCTAACGTAGGTGATTTGGTGTCACTTGTGTTTGTAGGCGAGATTTCCACAATCCTAAACATCCCTAGGTCTACTGTCTCTGATGTGATAGTGGAGTGAAACCGTGAAGGGACACGTACAGTGCTAAAGCGTACACGCCGACCTCATGTGTTGATTGACATTTGAAAAGGATCGTATAGAGTAAAAGGAAAGCATTTATCCAGACCATCACAGAATTCCAAACTGCATTGGGATCCTCTCCAAACACTATGACAGGCGAGAGGTGAGAAAAGGGATTTCATGGTCGAGCGGCTGTCCACAAGCCACACATCACACAGATCAATGACAGATGACGACTCACTAGGTGTAACGTGTGTAAACATTGGGCAACTGAACAGTGGAAAAACGTAGTGCGGAACAGAAAGTGACAATGCGATGTCATTGTGAGAATGGCGAATGCCTGGTGCCAGCGTGTGTAGTGCCAACAGTAAAATTAGGAAGCGGTGGTGTTACGGTGTAGTCATTTGTTTTCGTGGAGGGGGCTTGCACTCCTTGTTGTTTTTCGTGGCACACGAATACAATGACCTTTCAACACGATCTAGCACCGGTTCAAAATGCGCGGCCCTTGGTGGAGTCGTTTCACGACAGTGATATAGCTTTAATGGACTGACCAGCACAGAGACCTGACGTGAATCCTATAGAACATATTTGTGATGTTTTGGAACGCCGAGATCATGCCACGGCTCACCGACCTAAATCAACACCTCTTCTTAGTGGAGTACTCCATGAGGAATGGGCTGCCATTCTCCAAAGAACTTTCCAGCACCTGCGAGAGTGGAAGCTCTCATTAAGGCTAAGAGTGATGCAACACCACATTGAATTCCAGCATTACCGATGGAGGGACCCAAGTACTTGTAAGTCATCTTCAGCCAGGTGTCCGGATACTATTGATCACATAGTGAACAACGAACCGAAAAATTCGATTTGTTCCAAATTACTCCTAGTAGTGAACCTTGACGTCGGTCCAAATATGTCTCACTGCCAGCGCATTCGGGAAAAATACAGTGCCAACTCAAGGCGGTATGGTGTGGGGTGCAGTTGTGAACAAACACAAATGTTCAAAATGTTCAAATGTTTGTAGGACTTATGGGACTTAACTAGGGGGTAATCAATCCCTAAGCCTACAAACTACTTATGAACTAGCTAAGACTAAGGACGGCACAAATATCCATGCCCGAGGGGGGATTCTAACCCCCGGCCGTAGTGGCCGTGCAGACCGTGACTGGAGCGCCTCAGTCCCCTCGGCCACCGCGGCCGGCAAACACAAATGACATTGCGGCCTAGAGCACTGTGACCAGTTGCACGTACGTCAATTAGATACTGCGATCCTTAGCCATAGCCTTTCTGCGGCACATCCCAGACGCTATTTTCAGCAAGAAAGTGCACGATAAGACGTTGATGCAAGAACATGGTTCTTCTTGGCGTCACAGCTTTTGCCCTGGTTCGCCGGTTTACCACTCTTGCTGCCAATCGAAAGTGTGCATAATATTGTAAAAAGATGGGTGCAGCGCTGTTACTCAATGGCAACCGCAACAGATGAAGTTGGGAACCAGGTAAATCTAGCATGGACAGCTACGCCACTCGATCCGATTCACGCCTGATACGCGCCGATAGTATTACGAACGGATAAAGTTATCACAGCACCAGCAGACCCGATGCCTAATAAGCAACAAGCATATTGAACAGAGGTGAATAAAATGCTTATATCTTCAAAACGTACTAATGAATACATTCTGTGTATATGAACTACGTATTTCCAATCTTTCAAGGAGTTTTATTTTTTCTGAACACTAGTGTGTACTGATTTATCAGTGTTTTCTACAACAACCGGTGTGTCAAGCGATAATAAAGTTGCTGCAACATACAGGAGACGAAATTCTGTAGAAAGGGTCCGATGGGCACGATCAGACCGAGCTGGGCGCTTTAGTGCTCACGGCTATTCTGTCGCGGCAACGACATATTGGCAATTGCAAATAACGATCTGAAGATTGAAATCCAGTATGCAGCACAATCTTAAAATATTTTGCTAAAGTGTTCTGGGACAGTTCAAAATTACCAAAGTAGTATTACTCTACTAATCTTCCCGCGTGACCTGTTTAAAGTTCACCTACATTTCAACAAAACAGCAGTACGAAAACAAACAATCGTATCATGCACACAAAGCTTTCACCGAAGTCCTTGCAAGACACTTAGTGAAGCCATTGTCCATGCCAATGATTACAGTGTGGAGGGTGTTGCGTAAGTGACTACGTTTTAAACAGTACAAACTGGCATTAGTTCAGGAATTAGTGAGAAGGCATGACTTTTGTGAAGAGCTTCAGTTAAAAACGAAGGTCTTGTTTCGGTTTTGATAGTCCGTGCTGCTTCTACACAATGTGCAGCAGTACTTCAAAATAGGACGGGAAACTAGAGGATAGGTAGTTTCTTTAGTAAAACTATTGTATCTTCGAGTGTTCTGCCGACGAAATGCAGCCTTTGGTTCGCCTTCGCTACGATATTTCCTATGGTTCTCTCCAAGTAAAATTATTGTTGTAATCCTTAGTTATTTAGTTGAATTTACGCCTTCAGAATGACTGATTTACGGTGTAGATGAAGTTTAACGGATTTATTTTGGAGCTCATATGGATGACATAACACTTTTAATTATTTATGAGAAACTGTCAATTTTATCACCATTCACATATCTCATTTAAATCATTTTGCAGCGGCCTTTGATCTTCAGGTAATCGACACCATCATCGACGCGCAGTCTAAAAGAGCCGCTCAGATTACCTCCTAAATATAAGGACAAGGAGCGGTAGGGCCCTATAACGCTTCCCAGAGGAACACCAGATATCACTTCTGTTTTACTTGATAACATTCCGTCAATTACTGCGTACACTGTCCTTTCTTACACGAAATTTCGAATACAATCGCACAGCTATGGCGATTTTCAATAAGCACGCAATTTGATCAAAAGCCGCTTGTGAGGGCAGTGTCAAAAGTCTTCCGGAAATGTAGAAATATGGAAGAGATTTGAGATCTCTTGTCGAAAGCACGAGCTCTTCGTGTAATTAAAGACCTATATGTGTTTCATAAGAACTATAATTCCCGAATCCGTGGTCACTATGGGTCAATATCTTGTTTCCATCGAGGTTATTCATAATCTTCGAAAACCCTGCTGCAAACCGACGTCGATTATACGGGCCTGTAATTCAGCAGATAACTCCTATTGCCTTTCATCAATATTGATGTGACCTTTGCAGGTTTTCAGTCTTTGGGTACAGATGTTTAGCTGAGAGAGTGGTTGTGTACGATAGCAAAGTATAGATATATGTCATTAGCATACTGTGAAAGGAACATAATTGGTATACAATCTCGATCGGAAGATTTCATTTTGTTAAATGATTTAAGTTGTTTTACTACACCTAGGGTATCTACTTCTAAATTACGCATCCTGGCAGCTGTTTTGGATTCGAATTCTGGAGTGCTTCATCTTCTTTAATGAAAGAATTTCGAAAATATGTGTTAAGCAATTCTGCTTTAGTAGCACTGTCATCAGTATTATCATCATTGCTATCTTTTAATGACGGTATTGACTGAATTTTGCTGACAGTGTACTTTATATATAACCATAATTTCTTTGAATGATCTACCTTGAAATTCTGGTCATAGGTAAAGCATAATAGTGACAAAACACAATCAATACCTTGACTACGCGATAGCAATGGTGATGTTACTGATGACAGTTTTGCTAAGGCATAATTGCAAACTTAGCTTTGCGGAATTCTACCTGAGTAACCGCGAAATCTGTAGTTACTGTCGTGGAAGACTGTATACCTGTTTATTTACGCATTGCCGTATTGTTTCTACACCCAGTATGCAAATTGTCAGTTCTGAAAAGTGTGTGACACTTCAATTTATGTCATTTGGGACAATTGGACAATTTCACCCTCTGGATGTTTACTTTTTCCGTGGCTATAAGAAGGATAGCCAGTTTCACAGGGCAAAAGTTACTGTAGCGTAATTCTATATGTATTCTTTTACGGGGGGATACCTAGCTGAATGTCCTGCGACTATGCATCTCCCAAGGAGTTCACTGTCATGATTTATGGTGTAACCCGTTGTGATCAGTGTGTCGCACCATTTTTCGTTCGGTGCTCATGGTGGAAGTTTATGGTTCGTTTCAAATATTTCTTTGGATGTTGACGACGTCGATTTTGAGAAGTGTTATACATACATCCCATATTCACAGTTCGAATGTGATAAATATCCTTGAGATGGAAAAGCTTCTGTCTATACACAGCGTGGCCTTAGAAAGCATCCCATTTTACACATGACATCCTGCCAGCTATTGACGAAGGCAACGGGCACTATCCCCGTAAGTCTTTTGACCCGGTGCCGCACTGCAGATTGTCAACGAAGTTACGAATATATGGACTAGGTTTGGAGGTGTGTGAATGGCTAGAAGAACCATTGATGGCGAGTGTTCATCAGAATGGTAACGTCAAGGATGTCTCAGGAAAATTTGATACAACCGTTATTATTTTCCGTCTACACAAATGATGTAAAGGACAGAGAGAGTATCAATCTGCTACTGTTTGCTCATGATGCTGTGGTGAAGGTGTCGTAATTAAGATGACCTAGACAAAATTTCGAGTTGGTGTGAAGAATAGTAGCTAGCTCTAAATGTAGGAATGTATGAGTTGATGCAAATGAGAGGTAGAAATAATCCCATAATGTTTGTGTATAGATTATAGATTAATAGTTTGCTGCCTGACACGGTGGCGTCGATTGAATACCCAGGCGTAACATGGCAGAGGGAGATGAAATTGAACATGTAAGGACAGTCATTGGGATGGAGGATAGTCGACTTCCGTTATAGAGAGATGTTGCGCTTGAAACTTTTGTGCGATACCGTCTTGAGAATTGTTCAAGTGTTCGGAATCCTCACCAGATTCTATGTGGTGATGTCTGGATTACTGCTTCCGGAAATGAAGTTGAAATCGATGGATGGAAAGCAACTTTATTTTCGAGAAACGCAATCGAGGAAATTTAGGGATATGAAGGTGATTATAGAATGTTTCTACCGCCACCAAGTTACTTTTCGCATAAAAAGCACAAACATAACAGGAATTAGAGCTCGTAGAGGAGCAAAGAGGCTTTAAATTTTCCTCGTTCTGTTATAAATAGACAATAAAATGATTGGTAATGGTAAGATGTTCACTGCGCTGTATACATTACAGAGTATTTGTGTAGAGGTAGATGTAGGAGTGTGAATTCTAGACCTCTGGACAATTTCTGCCACCTTCCTGTCGCAAACGATGATTCCTTATGACAAATACTTTTTTCCTTTCATATTTGATAACACTTTCAATTGAACCTCGCTTTAGATGGAACTTATTACTTTACACTCAAGGATTTGCCTGGAAGTCTTGTGGCTGAAGCTGCTGCAATTACTGAAAGTCGACAAAGAGACAAACAGTGGGTACCTCACATCTGTTGGATGATCACACCTAGTTACATGGAGATATGGTCACTGGAATCGCATTCGGGAGAATAACGGTTCAGACCCATCTTCGGCCATCCTAAGTTTTCCGCGGTTTCTGCAAACAATGATAATAATTCAGAATGAAACTTTAACTCTGCAGCGGAATGTGCGCTGATATGAAACTTCCTGATAGATTAAAATTGTGCTGCAGAGTGAAAGTCTCATTCTGGAAACATCCCTTAGGCTGTGACTAAGCCATATCTCCACCATATCCTTTCTTCCAGGAAGGTAGTCTTGCAAGGTTCGCAGGAGAGCTTCTGTGAAGTTTGGAAAGTAGGAGGCGAGGTACTGGCAGAACTAAAGTTGGAGGCGCCATCGTGAGTCGTGTCGGGATAGCTCAGTCGGTAGAGCGCTTGCCCGCGAAAGGCAAAGGTTCCAGGTTCGAGTCCCGGTTCCAGCACACAATTTTAATCTGCCAGGAAGTTTCGATGATGATAATGATCGTTGATAATGGCAGTTAGACTCCAAATGGGGTCGTGTTCAGTCTGTCATGTGCAAGTTCATCTAAAGGACGCCACTTTGGCGACCTGCTTGTCTATGATAAGGAAATGATGACGAGGGTGACATAACAACCAGTTCCCGAGACAAGAAAGTTTTCGAACCGACGGGGATCGAACCCAGGCCCCGTGAGTGCCAACCACTCAAGCTTCACCCTAGACTCTTTTTTTTTTTTTTCCTTCTTTTTATGGGGCTAGAAGCAAAAGAGAAGCTTCTGAAACTTATCGGGTATTCTGTGGCCAAAACTAAATGCATTGCACACACACACCTGTGATACAATGAAACTGAAGCAACATCCTTGTGAATTAAAGAGAAACAAAATGTGTAAATTAAAACAACTATCTTGTAAAATTCTCAAGTTCCAGTCACAATGAGGACTGGTAAAAGGAAACGAAACGATTGACTGGCGAACGAAGGACAAGCTTCCAAATGTTATTTTAAGATTAGAACAAAATTCAGCTTCAAAAATTGTAAAAGGAGAACTAAAGAACGACTCCTAAGTCTTACTCCAAGACAAAGGTAGTCCTAATGGGCGAATTAACGGAATAACGAGAAGAATAAGGGGAGACTGTTGGAACAATAAGACAATACACAAGTGCAGGGAGAAGGGGAACTTTTCACAGGTGCCATTAACGAATGAGAATGCGTTGGTAGCCATGAATGAGTGCCGCTGATAGGAAGTTTGCAAACTGCTCCTGATAGTGTCTCAGCGACTTGTGAGCAGCCAAGAGGAAGGCCATAAATTCCACGCCGGCCACCAGCTGTCAACAACGGCATACGCCGAGTGCCCTACCAACCAGACGGTTGTACTGAGTTTGGTACGCGGACTGGGGTTCATGTTGGGCATAGTGTTTCATTCCACCGGCACACGACCTGGTGGTGGTGGTGGTGGGACTTACCTACGGGGTCATCAGTCCCTAAACTTACAAACTACTTATGAACTAACTAAGACTAAGGACGGCACAAATATCCATGTCCGAGGGGGGATTCGAACCCTCGACCGTAGTGGCCGTGCAGACCGTGACTGTCACTGCTTTACATATGTCCTCTCTTTTCCAGCTGGCTTGCTTCTTTCCATAGAGCAAATAGCTAGTCCGGGTTTCAGAGAACATCTTCTTTAAAATATCCTACACTTTAATTGACACTGCATTACTTTAGCCACCTGATTCTCTCTTTGACTATGACGAAAGGCCTTCAGTTTTCTCTCAGAAGTCTCTCTCTCTCTCACTTTAAAAACACCGGACAAAGTTTCGAGTTTCTTATTCTTCTGTTCCAATTCTGTCACTCGATTTCTAAGATGACACACGTCTTCATTCTCTACTTTAGGTAAATCCGTAAATGTAGACTGATCTATCTTCACTTTCTTTAGTGACAAGTTCTCGTGCCCTTTTCAGACTAGCTCTAGCCTGAAACCTGTCTTCCCTGCTTTCTTTTAACTGGCTTTCAGCACTTGTAAAAACACTTGCACCAACTGGAAGATCGAGACTCGGTACAGCATCTGGTTTCAGAACTTTTCTGGCAGGTAAATTCAACAGCTCTGCTCGCAGGTCCCGAACAAAATTATCCGATTTAAAATGCAGCGAACAAACTATAGTATTTGCCACATTAATATGGACTTTACGATAACATTTTGATCTCCACACTCGTTGAAGCTGCAAATGATCAAATGTTCAAATGTTTGTTAAGCTTAAGGGACTTAACTACGGGGTCATCAGTCCCTAAACTTACAAACTACTTATGAACTAACTAAGACTAAGGACGGCACAAATATCCATGTCCGACAGGGGATTCGAACCCTCGACCGTAGTGGCCGTGCAGACCGCGACTGGAGCGCCTCAGTCCCCTCGGCCACCGTGGCCGGCGGTGGTGATGTCCCCACGGAGGACAATCTGCGACACTTCCTTGGTGCCTGGGACATGTTGGACAATCGCCAGATGGAAGGAAGTGGATGTCTGTGAGTCTCTAAGAGCACCGTAGTACATTGTTAACTAGCCTGTACCACAGGCAAGGACCTCAGATGACATCGGAGGCAGTCGTTTTCCTAAATCACTCCAGTCGAAATCTTTCTTCCTCGGATGATCCACTGTGCCTTCGACGGTGCGAGCAGGCGCGAGGGCGTGCCACCTGCGACCGCCGGCCGCCCAGAGGCCTGGCGTCATCTCCCCACGGACGGCTGAGTAGTGGCGCAGCGCGACAGCCGACACTCAGCCCGATTGCGGCCGATGTCCATTAGGCGGTCCCTGCAGACGAAGCAGGCAGCGCTGCGGTCGCCTCCCCGTTAACTGCCGCGCATCATTTGCGGCTTCACAGCGGACTGCGTCAGCTCCGCGACGAAGGCCGCTACAGTTCAAAGTCACGTCGGCAGCCACGTCTCTAGGGACTGAGCTGCTGCACTCGCAGAGAGATTGGACCGGGGAAGAGCAGTGGCTGCGTTCAACACCCGATAGCAACATTAGTCTCAGCTCCTAAGTAATCTAGAAAGATACCTAAGGATACTTGGAAAGCCACCCTGTCCATGCCTGTTTTGAATCCAGTCTCGACTAATTAGTTGTGGTAAACGAAATTGTAACGCATCCCTAAGTCTTAAGCAAATTTTGTGATACGTGGATTTGAAGTTGATAGTGCCAACACTGCAGTTGATACACTATGCAATGGAAACTACTACAGTCCCAGAGAGCACACGTTCTTGACTTCCCACCTTACCTCGACGGCGTACGCACAATCGAGAGAAACACAATCACTTGTGGGCGAGCGGTCTAACGTAACGGTCTGTATGTTTTCGAAAGAGGAACAACGGTCTTGGATCAAGACTGAATGTGCCAGAGATGGTACAGCACGACCGTGTTATCAAGGTCTTCAAGAGGCGTGCGGAGAATCGGCATTTCTGTCCAGAACAGTGGCATGCTGGGTAAAAGCCTTCAGCGAAGGTCGGCATCGGGCAGGTCGTCCTAGCATCTCTGAAGAAGAAGTGCATACTGTTGCCGCGTTAGTGGATAGTGATTGATGCCAGACGATTCGTGAGCTCGCCCACGAAACCGGATTAGTGCATACGACTGTACTGCGCCTTCTGAAGGAAAGCCTGGGCATGGGAAAAACTGAATCATGATGGGTTCCGCATGAAATGACAGAAATTAAGAAATCGACGCTGCTCAGATGCTCTTGGAGCACTGTGGGTGCGAAGAAAAGTTTTTCTTGCGCCTTATAACAACAATAATGGATGAGACATCGTACGAGTCAAAACTGAAACGCCAATCCAACGAATTATGGGTCAAAGCGAAAGTCGAAAGGGCGTCAGAGCCCCAGTATGGTGATTCTAGTGTACGACTGTGATGGTGCTATCCTAACGCATTACATTTCTCCACGGCAGACCTTCAATACACAGCATTTTTCTTCGTTTTTGGAGCATCACCTGCAAGCAGCTTTCCGAAATAAGTGGCAAAAAGTTCTGCGCAAGAAACCCATTATTTTGCACGACAATGAGCGGACTCATATAGCGTAATCTGTGGTTGTTCTGTTCGGTCGATGAGACTGGGAAGTACCATCCACCATACTTCCCGGACAACTCCTTGTGACTGATTTGATTCCAAAGATGATTCCATTGCATTCGCTTTTGAAAATTAAAAAAAAAATTAAAAAAAAATAGAAACACCTGTCAGGGGACGCTAAATATATATGGTTCTTATTCTATAACTCCTCCATTGAGCATTATCTTTAAGTTTTTCATTTTCCTCTCGGCAACATTACTTTTGTTTTCTCTAATTGATTTTCATTCCGTAAATATGACATAATGACGTAACAAAATTTCTGATTGTGTGACAAAGTTTGTAAGGTCAAGAAAAGTCTGAAATTGATCGCTACTGCTCGCAAATTTATTTGTAAAAAATATTCCTGTACGATCCACGATGTAAAAACTTACTCTAAAATAATATCGCTGACTATGTAACTTTTGCGATTTTGGGCGTTGGAAATAAAGATTCTAGCCGGTGTTCAAATTTTTTTTTATCTCGATTAAATCTGTCATGTTTAAAGCTATCATTTAGTGACTTCAGGGAGATAAATTTCATCATTTTACAGTTTTGCAACGAAGGATTTCTGTAATTGTTACAATTAATTTTGCAGAAGTGTTTTCTGTGTTTCTGGCTTACGTAACCTCTGGAAAATTCTGCTGGCTGCTTCTTAACTGGTTGCGGTGAATTTGCTGGTTAATCAACATAGTACTTTTTAATAATTGTCTTGAGACAGAGGGAACCGCAAGAAAGCCAGTTTTGATCGTAATCATAAATTAATGATAAACACATTTTCGCCAGTTGTGTTTGAGATAGAAAAATTTATTCACAAATATTGCATATCTATTTCGATCAATAATTGGTCATCGTCACCAATGTTGGAAAGACAAGAATTACATAAGTCACACAACAATCTTGAATATTATAACAGAATATTACAAATGTATGATGGTAGAGGATATACAAACAGCATTTACATATCAGGAGTCGTATAATTGCAGAAAATATTATCAGTAATCGTAGAAAAATCACGACTGGTAAGAATCAAAGTACACATTCAGCTGAGCTGGCTGCTTACGGGCAGGAAACCGTTAAAAGTAGCGAACAGGACACGTGGTGAGCCGGAATAACAAATAAGCGATATCTGTGATATTACTTATTCGCTTCCTATAAGCTGATATGGAAACTGGGATTCTTATGCAAAAAATAACGAAAATTTTGGTTTTTCTTAAAGAATAAATATTTGGATGAGACATTTCGAAAAGGCCGTAGCTCTATCTTCACCTTATTTCCATTTTATTTCAGAATCTGGATGTACTCTTCCTGTGACAAGACCGTATCCTGCACTACTAGTTTAAATATAAAAGAATACATTTTTGTCGTCGGTATTTAAAAACTAACAGTTTCTATCTCTCTCCTGAAAAAATTATCTTGGTGGAAATGAGCGATTCATTTATTCATCAACATTTCTCTATTCAAAACATCCCCTTGAGATAAAGTGCATTTGTGCCAGCACTTTTTCAATCTTGTCAGCATTTATGAAACCTGTGGCGAATACAACATTTTGAAATCTCGCTGTCGCTCTCCTGTCTTTTTTTTTTTTTATGGACATCAGTCCACTGCATACTGTCATAGTTCTCATGGTTTGAAATGGTCTGAAAGCAGTGCGAAGTTCACAGCCAAGATACTCTCATGATATCAGCTGGCAAAACCCATATCTATCCCAATAATTCCTTGCAGCTTATGTTGTTATTAGTATCTGAATTAGAGTGGTCTTTCTGGAAATATCTGATTATGAAGATGAAACAGTTACTGACAAACGTAATATAGTTATAAAATTCATTCCTGTTATGATCATCCAAAATGATAACAACAGTAGAAGATGAAAGGACGTGAACACACGAAGGACTGTTGAAAGTGCAATACAGAAAATACAAACTAGGAGTGCTACCTGAGTGTCACAAAAATAAAAAAGGGGAAGATATTAACGGGAGAGCATACAGTACGGCATTCCATTCTATGTGGACACCTTCCAGTGGTCATCCATGAACGGAGTAAACGTATTACGTCAAAAATTATGAAACTAAATGTTGTATATTAACTGCATTTTTGTGTAAATATATTTTAGAGTGTGCTATTATCTGTATTGCCGTTCAGCTTTGTTATATTAATATAATTTAAGCTGTCTATTTTTTTTAATTATTATACAAGATTATGGAATAGGAGGCAAACGTCTGCAGGCAATTAATAATCTTTACGTAGATTGTCAGGTAGCAGTTAGAGCTGACGGTAGTTTCAAGGGTAGAACAAGGCTGTAAGCTTCGCCACTGTTGTTAATAGTGTATATGGATAATTTTTTCGGTCCTGGCTATTCAAAAAGGTCCCAATGTACCGATTAGGCCATGGGTCCAAAGTCATACCCGTGTACTTGTACACCTGTTATAACTTCGGTAAATTATGAATGGTGTCATTCCCGGGAATTCCAGGGCAGTCATCGCCTTCAACTTTTCCTCGACCTTCTACGAAATATCAAGGTTTCTAATACGGTGCTGCACTATATTACATTATGAAAAGCAAAATTAACGCAAAATCCATGATACATTTCGTTTTCAAAATAAAAATTCGGGCACTGAAAACACATATGACCATTCCGGCTGAGTGAAAATCACCTCAAAATCCAAGCACACAACTTGGGTACCAACAAGATAGTGAAATAGAAAATCTTATGTACAGAGGCTACCAAGATAAGAAAAATTAGGAATTCTTGTGTATAAAGCTAATGAAATTTAAACATTTACTTTATTTTTTGACCACACCTGCTAAAACCGTTTACCTATTCACGATATGTATATTGATGTTCGTAGAATTATTGAAGAGAGATGTTCAGAATTTTATTTACATTCGTGTTGATGTAGGACACTTCTGAGAAGTTCTGTGTCTCATTTCATTCATCCTGATGTGCTGAAAAGCTTCAGTGAGCCTTCAGCGCACAGTACTGACATCTAGTACTCGTAAGTATTCAGCAAACTTCTATGAATATCAATGAATGCAATTTCTTTCGCATAAAGAGATTCGTTTAAAAGTTTTTGCTTCGTATATACTTGTTTCTCACCCGTATTTCTAATGTACTGTCACTCAGCTGCCACTTACCAATTGCCAAACCAAATACTAGTATTTTCCGGAAAGCACAATATTTTCAGTGGAATCAAAAAGTCACCCTCGCATAACCCAAGTTGATAAAATTTTATTTCAGTTAATTGTATTAGAAGCCTTCCATTTTAGGCACTACACTCTTCGCAGTCACAATGCTGGGAAAACCCACAATACAATTAGAACGACATTTGCGAAGACTGATTAGGACTGAGGATATGAAATAGATATTTCGTTGTCTCCTAATCTCTTTCACGATTTTTAAATAGTGTTATGTGCAGAGGACTTCCTCTTTCATTCTTTCCCTCAGTCTATATTCACCTACTGTTTTTTCTACTGTTACTTTACCTACTAACCTAAGGAATTTTAATCCCATATCACAATCCATCTTTCCTTTCCCTTTCTTTGTTTGTTATTCAGAATAACTTCTTTTGCCTCACCATACCTTTCTCGATCTGCCTTGGCTAATTGGCATATAAATTTGTTCTGTTGTGGCTTCGATAATGCGTTAACTATGCTGTTCATAGTAACTTACCTGCATTCCTATTTCCTTATTCATTATTATATCTACTCCTGCGTTACCCCCACGTGACAAGAAATCCTGTACATCCCACCACCAAACCTAACCAGTCTCTCCTATATCTAACTTCAACCTACCAATTTTCCTTTTCAAAATTTCTAAATTATCTACCCGATTAAAGGATGGAACATTATGCAGTCCGATCCGTAGAATGCCTGGTTTCCTTTTCCTGATGAAGAAATCCTCTTGAGCAGACAGGAATAGAATACTATCTTTCCGGAATATCCTATCAAACAGGTCGCCAAGTATCCACACATCAGAGCTGCGTGTCATGTTCTAGGAAAAAGTACCGACTGTAATTCTCTCTTGGTTTCAGCCATTCGCAGTTACTTTACGGTAAGGTCACGTTAGATGACGTTGGAAGGACAGATCAGCCAATAATTCAAACTATTGCTCCTATTCAGAAAACACACGTTTGTCAGATCTCTTCACAAATACTTCTTCACAGTGTTGACGTCTATGGTAAGATTACCGATATTGATGAGGAACGTAAGCCACGTCACCTCGGCCGTGTTACATTGTATAAGCAAACTTTAACCAGTTAACTCTAATCATGGAGTTCAAATTTAGTTGTCTTTTGTCAGTTATTTATCGTGTCGTTCTTACGTTAATTGGAGTAACTGAAATACGAGGGTGAGAACATAAATGCTCGCAACTATTTATTCACAACTGATACAAAAGGGTTTCATGTTTGCACCTGTTACTGCCCTTGAAAGTTGTTATCACCATTGTATAGAACCATATGCCAGCGATGTGGAAAGATTAGTATACCGTTAGCAGAGCCTGTTCTGTCAATGGTGCGAAAGGAACGGTCTACTGCCTGTAGAATCTCTGGAATAGTTCTGGAGCCATTGTTACGAGGTGGTTCTTTCATCTTCGGAATCAAATTACATTCACGAGGACATAAGTCTGGGGAGTATAGTGGGTGGTACAGTACTTCCCATTCCCATCGACCGAACAGAGCAGCCACAGCTTGCGATGTATGTATGGTTGGGTTGCGCAGAAAGTGTTGCCGCTTCTTTCGCAAAGCTGGTTGCAGGTGATGCTCCATAAACGAGCAGTAATACAGTGCATAAACGGTCTGCCGTGGAGGAATGTATTGTGTTAGTGTAACACCATCACAGTCCATAGGACTGGGAAGTACTGTATCATCCACCATAGTCCCCGAAGTCCTTGTGATACGTTGTATGTTAATTTTATATTGACTGTAAAGAGGGGGTTCGAATCCCCCCTCGGGCTTGGATATTTGTGCCGTCCTAGTTCGTAAGTAGTTCATAAGTAGTTTGTAAGTTTAGGGACTGATGACCCCGTAGTTACGTCCCATAGACTATACAAGCATTTGTAAAGAGGGCCATTCTTTTAATAAAAGTGCCTAAGGTACAAAATGTTGACCACTTTTTAAAACGAAAAGAAAATTATTTGACCTAAGAAGTACATAGAATATATTTTTGTTTAGTTTAAAACACGGACAAATCTCAGTTAAGAGTAAAACCGTAAAACTCCAGCTTTTAACGAGTTTTCACAACTATTGTATTTTGCATCGGTTTCGTTACCGAAAATTTATTATTATTTTCCTTTTTACATTAAAAGACGTCAGACAAAAATCTCAGAAGTGTAGATATTTTGCTAATATGCTTTTCAGTTTTCTACCTCTCCTATAAAAAACATTAAACAAGTATTTGGCTGTCTTTGATATCACGCCTTTTATTTGTCATAACGCTTCACAAACCGCGAAATCCCTTCCATGTAAATCTGTAAGTGTAGCCACTTATTCAGGCTGTGCCACACACACGACCAAAAATCAGGAGAGTTCTGTTTTGTTTCTTGGCAGTGATCGCTCGCATCCTACCGTTCCCTCACAAATTCTCTTCCTGGTGTATGTCCCCTTGTGACGTCTACCATTTCTCCAACGGAGGAATGCTTGGGTTGCAGACGAGGAGCTCAGTTAGAATGTCGGTGAAAGGATACACTCACAGGCGACAGAGTTTTATGCAGAAAGGACGTCGAAACTTGTGAATTGGCATAACAAATATTCAAAAAAAGCTAAAAGTGTGTACTATTGACTTCCTTTCTGTTAGAATTCACGGACTGGTCCGTTTATTCTTGACAGAATTTTTTAATCATTTTGAATGAAACACACGAGATAAATGTGTAATATTCTGCAAATTTGTTGTTTTAGAAAGCGATTTTAGGCTGTTACGCCAGCATCATCTTTTTCTTGAATTTCCAAGCTCGGCATGGTTAAACGGTTTTTCCGTGGATAATTATAAGGAGTGAGGCTATATTTGTGCCTCAACTGTCTACGTAGTAAGTCTGCTCAAAATTCTGGAACTTTCGTAATTTCTCCCCAATGATATGTCTGAGGGAAATAGGTCGCATCCTTACATATTTCTGTGTTAAATATATAACTGACCAAGAATTCATTATTGTATGTCTGTTAGTTGTTGTACAAATGTTTGTAAATCTATGGGATTTAACCTTTTCGGTTATTAGTCTCTAGGCTTACAAACTACTTAAACTAAGTTAAACTCACCTAAGGACAAAACACACACTCACACCACACATACATACACACCCACATGCCCGAGGGAAGACTGGAACATCCGACGGGAAGAAACCGCGCTCTCGGCAGCAAGGCGCCTTAGACCGCACGGCCATTCCACCACGGTGACTTACATTAGGAAGCAGATTAAAGACAGCCAAACCTAAATATCTGGCTCTTTGTAGATTTGGAGAAATCGTTTTTGAAAGAAAAAAAAAAGAAATTTGTTAACATCGAATATTAATTAAATTGTTAGAAATTCTTTCCTGAAGGTATTTGTTGCGTTGTATACGAGTGAAAGATGGACGACAAATAGTTGAGACCGGAAGAGAATAGAACGTGGTGCTGAAGATTAGGTGTGTAAATCAAGGTACTGAATAGAATTGGGGAGAAGAGGTATTTCAGGCATACCTTGCCTTAAAGAAGGGTTTAATTGGTAGGACACATTCTTAGACATCAAGCAATAGTGAATTTAGCATTCGACGGAAGTGTGTGAGGTTAAAATCGCAAAGGGAGACCAAGAGACGAATACAGTAAGCAGATTCAAATGGATGTGGGTTGGCATTCTTATGAGGAGATGATGAGGCTTGCTTAGCACGGAGGTGGGTGAACAGCTGCATCAAACCAGTCTCCGGAATGAACACCATCACACCAACAAACTGGTTCCACTCCATACTGGTGGCTGGTACAGCAAGCGATTATGAATTTATCCCGGAAGTCAGTGTCAGTTGCAGAAATGTCTTTATTTCAATGACGCGTTTCGCCCTGTTGAGGTATCATCAGATAATGTAAACGGTTTATGGTGAGGTATCTGTCATCATCGTAAAATAAACCATATTGGAAGGAAACCTATTGTAATCGTCGTTTAAAAACTTAGGCTTTAGTCGAAACCTAACACGTCATGCTGCGCACAGCACAGAGTCGCTAGATAGAATGCGGCCGGCGATGGCTTCAGACCTTCTTGCGAGCCAAAACAGACATGTCTTGTTGCGAGACTGACTTTCGAGATTAATGATAACAGAACTTTCTAATCACTCTCTTGCCATCTTTGTCGATGGGGGTGTCTTAAAAGTGATACTGTATAATTGTAGCACTTCGTTTTTCAGAAATATAATTGGTCTTGTTTGGCCTTTCTCTGCTCGATATCTTCCAGAAGCACTGGTACAGCCGCGCGGAATGACCCCGTGGTCTAAGGCGTCATGCTACGGACTGGGCGCCCGTTGCCACCAGAGGTTCTAGTCCTCCGTCGGGCATGGGTGTGTGAGTTCTAGTTAGTGTAAATTAAACGAAAGGAGAGGTAGGACCCGATGACCGTAGTAGATTGGTCCAGTAGGTTTAGAAACATCTGAACGTTTGCACAGACACTTGACGCAACAGTTGTTACATCTTTTTCTCTTGTAACTGATAACCCGTTCATTTGGATACTACCGGCGCGTGCCGTAATTCTTAGACAGTCTCTCCCCTTGTCCGATCCACCCTGCGTCTGAGCAACGAGCGATCGATACCCTTATTATTACCCGCCTTGTGCGAAAATGGCGGCACTCCTTCTGGCGAACAGCTAATTGCGCCATTAAAAGCGGCGACTGGCTGCCGCCGGCGCCGCGCGCGGGAATTATGAAGTGCGCAGCGGCGGCATCGGCGCCCGCCCCCCCCCCCCCCGCCCCCGGGGCCCGGCTTCCGCAGGCGCAGTCTGCCGCCTCCCGCCTCCCACCTTGCCGTACGGCGCGGTGCGGCGCGGCGAGCACACCTGCGACACGCCGGCCTCGCTCGCGCTTGCGCTACTTAATTAAAACACGGGCCAGGGACACTCGGAATTACTGCAGCGCTCGCAATTACTGCAGACGGCATTAATAAGACAGCGCCCCTAAACATGTCGCGCCCCGGCTGTCGCGTAAAGTGTCGTCGCTTTACGGGCGACGCGCCGCGCCCCCGCCCCCGCCCCCGCCCCGGCGGGCGGCAACGTTTTGCTTATTCGGCCGCACCTCGCTCCGCTCCGCCTCGCCTCGTCTCCCCATTACTCCGTTATTACCCAGACGAATCACGCTCCAGGTGCACTCTGCCCCGGCGCGTCGGAACTCTGCCTGCTTTCACGCACGGCCATGTTGGCGGGGGACCGTTTCGTGTCTGGATGCCACCGCGGAGAATTTTTAATTCTGGCTCCGCGAATTTCACTTGTCTCCTGCAGGCGACAACGCTCCCAACAAAAGTACCTGTAGGTCCATCTCTTTGTACGAGGGATGCGGCACCACTGTTGTTTGTTATTAAATCATTATACAGACACACACACACACGCACACACGCACAAACACCAGAAAAAGGGTTACACATCACGATTCCAGGGTTTCTGACCCGTTACCAAAAATGGTAATCCTGTCAAGATCGCAAAGGTTCTGGATGAGCAATAGAATGAAATGGACAATGTCTTTAAAAGGTTATAAGATGAACATCAACAGTAGTAAAACAAGGATAATGAAATGTAGCGTCAGAAAAACAGGCGATGCTGAAGGAATTAAATTAGGTAATGAGGCAATAAAAGTAGTAGACGAGTTTTGCTACTTGGGTAGCAAGATAACTTCTGATGGCCGAAGTAAAGAAGATATAAAATGCAGAACGGCTATGGGAAGAAAAGCGTTTCTGAAGAAGCAAAACTTGTTGACATCCAATATTCAGTGTTCAAATGTCTGTAAATCTATCGGACCAAACTGCGTGGTCACCAGTCCGTAGCTTACAAACTACTTAAACCTAGGTAAACTAACCTACGGACAAACACACACACCCATGCCCCAGGGAGGACTCGAAGCCGGCCGCGGTGGCCGAGGGGACTGAGGCGCTTCAGTCACGGTCTGCACGGCCACTACGGTCGGGGTTTCGAATCCCCCCTCGGGCATGGATATTTGTGCCGTCCTAGTTCGTAAGTAGTTCATAAGTAGTTTGTAAGTTTAGGAACTGATGACCCCGTAGTTAAGTCCCATAGACTTTACAAAGATTTGAACATTTTTTTGAGGACTCGAACCTCCACGGCGAGCAACCGGGCGCTCCGCAGCGAGACGCTTTAGACCGCTCGGCTACTCCACCGCGGCATCATCCAATATTAGTTTAAATGTTAGGAAGTGTAGCATTGTATGGAAGTGAAGCGTGGACAATAAGGAGTTCAGACAAAAAGATGTGGTGCTACAGACAAATGATGAAAATTAGATAGGTAGATCACGTAACTAATGACGAGGTGCTTAACCGAATCGAGGAGAAAAGGAGTTTCTAGCATATTCTGACTAAGAGAAGGGATAGATTCGTTGAACACATTCTGAGACATCGAGGAATTGTCCACTTAGCATTAGAAGGAAGCGCGTGTGGTAAAAATTGTAGAGGGAGACCGAGGGACGAATACGGTATGCATATTCAAAGGAATGTAGCTTGCCGAAAGTATTCTCAGATGAAGAGACTTGCACAGGACAGGTTAGCGTGGAGAGCTGCATCAAACCAGTCTGCGAACTGAAGACCACAGCAAACAACAACCAAAAATGGAATTGGTACTTTGTTATTGTTTACTAAACGTTAGATCCTGAGAAAATCCCCCCACGACTGCCTTGCAGGGCTCGTCGCGCCCATCGCCCTACCTCACCACCTCGTCACATGACGTCCAACGCTCGCTACTTTTGAATCGCAGTATTTATTTCACTACTTGGATTGTTTCCGAGTTCTAACTTGCATTCAATTGCGGTACACCATTTGTAAGCAACAACTCAATGCAACTTTATCATTAACACGTTATCTTCTCTACATATAAAAGGAAGTGTCCCGATTGACTGACTGACTGACTGACTCATCATCGTCCAGCCCAAACCACTGAAGATAGAAACTTGAAATTTGTGGAGGGTGTTGATCTTACTCTGTAGGCGTCATTTACGAAGCGATTTTTTGATATTCCGACCGTAAGGGCGTGAAATAGGGGATGAAACGTTTTCTTGAAAATACTTAGCTATTTAGGCAATTTTGAAGCTAGAACTACAAAATTTCGGATTTTAATTCAGGGTTCGAATTTAAAAGACATGTGTTTCGGCATTTTTTGAAATTCGACAAATAAAGGGGTAAAATAGGTGACGCAAAAAATTTATTTTCAAAAATATGTTGCTGTTAACTCAAATTTTAAGCTACAACTACGAAACTTAGGATATGGAATCTTGGTCAGGATTAAAAATCCATGTTTTTTTTTTAGTATTTTGGGAGATTCAATAAGTAAGAGGGTTAAATAGAGGATCAAAAATTCTTTTTGAAAACACGTTGCTATTGATACAATTTTGAAGCTAGAGCAGCAAAAATTGATATTTGTATAGTTGGTTAGACGTTAAAAAACACGTGTTTCGGTATTTTTGGAAATTCAACCATCGGGGTTAAATTGGAGAGGAGGTGTTTTTCGAAAATATGTTGCTATTTAGGCAATTTTGAAGTTAGAACTACAAATTTTTTGATTTGGATTCGGGGTTCGAATTTAAAAGGTATGTGTTTCGGCATTTTTTTAAAAATTCAACCAATAAGAGGGTAAAATAGAGGACGCGAAAAATTGATTTTCAAAGATATGTTGCTGTTGACTCAAATTTCAAGCTATAACTACGAAACTTAGGGTATGGACTCTTGATCAGGATTAAAAATACACGAGTTTCGGTATTTTTGGAAATTCAAAAACTAAGGGGGAAAAAGAGGGGATCAAAAATTCTTTTCGAAAACACCTTGTTGTCAAGACAATTTTGAAGCTATAGCTGCAAAAATGGGTATTTGTAGTGTTCGTTATGAATTTAAAAAAAGTTTCGGTAATTTTGGAAATTCAATCATCAAGGGGGTTGAATTGGAGAGGGGATGTATCGTTTCGGACTGTGACTTTTACTTACATTTGACATATTGACTGACAACGGAGTTTATTGACAGAGCGATCCAACAAGGATTCAGTTTTTACTGACTGAGGTCCGGAACCCTAAAAAGCCATGATTTCCATAGGCCCTCCTTCAACAAACGTTGCGAAGCACGGCCATATAAGCTAGTTAGATATAAATAAATGGTACTGAATATAAACTGATTATGAATTCACAGCCAGTAAGTCCAATGCTGTCATGTGGTTAAAAGGCATATGAGTGATAAGTTGGTGATTCGAATCCTTCAAATTGCAAACTTTTTTTCATCTTTTCATTTGTAATGCGTTCTAATACTTTTTGTTTATGTAATACCACTGTTTTGTACAATATTTTGTTTATTACACATGACAACGTGCTGTCTCTTATTAGTGCGTTTCATTCATTTCATGAAATTTTTTACTTTCTAGTATTTCTAACAAATGTTTTGACTTCTCACTCATGTAACGTTTGTGCGCTCTTCTATATTCGATGTCGTTTTCAAATAAGAACTGTTATTTCCCAGCGATCATACTCCCCTCTATCTCCCTTGATACAAATCACTTGCTTCTTTACTTCCTGCACGTATGCCTGAAAGAATGTAGGTTTTCCTTTCGTATTACTTAATATAAATGTTCGTGCAGCATATTCTGCTGTTCCAGGAGAACCTCTTCTACTAAGATCGGCAACAAATCGCCCTACTTACTACCATAGAACAGCTTTAATATCTCCAACTCACGGTGAAACTCTGAAGGTCGTGTGGTGGAAAAAGGTAGAACAGCAGGTTGCTGCTAAAGAGCTTGGTAAGGTGCAGAGATTAGCCTGCTTAGCCATAACAGGCGGAATTAGCAGCACACCAACTGCTGGGATGGAAACCATGATGGATATGCCCCCATTACACCTTCGGGTCAAGATGGAGGCGTGGCTTGTGCATACAGACTCAAATCTGGCAACAACTGGAACTCTTTGGGATATCCAGAATCACACATTAAAATAGTGAGTGAGGTAAATATAGGAAAGGTTGAGGAAATGCCAGCCGATGGGGATGGGGGCAGAGACTCCATTTATTGGACCGGAACCTGTCCTGACAATCACCAAGGCAATCATCAAATTGGAGCTACGTAACTGGCTCAGAAGACAGCACGTAGAATATTGGACCAAAGTCTATCAACAAAAAATGGCAAGGTAATGATGCCAAAGCCATGTTTTAAAAGAAGCTCTGTAATCCTGGGCCTGAACAGGAGAGAGATTAGACTCATGGTTGGATTGCTGACAGGCCATGGGAATTTAAAAAAAAACACCTACATACAATGGGAATAACAGAAGAGGACCCTAAATGTAGGATCTGTGATGACGGTGATGAAACTGCATCACATCTAATCTTCGAATGCATTGCATTGGAGAGTAAAAGGCACAGAACATTTGGGACAACCAGACCTGAAGAAATTGTGTGTAATAAAGAACTGGTAAAGGGACTCCTTGCGCTGTTCAAGGGCATTGGTTGGCTTCACTAGATATACAGGTAGCGATACCTCACAATAAACTTAGTTTCGGTGCGGGCAGTGGCGGGTTGGTTCAAGACTGTTTTGGCATCCCTGGAAAAATCAATCAATCAATCAATCAAGATCGGCAACAAATCGCCCTACTTACTACCATAGAACAGCTCCAATATCTCCAACACACGGTTAAACTCTGAAGGTGAACCAACTGTAAAGAATGTCATTTTTCTCAAGGACGTGAGATTAGTATGTTTAGATACATAGAAACTGTATTGTGTTGGCAGCTCTTACTGGACCGATTCAGACAGACAGTATCGGAAGAATCAATTGGTATTTATTTTGATAGAGAAATAACGTTCTCAAGATTGTTTGCTTATATTTTTAAACACTGATAACTAAGAAAGGTAGCAACCCCAAAAGAAATGTAGACCTACACTGCATCTGTGTAACTAGTAAATAATACGATACATGTTAATAAATTACAGATTATGGTGAAAATACACACCACTAAAAACAATAGCTGCCTCGGATTAGCAATGTTCATACTTGTAACAAAAGTTAACTAATTATTTGTCTTGCAAAAGTTTGGTTTATGTTGGAACAATGTGAATTTCAGCTAAACTAGTTGTCTTTAAGAAATACAACTATAGAAAACGCCATTTACTTGTAACAAAAACAGTAGTTGTATGTTACTCATCTAATTACCACTAGGTAATCTGCTTCAGATTATAGATGCTTCTATTTCGTTAATACACAAGTTTAGACTGAGTCTGCAGTCATCATCACATTTGTGGAACTGTGGTAAATCTATTCATACCAGTATGTAGCTTTGTCTAACTTCTGTGGGTTTGTCAAATACAAAATTGCATAGTCATATAATAAAAACCATTCATGAACAGCACAACATACACGGCCGTCGACATGCATCCCACACCATATGTGATGACTGTAAGCTCAGCCGAAGCCAGTTAATGTGGTAGATAAAAAAAAAAAAAAAAAAAAAAAAAAAAAAAAAAAAAAAAAAAAAAAAGCGATCTCGGCAAAACAATAACAAGGTTCCACAGAAAAAGATATCTCTCCCAGCAACAAGTGTAAAGGAATAGTGATATACAAAAATAACATTTCAGCTCTCTTTATTGTTGATGTAAGCAGAAATTTATTAGTTGTACGTCCATAACCTACACATTATGCATCTATGTTCCAGACTGGAGCAAACCCCTGGTCCCCTGTCATCCGTAACCACGTCCTCTTGCAATGATCAAAATTCAAATGTTGGTAATTCTACAGGAACAAACTGCCGTGGTCATCAGTCCCTACACTTACGTACTTCTTAAACTAACTGATGCTAAGTACAACACTCACACACCCATGCCCGAAGGAGGAATCGCATTCCGCAGCAAGGCGCCTTAGAGTGCTCGGTGTCACCGGCGCAGTTTGCACTGATCCATGCATGTATTCTTCATAGCATACTCGACAGATTACACTAGCAGTTTTGTGCCAAGTTTGCAAACATTGAACATCTATGGCATACTGTGCACTAATTCATCAAGAGACTTGTTTGTATTGTAATAACAGTCGCAAGTTGCTAACTAGCAGTTACCAACTTATGGCCAGAAAACAACCACAGCTGTCCTACAGAGTTTAGCACCAGCCACATGGGCTGTATTATTATTATTTCTGAAGATGACCTGTATTATGTTGAAACTTGTAAAATTAAAACATTTCACCTCTGCGATCAAGACTGTTACAACAAATATCGTCAAGGAAGGTCGCTCTTTTCTCCTGGGACTAAGTTATTCAAATCAATCATCAAAATACAGTTGGTCCAGATTTTCCCACTCCTTATTGGGTTGGCTCGTCAAAAATAAGCCCTTTTACAGTGTATCCCAGGCATTTTCGATAGCGATCGTCTGGAAAACATGCTGATCATTTTAATCTTGCTAGGCCGTTATCATGAAGAAACGCATTTTCAATATGTGCACGATGAGCGCTCGAATTGTCGTCCATTAACACAAATCCCTCACTTAAATGCTGTCCAGATTGTCGCATTATACGTCGGAGGATGATACCTCTGTACCGTACAGCCGTTGGATTCCCTTCTACGCAGACCAGTGGCGTACAGTGGCTCCACATCTTGCGACCCCAAAAACGACGATTGTCTTGTTGGAGACAAATGCGAGTCTCATTTGTGAATAGCACTTGATGCTAATTCTGGTGCTGTTGGGTCCACCTGTTACCGCGCTGCCTGGTTGCCTAGGTGTCAAAGGTAAAGCTCACCATGGACGTCTGGAGTGATGTTATGAGTCATACAGCCTATTACGTACAGTTAGAGTCGAAAGAAGACTTCCTGCAGCTGTACTAAAATAATTATTTAGCATGGTTGCGTCCCTGTCAAGTTTCCTCCGTGCTGCTGGTGTGTTCCCAGCTTTAGGTCAGGATGAGGCGTGGAACCTGGCGGAGCGCCAAGGGACGCTAGTGAAACAGAATTATATTTGACACATTTTATTCCGTAACATACATAAGTTTGATCAAGGCGCTAGTTCGACAGGAGCTAGAGCAGTAGGTGGCGCCGCCTTCGAGCTGCAACCTTGGTGTTCGGTAGGATGGTAGTGCCCGCACCACGCCGTGATGCCGGGAAGCGATTCAAAGATTGTTATTGTGAAGTGCTCTATCCCGTCACCAGGCCAGTGGATCCACGCAGGGACCCCTCTGAAGTCGGATGTCGTGTTGGTTCCCGACTCGGGACACCGGCTGGCCGGATTAGCACCAGAGTGCCAACTCGACGACAGGAATATTGGCCTTTAGTAACCAACCACTGCGCTGACCTCAGGCAGCCCCCATAGAGGTGTTGTCAGCACAGCGGATCACCATCTTCCTAGATGATGTTTAGTCTGAAGTATGGCCTCCATCTCTTAGCTGCCTCTAGCAGCTACCCCTGTGTACTGCTATCTGTGACAAAGACTGAGCACAACGCTTAGGCCAGTGAATTGACGACTACCTCTTGGGCATTGTCGATTCAGAAGACCAAGTACCTGCTACTTCTAAATGCTGGTGTATTTATACATAAAATTGGCAGAAGCTATGACGTATAAAACGGTTTGAATATGTTCCCTATGAAAATGCAGTGTTCGCCCGATGTGTCTTTACCGCTGACGTATCCATGATCTTATTCACTCTTGTGACAGTGTTACGTGTAGTTATAAAATGTTTACTTCTTTCTGACAGCCACTTCACTCACACACAGTTCGCTGAGGGCAGGCTTTCAAACTTGCCGACGCAGCGGCTGCCGTCATCACGCAAAGCAGGTGAGCATTTTCTACTACCGGCTGCTGACCTTATTCCTTCTTGTTAAAGTGAGCAAACCTAGATCTTAGCACATTTCCCTGTCACAATGTTTGCGGCGTAACAGTGATAAAATTCCTCAGTATCGGGCATCAGCTACTGTGATAACCTATGTGTGGCCAGAGCGAGACTAGTTTTTGATAATTACGGTATCCCTATTCCTCATCCACGTCCGAACAACAGCGCATTGGCGGACTCAGAGACGTATGGAAATTTTCCTCGACAGTCTCTACTAACACAAAACAACAATACGATAACTCTTCGAGATTAACCTTCTAGGAATGGTGGAACTACAGTTAGCACAAGCCATGTACTTTTTTCATGGTGCTATGATTGGAACTAATTGGCTGTCTTATCCACTCCGTCACAATGCTACTGCCCCAGCTTGGTTGTTTACATCTTAGTGAGGGTTTAGTAACAACTATGGAAAATCTAAGGCACTGTGTTCTTAATACAATATAAATATTCAATGTCAGTATTCAGGAAATCTTGGAACCAAGATGATGCAACACGTTTTTGATGTGTGCGTAAATACGCGAACAAGAAAACAGAAGTAACGGTTTCTTTAATATTAATTATACAAAGATGTCAATGAAAGTTATATAATTTGCAAAAGAACAGACCCACGAAATTACAGACCTATATCAATCATTAAATGAGTCTTCTGTAGAATCTTGAACATATTGTCAGTTATAATGAAGTAAATTTCCTTGAGATGGAAAAGCTTATGACCATGCATCAGCACGGCTTTAGGAAGCATCGGTCGTGCCAAACCCCGCTTTCTCTGTTCTCCCATTATATTTTGCGTGCTATGGATGTAGGGCAACAGACAGATTGCATATTTCTCGATTTTAAAAAGGGTTTCACATGGTATTGCACTACAGACTACTAACAAAGGTACGAATGTATGGATTCGGTACCCAAATATGTGAGTGGCTCGAAGACTACTTAAATAACAGAACCCATTACATTGACATCGATGGCGAGTGTTCATCATAGGATATCGTCAGGGGTGCCCCAGCGTAGAACCGCTATTATTTTATATCTATATAAATGATATGACGGACAAAATGAGTTGCAATCTGCGGCTGTTTGCTGATAATACTAAAGTGTATAGGAAGGTGTCATCATTGAAAGACTGCAGGAAGATGCAAGATGACCTGAACCTAATTTCTAGGTGGTGTGATGAATGGAAAATAGCCTAAATGCTGAAAACTTGAAAGTTGTGCAGATGAGTAGGAGAAACAGTCTTGTAATGTTCGAGTACAGCATTAGTAATATGCTGATTGACAGAGTCGCGTCAATTAAATATCAAGGCATAACGCTGCACAGCGATATGAAATGCTAGAAGGACAATCGTGGGGAAGGTCGACTTCGGGTGTGATTCGTTTGTAAATGAGATGGTATATTAAACGCTTGTGTGACCCCATCTTCTACATCAGCATCTACATAAATATCCTGCAAGTCACACTGAAGTGCACAGCAGAGGGCTCATCGAACCGCTTTTATTAAGTTTCTCTACGGTTCCATTCTCTAATTGCTCGCGGAAAAAGCAACACATAAATCTTTCCGTTTTCGGTATGATTTCTTTTATTTTATTTTGATGATCAAGTCTTCCTGCTGTTGGTGCTAACAAAATACGTTCGAAATCGGAAGAGAAAGCTGATGAAAGAAATTTTGCAAATAGATCTTGCTGCAAGGGGTAACGCCTTTCTTTTAATGATTTACACCCCAACTCGTGCATCATTTCCGTGATACTCTCCCCCGTATATCGCTATAATACCAAACGAGCTGCCCTTCTCTGTACTTTCTCTAAATCGACTGTCAATCCCACTTGGTGGCGATCCCACAATGTGCAACAATACTCTATAATTGGAGGCACAAGTGTGGTGTAGGCAGTTTCTTTAGTAGAGCAGTTGCATCTTATGTGTTCTGCCAACGATCGTGGTCTTTGTAGGTGGAACGAAATACCAGCACCCGCATAGAAATTCTTTATTCAGTTTTGCGCGATCGGTTTCGGTGCTTCAATTACACCACCTTCAGGCCCTCGTTGTGTAATTGTCATTAATGGCACGTTTGATTAGGGTAGCCGTTAATACCGGTAGCCGCAAATTTCTTCGTCTATTCATGTCACAATCTTAACGAGATTATGGAGACAATTAAACATACTCTTTGGTTAGCTTTCACTACATTATTTTCTATGTATTGTTCCAATTTAAGTTGTTTGTAACTTTTACTCCTGGGTATTTAATTGAATTTACGGCCTGTAGTTTTGACTGGTTTATCGAGTAAAATGAAGTTTAACGGGCTTCTTCTAGTGGTAATATGGATGAATTCACACCTCTCATTATTAAGGGTCAATTTCCATTTTTTCACCATGCTGATATCTTACCTAAATCGTTTTGCAGCTGCTTTTGATCTTTTGGCGAATTTGTTAACCGATAAGTGACAGCATCATCCGAAAACAGTCTCACGGAGCTACTCAAATTGTCACCTAAATCGTTTGGGTAAATAAGGAACAGTAGGGACCCTATAACACTACCCTGGGGAACGCCAGATATCTCTTCACTTCTACTCCGATGACTTTCCATCCATCACAACGTACTGTGTCCTTTCTGAAAGGAAATCACGAATCCAATTGCGTAACTGTGGCGATATTCCGTAAGCATGCAATTTCATTAGCAGACGCTTGTGAGGTACAGTGTCAAAAGCCTTCTGGAAATCTAGAAATAAGGAATCTATTTGACATCCCTTGTCGATAGTACTCATCACATCATGCGAGTAAAGAGCGTTTCACAAGAATGATACTTTCTGAATCCGTGTTCACTATGGGTCTATAAGTCTTTCTCTTCGACGTAGTGCATAATACATGAGGAAAGTATTTGTTCTAAAATCCTGCTGCAAACCGACGTCAATCATATAGTCCTGTAATTTTGTGGATCACTCCTGTTGCCTTTCTTGAATACTGAAGTGACCTGTGCAACTTTCCAGTCTTCTGGTATGGGTCTTTCGCTGTGCTAGCTGTTGCATATGACAGCTGGGTTTGGGGCTATTCCATCGACATACCTGAGCTTCCCGGATTTCTCACATCTGTCTACACATTCCATCTTATCACAAATGTGTCTCTCACAAGTCTCTCTGACCGACCGCTTTCGTATTGAGTTGGCCGTTGCAGCTAACGGAAATTGAAATAGGGACAGACAGATGACGAATTCTGGAAGTGTGGAGCGGACTTACAAACAATGGCCCACATACTTACTAACTGTCCATTACGATCATTTTTAAAAGAGATGACCGAACTTCATCTACATATATAGGCCTAATCACTGTTGGTTGTGAAACTTCAATGTCCAATTCGACGGTAAACTGTAGTGAGTACGTAAATACTTCTTGAATTAGCAAAACGAGTACTGTTTCAAAACTAAGTTGCAGGAGGTGTAGGTAAGGTGTTGAAATTGCACCCCGCGTGGGTAAAAGCAGTACCAGGCTCGGAGGAAATGGTGTTCCGCCGAGCGTTAATTGCAGCGAAGCGCTGAAGCGTAGTTAAAGCGTGCGAGAAAAGCGGTGGTTAATTATGCAAACAGGCCGCTTAGAGCAAATTAGCAGAGATAAAATTTCACTTTGGTTTCTATGCTGCCTAGAGATATAACGGTAATTTGTCTGGCCTTGTCGACGAACTTAGTAGAGTGCGATTTTGGGAAAGTTTACAAATGATTTCTGCAAAGAATTGTGACAAAACCATCTTCTGTGGCACATTTACAACAGAATCATTCCACTAAAAAATTCTGAAACTGTTTCAGCTCCGACTTGCGGTTTGTCAAATGGCGCGTTAGAGGAAAGTAAATTATAGCTATTATTTATACTATTAGTAGCTGCAGTTCCAGGAATTTCCCGGGTATGTATTTATTTGTATGTTATATCAGTGCAGCTATTACTCCCCTCTCTGCCCATCGCTTTCTCAAAGGAACATTCAAATGTTTGTGAAGCTAAGGGACAAAACTTGACTTACAAACGACTTTCAGCAACTTAAACTAACTTACGCTTAGAACAACAACAACACACACACACACACACACACCTATGGCCAAGGCAGACGGCCTTTCCCGCGCGCCTATCACTTTCTACTCTAATCTCTACTCACTTCAGTTTTTTATTTATATTTTTATATGCGGCTCAATCCCTATGACGACATATCTCCTGAATTATGTACAGTAAATTATATAACTTCCTGTGGTCCTAAAGTATTGGTAAATTGTCTGCGAAATACGTTGCGAAAGAAATTGATAAAAAAGATCCACGGGACACAGAGGCAAGTTGACGATACTAGTGATTAAACGTTTTTAATACATTAATTTAAAAGAAAGAAGTAAATCATCATGCGTATTGGGGCAAAGTTGCATGTATTTCATTGTTTATGACTTCAAATCTCCTTCTCGGTCCCAAAGCGATTGTTGCCTGTTAGTAAGGACCTTATGTACCAAGTTTGATAAAATCGGAGTAGCGGTGCAGGAAATAATGTGGAACATTCACAAATTTTTATAAGAATTCTAGATTTTTATGGTTATTGTTATTATTATTACAAGTTATAGTAATTAGCATTAATTATTCACACCTTATTCCGGTGATGATGAACAACAGCCTGGATTACTAGGAGATAAATAGCACTATAAGATGAAATGAAAATTTAAAAAACAGTGGAATCTCTCTGTAGCAGTAACCAGTGGTCTAGACGAAGGCGCTTGGAAAAATTCAGTAAAAGAGCAGTGGGACATAATAAATAATATGATTAAGCAAGACAGGACTCCTTATGTAACGAAATTGCAGTTCAAACTCAGTATATTCTTAAAATTAAGAATGCTTGAAGAAATTATAAAACTGAGATGAGAATTCAGTGTACAGACTGTTTCAGGATGAAATTAACAGCCTAAATCGGAACTTGCAAATACATTCAGAAAGATAAAACTGATGAAAATCTCGACCCGGCATTCTGAAACGTGTAAAGAATTTAAAATAATAGCTGCAGGTGGAAAGCCTCTATCAAAATCTGCAATAAGGGCGGACATGCAACAAAAGTACTTTGAAGTTCTATGAGTTGTAAGCGAATTGTTACTGAGAATGATAGACTCAAATGATTCAGCAACAGAAGCGGAAAAAAATACTGAACAATTAATTTTAAAGTTGCGCTTAGGATGACTGAAGAAGGTATATGACACCTTTCTGGTATTTGTGGACTTGCAGAAAGTCTTCGACAGTGTAAGCTTCAATAAATTGCTCATAGTACTTGGATTGAGGGAGACATGTAATCAAAAACATCGAAGAAATCAAAGTTTGAGCAAGAATGCAACAAATGTGAAGAGTGACAAGTTAGCGTCAACAAGAATATTGAAATTTTATCTTAAAGTTGAATGCTGTGGTTTGTTAGATGCAGATGTTAAGATACAGAAGATAGTTACTGAACTATGTCGGAACTACTTTTATGAACGACACGTATTTCAGCTTGTTTATATATTTATTACAAGGCTGTAAGAACTTGATATGTTCTTCAATAACTTTTCATTTCTCATAGCAGTTAGCGGCAGGTACATTTCACTATGTATTACGTAAGTGATTTGCTTTTTGTCGTTACATTGAAAGTAGCCTGTTATATACTGCAAGCAAAATCTCGGGCAGTTGAGATCTGCAAATGTAAGTTAAAACGCTCACTGCTGCTGTAAATTACTTTGCGAGTGGCCACAGTACATGCGCAACAGAAAATTATCTAACTGCTCACTCCTTAAGGGGACAGCCAACGTTTTAACATACACAAAATCAATGTTAAAAAATAAATGAATAGATAATTAAACATGGGACGGGGAGAATGAAATTAAAAAGCAATTTGATACTTTGAACCATAATCTGCTCAGCAAAATAAAACAAGCAAATAAATGTGAGGAGACCAAATTAAGCACACACCTTGTACAAAAGTGTATTAAATCCTATAATTACTGCCCATTTTAAAATTGTTTCTGCCCTTTATGAATATGGAGGTAACGTTGGAGGAAATTTTCAAATACACAGTGAGTTGCTGAAAGCACATTCATTCATTCATAGACACATGCATAATGCTTGGCGGTACATTACAATGCTGGAAAAAAATGAAAGCAGTGGCATCTTGACGAGATGGTGGGTGTCTTGATCACAATTTTAATTATATTGTGCACTAAACAAACTCATGTTTGGGGAGGCAGCAGCTCACTATTCTTAAGTACCACAAAGTGTGCAACTACGCCGAATTACATAGCATTGACAAAAAGAAATTAATTTAGAGTAAGTGAGTAACACACATGCGAGAATGCGTATAGAAGAAAGTTAGTATTAACAAAAATATGGCTGAAGGCCAAAGTAACTATAGCACATGGTGCAATCGGTCATACAAGACAGGAAAGACGGAACCAAATCAGAAAATCTGAGAAATATTTAGCATACTGATGGATACAGAAATGACGTGAAAATGTTAGTTAAAACCATTAAGAAAATTCTAACATACTAAGTTTACTCAAAGGCTGAAGGCCACACACATGTATTCTGACTTGAGCAAAAAGTCTGAATATTTCTACAAGGTAGAACCTTATCCATTATTGTTTCGAAGTTCTTCTTATGATATCATTTTCACTACACTGGGCGTCCGAGGTGATCATACACCATATTAGGGAGCAATGAGAATGACTTTTTCCCTGTTATGGTAGCCTCTTGTTTTCTCGCTCTGAGTAAACGTCATGTGAACGTCAAGTTAAGAGAGCAAAATGTGGCAATGTATCACACATCTGAATAACATACATTACTATTTGTATAAGGTGGTCTTGACCTTATCTGACCTTACCTGATCTGGTAATGTATTTTGGGCAGTTTAGATTGCAGCAAGGACCAAAATGTCGACAGATGGACCTTTCACCTATGAAATACGGAGTGTAGATGATAACCTCTGTATCTAAGTTGCTGGTAGTCATAATGATGGAAATTCGTAAAAAGGATATTAGTTCTCACAAGGCCACAGAGAACCTGTTATGGTAGCCTCTTGTTTTCTCGCTCTAACGTCATGTGAAGGTCAAGTTGAGAGAGCAAAATATGGCAATGTATCACAAACAAATTACAATTGTACCCAATATCTGAATAACATACGTTACCATCTGTATAAGGTGTATGATATCTCACCTGATCTGGTAATGTATTTTGGGCAGTTTAGATTGCAGCCAGGACTAAAATGTCGACCGATGGACCTTTCACCTATGAAAGACGGAGTGTAGATGATGATCATGATGATGACTATTGTATCTAAGCTGCTGGTAGTCATCATGATGGAAATACGTAAAATGATATTAGGTCTTAAAAGGCCACAGAGAATAGTGGGCCCGCGTACTTCGGGGCACAACCATTTAGCAGCAGTGCGAGGTAAGGAATGGAGTCCAAGGCCCTCTCGGAAGCAAAAGCGAGCAACCTGTTGGAATTTATAGGCGTTATTTCTCACCGGGTATTGCCTGGCGCCGTGTATAATATCTTGACGGCACTTCTCCGCCCCCGCATCCGGCCGGCCCCTCGCACATCCGCCACCGACGTATGGCGCGCTCATATCGGATTTCCGACGAATACGCGCGCCGTATGCTGCCAAGTGCCCTCGCGGCAAACTACATAAAACAGCCCGGCGCGCGGCTGCCGGGGGTCCATTACTGAAAAATAAAGAACCCCGGCGTGTCCCCGCGACGCCAGATATTTCTCGCGTAATTTGTTTGAACCGGAGTGTTAAAAAGACGGATGGCAGTCAGTCGTGCGGCGCAGGTGGGGCGCCGCCGCCGCGTATATACGCGCGCGCTGAGGATGAGGGATAGGATAATGCGCCGGAACTCTGCACCGTAAATTCCGCCGCGCGCTCGACGCGTTTAATGTGCGGGGCGGTGGCGTTTATCTATAGGGAGGCGTGGCGGGGCACAGCGCGGAAGATAGCGCAGCGACGGGCCGCGTAAAATACTACGCTGCGACCCACGAGCCGCGTCTTCGGCGACGAGGGAGACCAGTCGAGCTTGATCCCCTCAGCGGCATTACTGTTTACTGGAGATCAGCACCAGTTGCAGTGTGCCACGAGAAACGCACGGTGGATCTGGAGAGTTGCCATCCTATCCTAACTTTCTGAAGGGACATCAGGAGGAATTTTTCTTGAATCGGTGACGAAAGATAGGTGATTGAGGTGACTGGTGAAGAAATCCGCCTTATGAAAGACTCCTCGTTTTATTTTTATTATCCAGACATCTTCGCTGATTATTATTTTTTTTTTTTAAATAACTTGTTATATGATTTTGCGTGAATAGTCATTTGGTTGAGATGTTTAATTTGACAATTATGTTACATTTGTTTACAATAAGTACATAATGTCCTTCGCAAGATTTGTATACTGCATTAATGGGAGCGAGAAAGGATTTTTTCACATTTTCGGATTTTTATTTCATTATAAACTCTACTTATATCACTTATAAACACTCATGGTGGCTCACCGAGAGGGCCAGGACGCCCTGCTACCTGGAGGCAGAGATGCCGAATTCCAGTGAGGGATTAACTTTTCGCACTCATTAAAAGTTGCCGGTTTCGAGTCTGCCCAAAATGTAGGGAGCGAGCAGTTACTCGAGTCAGAGGACATGAAAGGAAAGCATTGATTGGGAAAAGAGTAGGACAAATTTGTAGCCTTTCAACAAAGTTGTTCGATGTGTACGTTGCGAAAACTGTGAAGGAAAGGAAAGAGAAATTTGGAGATGACATTAAAGTTGAGGGGGAAGCACTTAAAACTTTACCTTTTGCCTATGACATTGTAATTCTGTCAGCAACAGTAAAGGACCTGGAAGAGCAATTGAACAGAGTGGACAGTTTTTGACAGAAGGGTATAAAATGAACATTAATAAGAGAAAAACAAGGGTAATGGAATGTTGTCTAAGAAAATCAGGCGATGCTGTAATAGATTAGGTAACGAAACAATAAAGGTGGTGGGTGAGTTTTGTTAGTTGGGCAGTAAAATAACGCACGACAGTCGCAATACAGAGAGATTGTTAAAAAAGCGACATATATTATCAAATATTAATTCAAATGTTTGGAAGCATTTTCTGAAGGCATTTGTGTGGAGTTTTGCCTTGTAGGGTAGTGAAACATGGACTATAAAGAGTTCAGGCAGGAAAAAGGATAGACGCTTTTCAAATGTGGTGCTACAAAAGACTGCTGAAGTTGACATTTTGATTACACATAATGGGCATATGATAAGTGAGGCTGAACTGTTCAAATATCTAGGTTTCCAGATAGACAGTAAGCTGTCGTGGAAAGCCCATGTTCAGGATCTTGTTTCCAAACTAAATTATGCTTTATTTATTATTAGGACAATATCTGAAATAAGTGATTTTTCAACACGAAAAATAGCACACTACGCTTACTTTCACTCACTTTTGAAGTACGGCGTTTTTTTTTTTTTTTTGTTTGTTTTTTTTTTTTTTTTTTTTTGGGGGGGGGGGGGGGTAACTCGACTGTTACAAAAAGGAATTTTTTGGCTCCGGTACGGGCAGTTCGAGCAATATGTGGTGTACGTTCACGAACGTCATGTCGACCACTTTTTAGCAGTCTGGAAATTTTGACACTAGCGTCACAATACGTACTTCCTTCAATGGCGTTGGTTGTTAATAATATCAGCTTATTCCCACGAGTTAGTAACTTTCAGTTGTTGAATACTAGATAGAATTCGAACCTACATTTGCATCACAGCACCTTGACACTTGTGCAGAAAGGTGTTCAGTATTCTGCAGCATCCATTTTCGATAAGGTGCCACAAGACCTCAAGAATCTTAGTACTAACCCACGCGCTTTCAAATCTAAATTGAAGAGCTACCTCATGGCCCACTCCTTTTATTCTGTCGAGAAACTTCTAAAAAAAATTAAAAATTTTTTGTTTCGTTATTGATTCTTTTCATTTAGTCTTAAGATTGTCGTGTGCATAGGACTATCTAAAATTTTTATATTAGCATTCTTGTGTTAAACTTCAGTTATTGACTTCCTCCATGACCATGGAGTCTTGTTTCTCAATTAGGTCCTGCGGTAGAGAAAACATTATTATTATTATTATTATTATTATCATTATTATTACGAGGCGCGTCCAGAAAGTTAGTTCCGTTTCAATTTATCTCCGCTGCAGCGCAGCACATGCGCTGTAGACGATGTGTATCAAGGAGAAGAACGTGCGCCATTTGGAGATCGCTGTCTGTTACGCACGCTTTGTTGTGCTTGTTTTAAATGTCGGCGTTGCTTGAAAATCCCGCCGCCTGTGAAATCAGGTCGGTGATTCGGTTTCTGAATGCGAGGAAAGTGAAACAAAGTGAAATTTATCGCCAAATTTGCGATGTTTACGGACAAAATGCGATGAGTGATTCGATGGTGAGAAGAAGGGTCCGACAGTTCAATAGCGGGCGTAGTGATGTGCACGATGAAGAACGAAGTGGGCGTCCACCTTTGGTTACAGAAGAACTGGTTCACGCGATTGATGACAAGATCCAGGAAAACCGTAGGTTTACAATTAGTACTCTCGCTATGGACTTCACCAATGACGACGAGCTGAAAGAAACTGTTTCCAACTGGTTGAAGACACAGGCGGCAGATTTCTATGAAGAAGGTATACAAAACCTGGAGCCACGCTATGACAAATGCCTGCAAAATTTCGGCAGTTATGTGGAAAAGTAGTGTAGGAGTTGTAGAATTTTGTGCAATAAAAATTTCTTCTGTATCTGTGTACAATTTCATTTTATTACCAAACGGAACTTACTTTCTGGACGCGCCTCGTATTATAGGAGGATAGATCTCGTAACTAATGAGATGGTACTGGACATAATTGGGGAGAAAAGGAGTTTCTGGCATAGCTTGACTAAAACGTTCAAATGTTTGTATAGTCTATGGGACTTAACTAAGGGGTCATCAGTCCCTAAACTTACAAACTACTTATGAACTACTTACGAACTAGGACGGCACAAATATCCATGCCCGAGGGGAGATTCGAACCCCCGACCGTAGTGGCCAAGCAGACTGTGACTGGAGCGCCTTAGTCCCCTCGGCCACCGCGGCCGGCGTGACTAAAAGAAAGATTCAGTTCATAGGACAATTCTTAGACATCAAGTTATCTTGAATTTAGCATTTAAGGGAAGTGTGTGGGGCAAAAATCGCAGAGGGAGACCAAGAGACGAGTATAGTAAGCAGATTAAAGCAGATGTGTTTTGCCGTTGTTGAGATGAAGAGGCTTGCTCAGGATAGATTAGGGTGGAGCGCTGCATCAAACCAGTCGCCGGACTGAAGATCGGAACAACAAGTGACTTATCAGAACTGGTCGGTCGTGTCTGAACTCCTTTCGTCGTCAGAGTGAGCCAACTTATCGCCCATCACCTGGCGAGGATGTATGGCGGTTTCGTGTTGGGTGCAGCTGTTGTCAGCTACACGTGGCGCCGGTCCAGACTGCCAGCTTGCGCTCGCTCCCTGCCTGCCCCGGGCACCTGCGCTGGGCTCGGCTCTACCTGCAGGCGAGGCCAATAAACCAGGTGGAGACAATGTGGGCCGCGCGCCATTGATATTAAAATGAGCCGCCGCGTCTTTAAAGCCCATTGAAGGAGCCCAGCTGGGCGGCATTCACCTGCCGCCTGGGGAGGATCCCACACCACTGCCCCTGGCTGCTGTGCGGGTGGAGGGCTGCATTCGCGAATCACTAAATGTTCAACGTTGTTACTGCATGTCAGTGTGTCTGCTTTCGAGTGTAAATCAGTGAAATAGTATCCCTAGTCCGCCTGTGGACGTGATCTGTCTTTGTCAAAACCGAAGTTGTTACAGTGGGAGTAGGCACGGGTGGGCATGTGACCTGTCCGCGAGGCTGCCCGCGGGTACACACAAGCTCAATACGTTTCTGTGCGAAAGTCAGATACCTCGCTGTCTGGCTGGACCGGAAACCCACTTACGGGGACCACATAGAACACATTACCAACTGGGCAACACCTCTACCCAATGCTCAACAGGCAAAGCAAGCTGAATAAGCGGATGCCGAGGAACATGTACAAGACACTTCTGAGGTCTCAGATGTCGTACCGCCTTTAATGACCACGCTGCCGACGGGGCGTTAAACACTAATCTTCCTTCCTCCTGATGACGTACGGCGCTCAGTGCTGGGCTTATGTAGCAGCGACATGGCTGCGCCGCTTGCACCTCATACTGAAGATGGTGCTAGGTATCATTAACAATGATCCAAGATACACGCACACAGCGGACCTTCACCGTGAATACCGCCTTGATACTCTCACGGATGTATTCAAAAAACACGCCGCACTCTAGATTCTTGAGAAACTCCTTCATCTGGATCACTACGATTATAAACATAGGTGGAAGCACAACCGACCTAAAACGGACTGGCTATACCAGATGACTTAATATAGCCGACTAACTGGCGACAGCAAGGAACACGACACACAAACAAACCCCACACGCAACCCACACAAGCTGTGGTCGATACCAATATCGACCACTCATTCGTCAATCTTGTTTGATGCAGCTAGCAAATGTCCAAATGTTTGTGGAGCTTATGGGACTTAACTACGGGGTCATCAGTCCCTAAACGTACAAACTACTTATGAACTAGCTAATACTAAAGGCGGCACAAGCATCCATAATCGAGGGGGGGGGGATTCGAATCCCCGACGGTGAACGGCCTCGTGCATCGCGCATCGTAGCATAGCGCCTAAATGCGCTTGGCCGCTCCACTGGGGCTATCATAATATTGATAATATTTGTAGGCATGTTTCACAATTGGTAATCTGCATCTACATACATACTCCGCAAGCCATCCAAAGATGCGTGGCGGATATACTCCATACCACTACTAGTAACTTTTCCTAATCTCTCCAATCATATGCTTGTGGTCTTTTCGCGAAATGTAGGTTGGCGGCAGTAGAATCGTTCCTCAGTCCGCCTCAGATTCCGGCCCTCTAAATTTCAACAATAGAGCTTCGAGAAAAGAACGTCGCCTCCTCTCCAGCGACTCCCATTAGAGATCCCGAAGGATTTCGGTAACTGTCGCGCATTGACCGATTCTATCAGTTTCAAACTTCTAACTGTCTCTATCCGATCTGATGGAGATCCCAAACACTTGAGGGGTCGTAAAGCGTTTTACAGACTAATCACATCTTCCCAAAATGCTCCTAATAAAGCGAAGCCGATCATTTGCCTCCCCCCACGACTGTCCTTCCTATGCTCGTTCCATATCGCTGAGAAACGTTACTAGTAGTGGTACTGAGTATATCCGCCACGCATCTTTGGATGGCTTGCGGAGTATGTATGTAGATGTAGATTACCAATTGTGGAATCAAAAATATCGGCCAACAGCTGATTAGCACATCAGCAAAGTTGTCCTGGCGACATTCATGAGCTTTATAAGGTCATCAACATTTTTGTTTCGTGCATCTCCTCCTCAGGCACTTTGTTCTATCACGAGCACCAGTGAGACTTCCTCACCGAAAACATTAATACCACGAAGCTCGTCTTGCCGTACGCTTGGTTGCGATGTGAGAGCATGGCACATTTCCCACCGCTGGAAGAAGCAGACTCACCGAGCGTGACGGACTACTTTTACTACAACTAGCAATTTCTTCTTTCCTGTTGCATTCGGGAATGTTTTATTGAAAACTAGCAGTAAACCCGGCGTTACGCGGCTGTTTATTTGTCCTACACTCTCATAGTCCATAATTCCCTACCTCCCTCTCTCTGTATCTACCTCTTTCTCTCTCATCTCTTTGTTCGTTTCCACCTTCCCCTCTCTCGGTAAAGTTTTTTACAAGGTACCCTCTGTCATGTACCATACAAACATTTATATACACAATGATCTTTCTCTTCGTTTAAAGGTCTTGTGTACAAAAATTCACAAAGATTGGGACAAAACTATGCATTTTGTAAAATTTCGTAAGTCAAGTACTTCCACCGAACGAAATTTTATACAGGCAGTGACATTCGTCTTGCGTTTAAGGTAGAGTGTGCAAAATGTCATCAATAACGGAACAAAACTATAGATTTCAATGCAATAGAAACACAGGGTTTCATTGGAAAACGCACTTTGTTGTTCTAAAATATTCCATTTTAATTTCATACAACCCTTGCTCAGGAGGAATGCTCATCGAACTGTTCTGTAGTAAGATCGTCACTATAATGCTCTTAAGGTTACATAAGGTTCTGATTTTTCGCTCATTTTTGCACTATGTTCACAGTGTGGAAACTTGTCTGCAACTATAAGTTATACACCTACAGCGTGAAGTTGGCGAAATTAGCTTAATTGCAAAATTAATTCATTAGACTTAAGTTTTACTATGTAAATTTGCAGCTACGATTATGTTATTTTTGCATGTACACATGCTGCATTTTTACGCAAAGTACTAAATTCACATATAGAAGCTCACTGGCAAACTGAAAAGCTTGTCTTCGAATTAGCGTTTCTGCAATAGTGCTATCAGACATTCATCCTTTAGTGAAAAGGAAAACAATATGAATTGATATTCTATATGTTTTTAAGTTTAATATTTAAATAAAATTACAATGAAATATAAATTTGTCAATTTAAATTTCGCACTAAAACGGCAAATCTTCGAAGACTCTTCGGGTTTTCTGCCAGACACTGATATCCAACTGATTCAATATTTCGACAGTACAACTGTCCGTCATCTTCAGGAACCATTCCTGCTGCTGAGTACCGCTGAATACTGATGTTAAACCGAAGTTCGAATTGGAGATGTTGTGTTCACACTTGCCAACATATGGGCCAAAAATAGACGCCTAATGCTTCGCCTGATAGACCTGTATCTGCATGCCAGTAGTTGCCATCAACAATACCAACGCAATGGCGTTCTTAGAACTCTGATACGCAAAGCATATGCAATTTCAGATACGGACTACCAGCGGAACTGGCACATGTGACGACAGTTTTCAAGGAAAATGGCTACTCTGAAAAACAGTTTCGCCGTGCTATGGAGTTTGGACCTTCTCCAGAAGTGTATGAAGAGGAGTATACGGCCTAGCCATCATACCTTATGTTGGCGGCGTTTGTATTAAAATTGGAAGACTTTTTGAAAGTTTCATCATCAAGACTGTTTTCCTTCCGCCTTCCAAGATTAGGGCACTGCTTGGCCCCGTCAAAGATGACCTCGGACTCAGGAAACCCGGTGTTTACAAAATACCGTTTCAGTGTGGCAAGGCACACATCGGCCGCAAGCTTCGAACAGTGCAAGATAGATGCAAGGAACATTGTCGCCACAAGAGATGAAGAAAAATCGGCGGTAGCAGAGCACTGTTTAACGGAGGGACATAAGATGATACATGATGAGGCCCGGTTTTTGGAACAGTGTTTAACAGAGAAGCGATTGGAATCAGTTTGAGAGTAAAACACGTCCACTAAATGTGTAGTCATCTACCATTTTGAGTTATTCATCACTCTAAAGTGTTTCTCCACCATTAATATTGTTTATCTGTAGTTCAATTATTTTATTCCTTTATTAATGATAAATGCCCCATGTTTATATGTGTTTCCACCCGAGTGATTGAACTTGTTTCTACGTATAAATGTGGAAGGTTCCTTTTAATATTGACTGACTGCCGCGCAATGGCTTACAGTGGCCGCTTAGCGCTTTAGGCCTCGTTTACTTTAATTATGAACGCGTGGCTTCGTATGTCGTCTGCTCTGCCGTCTGCTGTGTAGTCAGAGACATCCTTACTTGGCAAGATGGCTAGGTAGGATGTACTTAGTGTAATAACAACTTAATCATGGACGAAGGAGGTTACAAAAGAGACCTCTCTGTAACTGTAGTAGAGGGTATTATGTCCCTCAGGTAGCCAGAGTTGGTAGACAGTAGGCTTTGAGAAAGCCCCCTACACAGCTTTGAATGCTTCCTACATCTGGTGCGTTGATGGAAGGCTCTGCCCACGACCTGTGGCATGACTCTTGCTGCGACTGCCAAAGTGAGTATTTCATCGAATCATGCTGAGGGGATGGCATGCTGCTAGGACTTTATTTGTGATCAGGCAGTTTTGGTTTATCAATGATTGTTTTTCTTGAGTAATTCTTTTGCTATGCGAGTCAAAACGTTCCTTACTTTTCATAACTCGAGTAATTCAGTGTAAATTTAGTATTTGTATATTCATTCTGGTAATGATTTTTGTGTCCAGTTTCTTGAGTTAGAATACACATGTGTGGCCTTTGTGTAAACTTAGTTTGTTTGAATTCCTTGCTGCATTTAAATAACGTATTTGTGTGGTGTCTGTTTCCGTGAGCATGCTAAATTCTCTCTCGGAATTTCTCGACTGGTTACGTCTTCACTATCTTGGTATGACCACTTGCACAATGTCCTTTCGTAACAGTCATTACTTTGTTCTTCAGTTATGCTTTTTACTGATACTAGCTTCTTTCTATTGAATTCTCGCATGTGCTTTATTTGCTTATTCTAAGTAAATTTCTTGGTTTTTACACCACGTGATACTTAACGACAGTATGCCGCTGCCTCCCTGCACATGAGTTCGTTTGTGCATAGTACAATTTCAATTGTGCTTGAAGACACCCGCCATCTCGTCAAAACGCCACTGACACATCGTTTTTCCGCTGCTGGGAATTGTTCCCACCTGACTACACAGCCATTATGAGCATGTCTGTGAATGAATTAGTGTGTTTTCTTCATCCCCTGTGTATTTGCAAATATCCTCCCAAGTTACCTCCATATTCAAAATGGGTAGAAACTATTTTATTATAGACAGTAACTTAATAATTTAATTCACTGCTGTACAATGTGAATGCCTCATTGTACTTATTTGGTCTCCCCACATTTTGCTTGTTCATTTTATTGAATAGAAAATAACTTAAAGTATCAAACCTTTGCTTTATAATTTCATGCCCCCATCCCATGTTTAATTATCTATTCCTTTTCTTTATTTTTTTTATTTTATACATTATTTGTGTTTGTTAAAACGTTGGCTGTTCTCTTAAGGGAGCAAAGTAATTTAGAGCAGCAATGAGCGTTTTAACTTGCATTTTCTGATCTCTACTGCCCAAGATCATTTATAGAAAATATAACGAGCTACTGTCAAGAGACAACATAATAAATAGAGACATGGCTTCTCCTCTGAGTAGTACATGGAATCCACTATTAAATAATATGAAATTGCGATGTTCGACTACGATTTCAGCACCTGTGACTGATTAACGTAAAGTGCGGCATATCGTTGCGTCCTGTTCCACCAGGGGAGGTGCCACCATCCCTGTTTAGGAGGCAGCAACTGTGACAGGCGGCGCATGCGCCGTACACGCGTCTGACCCCTATATAGGATGCAGAACTTTGGTTTAGCATCAGTATTCAGTGGTAATCAGCAGCAGGGACGGTTCCTGAAGATGTACTGTCGAAATATTGAACCAATTAGATTTCAGTGTCCGGCAGAAAACCTAAAGAGATCTCTTGTGCTCGTCAAAAGATGCCTTGTTCTAGTTTGCCAACAAGATGGATTAGGTTTTTTGTGTAAGGAATATGCCAATTGATGGTTTTTGGCGAGTAAGATGGCTTTAGCAAAGCTGTTTTTATACGTCAGTAGCCCACTCTGATAATTGTGGCGAGGATACCTGATAAGTATGCTGGAGGTAAACAGTGAACAACACCACCCGGCGTGCTGCTAGCGGTTGTTAGGGGGGCTATTGTGGCAAGTGCGGGAGGGTCCCGAAGCGTGCCCCCGCAGACAGGGGGACCGGACGGGCCCGGCCGGCGTGGAATGCGCGGGTTTTCCCACGCGACGCGCGGCCATTGTGGCCGGGCCTAATAGCGGCCAGCGATTGGACTCAGCCCAGCACAGCTGCTGTCGTGGCCGCCTTTAACTAGCATATTGTCCCTAAATCCCCGCAGCGCCGCCTGCCTTTCGATCGCATGCGCGCCCGATGTGTAAATAATTACGTTCGTCCGTGGCCGGCGGCCTGCGCGCGCTGTACGTGCCCAGCAGACCAGGACCACACCACATTCAGCCCCCGTATCGCGTTCTTAATTCGTCTCCAATTGACCGTCGACAAAGGCAGTGCGCCAGCTTCGAAGCATTGGTGCTCGAAAAGAACCGTCTGTCTGCTAAGCAGCGGAGTAAGAAGTCGAGTGAAGGCAATCTGAGGCCTGTTTATTCAAAAGGCAGTTGTACAACATTGTCCACACAACTACCCTAGCCCATTTCCCATTTATCTACCTCTTTGTTAATGGTACTTTGCTTCTCAACCTTTAACAGTTAACGCAAAAACGTAGTATTCTTATGTTCGGCTCTACAACAAATGCGTCTTACGTGACAAAATTCAGCTCATAGTAATCCTAATTGGAAAGGTAGTGCGAGGGCCTTTTTTTATTTCGGTAGCGAAATCGACCCACCGGGAAATCGAGCGTGCTAAACGATAAGGGTTGGTGTGTCTGTGAGGCTGCCTGGATCGTAATTCGTTGCCTGTTGTAGATTTTCGTGGATCGGCGCTCTCGATATCGAATGACTGAAACAGCATGAGGCAAAATAATGTACGCAACACGTAGAATTGTAGTTCATTGACACTTTAATGAATCACTAGTTCCCAATTGTCCCCTTTTATGGCCAGTGTACAAGTCTCATCAATAACAGTCACTAAAGCCTGGTATGCACATTCTACACCTCAGTTATGCAATTTACAGAGTTCGTGTGTGGAATACTCCCAACCCGAGAAAAGTTCTCGAGGAGTACATTTAGTGTGGCACGGATAGTAAGAATCAGTTCATAGTCACTATAGAAGCACTTTCTGCACAAGTAATACAAAAGAACTTTAACAAAATTGTTTATAATAGGAATTCAAAGTCACGTGGACTGTGTCTTGTATCAAACACGAAACAAGACTTATTACATGGCGCGGAAGCAGACCTATTTATACTAGATGAACAATGAATCTAAAAATTACATACTGTTAATTAGGTACAGTAAAGTAATTACAATGAAAATTCATTATGTATATTACGGCATTTTGCATGTCGTTACAATTTATTACTTCTCTTGTAAATTGAATACGCCAGACAATTCACAGCCAGTACACATACATACCACTGAATGTTCCTTCGATATTATATCACCATTCGACATATAGTTCGTGAGATATGAAGCCATAAACAATTTGGTTCATGAAAAACCGCATCATCATGCATGAGGTTTCGATTTATTACGTCTTTACTGCTGGCACCATTCACGATACATTTTGCAGATATTAGGCACATATACCACTGAATGTACCTTGGGATTTACATCATAATATGACACATATTCCAGGAGATATGACGTCATAAACAAATTTTCGAATAACTGCTACATCATGCGCTCTTCTAAAATAATGAACCGATTTCATTTAAACTTGGTACACAAATTGCTTACTATCAGACAACAATCAGGTGGGGTTAAACACTACCTACGACAACATAGTTCAGGATATATGATGTCGTAAACAATAAACTTTTCAACCACGCGACGCGTGATTTACGAGACTTCATTCTTCCACTATTTATTCGTCGCAGACAGTTTGCTAATATTACTCTCTACTATTAATCTGCGTGGAAACGAAACTTAAATAGACAGATAGTAAGGCGAACATCCGCGCCGTCTGCACGTTAGAACGTTCGGCCACTCCACCGCGACAGAAGTGCCAGGATTTTTGTGAATGAAGCGACTCTTCAGCAAAATATTTTTATTTGCATAAACTTTTTAGTTCCTCCCTTATTTCTGCAAAGTACGTATAATGGACCTTTGTTGCCTTCCAAGCAACACAAATTTTGTCATTTTTATTATAAACCACAGTAAGAAGTAACCTTAATAGAAGTTACTCAGCTCGAAGTAAGCTAGAGAACTCACTTCAAAAAAAGGGAGAATGGTCTCCGGTCTGACTCGCTTTATTCACGCGAACCTGAGCATGTTGTCTGGAATCCAGAGTATTATTCGTACGGCTCCTTATGATATTTTTTATTTATATAAACAGTCTAGAGCGCAAAATTGACTTTTCATTGTCGACTAGTTTCGATCAAATGGGCCATTTTTAGGATGTTGCTCCGAGATGTTGTGGAGCAGAGCAGGTGCTGTGAGCTCCTCAAATGATGTCAATGAATATCACATATTGACAATGCGGTACAACTTCCAGAATAATTTTATTGGCATTTACAAAATGATGACACACTTACGTAATAAAAATCACGAAGATAGAACGCGTTTTATAACTTCACTACATTGTATCTGTTGTATACCGGTACCACTCTTTTATCTCCCATCATGTGGTCACATCCAACAGATCGCTTGGCCAGCATCTTGTTTATGTAGGAGCTTGCTCTTCGTGGAAAATATGAGTAATGTACAAAGAGTTGTATGTCTAGAGCACCATTCTTCTGGTCTAGGAAGCGCCAGAAGGACGTTGTGAAAAGGATGATGAGAAGGTATGTGTTAATCGACCATTTTGTGAGATTGGTGCAAAACGAGAAGAGTTCAAGATAGAAAAAAATTAGTTGGCAACACTGCTTTTGAATAAAGTGTGAGATTTGATTTACTCATTCCATTCTTCCATCTTCTTGAAGCTTAATTAGTTCTCATACACAAATCCTAAATTTCTGCACAACTTTTTCTATTAGTTTCTTGGTTGTATAAATTTTTATTTATAGACTAATCGCATTTTGAAAAGTTAGTTCACTATGTATAGCATTATATTCACACTTTGGAAGAACATATTTCCTTTCGGAGGTAATTGGGTGGTGACAAGAATGGTAAACGGCCACCCCTTAAAATTAATAATGTCAAAACCCATAGTATCATGCAGAACCTGCGTCCGTGCGAGATTCAGGTAAATATGTAGAAGATCAGTGGAGAAATTAAAACAAAATGGTCTGAGCGTAGTATCAGTCGATTTCTTTGTGTTGAAGAGTTCCGCCTGACTCCCATGCATCCCACACAACGTAACTGTCGTCAGTCACAGTAAAGTGAGTCTACCTGGATGAACATTTTCACGATCAGAGATGGAAGTGACTGTCAACTGATGCTCGTGTTTACCCTATGGACTAGACTTTTTGCATGGGATCAGTTCTGTAGCATAGTGAGAAATCGACTATAAAGTTTGGAAGACGGGGAGAAGCATGAAAAAATTGTACGAACTGATAGCATATTACCTGACGGCCATGACGGCTTCTCACACTAAAAGATAAAAGAAAAAATTATGTAATTCGCCTTCTTATTAACCGATTAAAAAATAATTGAAATGGTTTCGTATTCTGCTCTTTGAAGAGTACACAATCTTACGTGAATTTCAACACATTAAGAGTTGTATTACAGTTGGAATCTTCATGTTTGTTGTGTGGCATCTGCTTATATACATAAAATAAAACATTTAATAATAACAATGGTAGCCGGCCGCGGTGGCCGAGGGCACTAAGGCGCTCCAGTCACGGTCTGCACGGCCACTACGGTCGGGGGTTCGAATCCCCCCTCGGGCATGGATATTTGTGCCGTCCTAGTTCGTAATTAGTTCATAAGTAGTTTGTAAGTTTAGGGACTGATGACCCCGTAGTTAAGTCCCATAGACTCTACAAACATTTGAACAATTACAATGGTATATAACTCTGAAGTTAAGTTTCTTCGATTTTAGTAAGCTGAATAATATATACTTTTAAGCTTTGGGTATTAAAAGAAGCTTTTTAGCTGTCTGCGTTCAAATACTTGATTAAACATTCTGTAATCACTGAGCTTAACTGATCGCGCAAAAATCTGGAACACTTTAACCTATGACATTACGAGAAGCGCAGAAAGTGATCGAAATAAAAATTTAATGTTGTCCTTTATTGTAAAATATTTCGTGAAGTGTTAAATAACTTTACATTAAAATATTAGATGATACAGGTCATTATAAATTGCACTGGCCAGTTTCAGTCTGATTATATTAAGCTGAGAAATATGTTATTAGTTCTATAACTGTTGCTTACCCAAGGTAAATCAGGTGCCAGAATACAACACACGTCTAATGTCTCCCCACAACAATTAACTACAGAACTTGAACGATCACTCTTACTCATTCGTACTAAGTGTGTCTGAAAAGTTAGTTGAATGGTCTCGTAGTTTACAAACTGCGCTTACGAGTATGAGGTGCCCGCGCTGACTCATTGTGGGAAGTGAAGCCGTGGTACACGCTGCGACCCAGCTAACAGGGTCAGTGTGAAAAGTCGTGTCAGTGCAACATGGAGCGCAAAATGAAACAATGGAGCAACTCGTTAACATCAAGTTTTGTTTCAAATTAGGCGAAACGGCGACGGAGACCAATGGAATGATAGTATGGTGTTGATGCAGTGAGTAAAAAAAGCGGCGCTTTCTCCTTCTTTTTTACAATAGTAAAAACGACGAATGATAAAGAAAGGAGAAGGCAATAAAAGGTTAATCATCTTTATGGGATCGACAGAGACCGCTAGTAATGCTTCATCTTATAACTGCTGTCTGGTTTTTGTATAAGTCGAAGATAACTCTTTGTTTCCTATGTTTTATCCCTGCTACCTTAATTATTTGAAGCAACACAAATGACCAATGTGCACTGTTAAGTAGTCTGTGTTATCAGAATGAAACTTTACTCTGCAGCGGAGTGTGCGCTGATATGAAACTTCCTGACAGATTCAAATTGTGTGCCGGAACCGGGACTCGAACCTGAGACCTTTGCCTTTGGCGGGCAAGCGCTCTACTGACTGTGCTACCCTGACACGACTTTGGAGGCCGCCTCACCACTTTACTTCCGCCAGTACCTCGTCTCCTACTTTCCAAACTTCACAGAAGCTCTCCTGCCCAACTTGCAAGACTATCACTCCTGGAAGAAAGGATATGGTGGAGACATGGCTTAGCCACAGCTTAAACGATGTTTCCAGAATGAAACTTTCACTCTGCAGTGGAGTGTGCGCTGATATGAAACTTCCTGGCAGATTAAAATTGTGTGCCGGAACCGAGACCTTTGCCTTTCGCGGTCAAGCGCTCTACCGACTGAGCTATCCCGACACGACTCATGATGCCGCCCCACAACTTTACTTCCGCCAGTACCTCGTCTCTTACTTCACAGAAATTTGGAAAGTAGGACGTACTGGCGGAAGTGAAGTTGTGAGGCGGCATCGTGAGTCGTGTCGGGATAGCTCAGTCGGTAGAACGCTTGCCCGCGAAAGGCAAAGGTCCTTGGTTCGAGTCCCAGAGTCCTGGCTCCGGCACACAATTTTAATCTGCCAGGAAGTTTCAGTCTGTGTTATGTACGAGCTCAGCGCACTGCCTGGAAAGCGGGAGACCCAGCTTCGAGTTTCGGCTGGGTACACATTTTCAGCTTTATCCATTCGCAGTTAATGTCATAAAATCCATGAAAATGCCTGTAATATTGTAACGAACGAAATCTGCCATTTTTTCAGGTCGTCTATAGAATCCCTGGAGCTTTCCCACATATTTAGTGATACCCTGTGCATCACCAGACGCGGCGTAACGGCTTCTGCACAACTGTTACCGGCGGTTTTGTCACTGCACGGGAATTTCTCACGCGGAAGCACAGTACCGGGGTGGGGTGAGGAGCCGTCAGTCTAGGGCCTCATCGCAGCCCTTAGCGCTGCGACCTGCGCCACCCCTGCCACGACAAGTGAAGCGCGTCGAGTGGAGTCGAACGGCAACGCGCGCCCGCGCTAAACGCGCCCGCCGATTCGCCCTGGGTGGGTCTGCGGCGTCTATAATAGACTCCTCGTCCGCCGCGGGGCGCGGTAAATCACCGAGACTTCATAAATCTGCCCCGGCAGCCCTCGCACCTGCACCTGCGCCCTTTGTAGGGCTGGCCGGCCCTGCGCCCTGCCGACCCTGCGCCCTGCGCCGCCCGCGTCACATAATCCCCGCGAGTAAATCAGACCCGCGGGCTCCGAAAAAAAAGACGCAGACGCGCACATAAATAACCCGACGGCGGAATTAAAAGGAATTAATAACAATAGCCGGAACCGCACGCATTTCACGGTCGGACGCGACGCGATGCATCTCTCGAGACGCGGACCGTCCCCGCATCTCGGCCCGACACAAAGACGGTTCACTGCGACCACCTCGCACTCCCCGCACAACGGCCGCGAGCCAGCCCGATCGCCGGCTTACGCTGTCGCTGTCCAATAAAGTCTCGCGTCTGCAGCGGCCGGTGGTCGTCCGTAGGGGATTAGACAGGTAGTAAAGTGCGATAAACCGTGAAGTTACTACAGCTCACACACACAGACACAGATGTACCGATGTTTACCGCCAGGAGAGTTATCACAGCGTGTCGTCGTATGTCCAGCATAATTTTTCGGACTAGAAGCTTTCGCTGCATTTAATAATACACTGGGCACGAATAAATACATTATACTACAAGTAAGCTTATAAGTGCACTCCGAAAACACGAATGTGTGGTGTCGCGTGAGGATCGTCAGAGTTATTAGGATTGCTGAAGGTGTCTGCTGTGGCAAGTTTCGAACTGCACAGTAACCAGACCTCAGAGAATTGCGAAAATTACGAGCTGTAGCCATAACTAACCTGTAGTGATCAATATTTAACGGTTGTTTGGTCTATATCAAGTTTGATGCATTCAGCGCTGTCTACCAACTCGCCGACCGCGGTGGCCGAGGGGACTGAGGCGCTCCAGTCACGGTCTGCACGGCCACTACGGTCGGGGGTTCGAATCCCCTCTCGGGCATGGATATTTGTGCCGTCTTTAGTATTAGCTAGTTTGTAAGTAGTTTGTAAGTTTAGGGACTGATGACACAGTAGTTAAGTCCCATAGGCTATACGAACATTTGATCTGCATGGACACTACGGTCGGGGGTTCGAATCCCCCTCGGGCATGGATATTTGTGCCGTCCTTAGTATTAGCTAGTTCATAAGTAGTTTGTAAGTTTACGGACTGATGACCCCGTAGTTAAGTCCCATAAGCTATACAAACATTTGAACATTTTGAACAAACATTTGAACATTTGAATCTACCAACTCTTCAGGAAACTACTGCAATATTAGTTTGCATGGAGGCTGTTCAAAAATAAATAACATGATTGTCGAATACTTTGAAAAGTTCGATAAAACGTTCTCGGTCTCCTTGCCGCGTCAATTCTTGAATGAAAACTCAAGCTTTTGTTTCTTGAATGCAATTTTATTTTTATTATTTTTCCTTTTTTTCTGTGTGGCGAAAGAAGCTACATGGCTCAGACCATCAATACGGTTTCCGAACTTTTTTATAGAGCAAGAAAGGCATACTGAACACCTATAGCTTACGAAATCGGCAGTCGCTGAGAATAGCCACACAGAAAAAAAAGAATAAAATAAAAAATGAAAAGTATACTTACCAGACGAAGTAGCACAGGCAGTGATAGTAACAAATAAACACACAGACACACACACAAACACAAGCTTTCGCAACGAAGTTGCTTCTTCAGGCAGAAGGGAAGGAGAGGGAAAAGGAAATGATGCAAACACAGCTGCATAAATGTATGGGTGTGTGTGTATTTGTTCACCTTCCTTTTCTCCCTCCAAGGTAAATCTTTCCTCTCCTGGGATTGGAATGGCTCCTTACCCCCTTCCTTAAAACCCTCATCATTTCCTTTTCCCTCTCCTTCCCTTCTGCCTGAAGAAGCAACTTTGTTGCGAAAGCTTGCTTTTGTGTGTATGTGTGTGTGTGTGTCTGTGTGTTTATTTGTTACTATCACTGCCTGTGCTCCTTCGCCTGGTAAGTAGACTTCATCTATTTTTTACATGTATTTTTCCTGTTAGGAATTTTTCCTTTAATAAATACATATATTCATTTTTTTCTGTGTGGCTGTGCTCAGCGACTGCCGATTTCGTAAGCTCTCGGTGTTTAATATGCCTTTCGTATTCTATAAAAAGGTCGGAAACTGTATTAATGGTCTGAACCATGTAGCCACTTTCGCCCTCACATGCTATATAATAAACACCAGGAATCCTGAGGCTGGTTTTAGTGTTTAATTGTGAGGCTGTGGTCAGTGATTGCCGATATCATAAGGTCTGAGTTTTTAATATGGTTGTGGTATTCTGTACAGCGGTCGGAAACTGTACAGATGGTCTGACCGATGTAGCTATTTCCGCACTCACTATGTTTTAAACACCAGGAATCTTGGAAATGTGGTATCATTGGTTCTTTAGGGAATTCTGAGAATGTATGTTTTACTTTAAATAAATTGCTAATGATCCACAAATTTCTTAATTTAATAAGGCTTTAACAGTCGGAAGAAATATCGTGTTAAAACTTGGATGCCATCCGATTTTTGCATCATCATAATATTAGAAGAGATCAGGTATTTCATCGTCCTTTCTCATTACGTTGAATTTCATTGGCAGTTCACATTACTTAAAAGCGAATATACCACGAAACGCGTTAGAGACAGCATGAAGCGATACACAGTTGCTTATGCCGTGTTGTAAGCGGCAGCCAGCTCGCAGGAGGGGCTGTGCTGAACTTCCGGACTTCTGAGTGCACCTGTACCTGCGAAAAGCCGGTTAGGCCACCAAGAGTCTCAGACTATGTACAAATTTCACTCCGTACATGTGTCTCTCCGTGCAAGTGTTCCAGCCCAGAGACTGTCCTTAACAGGGCGCAGGATCTGAACTAACAGAGTTTCAACCACCCAGTTCAGAAAAGAACCATTCTTAACACAATGATATACAGAGCCAAGACACCTTCTGCTGACGACTACCACTTGGATTCCGAAATTAATTTTCTGAATTACGTCTTCCACTTGAACGCGATATAAAACAGCGTTCGCCAAGAAAAGAACATGTGAAGCCACCTTGATTTACGTCAAGGTCTTCCGGATACGCTTATTCCATTCTGTGACACTACACCTAGCAAAATAGGCAGATTCCTGGGCAGGTGAGATGTTTGGTCAGTTTTTGGACCTCCGAAAAAAATAAAGGGGCTGCTGCGTCCTGTTAAGGTCTCGGCCTCAGGTTTCCTGTTATTTATAACGGAGCGCGTGAGTGCGGAAACAGTTACATTCGTCAGTTCATCCGTACATTTCCGACCGTCGTTCAGAACACTAATGCCGGCCGCGGTGGCCGAGGTGACTGAGGCGCTCCAGTCACGGTCAGCACGGCCACTACGGTCGGGGGTTCGAATCCCCCCTCGGGCATGGATATTTGTGCCGTCCTAGTTCGTAAGTAGTTCATAAGTAGTTTGTAAGTTTAGGGACTGATGACCCCGTAGTTAAGTCCCATAAGCTTAACAAACATTTGAACATTATTGAGAACACTAATGTTGTTGTTGTTGTGGTCTTCAGTCCGGAGACTGGTTTGATGCAGCTCTCCACAATACCCTATCCTGAGCAATCCTCTTCATCTCCACATAAGAAAGGCAACCTACATACGTCTGAATCTGTTTACTGTATCCATCTCTTGGTCTTCCTCTGCGATTTTTACCCCACACACTTCCCTCCAACGCTAAATTCACAATTCCTTGATGTCTAAGAATGTGTCCCACCAATCTATCCCTTCTTTTAGTCAAGGTATGCCAGAAATTTCTTTTCTCCCCAATTCTGTTCAGTACCTACTCATTAGTTACGCAATCCACCCACCTAATCTTCAGCATTCTTCTGTTGCACCATATTTCAAAAGCCTCTATCCTCTTCCAGTCCGCATTGTTTATCGTCCATGTTTCACTCCCATACAAGGCAACACTCCACACAAATGCCTTCAGAAAGGACTTCCTTAGACTTGAATTAATATTCGATTTTAACAAATTTCTCTTTTTCAAGAACGCTTTTCTATCTATCGCCATTCTGCATTTTATATCCTCTGTACTGCGACCATCATTTGTTATTTTACTGCCCAAGTAACAAAACTTATCCACCTCCTTTGTTGCTTCGTTACCTAATCTAATTCCTTCAGCATCACCTGATTTTCTTAGACTGCACTCCATTACCCTAGTTTTGCTCTTGTTAATGTTCATCTTATATGCACCTGTCAGCACACTGTCCATTCCGTTCAATTGCTCTTCCAGGTCCTTTGCTGTATCTGACAGAATTACTATGTCGTCGGCAAAACGCAATGTTTTTAATTCTTCCCTCTGAACTTTAATTCCTTCTCCAAATTTCTCCTTGCTTTCCTTTATAGCTTGCTCAATGTACAAATTGAATAACATAGGAGAAAGGCTACCACCCTGTCTTACTCCCTTTCCAACCACTGCATCCCTTTCATGCCCTTCAACTCTGACAACCGCTGTCTGGTTTTTGTACAAGTTGTAAATAACCTTACGCCCCCTATATTTTACTCCTGCTTGCTTCAGAACTTGAAAGAGTTTATTCCAATCAACATTGTCAAAAGCCCTCTCCAAATCTACAAAAGCTAGAAATGTAGGTTTGCCTTTTCTTAATCTATCTTCTAGGATAAGCCGTGAAGTGAGTATTGCCTCCCGCGTTCCTACATTTCTCCTGAACCCAAACTGATCTTCCCCGAGGTAGGCTTCTGCAGAACACTAAAGACATATTAAAAACCGAGATCTTCCGCAATCGACAGTCGCTGAGTACGCCTCATAAACAAAATCCTCTGTGAAGAAACAAGTATTTTGTCACAGGTTTCGACATGCTGGGATTCTGTAATTAAAGAGCCTGTGGAAATAAGAATCTGCAACCACAACTTTAATCGTGATGACGGTTATAATGTCAACGGTGCATGGAAACGAGCGCTCGATACAGAGAAGGAGCAGAGACATTCTGCACAGTGTGAACGTTAATACGGCAGTGGTGGCGCCACCAGTGCATCTGTGACATAGTTGCCGACCAGTCAGCATAACCCAGTTTGCCGGATATTAAGGCCACCACAGCACCGATATAGACTGTCAATTGCTCCTGACGAAGAAGATGGAGGCAATCGCCGAAAATCTTATTTTTTATCAAGAATTGACGCGGAAAGAAGACCGAGAATATCCCAAAGATTCGTCGCGAAGCACATCGTTCCCAGACTTTAACAAGTGGTACCACCCATCGAAAAATGTCATGGCTTCGGAAACGCATAATTTTCTTAGATAAGCTCATGTTTTGTGGGAGATGTTCCACACGAAGTCCATTCATAGCAATGCACCCCTCTGCTCTTCGGCGTAAGTTATGACACACCCTTTCATGTATCCCCCTGTTGTTCAGCTACTTGCTGGCATGCATTGAAGAACGATCCCGTTTGTCTCCACGCTTTTGATAGTGTGGAGACAATCTAGCGTCATGAAGTCTCTACGTCAAATCTTTATGCACATTTTTACGCAGGTGTGATGATGCGATCTCATACATGAACAAGATCCATCTGCAGTCGCTGCTCACATGGAATATCCTCCAGGCAGGTAGGCATATTTAAACATATTTAAAGCGCGCCATGTAGCCTTTGTGGTAGCATGTACGGCCCTATTAATGCCAAGTACGCCTACCCATACGATGATTGAGAATCGTTGTTGATGCCCTCTGTCCTGTATTGCTTGGGAATTCACAGCTGACAGGTAGGTATAGTACATCATAATTCCAACCGATTTCTCATACACAAACAGCAGTTGACCGGCTTTGCCTGGTGAAACGTTGTTGTGATGCCTCATGTAAGGAGGAGAAATGCGTTCCATAACGTTTCCGACTTTGATAAAGATCGGATTGTAGCCTATCGCGATTACGGTTTATCGTGACATTGCTGCTCGCGTTGGTCGCGATCCAATCACTGTTAGCAGAATGGGGAATCGATCGGTTCAGGAGGGTAATACGGAACGCCGTTCTGGATCCCAACGGCCTCGTATCACTAGCATTCGAGATGACAGGCATCTTATCCGCATGGCTGTGACGGATCGGAAAGCCACGTCTCGAAAACAATCATCTGCATGAACAGTTCGACGACGTTTGCAGCAGCATGGACTATCAGCTCGGAGACCATGGCCGCGGTTACCCTTGAAGCTGCATCACAGACAGGAGCGCCTGCGATGTTGTACGCAACGACGAACCTGGGTGCACGAATAGCAAAACGTCATTTTTTCGGATGAATCCAGGTTGTGTTAACAGCATCATGATGGCCGCATCCGTGTTTGGCGACATAGCGGTGAACGCCCATTGGAAGCGTGTATTCATCATCACCATACTGGTGTATCACCCGGCGTGATGGTTACACGTCTGGCTCACCTCTTCTTCGCATTGACGGCACTTTGAACAGTGGCCGTTACATTTCAGATGTTTTATGACTCGTGGCTCTACCCTTCATTCAATCTTTGCGAAATCCTACATTTTAGCAGGATAATGCACGACCGCATATTGCAGGTCCTGTACGGGCCTTTCTGGATACGGAAAATGTTTGACTGCTGCTCTGGCCAGCACATTCACCAGATCTCTGGTCAATGGTGGCCGAGCAACTGGCTCGTCACAATACACCAGTCACTACTCTTGATGAATTGTGGTATCGTGTTCAATCTGCATGGGCATCTGTACTTGTACACGCCATCCAAGCTCTGTTTAACTCAATGCCCAGGCGTATCAAGGCCGTTATTACGGCCAGATGTGTTTGTTCTGGATACTGATTTCTCAGGATCTATGCACCCAAGTTGCGTGAAAATGTCAGTTCTAGTATATTTGTCCATTAAATACCCGTTTATCATCTGAATTTCTTCTTGGTGTAGCAATTTTAATGGCCAGTACTGTATGAAGTCCGGTACTGTCGGGCTTGACTGGAAATTCGTGTGTCACGCTCTGTTGTGAAGTGGGAATGCGGATGCATTCAACACATGATGATGATTCCGTGTGGCATTTATGGCCGTTAGAACCCAACTGGGGACGTGTTCGACCTGTCTGGTGCAAGTTATTTTAGCTGACGCCACCTTGGCGACTTGCATGCCAGTGTGACGAAACACCCAGTCATCGAGCGGATAAAATCTCTGAACTGCAAACGTGTCGTAGAGCAAAGGCCAACAGCGCAAACATTCTCATCTTTGTGAGAGGACTCAATTAGTCCCTAACGTCTACATCACGAAACCAGTTCCCGCAGTCTCTTTGACATGCTCAATGTGGGAAAACTTCTACCCTTCAAGTTCGGAATCAAAAGTCGGAAGGGGCTAGGTCTTATGAGCAAAGAAAATATTTGCCAATTTGGAAGCTCAGGGTCCTCAAATTGGTTTCCACAACATTGTACGTGTGTAACAAAAATGTTCTTTTGCTCAAATTTTCTCTGCGATTATTCTTAATTGCTTTCTTCAACTGGTCCAGTAGTTTACCATAATAGTGTTCGGTTGTAGTATATCCTTGATTTCAATAGTCGCAGGACACAATCACCAGCACTTTCGTTGACCGATTTAACAAATGTGCAAATGTTTGTAAATCTTATGGGACATCTGTGGCTATCAGTCTCTGAGCTTACAAACTACTTGAAGTAGGTTAAACCTAAAGACAACACAGACACCCATACCCGAGGGAGGATTCTAACCTCCAACAGCGAGCAACCGCGCGCTCCGCAGCATGGTGCTTAAGACCGCTCGGCCACTCCACCGCTGCACCGATTTTAATGGTGTGAAAGTTCTTCAGCGGAAGAGCGCTATAACGCCATTCTTTTGAATGTTCGTTGTTTTCAAGGTAATTATTTTGAATCCACGTTTGACGATAACTTCGCCAAAAAGCTGTGTGGAATCTTAAAATGACGCAGACCTATTTAGATTGCTAAAGCCATTTCTTCGAAACATTTCGGCGCCAATGTCCCAAAAAAGCTTCCGCATGTTTAAGATTGTGGTGATAATGAAACCAACAAACTCACAGGAGCTCTCCACTACATCGGTCGTCTTTTTCGCGAATATTTCATTGGATTTTCGTCGACCTTCAAGAATCTGCTGATGGACAGCAACGGGTCTTGCAATACCTCTTGGGGTTCGATGCCGACTACTGCGGAACTCGTCTTCAGCAGTGAACTGGCCAGTTTTCAAACGAATTATCAAAGTTATCACACTGTTGTATACGACATCCCAGTGTTAATGACATCTCACTTGAGTGGCCTTCCAGACCTTTCTCTTGACATCAGGTATCACCAGAAACAGAACATAAAATACAAATAGTGAAAGAATACTATTTCTATCAAATGACCCCATATTTGTTTCTCTTTATTTTTACTATAAGACAACAAAGCCAGAAACGTTTTGGCATTCCTACATTGCGCAAGAAAGATGATCGTAATCGATTATAATCGACAGAGAGAATACGTCTCACGCACTCTCAATGAAAATTTGTTTAAGTACGACAAAAAAATTTAGCTGTCAGCGGATGCCGACCCAGATTCACGCTATGCTTGCTTCCTAATTTACTGAAAATTATGCGACAAAGAATACTGTCACACTGGCAGCTTTTTAAATAGCCAGCGTAAGGATTAAGGGTGTAAATTCCGGTGGGATTTACGAGGTCGCTGGAGTCAAAGCTATTTTGTGAGTGGGGTCTTATCTTTCTCAAAGGGAGCATTCTGTCGTTCGCCATAAGCGGATTAGAGGAATCAAAATACCGCTAGAGAATTTGAGCACCGGTTCTTCCTATTACTGGTCCAATACTAAAAACCACGTCGTTCGGAACGCTGCCGGTGTCTGTTAGCCGTGAGTTTGTATTCCTCAGAGCAACCGTGCTTCCGGCACGCTGTAAAGCTTGTCGTAAAAGGGTTGCGCGGCCCCGAAGCCACAGAACGACCCGGCTGTCCTATAAAGACCGTGTGACGGATGATGACGATGACGAAACGTCGTGCTGGGCGACGCTCACCGCCGTGACAACTCTAAATCACCAGAGGCAGCAAACCACGGCGTGACTTCCGTCATGGCGGCGTCCCGTGACCGACGCAGCTTATAGGGCACAGAGAGGGCCCGGCCTGAACAAGGGGCTTTACCACACAGAACAGGAATCTTCCCAACTGTGACCTCATCATTTTGTACGTTACGCAATAGAAGACGCAATATAACAGTGTCGTTAACTCGACACATGTAAAGTTTTACATGTTTTTCTTAAAAAACGCCAATAACCTGTATTATATTCTTTTTAGATATCTACATTTACATATACATGGGATATTCTGCAAGTCACATTTAAGTATCTGGCAAAGGATTTATCAAACCATCTTTACACTATTTATCTCCCATTCCATTCTCGAACAGAATGCGGGAAGAAAGAATACCTGAATCTCTCTCGTATTTTATTCTGATGGGAGTCAAAAATATATTTCCACATTCGGAGGAGAATACTTGTGATTGGAGTTTCGTAAGTAGTCCACGCCGCAACGATAAGCGCCATTGTTGTAATGATTCCCATCTCAGATCCTGTATCATTTCCGTAACGCTGTCTCCCCTGTATCGTGTCAATACAAAACGAGCTGCCCTTCTTTGGAATCTTTCGATGTCCTCCGTCAAACCCACCTGATAAGGATCCCACACTCGGAAGCAATACTCCAAAAATGGACGGACCAGCGTAGTGTATGCAGTTTCTTTAGTAGTTCTGTTGCATCTTTTAAGGGTTCTGCCAATAAAACACAAACTCGGGTTTGCCTTTCCCACGACATTATCTACGTGTTCTTTCCAGTTTAATTCTGATGTAATAGTAATTCCTAGGTATTTTGTGGAGTTTACGTCCTTCAAATTCGAAGTTTAAAGGACTACTTTTCGTACTCATGTGGACGACTTCACACTTCTAATTATTTAGAGTCAATTGCCAATTATTACACCATACTGATATCTTATTTAAATCGTTCTGCAGTTGGTTTTGATCTTCAGATGATTTTACTAGACGTTAAATGACGGCATCATCTGCAAACAATCTAAGAGAGTTAATTAGTTTTTCTCCCAAATCGTTTATGTAAATAAGGAACACTACCCTCTGTTTTAGTCGATGCTTTACCATCGATTACTAAATACTGCGTCATCTCTGACAGAAAAGCACCTACCTAGTCGCAAATTTGGGGTGATATACCACAACCACGCAATTTGATTAAAAGCCATTTGTGAGGTTTCTGGGAATCAAGAAATACGGAATCGATTTGAGAACCCTTGCCGATAGCTAGTTGTGTTTTGCATGAACGATATTTTCTAAATCCGTGTTGACCTTGGGTCAATAGATCATTCTGTTGGAGATAATTCATAATATTTGAATACAGGATGTGTTCCAAAACACTGCTGCAAATTGACGTCAATGAAATAGGCCTGTAGTTTAGGTAAACTGGTACAAGTTCGATAAAGGTACAGTTCCGATCATCATAAGGTTTCGCGCCATTTGTCAGTTTCGTAGTGTTAGTACCACTTGCCGTTGTGTGGCGTTGTAGTGTAGCAGGTTTCTACGGTTCCTCCTATCTATTCCAGGAATACACCACTTCGTGCTACGGAGATATAATTTTTTCATCTTAAAAAGAACGTGAAGCTACTTTGTCTAACACGCTCTTACATATTTTCTAGTTTCCACATGCTTGGAGAAACTATATTCTGCAACGTTTGGTACCACGAAGTACGCGTTGATGCCTCAGGGAGAAAGTGCTTCTTATGTGGAAGATTCCAGTGATCAAAATTGTACCAGGAAGTGATCACAATTGTGCCTATTGCTATACATTTTCGATCGATTTTTCCAAATACTGTAAGCTTTCTTTGTCTTTATACCAACATTTGTCTAATATTTGTGTTACATATTCATTAAATATTCAAGAACAAGTGCCATAGTTAAAATTATTTATTTTCTCAATACATTTCCAGTCAGAATAACATTTGTCCAAAATTATCGCATTTGTACCACATTACCCTAACCAGTAAGTCCGTGACTCTCTAAAGCAGAGTTTCTCAATCTCCTCTCCAAAGGGTTTGCAGAATCTTGCTCGGAGAGGGATGGGTCACAGATGGAACTAGTTGCAAGGTACAATTGTCATCTTATGAATATAGCAAATGAATTGAAGATAATCTCAGTTACAACAGACTATCATATTACTCCCTTCGAAAATAGCATTCAGAGACCGTTACCTGAATAGTCCTCTATAATACTGGCAAGGGGGGAAACTGAGTCAATAATTAATTCACTAAATACCTGTTATGCACATGTTGGGATATCTAGCGATGCTACTGTTCTAAATCTGTTAGCCACGTACTTACACATATCTGAAATTTTTCTTCCTAGAACAGCCAGTTTCCTGATTCAAGTACTCAGTAGTGAAACAACATTATAAAAAAGGAGACTGGAATGTTGTAGAGAATTTTAAACAATTTCTATAGCATTAGTATACGCCAAAGCTATTAAAATGGGCATTCAAGGCTAATTCCCCATTTAAATTAACATAATTTGCTGTAGGTACCAATAAAAATAAAGGACCTTTTTATGGAATGAAAATCAATGGATAGAAAACGAAAGTAATGGTATTGGAAGGAAGTAAAACAGTGAGCATAAGGTTGAATGTAGGAGTATTAGAACAAGTCAAAAGCCTTAAATTACTTGCAAGCAGAATACAAACGAACTGGAAGAGCTGCACAAGAATTAAAACCACTATAGCTATGGCTGGATGGTGTGATGGATGGCAGTACCTACAGAAAAACTAAGAATAATGAATTGGATCGTAGAAAATGGAGATGCAAAGGACCTGTTAATATAGCAAAAAATTGTTGATGATGAATTTGCTGTCAAACATACAGTATGGTTCTAGAAGTGATTTACATCCGGAAATTCCATATTATCTTTCGTCTGTAAGGTACTGGGTGAATGAAATACAAGGTTGTAAAAGCTAGACGTATTGTTAGATTAAACAAAAACGTTTTATTGTGGTGATAACAAAACATTGTTGCAGAAATTGGAACATTATGAAATAAGGGGAGTCGCTCACAATTGTTTCATTTCTTACTTTAATAACGGAGAGCTGAAAGTAATTCTCTTCACTGGTGGAAATGATTACAATGCAGTCACAATAGGGCAGAGTTAAATGGAATGGGGAGGGGGTGCCCCAGGGATCTGTTCTGGGGCCACTGGCGTTTCTTGCCAACAAAATGATATGTCTTTTAATATAACGGAAAATTATAAGATAATTCTGTTTTCTGATGACACCAGCTTCGAACTGAAGGAAGTTGTTTGCGATATTGACCAACAATCAAACGATACAGTTCAAGATGAGAATTAATGGCTTGTAGAAAAGAAATTTATGTTAAATCACAGAATTAGTTTTACAATCTCTTACGACACAATTCCATAAAAACTGATACTTTTCTTTAACGTAATCGGTATATGATAAGTGAAAGTGAATATTTTAAATATCTCGGCGTTCAGTAGATAGCTGGGGTGATAAATCTATGTTCAGAATCTTGTTCAAAATCTAAATGCTCCATTATTTATCATTACATCAGTATCTGAAATATGTAACAGTTCGACGCGAAAGGTAGTCTGCTTGCTTGTTTTCAAACGCATATAACGTATAGTATAATTTTTGGGGTAATTCTTCGGATTCAAAAATGGTTTTTATAGTGCAGAAATCGTCGGTCTGAGCAATATGTGGTGTAAGTTCAAGAATGACTTGTCTATCCCTGTTCACGATCCTGGGAATTTTGACATTTGCCCCTCAAAAGTATTTTCTTTAACGTCATTTGCCGTTAACAATAACAGCTTATTCCCAACAGTTAGCAGCTTAAACTTCTTTAATAGTCGGCCAAAATCAAATCTGAATTTGGATCGCACATCCTTGTCTCTTGTGCAGAAAGGCGTGCATTATCCCGTTACATCTATTTCCAGTAAGGTCCCACGAAAATTCAAACATGTTATTAGTGTAAACTGAAGAGTTTCCTCGTTGCTCAGTCCTTCTATTCTGTAGAGGTGCTCCTGGAAAAATTAAAAAGAAGCTAGCTTCATTAGTACGTTTTTGACTGCCTTTACTTTACTTATAGACATCGAGGAATCGTAAATTTAGCATTGGAGGGAAGTGTGTGGGGTAAAAATCGCAGAGGAAGACCAAGAGACGCGTATAGTAGGCAGATTCAAGTGGATGTGGGTTGCCGTTCTTATGAGGAGTTGAAAAGGCTTACACAGGATAGAGTAGGGTGGAGAGCTGCATCAAACCAGTCTCCGAACTGAAGACCATAACAACAACATGTGTGTAGGATTACTGTATGTTTAATTTTGTGTATTATTACTATCCTTTTCATACACTGACTCGTACCATGACCATGCTCCACAATTTCGTCTCTCAGAATATGTGTGTGTGTGTGTGTGTGTGTGTGTGTGTGTGTGTGTGTGTATGCGTGTGTGTGTGTAATTTGTCTCATTCGCATCATTCCAACAGTGGGAGAACAGAGCTTCGGACATTCACTACCGCAGCCTTCGCTATAGTGAGGGGCAGGTAGGGATGGGGTGGGGTAGTGCGGCCAGCTGTCAAGGCTTCGGAATCCCTCGTCGCAACACAAGCACGAGTGCTTCCGGAATGTGCCAAACGGTCACGACTCGGCTTGGGAGAACTCACCATCAGTGTAAAGCAATAATGAGAGTGTTTCACGATAGCTGTATTGGTGATATTCATTTCATAGTGTGCACTGTAGGTGGTTGTATATAATACATAAAAAGAATGTTTGTTCGTATTTTATGCGCTGTTGTACCGTTCATCTGACTACTATGAAACTTTGACAACATACTGGCTGCACTTTCGCGAAGGTTACAGGTTACATCACCGTAAGACACATAGTTCAGGAGATATGTCGTCGTGAAGAATCAGATACGTGAGAAACTGACGCATTATGAGCGACGTTAAAATTTATTACTTCTTTGCTACACTTTCATTTTTGCCGAAAACAGCGCCATTTATTGTGAAACGAAAAAAAATGTTTCGTACGACATATTTTTTCACGAAGAATCCAAATGTGCAATAAAAAGTAAGCATTCCAATAAAAGGTTTCAAAGTTCAACCACTCATCACAGCTTTCGGTAGGGGTTGGGAGGTGAATGTAATGTCATTGGATATCCCCCTCAATGCTTCAACAATTGTAGGTAACCTTTCCTTCGTTTGCAGCTAATTTCTTGAGATATTTGGCACGGTTACTATCAATGTCTCAGAAACAGAAATATATCGATTTTTTTCGTAGCATTTCTTTCTCGGTAGAACCTTAGAAAGTGAGATAGTAGTGATAGCCCAAGCTACAAACCCAGCATATATATAACAGAAGGAAGGCAGGTGAAGATGCACAGAGACAGGAGGATAGATACGAATTGGTGGTGGTATAGGAGGAGGAGGAGGATTAGGCGGACGTGGAAGTAGATGGATGGGCAGGAGGGGTGGGCAAGGAGCTACAGAGTACAGAGAAGTAAGAGGTGGAGGAAATGTTACTGTGATTACATTTACCATCGTACATCGTTTATAACAGAAGAAAGGCAGGAGGAGATGCACTGGAGTGCTGGTGAAGAAGGATCAGGCGGACGTGAAAGTAGAGGGGTGTTCAAATGAAAAGACACCAAACGTCTTAACATTAAAACCGGTTGAAATATGAAAATATACCGCTTTGGCTGTGCCCTCAGCAGGCAAGGTGACGCTCACTGTCTTTTTTTAGTCCAATGTCTAATACTCATGGAATTCCTCACACACTGAAAAACTATTAATATTGACGTGTACTGTGAGACACTCCGCAGCCTACGCAAGTCCATCAAGAGAAAACATCCTGGGATGCTCACGGAGAGAGTGATTCTGCGCCATAAAAACGCGTGTTAACACGTCTCCGGGGTTACACAATGTGTACTGGCCAAGTTCAACAAGGAGCAGCTTGAGCATCTGGCCTAGAGCCCGGACATGTCGCCCTGTGACTTTCATATGTATGGTCTGCTAAAAAAAAACTTCTGAAAGGAAAGCATTCAACTGAAGGACGACAAACTGAAGGACGCAGTTGAAAAAAAGGATCTTTTCAGAGCCACAGAAATTATGGGAACAGAGAATCCTTCAGCTTGTTAAATAGTGGGGTACTCGTGATTTGGCCTTTGGTGATTACTTCCGAATAAAGACTTGAATTATAACCACAGCATAGTTTCGTACCTTTTAATTGGACCACCCTTGTAGATGGAAGGGAAGGATTGTATAATTGGAGGAAGGAATTGCTATAGAGATAGCGAGACATGAGGAAATATAGGCTACAGAGGAGAGGGACAGACAAGGTAGTGGGTGGAGGGGGGAGGGGGGGGGCGGAAGGAAATGAGTCGATAGAGAGAGCGAAGAAGATTGACAGAGTGTGGTGAGGTATTGACATAATGATGGATGAGGGTGAGGAAGAGGTAGGAAATGTAGAAAGAAGAAACAGAGGAGAAGGGGGTAGATGTAGATGGGCTGAAAGAAATGAATGTTTGACTGTTTGTTAATCTTAAGGGACTTAACTGTGGGATCATCAATCCTTAAACTTATAAACTACTTATGAACTACCTTATACTAAAGACGACACAAACATCCATGCCCGAGGGGGGATCCGAACTCCCGATATCCTGGAATGTCGATTAACAAGGCATATCTCTTAGTATGGCAAGTGTCCCAGTTCAGATTACCTTCAGAGTACACCGTAATTATAGCACCTTACTTAGCATTCATATACAACCCCTCGCTCGATGGAATAACTGTGCAACGACAAGTTGGACCGGTCTCACTAAAAAAGGTCGAATTGTAGTAAACACTGACGTCGAAGGAAAAGACCATTTTATGGACAGCACGTATTCAGAGAATATACAACAGGAATTGTATACGATAAATGCGTTTAAACCATGTACAATGGTGGCCTTTGATATAACCTTTCCAAAGTTTATTAACGATCTTTGAAGAATGATATCACCGATAAAAGCTTTCCTACTACATTTTTCAAAGGTCTGACCACAAAGTGTTCATGAAAGTTCATTTCCTGTATCTTGCGGTCTTTACACCAGATATTTTCTCGCACTGAAAGTCTGTTACCTCGCAGTATCTTACATGTTACCTACACACCTGTCTTTAGCTATTAATACATCCTGTCTAAATTCGCTCCTGCAACCAGCCACAACTTCGGGGCCTCATAAACGGCGATTCTTCAAGTGGGAGATGTACTGTTGACATTCAAATTCTTTGGTTAACTTCGTGTTCGCGAGCAGCGCGTGACTAACGTATTGCGAAAGAGAAAGTTTTATTACAGGGACAAATACATAACTAAGCGACAGAAATCAACAATAACCAATGACTCTGTTGTTAGCCTACGAAAACAAAACTGCCGGCTGCTACGTTTGCAACGATTAGGGTTACCAGACGTCCTCTTTTATCCGGACATGTCCACTTTTTTGGATCCTAAAAATGGTCCGGCCGGGTTTTTAGGAAAATGGGGAAATGTCCTCTTTTTTGCGTTAAGCAACTGTTTCAATCTGAAAATGCGTAAATACAATTCTCTGGTCACATCACTAAATTTAGATAATTTAACCGTTTTCCAACGCCGGCGCTGCTCTCAGGTAAAGCTACTTTAGAACAATTTAAATAACTGGCGTTGTAATTGTTGCAGAATAGTAGCTGCGAGGCAGCCAGTTAAGAACACAGGTCTGCAACAATGCAAGATACACCGGTTTCTAAGAATTTCACGTTAGAGAAGCTTAACTAGGGTTACCATACGTCCTCTTATTCCCCGACACAGTCTTTTTGAGAAAGAAAATGTGTCCGGCCGAAATTTATAAAATTCTACAAAATGTCCTTTTTTTGGGTTCCGAGAAAGGAAAATTTATTTTTGTGTCATTGGCGACAACGGATTCGTTCGCACTGCAAGTCCAAACTGTTCGCAACTATCACGCACATATTCAGAGAGAAATTGCCGTTCACCATTTCATGGGTCTGACAGTTGCAAACCATTCGAAACCTCTCTGCGAAGGAACCCAATTTGTCTATCAGTCTGTGTTCTGCATTATGTTCTTTGGCGTTACTTTTGATATACTTTGTGGTTTAGGTTAAAGCTGTATAGTGTATTCGAGATTATAGGTAGACGTTTGCTTCAAAATAAATTACGAACTTAAATACAAATACAAAATGCCGAAAAGAAAGTCAGCGTTGAAAAACTAGCTCTTGGAGAAATACAAGTCATTGAAGGGAGGAAGAAACGAACATGAAGTGGAATGTTTCATTTGCCCTACTGGAACGTAGATATTCGTTGTAAACAAAGGTAAATCGTATAAGTATCGTAAGGTTTAGTAATTGATCGTAAACATAGTTGGTTCAAAAGTGAAAAAGACAAGAAAGAGGCTCTAGTGATGATGAATAAACTGTCAAGGTTCGTAATGTTTGGTTTAACAATAACCACACAAGGTTACTGATTTAGTTTATTGTAGTTTTGCGTGGTTCATTAATTAAGCTGTTAACAATAAAGTGTCCTCTTTTTTATATGAAGTGTCCTCTTTTTTGATAACGAACACATAGTAACACTAGCAACGTTGGCTTTGACATTACGCCACGCGATCTGACGTGTCTCTTTACCGCCACACATCGTACGCCGGAGCGTTTAAAATCGCACTTAACGTATTGTTGCGGTGAAAGGGTTTAATATTTAACGGTTCGCGCGGCACATATCTCACGGGAATGTCCTTCGGCGCGTGGCTGCTGAACGTCCCAATATGTTGCGCTGGCGTTTGTTTTAAGATTCACGGGCGTGAGCTATTAGCCGCAATATTTGTCCGCCGTTGCCATAAACCAGACGTCTCGCCGCCCTTAAATCAAAACGAGCCTCCGATTTATGCCGCTATTGAGTGCGTTTACGTTCCTGCCCACATAAATTACGCTCCCCATCCGCAACTGTGGAACAATTTAAGTCCGCGCTTAGAGAGAGCAATTGGCGGTGTCTGTCTATCGCTACTGCGACTACAAAACCCCACCTCCTAGAACGTGTCTGTCTATACAATGAACCGATAGTTGGCGTTATTTACTGCTCTTTAAATCAAGCAGCATACGGAAGTCATAAAAGGTTTCAAGGCTTAAAATCTGTAGGAGCAATATAAAATTGTAAGGTCATGGTTTGCAACTAAAATAAATGAGATATCGCTTTATATTTTCACCTAATATCCAGGTTAACATATTTACTCTTCTGTGACCGTAATGCAGGATGTTTCGAAAGACATAGCAGATATCACAATATTTATAACAACAATGCAGATTGATATGTAGGATTAATTTTAACTTACACATAGGACTAAAAAACATATTATTTTCAGAGTTATTTATTTTACGTGACTGATCATATGACCTAGGGGTACTTTTTACAAAATCTTTTAAGGTGGAAGGGTTTCCAGTAGGACTACCCTAGCCAGATTCGAACATCAAGATGTTGCCGTTCGCAGCTTTTGGTTTTGAAAATCCGAGGGAAGTGCGCAGTCTTTTTTAGTTGTGTTGATCGGAAGTTTTCCGATCGCCGACGCCAATTTCTCTTTTGCTCTTGATTTCCTTACTGTTTGCTATTGTGGCTTTTCTTAATACTCTGTCTTCGATTTTTTACTTTCACTTTTGGATTAATCTAGATTTCTCCTTCCAAATATTTGTAATGTTTTTGCTTCGACCACTCGGTCCTCCAAGTCAATCACCTTTTATCGTGACACTTTCATACCTGGATACCGCGTTATTAATATTTTTATTCACCAGTCATAAATATTCAGTGTTCCTCCAACTATACTCTCGACTAACATCCTGATGGTAGTTAATGTTTACCCTTTCGTTTGTGAGCGTATGCAGAATTGCTAGATATGTCTTTGTTGTGTAGCGTCGAAATATATCTGAAGTTTTTGGAACCACCTTGACATCTCATATCTTGAGATCAGGTGACTAAAGCCAATGATGCAACATAACGTCTAGATGTTGTTCATGCTGCAGAAGGTGCTGTGTAGTAGCTTCGACGAAAATCACGCAGCGCAGTTGTAAAAGAATTGCAGCATTTGAATGAAGAAGGCGAAATTGCCTTTTGTCGGTGTGATATCGCCATCAAGTCGCTCATGTACGCCAAGCACGTGAACAGGCAACTTGCATTTCCCTCCAGAATCTTTAGTTTACACATCCCTCAAGCTTCTATCTTAATTCATGTAGAAGATCTACTTTAATGACATAGAATTAATCTGAGATATCCTATATTTCTTTGCCGCGACGAAATAGCCGTGCGAACTGGGGCGCCGTGCTGCGGTGCGCGCGGCCGTTCGCCGTCAGGGGTTCGAGTACCCTCTCGGGCATGGGTGTTTGTGTTGTCCTTAGGTTAGAGTACCTTAGTTTCAGTAGTTTGTAAGTTACGGACTGATAACCACACAGTTGAGTCCGATGGATTTACTAACATTTGAAAATTTTTGTACTTTTTATAAAGGACCAACTTGCGAACTATTAGTGTTATCACTAAATGTGGAATCTACTAACGAAAATCGGATTTGCTTAGTCAACCCTTGCATAAATGCAGTAAGAGAAAACTTTTTTGACTTTGTTGACTCAGCTAATTTGTCCTTTTATTCGTGAGCAATGTATGCCGTGTTTTAAGTGTAATTGTTTTTAGCGATAAGTTTTTGACGTCGATAGAGAGGGTAGAACCTAGTAGGGCGTTTCTTTCGAATGGCAACAAGGCGGGATAATCGCGATTTTCCTTTTGAAAATATTATTAGCTACTTAAACTTCTCGGATTGCGTAAAGACTGCTGTCTCGGTTTTCTACAAGTGTGCGGTTGCCATTGTAATTTTGCGAATGTAGAATCATGGTTCTCGTTGTTTATGATTGAGTGGTGTGAACGACTGATCCTCTTCTAGCAGACTTTATCTGCCATGACATAGGAAAAGATTTTTCACGCCACAAATCATCTCTAAGCTCAACAAAAGACGTAATGGTGATTAATGATATCTGCCATTACTACGTACTGAAACTCAGTGCGCGTATTCGGTTTTACTTTTGTAAGTTCTATGAGTTTTAGGCTCAAACCACAAATAACATAAGTTAAATATTAATATGTGCAACGGGTAATAAAGACAGGCACACAAAACCAATGCACTAGCAAAGGATTGGTAGCTGCTCTCTATGTTCATGCCAAACAGGAGAGCAAACATTCTAATTAACACAATTTCCTATCTGTCCTTTTCATTCTCCAATATTCACTAAAAAATATTTTTTTAATATAATATATAATCTTGGGAAATGGGTTGCTTGGGATAATTACAGGGTTACATATGCAAGATAACACTGTCACCAAAGTGCACGTGACAATTACATTTATTACAAATAGTAGAAACACCATAAATTTCACGATTATTTTAGTAATAGAAAGAACAAATGATAATCCTGCTGGTCCCCTACGAAATAACACTGTTCGTGGTCACACTATATGGGCCGCGGTGGAGTAGCCGAGCGGTCTAAAGCGTCTCGCTGCGGAGGGCGCGGTTGCTCGCCGTGGAGGTTCGAGTCCTCCCTGGGGCATGGGTGTGTGTGTTGTCCTTAGGTTAGTTTACCTAGGTTTAAGTAGTTTTTAAGCTACGGACTGATGACCACGCAGTTTGGTCCGGTAGATTTACAAACAAACACTACATGGAAACTAGGGGAAGATTACGCTTGGATCTCTTTCTTTCTCTCGCTCATCATTCACATGCAGAACCATACGAAAATTACGTTAAATGAAACTATTGCCTGCGTGTAGCAGCGCAGGAGAAAAGACGTTAACCTAAGAAAGTTAGCCATAGGAATGACTGAACAAAGCGTGAAACGTTGTCGCTCGTGTAGAGAGCCTAGAACATTCGTAAAAGCAGAAAATGATTTTCACCGTGCAAATCACTTGCTAAATATTGCTCCGATGGAGCTGATAATTATAAAAATATGGCACTAAGCACCTCCAAACTTGACTGATTAACTTTCGTACACCACGTGGTCACAACACAAATGCCGTTACAAAGACTGCACACAATCAACACAGAAAGATATAACATAAGTCTACAAACAATTACACAAATTATAGAAACACCACAAGGCAGAGCATGGCGTGCCATATCAGACAGTAACAGTTCGTGGTACAGGCTGATAAGCAACCAGTGTTCACACACAACCCTGCTACATAATCTGATAGCAAATACTCTCACTTCATTCTAACCTTGCGTAAACTCTATTAACATTAGTTTTATTACATACCCTTATATCATGCAGTAACCAAGACGTAACCACGTGCGCAAGTACGAAACACAAAGAAACCGTAAACATGAAAGACAAATAGTGCCAACACACGTGCTCATTAACAAATCGCAAAGAAATAATGTCAACGAGTACGATTTCCTCACAAAATTTAATAACCTAACGTTAAATAATCAGAGTGAAAACCAAATTAACGGGTAAACGACTTCATGAGTGATACTTTTACAGAACAAGTGTCACCATCTATGAGGCAAGTGCTCCAGTTGCAAAGGAAAACTATTAAAATCAAGCAATTGAACCGATAAAAATGATATTATCGCGTTACTACAACCAACCACTGAACGCCCAGTGAACTGATGGCATAACAAAATATGCAGAAGCGCAGCGCGTCGGCGCGGACACCGTCCTAGCAGCAGGTTGGCGTGCAGACTGGCTTCCGAACGTACAAGAAAAACTACGCGCCGCACAACGCCACCAAGTAGCAACAGAAGCAATTAACGCCCATACCATGCTGCTTTATATAAATTTTAATATTTTGTACGGTACGTTTAATCATGTTAATGATAATTCTATAAAACTGTAGTTTAAAAAATTTTAAAGTATGACATTTGTAATTCTATACATCTTTATTCTACACCTTCAATGTTTTAAAACACTGTATGCATGTTTTAATAATCTGACCAGTTTCTATACTTATATCACAAACAGTTTTATAATTTCTATCTCTGGATATATTCAAGAACCCCACTTTTAGGAAAATATTTATATAACAAACAATCGTTCAGTATAAGACCCTGGGTTATTAGGGTTGAAGCCACCCCTTCCAATCCCCCCTCCCCACCTCCTCTTTCCCTCCCCACCTACTCTTTCCCTCCCCACCGCCACCTGCAACCAAATTATTAGTGCCTACATCAAACTGTAAAACTCAGTACCAATTAGTACTCAGCCAGACGAGACTATAAGGTAAAGAAAAATCTCTCCATTTATGTATAAATTAAGTATTGTTCAATTTACCCTTAGTAAGTTTATCAAATTGTACATCGTTATTTTACTTTTGTCTTTTAGATCTGAAGATGATCCAAGTGAATGAAACATGTAATTAAACAATTTTATTTCAACTGTTGACGGAAATAAACACATTTAATATTAGTTTAAGTAGTTTGTAAGTCTAGGGACTGATGACAAAAGTAGTTTGGTCCCATAAAATTACAAACATTTGAACTTTTTTTTTGTTAAGATGTAGATAAAGGTTTATCAGCATGTATTAACATATCGACAGAATCCTCATTTAACCCAGATAGAGCGGAATTATTTTTGGTTTAAATTTTTTCTGAGATGTTATTAATTACATTCATATGACTGCACGAGGTCGTTACGAATGATTTCTTTCACAATCATGCCATTTGTTTTGCCATACTGCCCATCTTTGTGGAAAGACGTCAAAATGAATGTTATAGAATTTTAATCTGGTGAATTATTATTACTAACATATCATTTAAAATGACATATACATATATGAACGTCACAAAAATTTAAAGAATGATCATGAAATACAAACCCAACTTTGAGGAAGTATTCAATATCTTCTGTGTGAACCTGAACTTTGAAGCCCTATCCAACCATTTTACAATCAACAATACAAGCTAAAATTGATCTGCAATGTGAGCAGGCTAGTCAAAGAAATAAAATATGACACTATCAAAAAATCAAAGGTCTGTAAATCTATCGGACCAAACTGCGTGCTCATCAGTCCGTAGCTTACAAACTACTTAAACCTAGGTAAACTAACCTAAGGACAAACACAGACACCCATGCCCCATTGAGGACTCAAACCTCCACGGCAAGCAACCGCGTGCTCCGCAGCGAGACGCTTTAGACGGCTCGGCTACTCTATCGCGGCTACGACACTATACGTGAATTCTTAAATATAAGATTGATAAAGTAAGTTGCCGTTCTCGTCCTTCTGGAAGGACATCAGCCCTATCTGGGTTAAAGTGGCTTTCAGGACTACTGGAAACGTAGCAGAGTTCACGAGAAAATACCCACACAACCATTCAAACTTTTGCAGTTCAATGAAAGACTACAAGGTTCACGCGCACTGCGATATTTACATATGTAGAAACTCGTGAGTACTAAGTGGGTGCACGTTTCCGTTCTCATGGGCCTCGACGCTGTTGGAGTCTCCGAAGCGGGGCCGAGTGCGCACAGTAGACTAATTGCGCCATTAAAGGGAGCCGTCTGGGGTGGGAGGCACAGCAGGAGCGCGCTCGCGAGCCGTCGCTAACTACAGCAGAGTGGCGAGGAGCCGCTCTGGGCACACCGCGGAAGGGCCGCGTGTGCAGAACGCCCGCTGCGGGCGATCGGTATCGCAGCGGCAGCGGCTGCCCGCACAGTGGCGAACCGAGGAGCCCTCAGACCGCGCTGCTGATTATCGTGCCTTGCTGCAGGGTCAGCGCCCCTGCAGCGGAGCAGCTACCGCCGCTTCCGCCCAGCACAACGCCTCCATTCTTTCGCCGCCCTGGCGTGGGGCAACGCTCCGCGGCCTACCTGCAAGCCGACGTGGCAGGACCAAAATGTAGTACACTGCTCAAAACAGGGGATCAGATATCACATACATCTACATCTACATACATTCTCCGCAATCAACCGTAAGGTGCGTGGCGGAGGCCATACTGTACAACTACTAAACATTTCCTTTCCTAATCCACTCCCAAATAGAACGAGAAAAAAATGAATGCCCATATGCCTCCGTACAAGCCCTAATTTCTCTTATCTTGTCTTTGCGATTATTATGCGAAATTTAAGTAGGCGCCAGGAAGATCTTAAATTCAGATTCCGGCCCTATAAATTTCGTCAACAGAATTTCTCGAGAAGAACGTCGTCTTTCCATCCAGCAATCCCCATTTCAGTTCTCGGAGCATTTCCTTCACACTCGCGCATTGGTCGAACCTACCAGTAACGAATGTAGCTGCTCGCCTCTGAACTGCTTCCATGTCTTCCTTTAAACTGATCTCCTGCGGGTCCCACTGACAACTACTAGGCATTTCCTTTCCTAATCCACTTCCAAATAGAATGAGGAAAAAATGAATGCCCATATGCCTCCGTACAAGCCCTAATTTCTCTTATCTTGTCTTTGTGATTATTACGCGAAATGGAAGAAGGCGTCAGGAAGATCTTAAATATAGATTCCGGCCCTAGAAATTTCGTCAACAGAATTTCTCGAGAAGAACGTAGTCTTCCCTCCAGCGATCCCAATTTGAGTTCCCGGAGCATTTCCTTGACACTTGCGCATTGCTCGAAACTACCAGTAACGAATGTAGCTGCTCGCCTCTGAGCTGCTTCCATATCTTCCTGTCAACTGATCTGCTGCGGGTCCCAAACACTTGAGCAATACTCAAGACGCGGTCGTACAAGCGTTTTATACCACGTCTCCTTTACAGATATAATACATCTTCCCAAAATTCTCCCAATAAACCGAAGTCGGATGTCCGCCTTACTCACAACTGTCCTTACATGTTCAAATGTTTAAAAATGTTCAAATGTTTGTATAGTCTATGGGACTTAACTACGGGGTCATCAGTCCCTAAACTTACAAACTACTTATTAACTACTTACGAACTAGGACGGCACAAATATCAATGCCCGACGGCGGATTCGAACCCCCGACCGTAGCGGCCGCGCAGACCGTGACTGGAGCGCTTTAGTCCCCTCGGCCACCGCGGCCGGCCCTTACATGTTCGTTCCATTTGATATCACTCTGCAATGTTTCGCCTAGATATTTGAACGACGCGACTGCATCACGAAGCTCACTACCAATGCTGTATTCGACCATTATGGTATTGTTTATTCTACTCATGAGCATCGGCTTTCTACATTGAGAAACTAGAATTTTTGTCTAAATCATCTTGTATGCTGTTACACTCAGTTTAAGACGACACCCTCCCATACACCACAGCATCATAAGCTAAGCAAACAGTCGCAAATTACAAGGTATTCTGCCCATCAGATCATTTATATAGATAGAAAATAATAGCGGTCCTATCATACTTTCCTGAGGCGCGCCTGATGATACATTCGTCTCCGATGAACATTCGCCGCCGAGAACAACGTACTGCGTTCTATTACTTAGAAAGTCATCCAGCCAGTCACAAATCTGTAAACCTATTCCATGTGCTCGAATCTTCGTTAGCCATCTGCAGTGTGGTACCGCATCTGCCGCCTTTTTGAAATCGAGAAAAACACAATCTGGCTGTTGCCCTTCATCCATGGCTCGCAATATGTCATGTGAGAAAAGAGCAAGTTGAGTTTCACATGAACGATGTTTCCTAAAGCCGTGCTGATTCATAGAAAGAAGCTTTTCCGCCTCAAGAAAATTTATTATATTCGAATTGAGAATACGCTCCGAAATTCTACAGGAAATTGATGCAACGATATTGGCTTGTAATTAACACAATATGCATATGGTAACGTATTCAGTTATTGGTTACAATTGCAAATCGTCTGTGACACAGTGCGATGTTTTGCTGTCTCGACAGTGTACATGGCGTTTACTTAGAGTGAGGCTGCATGGGGTACCATAATAGTGAAACAATCATTCTTGTTGCCCTCTAATATGGGATGAATGTAGTTGACTGTCTTGAACATAGTGTGGCAGGGTCAGTCCTGGAAACATGTTCGGATAACATAACCGTTAAAGCGAAAAGCACGGGCTGGCCCATCTGACCCCATTTGGTAAAACATCTACGTTTCACGGTGGAGTTGTACAAAATTCGCTGTTGCCTATTAATTTCGATAAAATTATATCGACTACTGTGGATCGCTACCAGACATGAATATGATGTTACGAAAGGGAGAAGAAATAAAAACTATGCTTTTTTTGCCGATGACAGTGCAATTCTGTCGGAGACTGCAAAGGAACTGCATGAGCAATTGAACAAAATGGTCAGTGTCTTCAGGTTATAAGACCAAAATGAAGGTAATGGAATGTAGTCTAATAAAATCAGTCGATGCTGAAGGAATTAGGTTAGGTAATGTCACAATAAAAATAGTTGAGTTTTGTTATTTGGGTAGCCAAATAACTTCCGATGACCGAAGTAAAGGAGATATAAAATACAGAACGGCTACAGAAGGAAAAGCGTTTCTGAATAATCGAAATTTGTTGACATCCAATAGATAGAGTAGGGTGGAGAGATGCGTTAAACCTGTCTCTAGAATGGAGACCATAATAACTGCAACAACCGAATGGTACTTTCACAGTACATCAGAGTGTGCCCTGATATAAAACTTCCTGGCGGATTAAAACTGTGCCGGAATTGGGATACGAGCCTGGGACCTTCGCCTTTCGCGGACAAGCTGTCTAACCACTGAGCTTTCCCACATGCTGCATCAGAAATGTTCGATGAATGGTCTCTGGAAATATACGAAACAAGAGTTACAAACAAAATACCTTTACTGTCCTTCAAAGTAATTGCCACTGACTACAATAAACTTCTCACATCGGTTGTACAGCTGTTGGCAATTGTCAGAAAACGCTTCTTGTGGAACCCTCGAAGCAGTGAGGTTATTCGTTGTTGGGTTTCCGCAACCACTCAACACACACACTTGTCACGCTCTGCTTCCAATATTCAAATGTTTGTAAATATTATGGGACTTAACTGTGGGGTTATCAGTCCCTAAACTTACACACTACTTATGGACCAACTTACACTAAAGACAGCACTAACATCCATGCCCGAGGGGTATTCGAACCCCCGACGGGGAACGGTGTCGCGCAACGGAGCATAGCGCCTCAATGCGCTTGGCTACTCCGCCGCGACTATACAGAAGACTGCTGAAGATTAGATATGTATATTGCGGAAGCTCGAATCCTCCCTCGGGCGTGGATGCGTGTGTTGTCCTTAGGTTAGTTTAACTTACTTTAAGTACATATTTTTGGAAACATTTTCGTTTCACTATGATTGGGTCAACAGCACTCTTATTTAATTTTATGAATAAAGAACAGTCTAGAGTGCAATGATTTATTTCATTCAGCTACTCTCAGTCTTATTTAGACCATCTTCAGAAATTTTGACTCCATCGATGTTGTGGAGCTGGCAGGTAGTGGGAGCTGGGAGTGACGCACTGGAAGGCTCCCAGCTACCTGCCACCTCCACAACATCGATGGAGTCAAAATTTCTGAAGATGGTGTAAATAAGACTGAGAGTAGTTGAAGGAAATAAATCATTGCACTCTAGTCTGTTCTTTATTCATTAGTGTAAGTAGTTTGTAAGACTAGGAACTTATGACCAAAGTAATTTGCTCCCATAAGATTACAAAAATTTGAACAATTTTGGTATATTGCGTAACTAATGAGGAAGTGCTGAACGGGCTGAACCGAATTGGGGAGAAAAAATTGTGCCATAACTTGAGTAACACAATGGATCGATTGGTGGGACACATTTTGAGACGTTATGGTTTCGACAACGGATGTATGTGAGGGTAAAAGTCGCAAGAGGGGGAGAGACGAATACAGTAAGCATATTCGAATGGACTTGGGTTGCCGTTCTTATGAATAGATAGAGTAGGGTGGAGAGATGCGTTAAACCTGTCTCTAGAATGGAGACCATAATAACAACAACAACCGAATGGTACTTTCACAGTACAGCAGAGTGTGCCCTGATATAAAACTTCCTGGCGGGTTAAAACTGTGCCGGAATTGGGATACGAATCTGGGATCACCTTTCGCGGACAAGCGATCTAACCACTGAGCTATCCCACATGCTTCGCAGTCCGCTTTAACGGCTTTACTTCCGCCAGTACCTCGAAAGGCAAGGTCCCAGGCAGTGGCGGATTAAGGCTGTTGGAGGACTGGGGCTGAGGCAAAATTTTGAGGCTCCCCCGTCCACTTGGAAATACATGTATTAATATAAAATAGTAACTTTTGAGATTTGGAGGCCCCCCCAGGACGAGAGACACGGGACAGTCTAAAAAAAAAATAGCTTTCGAGATTTGGTGGCCCCAGAACGAGAGACGAGTGGTCAACAGCGCTAAAAATAAAATAAAGAAATAAAATAAAAATAACTGCTTTCCAGGTATTTGGAGGCCCCCACAAGTTAGTCCCCCACTGCTCCCAGGTTCGAATCCCGGTTCCGGCACACAGTTTTAATCTTCCAGGAAGTTTCAACAAGAATAATAGTTACGGAACGGCGTGGGCAGCCCTAGTTACCACTTGCCGGCACAGTAACGCAGTCACGACCTCACGTGGCCGCAGCGTCCTAGGCGTTTTGTTGTTGACAGTGTCGTGGCAGGCAGCTGTGTCTTTATTGCGCCCGGCGCTTATTGCTGTCTGTCCGAGCCGCTTTTCACAGCTCCGACCAACACGATCATTAACAAGATAGCGGCGCGGCGGACATGATTGATTAATTGGGGAGATAGGCGGGCGCTTTTTATGGTCGAGGCTCTCTGTCCGCGAGCAGAGGGAGCCGAGGGCGACGCCGCCGCGAGAAGGCACCTGCCGAGGCCTGTTAGCGCATTACGAGCTTCCGTCTGCACTCGGCGGCGCCTCCCGTGGGGCTTTCAGCCAGGCTAATAGCGGAAACGGCCGCTACGACGTGGAAAAGTAGAAGTATGTTTTATATCGCCATTAATAGTATCTCTAATTAGCACTGTGAGAAAATCGCCCATGTCCATTCGTGCCTACACTATCTGATTAAAAGTAACGGGATAAATAATGCGGCACATAGATGCCAACGAGAGGTAGATCCACTACTATAGAAGACCAAGAACAGAAGAACGCATCGGTCAGGAAGACTCGGTGACTTGGAAATGCACTCGTTATTGGAAGTGGGCTGACATATCCAATAAGGACATTTAAACCTTTTAAAAGTTGTCCTTGTCGAGAGATGGTGATCTGATTTTGTAAAGTATGTACGAAGGGAGTAGAACTCAGTACGTTGGCCGGCCGCGGTGGCCGAGGGGACTGAGGCGCTCCAGTCACGGTCTGCACGGCCACTACGGTTGGGGGTTCGAATCCCCCCTCGGGCATGGATATTTGTGCCGTCCTTAGTCTTAGCTAGTTCATAAGTAGCTTGTAAGCTTAGGGACTAATGACCCCGTAGTTAAGTCCCATAAGTTCTACAAACATTTCAACTTTCTTTTTTTTCAGTGCGTTGTTCTCGGCAGCGACTGTTCATCAGAGACGAGTGTATCGTCAGGCGTGCCCCATGGGAGTGTGATAGGATCGCTATTATTTTCTATCTATATAAATGATCTGATTGACAGACTAACTTGTAATTTGCAGCTGTTTGCAGATGATGCTGTGATGTATTGGAGGGTGTCGTCTTTAACTGATTGTAATAACACACAGGACGACTTAGACAGAATTACTAGTTGGTGCAAAGAATGCTAGCTCTCAATGTAGAAAACTGGAAGGTGATGCGCATGAGAAGGAAAAACAGTCCCATAATATTCAAATAAAGCATTAGTAGTGAGCGTCTTGAATCAGTCGCGTCGTTCAGATATCTAGGCGAAACATTGCAGAGCGATATGAAATGGAACGAATATGTAAGGACAGTTGTGAGTAAAGCGAACAGCCGACTACGGTTTATTGGGAGAATTATGGGAAGATGTACTTCATCTGTAACAGAGGCCGCGTTTATGAAACGTTTGTAAGACCATGTCTTGAGTATTTATCAAGTGTTTTGGACCCTCAGTAGATTAGTTTAAAGGAAGACATAGAAGGAGTTCAGAAGCAAGCAGCTAGGTTTGTTACTGGTAGGTTCGCCCAATACGCGAGTGTCACGGAAGTGTTCCGGCAACTCAATTGGGGATCGCTGGAGGAGAGACGACGTTCTTTTCATGAATTTCTGTTGAGAAAATGTAGAGGGTCAGAATTTGAAGCTGATTGTTGTACGATTTTGCTGCCACCTAGTTACATTTCGCGTAGTGATCACAATGATAAGATAATAGAAATAAGGGCTCGTACAGAGGCATATATGCATTCTTTTTTTTTCCCTCGTTGTATTCGGGAGCGGAATAGGAAAGGAAATGCCTAGTAGTGGTACAATGTTCCCTCCGCCACGCACCTTATGGAAGATTGCGGAGTATGTATGTAGATATAGATTAGATTAGGTTCTCTTCATCTAATAAATAACAGCAACCGGCGAAATCAATGGACGTGATCAGTCGTGAGTTCCAAATCACTACTGCTAGTTAAGGACAGTGATTTGTGCGACTATGAGTAGATATTTAAAATAATTTTCGTAGTTAGTGCTTAACGACATTTGCAAAACCGTGCGTGAAAATCGTAAACGGAGCCAGATTTAGACCTGGACGTACCAAACGATCGAGCTGTTAAATTAAGTAAACTCGAAATACGCTATCTGAAGATATGGCCAAAACACTGTTACCTAAATTGTCCAACCGACAGGGGGGAAGGCACGTAGAGTCCTGAGGATTGCTTCCGGAAGTGATAACTTTGCCCCCCCCCCTCACCAATAACTAAATGTACAGGTATCCATTTAATTCTCTAATACAACAACAGAAAGACCGCCTAAGGTCTACAAATATACGGTGTATGTTTAAGGAGATAGTAAAATATAACATTTCAATCATTGTAAGTCTACATTAGTAGGAGCCGTAAATGAAGGCAGTCGTAATCTAAGACATGACTCAAGCTTGATTCCATGATGGCTCTTGTGCTCAAAGACTGCTTTTCGTTATTGTTTCCTTTATTTATTTATTTGAAAAAAAAATGCTGTCAGCAATTCGTTGTAAATATTTCGTTTACTACGAGATCTAGATTTCGTACACAGTGTGATCATTATCAATGGTTAAGATAATCAGTCAAAACATATAAAACTTTTAGAGCACGAACGTAATCTCCAACATGGAGGACGAAAAGTTTTATATGTTTCGATAATGATCATTTAATGATCAAACTCTAGATATCGTAATTTACGACTGGTTGCTCACTGTTTATTTACAAAAAATAAGACATGAATTCTGGCCGTGGTATGTGATCCACACTCCTAGTGACCATGTCGTAAAAATACAGTTACGTCAGAAAATAGTGGCTATACTACAAACTTTCCTTCCGCCACAGCGTAGAAAAACTTATCAATAAGTCATAAAGTTTACTATAACTACATAACAAGAGGTCAGAGATGCTAATCCAAGGAATGATTAGTAGTCTCTCTCTCTTGTCACAAAGTTTCTGAGTTCACGACGTCCTCCCTAACCTGGTTGACCTCTAGAGGTACGACTAGCTGCGCAAGTCCTCTTGTATCAGATCGACGCCCCAAGACACCTTTGACATCTCCTCGTGGACACTTAAAGCCACTTAGATATTCAGTTCCAATAGGTATGCCGCGGCGGAGTGGCCGAGAGCATTGAGGCGCTATGCTCCGATGCCCGAGGCCGTTCCCCGTCGGAAGTTCAAATCCTCAATCAGGCATGGATGTTTGTCTTTTCTTTAGTATCAGTTAGTTTGTAAGTTTAGGGACTGTTGACCCCGCAGTTAAGTCCCTTAAGCTTAACGAACATTTGAACATTTTCCAATAGGTGACGTAGTCTTCCGCCCAACATTTCCACAAGCTGACGGAGAGTTGCTTTCTCTGCCGGAATTCTTTTGCTAGGTCTGTGCATGCCGTAGGCTCTGCTCCTGTTTGTACTGTTACGAGATTCTCATCCAGCCAGGTAACGGTAAGGGATCATATATGTAGCGGCTTCTTGTGTAATGGGCCATTACTGCGGCTTCAATACTAATGACACGTCTTCTTTGTGGACTCAATTTGGAACCTGAAGAATTTGGTCAAGTCATTTGTGTTTATCTATTCGATCACCGACAAACACTATTTTTCATTAGTCTTGCGCTATTGGCGCGAAAAAGACACATAATGAATGGTCTTTTATATTTCATGGGCACGTGAAGTGCGGCAGCTGTGGTGTAGGCGCAAGTGATTGTAGAAGTTAACCGCGCACCTTCTGCGTGGCTAGCGCCTCATCTACATCCATACTCTGCAATTCACCGTAAGGTGCGTGGCGGAGGGTACACTGTACCACTACTAGGCATTTCCTTTCCTATTCCACTCCCAAATAGAACTAGGAATAAAAGAATGCCTATATGCCTCCGTAGCAGCCCTAATTTCTCTTACCTTGTCTTTGTGATCACCACGCGAAATGTAAGTAGGCGGCGGTAAGAGCGTACTACACTCAGCTTCAAATTCCGGCCATCTAAATTTCCTCAACAGAACTTCACTAAAAGAACGTCGTCTTTCCTCCAGCGTTTCCCAGTTGAGTTGCCGGAGCATTTCCGTGACACTCGCACATTGGTCGAACCTACCAGTAACAAACCTAGCTGTTTGCTTCTGAACTGCCTCTATGTCTTCCTTTAAACTGATCTGTTGCGGGTCCCAAACACTTGAGCAATACTCAAGACGTGGTCATACAAGCGTTTTATACGCGGTCTCCTTTACAGGTGAAGTACATCTTCCCAAAATTTTCCCAATAAACCGAAGTCGGCTGTCCCCCTTACTCACAACTGTCCTTACATGTTCATTCCATTTCATATCGCTCTGCAATGTTACGCCTAGATATTTGAATGACGCGACTGCATCAAGAAGCTCACTACTAATGCTGTATTCGAACATTATGGGATTGTTTTCCCTACTCATGTGCATCACCTTACATTTTTCTACATTGAGAGCTAGCTGCCATTCTTCGCACCAACTAGAAATTTTGTCTAAGTCATCATGTATGCTTTTAAAGTCAGTTAAAGGCGACACCGTCCCATACACTACAGCATCATCAGCAAACAGCCTCAAATTACAACTTACTCTGTCCATCAGATCATTTATATAGATACAAAATCATAGCAGTCCTATCACACTCCCCTGGGACTGGCAATATAAAAACATAAAACCACTGTAGACTAAAACATATTTTTTCTTATTAAATATTTACTTCATCATTGAAGCAAAAGCCACAGTCACTATCTTCATTAACAAAACTGACTCGTTTCGACAGACTAACCTGTCAATTTAGAGAAAATAGTGACTTTGGCTTTTGCCTGAATGATGAGGTAAATACTTTATAAATTATTCCAGTCGACTCCTCAAAGACGAAATGTCTAATTCTGTATATTTTCCTGATTGTATTGGTCGATATTAAGATCGACAACATATCAGGAATATGTTATTTGTCCTCATTTTTCACTGTAGATAGCAATGTCATCTGCAATTCTTTACCCTTAATTTTAATTCCATTGCTGATCTTTTTACTGTTTCTGTTTCTTCGCTGTACAACATAAACACCAGGGACGAAAGACTACATCCCTTTTTATACGTTTTCTAATCCAACTATTGGATTCACGATTTCCTATCAGGATGGACACAATTCGTAGTAATTGACGTTAAGTCATCGAGTAAAGCAGGAGTGATATCTGGCGTTCCCCAAGGAAGCGTTACAGGTCCTCTACGCTTCCTTGTGTTTATTAACGATTTAGGAGACAATCTGAATAGCTCCCTTAGACTGAGGAATGATGCTGTCGTTTATCGGTTAGTTAAGTCAACAGAGGATCAAAAGCAACTGCAATGCGATTACACAAAATTTCTCTTTGGTGCGAAAATTGGCTATTAACACCTAAATAATGAAAAGTGTAAAGTAATACACATGACCACTATAAGAAATCAGCTGAACTTCAGTTACGCGATGAATCAATCAAACCTTAAGGTCGTAAATTCTACCAAATACCTATGAGTTTACAATTAGGAACAATTTAGCCTGGAGAGAACACACAGAAAATATTGTGGGGAAGGTGAATCAAAGGTTACGTTTCATTGGAAGAACGATTCGAAGATACAACAGCTCCACAAAAGAGACCGCCTACATCACACATGTGCGTCCTCTCCTGGAGTACAGTTGCCCAGTGCGGGACCCTCACCAGGTGTGACTGACGGAAGGCATTGAGAAGTTCCAGAGAAGGGCAGCTCGTTTTGTTTCATCACGTTACAGGAGGGGAAAGCGTCACGGAAATCTTGCACAATTTGAGGTGGAAATCATCAAATTAGTTGCGGCGACATCTATTTGCGGAATTTCAATCACCGGCTTTTACTTCTGAATGTGAAAATATTTTGCTAGCAACCGCCTACATATGGAGACATGACCATCCCAATAAAATAAGTGAAATCAGATCGAAAACGGAACCGTTTACGTGTTCTTTCTTCCCGCGCGCTATTAGAGAATGGGAAGCTAGAGAAAGGTTATGAAAGTGGTTAATGAACCCTCGGCCATGCACTTAAATGTGATTGCCAGAATATCTATGTAGATGTAGATGTAGACTGCAATGCCACGGTGTTTTCCTGATTGATTCGTGTGTTTTGTGCTCTTCAGTCTGGTTTGATTCATCTCTTCACCCTACTCTATCCTCAATAACCATATTTGTACCCTCATAAGAACGGCAACATGCATCCATTTGAATCTGCTTACTGTATTCGTCTCTTGGCATCCCCCTGCGCTTTTTACCCCAGACACTTCCCGCAAATGCCAAATTGACGATTCCTTGATGTTGAAGAATGTGTCCTATCGGTAAGTCCCTTCTCTTATTCAACGAAATTCCTTTTGTGTCCATTTCTTTCCAGTACCACCCCATTAGTTACGTGATCTACCCACCTAAACTTCAGCAGTATTCTGTAGCACCACATTTCAGATGCTTCTATACTCTTCCTATCTGAAGTATATATCGTCCATGTTTCACTGCCATACAAGGTAATACACCACACGAATGCCTTCAGAAAGGACTTCCTTACACTCATATTAATATTTAATGTTAGCAAATTTCTCTTTTAATAAACGCTTTCTTTCCCACTGCCACTCTGCCTTTTTTATCCTCTTTACTGCAAGCATCATACGTTATTTTACTGCCTTTATTGTTTCGTTACCTAACCTGAATCCTTCAGCATCGCCTAATTTTCTTAGACTGCATTGCATTACTCTTTTCTTGCTTTCATTAGTGTTCACCTTATACGCTCCTTTCAACACAATGTCCATTCCGTTCAGTTGGTCTTCCAAGTCCTTTGCTATCTCTAACAGAATTACAAAGTCATCAGCAAAACGAAATGTTTTTATTTCCTCACCCTGAACTCTAATTCCTTCTTCAAATTTCTCTTTGTTTTCCTTGAAAGCTGGCTCAAGGTACAATTTGAATAACGTTGAAGAAACGCTACAACCTTGTCTTACTCCCTTTCCAACCAATAATTCCCTATCAAGTCCTTCTACTATAATAACTGCTGTCTGGTTTTGTACAAGTTTTAAATAACCCGCGGTTCCCTATATTTACCCCTGCTGACTTCAGAATTTGGAAAAGTGTATTCCATTCAACACTTTTAAAGCTTTCTCCAGATATGCAAAAGTAAGACATGCAGGTGATTCGTGTATAGCACATTTCTGTCCCTGTAGTACTGGGTAAGATGGTACAAATTCGACATAGGTACAATTACGATCAAAATAATTTGTCAGTCTCGTAGTGTTGGTAGCACTTTCCTTTCTGTGTCATTGTAGTGTAGCAGGTTTCTACAGCTCCTACTATCGTTTTCAAGAATACACCACTTTTTGCTACGGAGACATAATTTTTTTCCTTGTTAAGAGGTAAGTGAAGCTACTTAGTCTAACGCGCTCTTATAAATTTTATATTTAAGGGCGACTGGAATCGCTGCCAAAAATGGAATGTTTGGTACCATAAAGTACGCGTTGGTGCCCAAAAGAAAAAGTGATTTTTCTGTGTAAGATGCCAATGATCAAAATTTTATCAGAAAGTGATCATAATTGTACAGTCGGTGACAGAATTCTTGAGACCCCTCGCCTGATCGCTATACACAAGCGCAAAATTCTGCTGCTTGGTAGGAAGTATACACAGCTAGGCAACACGATCGTACATACTGTCGATTACCCATCTGACACGAACTCTGAGAGGAAAAGTGTTATCTTCCAGTATCGCAGCCAGTTGTAACAACACGCGTGCTTTCTATGCGACTTCGAAAACTGATTTTAGAAACTGCTTTGCGTATTAGCCATAGCGTTTTAAGCTGTTCGCGACCGACATATTCCTTTCCACATTTCTTTTCTTATAGTTTCAATGAACAAAGACAGCAATTATAATTAAGTTGCTGCAGTCCGTGAATATTTTCGGATGTTACTGACACATTCAAATGGAAAAATTGCATGCCTATCATAGAATTAATTCAATTACATGAATGGACTTTGTTATTAAGCTAAGTGTTACATCATGGTGCATCATGTTCCCAGTATCGCTTACGGTGTCCGCCCACCGCCTCGGTTGCGCTATAAAGACGACAACCGTTTAGCGCCGCAGATCACCGATGGTATTTCCGAGAGTGAAGGTATCGTGTCATTTCCACTGGTTCTCTTTCGGTTGATGTTGCAACTAAGATATCAGCACAAATTTAACAAACATAAGCCAGCTGTGTCACCACAAATTACAGATCTCCTCAGATGTTTGGTACTTTTTCATACTCCTTGTCTTATTGAAATGCCTAATATTAAGCATTCGACAACATATTGGGCTATGCCAGATACGATTATGTCAAATGAATGTGCAGAGAAGCAAACAAATGATAAAGATAAGCTTATTTATCTCGCCAAATGGCCAACTAGTGATCAACGAGCGACAGTTCGATTACTGACTCTTTCACATTTTTCTTCTATTTTGAAATAAGGCTCATTATCTTTCTCACGTAACAATAACAAACACACATGATAATTGCCGCGGTGGAGTAGCCGAGCGGTCTAAAGCGCCTCGGTGCGGATCGCGCGGTTGCTCGCCGTGGAGGTTCGAGTCCTCCCTGGGGCATGGGTGTGTGTGTTTGTCCTTAGGTTAGTTTACCTAGGTTTAAGCAGTTTGTAAGCTACGGACTGATGACCACGCAGTTTGGTCCGATAGATTTACAGACATTTGAACACTTGAACACATGATAATTAAGTAACAATCTGTATCGCAATCATTGAGAGGAAATTATTATTCCGTAACCATGAAAATATATTGATAATACTATATGAAACATGTGCAAGAGAGAATTGTGTTGCGTCAAATGAATTTCTTTAAACTATCGTATCCAACACACAATTGTATTTTTATTCCGTTTCTTTCAATAATAGTATCAAAACGTTTTAACTCTTCATTCAGCCAGTTGATATGATAACAAAGAGAAGTTTTGAATGAATGGACGAAATAGACAGTCTATTTGCGTCAGTTGTTCTGAGCAGATTGACACCGCCACTAGAAAAATGCAACAGATCGTGTGAGTCATAGCGTAAATTTTTCCACATACAGATAATAAACGTTGGTTTCAGGGCACATATCGTATGGATTTATAAATACCAAACAGTATAGTAGTCACAATTTATTAGCTGAAATAAGTGCATACTGGAAAACGTTGCCTCTATGTGGGTTCAAATTTGATAAGCACATACCAAGAGTGTAATAGCTACAACGACAATTTTCGAATGCGATTGTCTTGACAAAGGCTAATAATATGCCCTTATATGTTTGCGTGTTGAAAGTCCAACACTAGGGATCGCTGGATGGGTCTCACCTACTTGGCTTAATCTGTGCGAGAAGAAACACGAATATGAACCTTTTAAATTCCTACAATATCTCCCCTGTGTAGGCCATAGCAAAAGAGAAAACTCACGCCAAATGATCCAACTACAGATAGGTGCAATATCAGCTAATATTGAGGCTCACCATTGCTGATTACGGTGTTTTCGGTGTTTCGAAGTAGCTAAACGATTAGCTTTTGAATTAAACAGCATGGGTTTGAATCCCATCCCTTCCAAAATACTTTTCTTATATTAACCCTTGTAGTTTTAATTATCAATTATAAAAATTTCAATGCGTAGTATATGTATTTGGTTTCGTTATAACTAATTTAATTAATATATCTTATTTCATCATTTAATTTTCAAAATTCGATGAAGTATTAAATGAAAATAATATTTCAAAAATTGTAGCACGTATTTATATGCCGAAGTTATATTACAGTCCTTAGTGTGTTCATCGTCAAAGAAAATCTCCACACTATGCAGACTTTACAAAAGTATTTTAAGCGAGAAATATGCTTTGGTGCAAAGCATACTTTATTCAAGTTTTTAAGTAAATAACTTTTCACTGTTGATTTTTGTGCATACCAAGTGTATTGATGGGAATTATGGCACTGAACTGATGCTCTAGGATTGAATGTGTTTTAATTGAGATACCTCTTGACATCAACGTTCGTGGCACACTGAAACGTTTAAGGAAATTTAAATTTCATAAATAAAGGGTTTACATTGCAAGGGGTAATATAAAATTAACAAAAACGTAAGGAGTACCGGGGAATCGAACCTTGACTTCCAACTTTGCACTCCATCCACTTGTTCACTACGCTAGGCACACTCCTCAAGCACTGGAAGTTAATAAGCAGCTTATATAGCACCTACTTGTCTGTGAGAAATTTTCGCCACCGTATTCGCTTTCCCTTTAGCCAACTCGGACGGGATATTTTGGAAATTTGAAAGGTTTGTCAACTTCCTTCTCGCAGGGTTTGAACAAAATCTTTGAAAACCATCCCGCAATCTACTCTGTCAGTCATAAACATTCTACAGTATAAACTGAAAGACAGAATCGTTGAGGAAATGTCTGCCCCCCTCCGCAATCCTTGAGGGTTAAAATTCTAAGAGTAGGAACATTCTCATCTATGATTCACGGACTGAGACGCGATATTTTTGTGAAATTCAGTGTCCTGTTACAGCGACAGTCGTAAAAATTGTGGGAATAAAGTTTCTGACGTAGTTTCTGTTAATATTTATAAAGAAACTTTATAGCGTAGCTACGAATGCCTGTTCTACGAAACAGCAACGAATCTAAATCATTAATACGAACGTGTTTTGACGGCATTTTGACTCGTGAGTGTTCTGTAGTGCAAAGTCACATGCGGTAACTTGAGAGTAATTTTGCGAAAAATTTGTAACAAAAAGTGAGGGAGACGTATGTCGACCACGCTACTAAACACCCACATGCAAGGTATTGGTATTCTGGGGTGTTCATTCTACTATCAATCGCTGTTTTATGACTTTATTGAAAGCATTCCTTTTTTTTTTTTTTTTTTTTTTTTTTTTTAAATAAGTGAAGCATTAGGAAGAAAAGGATCGATAGTGCTGCATTAGGACATTGAAATTAAACAATGGCGACAAGTGATAAAGGTGAAGCACTGAATTAAAATTTGGGATGCGCCTTAATCGCTAGTGGTGCGATGGTCTAGTGGAGAGTAGTCTGCCTAGTAAGCAATTGTGAAGTAGGTGACGAAGAAAAGGTTATAACTTCTTTATATTTGAACATTAACATGCCGTGACGCTGAAAAAAAAAGGCGTGTATGTTCTATTAAAATTGTATGCTGTTGAATGTGTAACACATTAACCTCGAAGCAACTGTCAGATTATATCTTAATAATGACATGGCCGCGGAGGAATGGCCGAGCGCATTGAGGCGCTACGCTACGATGTGCGAGGCCGTTCCCCCTCGGCGGTTCGAATCCTCCCTTGGGCATGGATGTTAGTACCGTCTGCAGTATAATTAATTACGACTCGCGAAGACGGCGTTTCTTCAATCACTTCACCGCATATGCGGTCATACGTTCGACCTCGCACGATATGGGCGCTACAGCCATAGCGTGCAACTTGTGGAAGTTTGAGACAGACGCGGGGCGAGCACCGGTAGCCACGTTGTTAAGTTCATCGCTGGCCCGAAACAGGAGACCCAGGTTTCTATTACCGGCCTGCTTCAGATTTTCACTTGTCGCCATTGTTGAATTTCAATGTCCTAATGCAGCACTATCGATCCTTTTCTTCCTAATGCTTCACTTATTTAAAAAAAAAAAAAAAAAAACAAAAAAAAAAACAAAAAAAAAAAAAAAAAAAAACGTACTGCTTTCAATAAAGTCATAAAACAGCGATTGATAGTAGAATGAACACCCCAGAATACCAATACCTTGCATGTGGGTGTTTAGTAGCGTGGTCGACATACGTCTCCCTCACTTTTTGTTACAAATTTTTCGCAAAATTACTCTCAAGTTACCGCATGTGACTTTGCACTATAGAACACTCACGAGTCAAAATGCCGTGAGAAACACGTTCGTATTAATGATTTAGATTCGTTGCTGTTTCGTAGAACAGGCATTCGTAGCTACACCATAAAGTTTCTTTATAAATATTAACAGAAACTACTTCATAAACTTTATTCCCACAATTTTTACGACTGTCGCTGTAACAGGACACTGAATTTCACAAAAATATCACGTCTCAGTCCGTGAATCATAGATGAGGATGTTCCTACTCTTAGAATTTTAACCCTCAAGGATTGCGGAGGGGGGCAGACATTTCCTCAACGATTCTGTCTTTCAGTTTATACTGTAGAATGTTTATGACTGACAGAGTAGATTGCGGGATGGTTTTCAAAGATTTTGTTCAAACCCTGCGAGACGGAAGTTGACAAACCTTTCAAATTTCCAAAATATCCCGTCCGAGTTGGCTAAAGGGAAAGCGAATACGGTGGCGAAAATTTCTCACAGACAAGTAGGTGCTATATAAGCTGCTTATTAACTTCCAGTGCTTGAGGAGTGTGCCTAGCGTAGTGAACAAGTGGATGGAGTGCAAAGTTGGAAGTCAAGGTTCGATTCCCCGGTACTCCTTACGTTTTTGTTAATTTTATATTACCCCTTGCAATGTAAACCCTTTATTTATGAAATTTAAATTTCCTTAAACGTTTCAGTGTGCCACGAACGTTGATGTCAAGAGGTGTCTCAATTAAAACACATTCAATCCTAGAGCATCAGTTCAGTCCCACAATTCCCATCCATACACTTGGTATGCACAAAAATCAACAGTGAAAAGTTATTTACTTAAAAACTTGAATAAAGTATGCTTTGCACCAAAGCATATTTCTCGCTTAAAATACTTTGGTAAAGTCTGCACAGTGTGGAGTTTTTCTTTGACGATGAACACACTAACGACTGTAATATAACTTCGGCATATTAATACGTGCTACAATTTTTGAAATATTATTTTCATTTAATACTTCATCGAATTTTGAAAATTAAATGATGAAATAAGATATATTAATTAAATTAGTTATAACGAAACCAAATACATATACTATGCATTGAAATTTTTATAATTGATAATTAAAACTACAAGGGTTAATATAAGAAAAGTATTTTGGAAGGGACGGGATTCAAACCCATGCTGTTTAATTCAAAAGCTAATCGTTTAGCTACTTCGAAACACCGAAAACACCGTAATCAGCAATGGTGAGCCTCAATATTAGCTGATATTGCACCTATCTGTAGTTGGATCATTTGGCGTGAGTTTTCTCTTTTGCTATGGCCTACACAGGGGAGATATTGTAGGAATTTAAAAGGTTCATATTCGTGTTTCTTCTCGCACAGATTAAGCCAAGTAGGTGAGACCCTTCCGGCGATCCCTAGTGTTGGACTTTCAACACGCAAACGTATAAGGGGATATTATTAGCCTTTGTCAAGACAATCGCATTCGGAAATTGTCGTTGTAGCTATTACACTCTTGGTATGTGCTTATCAAATTTGAACCCACATAGAGGCAACGTTTTCCAGTATGCACTTATTTCAGCTAATAAATTGTGAATACTATACTGTATGATATTTATAAATCCATACGATATGTGCCCTGAAACCAATGTTTATTATCTGTATGTGGAAAAATTTACGCTATGACTCACACGATCTGTTGCATTTTTCTAGTGGCGGTGTCAATCTGCTCAGAACAACTGACGCAAATAGACTGTCTATTTCGTCCATTCATTCAAAACTTCTCTTTGTTATCATATCAACTGGCTGAATGAAGAGTTAAAACGTTTTGATACTATTATTGAAAGAAACGGAATAAAAATACAATTGTGTGTTAGATACGATAGTTTAAAGAAATTCATTTGACGCAACACAATTCTCTCTTGCACATGTTTCATATAGTATTATCAATATATTTTCATGGTTACGGAATAATAATTTCCTCTCAATGATTGCGATACAGATTGCTACTTAATTATCATGTGTTCAAGTGTTCAAATGTCTGTAAATCTATCGGACCAAACTGCGTGGTCATCAGTCCGTAGCTTACAAACTGCTTAAACCTAGGTAAGCTAACCTAAGGACAAACACACACACCCATGCCCCAGGGAGGACTCGAACCTCCACGGCGAGCAACCGCGCGATCCGCACCGAGGCGCTTTAGACCGCTCGGCTACTCCACCGCGGCAATTATCATGTGTGTTTGTTATTGTTACGTGAGAAAGATAATGAGCCTTATTTCAAAATAGAAGAAAAATGTGAAAGAGTCAGTAATCGAACTGTCGCTCGTTGATCACTAGTTGGCCATTTGGCGAGATAAATAAGCTTATCTTTATCATTTGTTTGCTTCTCTGCACATTCATTTGACATAATCGTATCTGGCATAGCCCAATATGTTGTCGAATGCTTAATATTAGGCATTTCAATAAGACAAGGAGTATGAAAAAGTACCAAACATCTGAGGAGATCTGTAATTTGTGGTGACACAGCTGGCTTATGTTTGTTAAATTTGTGCTGATATCTTAGTTGCAACATCAACCGAAAGAGAACCAGTGGAAATGACACGATACCTTCACTCTCGGAAATACCATCGGTGATCTGCGGCGCTAAACGGTTGTCGTCTTTATGGCGCAACCGAGGCAGTGGGCGGAAACCGACAGCGATACTGGGAACATGATGCACCATGATGTAACAGTTAGCTTAATAACAAAGTCCATTCATGTAATTGAATTAATTCTATGATAGGCATGCAATTTTTCCATTTGAATGTGTCAGTAACATCCGAAAATATTCACGGACTACAGCAACTCAATTATAATTGCTGTCTTTGTTCATTGAAACTATAAGAAAAGAAATGTGGAAAGGGATATGTCGGTCGCGAACAGCTTAAAACGCTATGGCTAATACGCAAAGCAGTTTCTAAAATCAGTTTTCGAAGTCGCCTTCACGTCGCATAGAAAGCGCGCGTGTTCTTACAACTGGCTGCGATACTGGAAGATAACACTTTTCCTCTCAGATTTCGTATCAGATGGATAATCGACAGTATGTACGATCGTGTTGCCTAGCTGTTTATACTTCCCACCAAGCAGCAGAACTTTGCGGTTGTGTATAGTGATCAGGCGAGGGGTCTCGCGAATTCTGTCACCGACTGTACCTAGTGTGGTACATTTTTTATCGATTTTTCTCAACTCTATAACCTTTTTTTGTGTTTATACCAACATTTGTAATTGGCTAATATTAGTGTTACATATTCATTAAACTTCCAATAACCAGTATCATAGTGAAAATTATTTCTTTTCTCAATATATTTCCATTTACAATAACATTTGTCCGAAGTGATCACAATTGTACCACCTTTCCCTTTACCAGTTTCCCTGAAATTTGGAACATCTTCACCTTCCGTGTGCAGTATTGTCTTAGTTAACACGGATGTATTCGACATGTCGAGGCTTGTTCCCAGAGTTTGCGATATTCCTGGTGGTAGGGTGGGGGTGGGGATTGTTTCTTCTCATCAGCGCCAGTGACTCACGGAAGTCGTAATTCTAGCCGCCTGGCGGACAGTGGTGTGTTAGCGGTTACACCGCCGAGCCATTGCGCGGTACCGCTGCGGTTTCCATCAAGTACAGTGCACGAGACAGACACTGATTACTTATTATTGCCCCAGCTACAGCTTATAATTCTTCAGTCGCTCACAAGGGAGAGTGTGGTGCCAAGTTCCTGTCTGGTCACCGTGTCCGCCTTTCTCTGCGACTGTGGTACTCATCGACAAAATTCATTGCAAACGTGATCTCACTCGACAGACCAGTGACCTAAAGTGCCGCACGACGCCATTAAGGTTGCACCTTCTAAGTGGTTGCAACACTGTGGAAGATGTGGTCAGGTCGTAACATATCAAGGTTTCCAAGCTCCTCTCTACACTTTCGGCTTTCTAATATGCCGTGTGCAGTGTTGGTGAGTCTTCTGACGTAAGTACGGATGGAGATAAATGTATATGGTGAGACTTCGAGATGCTTCAGTAAAAAGACGGTATTTATAGTGCGACACTGATATAAAAAAATTAGAGGTTCTATTCATTGGTCACAATATACCCACTGATCAAGAAGTCAGTATAAATTTGAAAACTCATCACGGAATAATGTAGAGAGAGAGATAAAAATTGGCACTCATCCTTGGACTGACATGGGGTTTTATTTGAATAATAATAAAAAAAAACATTAAAAAGTCCTACAGATGGCGCTTCATCTGATCAGAAAAGCAATAATTAGCATAACAAATTAAGACAAAGAAGATGGGGTACTTTACAGGAAATGCTCAATATGTTCACCATCATTCCTCAACGATAGCTGTAGTCGAGGAAAAATGTTGTGAACGACATGTCCGGAGTTATGGTGAGGCATTGGCGTCGGATGTTGTCTTCCAGCATACCTAGAGATGTCGGTCGACTCCAGGTAACCCCAAAGCCAATAATCGCACGGACTGAGGTCTGGAGACCTGGGAGGACAAGCATGACGAAAGTGGCGGTTGAGCACACGATCATCACCAAACGACGCGAGCAAGAGATCTTTTTTTGATCTATTTATTTATTTATTTATTTTTCTGTTAAAACCCCGTGTCATTCCAAGCATGTGTGTCAATTTCTATATATCTACATTATTCCGTGATTTATTAAGTTTTTAAATTTATACTGACTTTTGGATCACCCAGTATACGACAATGTACCGTAAAACAAACATCATCCTCTGTTGAAAAAAAAATTATATAATACGCGAAAGAAAACAAGATCCAACGATCCGATTAGACATAGGTGTCTAAAGATGGCATTAAGATGCTGTTGACACTGGTCGCAAGTTCAATTTCGCATGAAAATAAACGGCTGTTTGGTTTCGTCACTTAAACGAAAAAAGATAAAAGATATTTGAAGATGGTAAAAATTTTCCTAACTCGTACGTTTCGGAAAACAGGATGATGTTGATGACGACGACGATGATGATGATGGTTAGTGTTTTAACATGCGAAAGAAAAGAGTCATTAGCCGATAGTATGTTGGGCACACGGATATTAAGAACACACGGTATCGTTGTGAGAGTTTTTAAAGACCAACTGTAAAAATTAAGAAAAACACAACAGAATAATTACATAAAATGATGAATACACAGCCAGATGAAAAGAAGACAGATGGCTGTGGAATGACGGAGGCATCTTGCGAAACATTAAAATTCCTCAACTATTATTCTCGAAAGAAGTCCGGACATCATAAAAAATCTACAAAATCGTTAACGCATCCCACACCAGGTTCATTATCAAATATAGAATAGTTTATATGTGGGCGACCCAAATCTGTTCTCGGCCATCATATAAAACACGATTAAAATATGTCGTATGACCAGTTACTTTGCACATGTCTGACACGATGTTGAGTCCTCGCCACTTAAAAGGAAGGTTTGGGTCAATGGGCAAAGTCGTATTCTAAGACGTTTTATGAAGATTTCGTGAGTTCGGGATGGTCGGAAGGAGATAATCCACGGACGCACCGATGGTTCCACTGAGTGTCGTTTATCAAAAACAGAGGTTATAATCTGAAGAGGGAATGAAATATCTTGTAGGGCCCGGCGAGGTGTCTGAAGTAGTTCTTGAGGGAACTGACACCATGCACCCTGCTGGGCTGCCCATAAATCCGCAACAGTACGAAGTGGGGGAGGTCTCTTCTGAACAGCTCGAAACAAGGCATCCTAGATATGCACAGTAACGTTGATGTCTGTGGAATTTGGTGGCCAGCGGAGGTGTTTAGGCTCAGTAAAGTAACAGCTAGAAGTATAGTAATGTGAAGAAATTATCACATCAAAACTGGACACGTGGGACACGAAATTGGTAGAGAAATTTAAGATTGTTGTAAAGGTTCTAGTTCCATTCACTTAACCGGGAAAAGCAAAATTTGTAGTTTTAGTAACTTGCCTGATCAAGAGTGGGGGCGCAGGACGGAATCCTCCCAACGGCAGGTAGGCGAACAGGGGACAGTACTGAATCCTCCCGAACTATTCTAGCACAGTGGCGCCTCCTGCAGGTACCAGCCCACAGCCCCCACCCCCGCCCCAAGCCCTTTCCGGCTTCCCTTGTCACTAACAAAACCAACAGTTTACTTACTCTATGGTATTATATGTGATTAAATTTAGTATGAAATTATTTTTGTTGTTGTGGTCTTCAGTTTGATGCAGCTCTCCACGCTACCCTATCCTGTGCAAACCTCTTCATTTCTGAATAAGAACGACAGATTACATCCTTTTGAATTTGCTTACTGTAATCGTCTCTCGGCCTACCTCTGCGAATTTTACCCCATACACTTCCCTCTAATGCTAGTTTCACGATACCTTCATGTCTCAATGTGTCCGACCAATCTCTCCGTCTCTAATGATCACATTGTCGATGGGACGTTAAACCCTAAGCCTCCCTCCCTCCCTCCACCAATCTATCCCTTCTTTTTGTCAACATATGCCAAAGACTTCTTTTCTCCCCAATTTCGTTCAGTACCTCGTCATTAGTTATGAGATCTACCCAATCCGAGAGTGAGCTCCGTCTCTAATGACGACGATCTCGATGGGACGCTAAAAATTAATCTTCCATCTTTCTAATAGTATAAACAATAAGCAGTGCTAATTGCAAGATTAGCAAAAGGTCTCCACATCCTTGTATACCAACAAGTGTTCAGCGTTGATTCATACTGTCATCCGGTATGATCAGTGTTGATTACATAACAAGTGTTGAAGTTTAGCATTATATATCTCGTCTCCATGCGTAAGTTCTCTACTGCTCCTACGTTTTCTTCCAAAGTTGCAACATCATTCGTGCTAACAAATTTGGTGAGTTGTTGTTGTTGTCTTATGTAATGTTTACGTTTGAAGCTTTTTACCCACTAGCAATAATCAAATTTTTGTGAAAAATACGCGAATACAACTGTCATTATCCATTGTTGTAATGTTTTCGTTGTACTTGCTTATAACAGCCTCATGCTTCCTTATATCTCTTCCACGTTTCGGCGTTAATGGTTTCTTTTTCTCGTGTTACGTTGTTCTACTTATTACCTTCCGATTTCCTGTTAAGGCAAGTTTGATTAGAAACTAGAGATGTTCATAACTTGAGTCTTATTGAACTGGCTTGACTTAACGTGAATGGAAGCATGTCCCGCCCTCTCGTTCAAAGCAGAATATCTTCTTTTTTTAGGAAAAAAATTAGCCTACCTTGTCCTCTGTTTATAATTCGACGCTATATCAAATAAATTTGTATACCAACTGCTGACAATGTTGCACAGATTTATCAGTTGCGAGTAAAACGTAACCTTTAGTTTGTAAGAAGCAAAGTGATATTACTGTACGTTTACTTTGACTTTAAAGTTAACTGGGGCTTCATTCTCACTCTTACTTTACTGTACAATGTAGGAACATACACTGGAACATATGCTGGATAGCTTTGCTTGCCTGGAATATTCATAAAGGTCTGGCCACACACTCTATCTAGTCTCGGGCCGCCACCAACTACCTGCTTAAACAGATTATGGGAGGATTCAGTACCGTCCTTTTCCAGACCCTTGCAGGCTCGGGAGAATTCAATCCTATTTTTCTGACCGCGGGAGGAATGGATCCTGCGCCCTCAAGTGCAGCTACGGAGCTTAAAATAAAGGGAGATGGCGTTGTCTATTCCGAGAACATATGTCAGTTGAAGCCTGTCTGCCATCTTGGTGAGTTGTGGAATGCTATTTCCCAGTTAGAACTATGCGCCAATTCGACCGTTTTACTGCTGATGCATTGAATTGTAACTCTGTACGAAGTATGTACTTTGAAACGGTATACTTTCTTGAATAAATACTAACAAATATTTATCGTAAGATATTTGAAAAATTAATTTTGACCCTAATTTGTACTCTTTTAACACGTTGTATATCATAGCAAAACCGCCGAACGTATTATTCCTGTTTTTAAGTGACATAGAACGCCGGCTCTACAATACGAACACTTTACCAAGACTCAGCAATATGGCGGAGGCAGACTTCACTTTTTCAACGTAAGGGCATCTCCCTATATTCTAACCTCCTTGAGTGCAGCGATAGGAAAAAATTTTATAGTGGGAAGAAAACTATATCAATAATTCATAATCCAATCCAAATAAATTCGTATTATGCAGCTAAATACCAGCAATGAGACAAATTACGTACATAAAACAATCTACTCCCATCTTCTCTGTCGACAGATAAATAAGTGTCCGCTTCATTCTACTGTGGGCAATGGCTCTTACTTCTGGCAAAAGTAAGCTAGACCTTACTGCTTTGTATAGTTTGTAGTGTAGCCCATTGACGGAACAAACGATCGCTGTGCCTTTTTAGCAGCGTTTCTTTCCAAGATCGACTATCTCGTTTTATGAATAAACCATGTAGTTCACCATCATCAGGAAGAAGATAGTAGAGTTGTTCTTAGTTAACTGTATTCTTTTAAAGATCTCGTGACAGTGTGGACCAACTTATTTCGTTACAGTTTCCCTAGCATATTTCGTTCCAACACCAGGAGTGAGTTTTTATTTAAAACATATCATTTTCCAACACGAAGTTGCAATCTTTTTTTTTTCTTTTTCTTTTTCTTTTTTCACTTTGGTATTGGCCTTTAATTAATTTACACTCTTGTTCATTTTCAAGCATCAATATTCGGTCTAATCTCCGTCCTAGGACACAGAATCATGAATTAGAATCGCATCCATTTTTAACTTATAAAAAGCAAGTTCACGAACGTATAAGATTTGTTTTTAGCAAATGTATGCATTACATGCTGGCAAAGGTAAACATAAAAAACATTGATAACTATTTTTAAATGACTTTATTTACAAAGGTAATTATAGTTACATACTATCAGTATAACCATCCGCGTTATTTATATTGTTTGGCCGAAGTCGTGAAGGCTTTATACACCATCTGCGCGCCTAATTCTGTTGATATCTCGTGCTGACTGTCTTGTGGCATGGATAATATCATCTATAGTGTTGTAACGAATTTCTAATAATGGTTCTTTTGCTTTGGAAAAGAGATCCGAAACACAGGGCCTCATGTCAGGTGTGTACGATGGATGTGTTTGCATAGACCTTCCCGGCGTAATAACTGATAATATTCTTCTCAGGTCTGCAGCCGGTAAACATCGTCAACTAGACACAATATTTCGACAGACCAACTGGCTGCCATCTTCAGGTGAGTAAGAAGACTGCACTTACTCGCCAGAAATTGAGACAGAACAGAAACAGCGGCCCCTTTATACACTGCTGACGGCCCACAGCGCGTGTGAAAATAATAACGGTCTTATCACACTTTCCTGGAGCACTTTTGACGACTCTGAAAACTCGCTTACATTCCTTTACGGCGAAGCTATACCATATGCTCCTACCTCCGTAAGCACTATGCAGTGCGACCGCAATCAAAATGCGTATTTTAAGTAAGAAAGAAGTGGCTCATACAACAAAACAGCTTATTTTCCAGGATAAGAAACACTAGTGTTATCAATTCTTTCTGTCAAAGAGAAGTGGGTATATTTTCATTATTCCAAACGATGTATTCATTGAACAAATAGAGCTATTGTCTCTGGAGCTACATTATATTACAGATACACTATGGCCATTAAAATAGCTGCACCAATCATAAATACAGATGATAAACGGGTATTCATTGGACAAATGTATTATACTAGGACTGACATGTGATTACATTTTGACGTGATTTGGGTGCATAGATCCTGAGAAATCAGTACCCAGAACAACCTCCTCTGGCCATAATGTTCTTTATACGCTTGGGCATTGAGTCAAATAGAGCTTGAATGGCGTGTACAGGTACAGATACCCATGCAGCGTCAACACGATACCACAGTTCACCAAGAGTAGTTACTGGCGTATGTGACGAGCCAGTTGCTCAGCCACCATTGACAAGACGTTTTCAATTGCTGAGAGATCTGGAGAATGTGCTGGCCAGGGCAGCAGTCGAATGTCTTTCGTATCTAGAAAGGCCCGTACAGGACCTGCAACATGCAGTCGTGCATTATTCGGCTGAAATGTAGGGTTTCGCCGGGATAGAATGAAGGGTAGAGCTACGGGTCGTAACACATCTGAAATGTAACGGACACTGTTCAAAGTGCCGGCGATGCGAACAAGAGGTAACCGAGACGTGTAACCAATGGTACCCCATACCATCACGCCGGGTGATACGCCAGTATCCATGCTTCCAATGTGCGTTAACCGCGATATAGCCAAACGCGAATGCTACAATTATGATACTGTAAACAGAACCTGGATTCATCCGAAAAAATGTTTTTCCAATCGTGCACCCAGGTTCGTCGTTGGGCTCCTGTCAGTGATGCAAAGTCAAGAGTAACCGCAGCCATGGTCTCCGAGCATATAGTCCATGCTGCTACAAACGTCGTCGAACTGCTCGTGCAGATGGTTGTTGTCTAGCAAACGTCCCCATCTGTTGACTGAGAGATCGAGACGTGGCTGCACGATCCGTTACAGCCACGCGGATAAGATGCCTGTCATTTCGACTGCTAGTGGTACAAGGCCGTTGGGATCCAGCACGGCGTTCCGTATTGCCCTCTTGAACCCACTAATTCCATATTCTGCTAACAATCATTGGATCGCGACCAACGCGAGCAGCAATGTCGCGATACGACAAACCGTAATCGCGATAGGCTACAATCCGACCTTTATCACAGTCGTAAAAGTGATGTTACGCATTTCTCCTCGTTACACTAGTCATCACAACAACGTTTCACCAGGCAACGCCAGTCACCTGCTGTGTCTGCATGAGAAAATCGGTTGTAAACTTTCCTCATGTCAGCACGTTGTAGGTGTCGCCACCTGCGCCAACTTTGTGTGAATTCTCTGAAAAGCTAACCATTTGCATATCACAGTATCTTCTTCCTGTCGTTTAAATTTCGCGTTTATAGCACGTCATCTTCATGGTTTAATGGCCAGGAGTGTATTTTCATGTTTTCGATACCTGACATTATTTTTCCAAACGATTAAATCTTTTTGAATTTTTGAAGTGTCCTCAACGAAGAATTTCTGATGTTAAATTTTCTGTGATCTTACGAAGGCAATCGTTATGATATATCAGAAGGATAGTTTCAAAATATCACCCACACGTTCCACGTACGTGGGAAGTTACGACACTAGTCTTATGTGGAGACGGCGTAAAATGGTGAGCTAATCATCTGCAAATACTAAATACCTCATAAATTTCTGTGCTCAAATTAGTTTACCAGAGGGCATGGCAATAAAGGGAGGTCTGTTTGAAGATCAACAAGTTGCTGTGAACGTAATAAATAGCTTTGAGGCCGAGCAATGGTGAAGCTGCTGTGAATGCTCGCGGTGTATCCGCGCGGATTAAGAAGGTGCCGGGGTCACGGCCCTCGGCGCAGATAACATTGGCGGCAACCTGCGGGCGGGCGTAACTCAAGCCTGCACAAAGGCGACCTGCAGATGCACGCGTCCCGCCAGCCAGAATTGTTTTTCGCGAGCCGGAACCGCTTGCGCACACGGCCGGCAAATAAAATTTAAACCCCGCTTCAAAGCGGCACTGCGTAGGCGAAATCGCATGCGCCAACAAGTTGTTGCGCCGGCTTGTCGTTCGGAGGGAAACCTAATGCCCAGGCCGCCTGCCAGAGAGGCTGCTGTGACGTCAGACAGTGCCGCCATGTCGCCGCGGTATGAGCCCGACGGTAACTCCTTGTTCCTAACCGATCGCACGCGCCGCTTATGAGCTGCACATAAACTACAACCCGCGTCGTCGACGGAAATATAGCGTGTCCGCACGTCCGTCGTCGGGCACAAAAAAAAAAGCAAAGAATCGTCGCTGTACAGCTGTGATAGTGGTACCAATTTGTTTTCGTACATTACGTTACGACTCGTGAATGAAACTGCTTTGACTCAGCACTGCAATGTGCTTCGAATTTAATGCATGTTACGGCGTAGCAGCTGTCGGTTTCTTGAGGGCGATGGGGGATGGGGGGAGGGAAGCGGGACTGTCATTTGGCATGCACTCTTCGCCATTATTTCTTGAACAACGTCGACGCGTTGGCCGCACGCCTGTTCGGGATCTTTTTCAGACAAACAAACATACTCAAATACAAGCGTGGGATGGAAGTTCTGTCCTCTTGTTCAGGTTGCCTACAAAACATACGGTTGGGTAACAGTTGGGGCGTCTTTATTTGATGGCAGTTTGACTAGTCTGTGTAGGAAGCATTACGAATGTAGAGAAATAAATTTTATTCGATTAATGAATCATCGTTTTTTTTTTTTTTTTTTTTTTTTTTTTTTTTTTTTTTTTTTTTTTTTTTTTTTTTTTTTTTCCTACTACAGGGTGCTCGCTCTTTATACGAGGAGTGGTAAATTCTGACAACTTAGTAACTTAATAAACTCGGATGAACAATACTGACAAATTACAATCGTCATTCAACGAGACGATATCGGCTACCTGCTTATCACAGGTGGAGCTTCTACATTCCAGCCATCCTAGATCTCGTCATAGGCAGACCCGACCTGCAACTTACCATATTCTTTACCTCCTTTTTACCAACAACAACACGTAAATATGATTGTGACTGATATTTTACCTTAAAATTTGCACCGATCAGTTAAAAATGAGCTGTCAGCTTTCAAAAGTATTTGCGTTATACTGTAGGCTCCACTGCCGCAGACGTATATATATATATATATATATATATATATACGAATGAAGATGTTCTACGTTCAGTCGACGAAGAAAAATGTATGGAAGATAACAGGGAGAGACAGATTGGTGGATCATGATCACATGTATTTAATATTTGCCACTGAGATCCTGTTACCATCTCGACGAGTACATGCAGAATATAATGAACTCTTATTAATTCTGATAAAACACAGAATATACAGATGCATACGGTAAATGACATGACATAATTAATAAGTATAGTCTCTAAACAGAAGTCTGTAGACGAGGTACAATATTCAAAGATTTTAGGTGTTTGTATTAATGAGAAATTGAATTGGAAGCAACTCATTAATGATGTACAGAAACGTTAGGGTTATTGCAAATTTTAATGACAGACTTCTCAGTAAATTATGCCTATTTTCATTCACTGCTTTCATGTGACATATTTTGGGGTAATTAATCATTGAGCAAAAAGGAATTCATTGCACACAGTGTAATTCAGATAATTTTTAATAGCAGTGTGCATAGCTACAACACTAGGAGAATCTACACTATTCACGATTCAAACGATTCAATCAAACTTTGGCACAGTTTGGGGGTGAATTATGTTGCTACAAATGTCTTTGGTCAGCAAATAACACCAAATGTCTGACAGATAGCCAACCAGAATTTAAAAACAAATTGAAAGAATTGCTGAATGACAACTCCACCGAGTCCCTAGATGAACTGTTACACAAAAATTAGTAATTTTATAAAATAAAAAAAGTATGCCACATAAATTTATCATTTGCTGAACGACACTTTTTTCTTTGTGTTTGTTCCACGTACGCAGGGTCGAGTTTTTTAAGGTCTGGTGTCTTTAATTTAAGGGGTGACCGGATGTCCTTTCTGGTGCTACATTGCCCCCCCTCCCCTCCCAATTGTCTACGTATAGTGTTATACGTGTGAAAATTAGCAAACGCCCTTTTTTCAAATGTAATACAGCAAACCGGTTGCGTAAATTTTTATGGTTCTTGACCTGGTTTCGTCAACACTAGGCGTAAATTCATCGGAAGATTAAAAAGGTTATATGAAAAACATGTCATTCACGCCATACTGGTTTTGTGATTTTTATTGCGACTACTATTGCAGTACGCGCGGCCGTTCGCCGTCGGGGGCTCGAGTCCCGCTTTGGCAGGAGTGTTTGTGTTGTCCTTAGGTTGTTTACCTTACTTTAAGTGGTTTGTAAGCAACGGCAAATAACCTAGCAGTTGAATCCGATAGATTTACAAACTTTTTTTTCTTCTTTTTAGGTGTAGATGGCTATTTTTCACCATATCTTACTCTTGATACTCAACATCATGTTTTATCAATTACATATTCTCTTCGTGTATCTGGTTCGGCCATTAGCATGTATTTAGCGACAGAACAACGAAATTACGACACCAACTTCCTCCTAATACTATGCGTATCCACAAATTATGATTCTATGCTTCTGAAGCAATGCAAGCTGCAATTCTCCTAATGAGACGATCGTAGCGGTGCTGAATGTAGGCTTACGGAATGGCCTGCGATGCAGTTTCCTGCAGGTGTCTCTGCCGGACCACATTTCGTGTTGGTCGTGTAGACCGTGCAAGATGGCATTTCATCCGGTCCCATATATGCTCAGTGGGAGACATATGGAGATCATGGTGGTCAGTGTAGCAGACATACACTTTGAAGAGAACGTTAAGTGGTACGTGATAAATGTGCACGTGCATTATCTTATTTGGAATACTATCGCCTTTTTGGTGCATGATTGGTAGCAAGTTAGGTTAAATGATGACTTTAGAGTACTGTGCACTGTTCAAGAGAATGGTTAGTGTAGGATATGGCTCCCCACCCCATGATGCCTGATGTCGGCCCATCTGCCTCTGTCGTAAACACTTCATATTTTAGCGCTCCCCAACAACACCCTACACACTTGTAGAACCATAATTGGCACTGAGGCAGAAGTGCCTCTCATCACCGCAGACGACACGTCTGCATTCGTTCTTCCATAAACACCTATCGCAACAGCACTAGAGGAGGGCTGAATGATGTTAGGGCGTGAGTGTAAGACTAGCCGGTCCCCTTTGGTGATTGTCGAAGGAACATTTTACAGTGTACCGTAACCATCATTCAACCTCTCTTGCTACGTTCTATGCACCAACAAGGTGATATGCTTTTGCAGCAGGAGAATACACGTCACCATGTATCCAGTACCACCTAACGTGCTGTTAATGGTATCTGTCAACTATCCTGGCAGCACAATCCCCATATGTGTCCCCCATTGATCATGTTTGGAACCGGAAGAAACGTCATCTTGTGCAGTCTGCACTACCGGCACGAAATCTGGCAGTTGGGAACTGCGTGGAAGGACATTCTGCAAGACTACATTCAGCGCCTCTATAATCATCTCTATGAGAGAATTACGGCTTACATTGATGCAGAAGGAGGGTACGTTTGGTACAATAGCTCGCATCTTGCAGGAAGGCATGGGAAGCATGGAGGGGATGAGCTACGGCCGAGCGCCAACACTCACAATGGAGCCTGCTGGAGAATGCGTAGCTCACGGCCGGTCACGCGCCTGGGTCGTGAATGTTATTGGCTGCCAGTGCGGTAATGGAGGGGGGTGAGCAGAACGGCTGAAAACTGTGCCTCCTTCCTACGTGACACGGACTATAGCTTCAACATCATGCATGCTCTGGTAACTGTACTCACATGCATATGGGTCTGGCTGTGTGATCATGGGTTGTATACATCCTCAAGAATGTGTTAGTAAAATTTCCTTCTGTTGGGTCGACGACTTCAAGTTCTATTTTCAATACCCAGGAGTACAATTACATGAAAAACCTCATTGGCAACAGGTTCAAAAATTTTCGAGCTCTTGTGTCACGGAAGCAGTCTGTGAATGGAAGCAGCACATTACAGTCTTCTCCAGCTCTTCGTCGTTGTGAAAACGTTGGCTGAAAGACTGAAATTCCTTGAGGTGCAATAAAAGAAGGAACGGCAGTTGTACGGCTAGGAGCTGTTTGAGAATCCAGCATAAATTATTTACCTTACTTCTACCGTTTTTTCTTGGACCTCAACAAATTCCTGTTCTTCGGCCAACATTTTAACAACGACGAAGAACTGCAAACGACTATGGCTCGCTCCTCCATTCACAGGTGGCTTCTACGACACAGGAACTGATGGTCAGTCGTCCACTGTGAATCAGCTATGGACAAAGGCTGTTAGTATTTCGGTTGCTGTCACCCTCTACTTCACCCCAATTACTGTCACAAAGCGTCTGGGTATACAGCTGCAATTCATTGACAGCCAGTCAGTTTTACAATTAAAACGATCAGCTTCATAATGTATCCAAAAGTCGTGAAATACTAAGTTTTGTTAATATTTTAACTTAATTGTACTTTTACGTGAGTAATCTAACTTAAAACTTTATTACTTGTCCAATAGAACCGACACCATTTTGATAATGTAGATATTATTAATCAAGATACAAAGAAACTTAGAACATCATTTGTCAATAGCTGTTGCTAGTTCAAAATTTGAGCAGAGGGCGTTTGGTTAGCTCTGTGTTTGAGTGTACTTCGTTACTACCGCAGCGTGTGAGTTTGTGTCTTGTTTTTGCTATGATTATTATGTCATGAAATGCGAAGTAAAGGCGCAGGCCCAGGATCTGGGATCCAAACACAGCATGCGAGAGAACTGGACTAGTATATATTTGCCCATGATGAAAAGCTTGGATGTCACGTTGAGCGCTCTGATCGGAGTTGAGAATTTGCTTCTGACGAGAGGTTAGGGTAGTCCTCGCAGACGCGGCGATGGTAGTATTCGTGCAGATGTGGTCTGTGCGTGTACTTGCTTATGATGAGTTCACGCGTTCCAAAACACGGCTCAGAACGGATTTTAAACTTTCTGCATTGGTTTAATTCATTGCCCACTTGCAGCTATAGCCTCAAATCTATATAAAGATTTAAATGGGGAAGCTGTTTAAAAAGTATTAAGTTCAAATACTGTAACCCTCTTATGCAGCAGATTGCCTCTAGAGTGAATGTTTGTCTGTCGAATCAGTGCGTCGGAAAATATCGAGTACTTTATTTGCAAATGAGTCAGCACATGAATGCTTGGTCTTCGCTTAGCTTTTCCCTATCATTGCCGCGTGATAATATATTGCCAACAGACAACTTGGTCAAATTCAAATTCACGGGGGTTAAAAATGTTCCTTGTTGGTTTGTTACTCAGGAAACGACCAATGCTGCGCGGGAGTAGCCGTGTGGAATGGAGCGCAGAGGTTCGAGTCCTTCTTCTGGCATGGGTATGTGTGACTTGTCCATAGGTTAGTTTAACTTAGTTTAAGTAGTTTGTATGTCTACGGACTGATGACCGCAGCAGTTTGAATCCATAGAGTTACAATCATTTTTAGACGTCCTACGACTACAGCGGAGATGGTTTTCTCCAATGAGAGCACTCAACGTCACGCCTAGTCTATCACGGACCACCACAAGACGCGATTCAGCGCCACATACACAGTTATTGAAGCACATAGATTTACTTACATTGGACAAGATTGATACTAAGCGTAAAACCTAATTTTTTATGATTTCAACTCATAGTTGCGACCTTATCAGTATAGAGTCACATCACACAAGGACTTTGTGGCAGTGCAGTGGCATAATACAATTATTAAAATATAAATTGCCACGAAGAAAATGGCGAATTTTAATCTGGTCAAACGAATAAAAAATTCCTTTGGTGTCTAATCGAAATCATTTTATTCAATAAATTTGTTTAAATGTATTATTATAATTCCAATACTTCGTTGCGTCTATTTCGTTATCATATTACCTTGTTTTTCTCCCAGACGTACTTATTTATTTTGAGTCTGGCCATGTCTTATATAACCTTTAATCAAGTGCCTGCGTACTTACAGATAATGTGGATCTCATATAGCCAGTGTGATTACAGTTTCAGCTAGCAAATTATGGCGACAAATTATTTCTCTTTTAGAACCGAGACTGAACTTTATCTGTCTTCTCTTTGCTCCGTAAACGTTAGTGCTAATCACATGCAAGAATGCGATAGTGATTTCAGTTGTTCAGCACATTATTGTCTGCTGTTTTGTTGGACACATTTGCACGTGAAGATGGTGTCGTTTAGTTCAGACATGAGTTTAAATTCAGGGCTACGAAACGTGTTGTCTGCCCTAAGTTGGTCACTGCTGGATCTACACACCATTTCGCATTGCCGTCATACTTCTCGGCGTAGCTTTTAACATTGCTCCCCGTTCCACACTCGACTACACAGTGAATAATAGTAATACAAAATTTACATGTAACTGGAAAATGAAGGACGAATACTTCGTCGGTTTTTTTTTATTTTTTTTATATTTTTTTTTTAAATTGGGAAGGAACTTTATTTAAAAAAAGGAACAAAAGTTTGTCCAATAAAAAAATTCTTTTACGCAATTTAAATGGTAAATTCAGTCGGATTTGTGGCGTTTCTTAGTCTTGGCGTTAATGATACGTTATATATCTGGATCGGAGAAAGTTTTAGGCGTAAATCGTTTTCCACCAAACGTTTGTTTCTATATTAAAAAAAAAAAAAAAAAGTCAGAAAAATGCACTGTCGCGTACGTAAGTAGTGTGAATCCGAATAATTCCTTCGACTCATACTACCAAGTACTTGATAATCCCCCGTTATTCCTACTCAAAATTGGATAACATTTTAATCTCTGAAGAAAGGTTTGGAAAAAGCATCACATCGTACTTCCATGAGGGACTCTTCCTAAAATCCTGATAACCTTAGATTTTTAAAACTGTCCTCTATAAACTAATCTCTTATCCATAACAATTATTAATTCGAAATTCTTGTCTTGTTACTATGGATAATACAATCGCCACAAATGAAAGAAAATCACACAAACTATATACGAATAAACATTATTACGCAAATGTTAATTAATAAATTATAGAAATGTAATCCTGTTGTGGAATAGAACCCAAATGCATCACAGTTCACCAACACGCATGAAGATAAAGCAAAACACAATCTTCATAAGCCAATTACTATCATTTGGCAACTATGTAATCATATTTTGTCGCTGATCCAGCGTGACACAAGTTATCAAATGAAATATGAGAAACATATACATATTCTGAAACATTAAGCAGATTAAGTACAACATCTAATACAGCAGTGAGAATAACGACATTACATGAAAATTATAAACAGGTACAAAACGAATTTATAATAACTTCTGTAAACAGAGTTACAACTTGTAAATTACCCGTTATGTAATTACAAAAAAAAAAAAAAAAAAAAAAAAAAAAAAAAAAAAAAAAAAAAAAAAAAAACGGCGAAATGGACTCACCATAATAAATTCAGTAATTTAAAAAAGTTTTGTAACGGGTATAAAGTTCTAGTACAATTATGTCAGTAAAAACTTCAGTTCCTTAAAATATTAACGCGTACACATCATCAATTTAAGTACAGAGATGGTAGCAATTAATGTTATTTTTCTTTATTGAGTGAAAAATAATATAATGAAAATAAAAAGAATTCACTGACTGTTCCGACGGTTCATGGCAGAATATTTTATTCCTTTTGAATGAAACGCACGAAACAAGTTTAAAATATTCTGTAAATTTGTTGTTTTTACAAACCTACTTACCTGATGATGGCTTAATAGCCGAAAACAGGTTTGTAAATGCAATAAATTTGCAGAATATTACACATTTATCTCATGTGTTTCATACATATAATACACTTTGTTCAGTCGATAAAATAGTTTACTTAGATGTTTAGAAATTGTCCGGTGACCCGCATGAAGAGATTGCTCGACTCACCAGTGGGTCGCGACCGATAGTGCATGAAGCACTGATCTAACAATCAAAACAACGTAGCAATAGGGAAGCATCGGATCTAAAATGAATTTATTAGAGACACATAGAGACGAGAGATTCCGTCCCAAAACAAAGGCAACAGGTACAATGACTACAAGAAAAGAAATACAGTACAACAACAAGAATGTGTTAACCATATCTTGTTGCAACAAATGGTAAGGCCGGAAAATCTTTAATAACTATTTACAAATCATGTACAAAATGACAGGGCGCTATCTGACGTTTGAGCTGGTTCCACACGTACTCTTCATGGGCAATTCCAGGCTGACTATAGAAAAGTCTTCAGCAGAGCGAGACGTGAACGGATATTATCATTCTGTAGAAGTGCCCCTCGTGGACTACGTGGTTTAAGAATAATACTGTTCGTTGAGGTTCCACGATCGACAGTTGTAGGAAATCGGCCACCAGGATACTTCAGACAAGGTATATCTCACGTGGATGTCATGTCCACTGCTCCCGACATCGTCTGATCGAAGTCATAACGATCGACCTAGTGATTTATATGGTTATGTCGACGAGTCTGCGTATTTTCATGGCGATGATTAGTCCACTCTCAAAGTCGTTTGATTTTGAGAAATATCTAACATGGCAATCTAGCATCCTGCGTATAGTAGCGGTATCCTTATCGAGTGGGTATGTGATCGTGACTTGTAAGATTCGGTCACTGCCCGCTTCCGTACCCGAAGAGAGGAAGGAAGGAAGATTAGGGTTTTACTTCTCGTCGACAACATTGTCATTAGAGACGTAGCTCACGCTCAGATTATTTGGGTAAGGATGGGGAAGAAAATCGGCAGTGCCCTTTCAAAGAAACCATCCCGGAATGACGTAGGGAAAACACGGAAAATCTAAATTTAATACAAAATGCAAGTCAAACGTGTTAACCATCGAACCACCGTGCCCAGTGCTCCGTAGGCGTGTGTAGAAATCGGAAAACCATCCAGAGAACTATCCAGGGTCGATTCCTAGTACTGCCAGCGACTTTTCTCTGGTGCGAGTGTAACGATGTAACTTAGTGATGAATGAAAGGCACGTGACGAGTCGGCAGTATGTGGCCAAGCAAATCAAATGTTCAAATGTTTGTACAACTTATGGGACTTAACTACGGGGTCATCAGTCCCTAAGCTTACAAACTACTTATGAACTAGCTAAGACTAAAGACGGCACAAATATCCATGCCCGAGGGGGGATTCGAACCCCCGACCATAGTGACCATGCTAACCGTGACTGGAGCGCCTCAGTCACCTCGCCCACCGCGGCCGGCTGTGGCCAAGCCAGACAAAAAAAAAAGAGAGAACTATGCTAATAATACTTAAATGATATTTTATTTCTGATCACCTATTCTTATTCTAAAATAAATTCTGAGTAAGATGATAGTAAACAGAGACTGAGCCATTAATTAATTAATAATCTTTTAAACTTCATTGCGCCATTAACGCTATTAAATTAATTTTACCAGGTCCGCAGTCACTACCAATATATTGTCTACATATAAAAGTACAAATTGAAGGCACAAAGTAATTTTTGTATTCCCAATTTAATTACTACAAAAATTATGTTGGAACCACTGAGTGGCGGAGGAAAACATGCGCTTCCGGAATTCGCGCCAGTTCAGAACTCCGAAAATGAAAGCCAACGGCCAGGAACAGCAATATCGCCTACCTTCCATTTCTCTATTAGGATGGCTACGGGGACCTTTCCGCATAAAAATGTTCAAATGTTTGTTAAGCTTATGGGACTTAACTACGGGGTCATCAGTCCCTAAACTTACAACTACTTATGAACTACTTACGAACTAGGACGGCACAAATATCCATGCCCGAGGGGGGATTCGAACCCCCGACCGTAGCGGCCGTGCTGACCGTGACTGGAGCGCCTCAGTCACCTCGGCCACCGCGGCCGGCTTTTCCGCATACTGCGGAAGTGCACAGCAATCCGTTGATCGTTTCTTTAGGAAACCTGGAGAGCAGCTCCAGTCAACGTCACCTAGATACAAGGCCCTACAACAGCCGGTGTCGTCACACCGACCAGGCCGCGACCATCAGCTTACTGGCTGGCTGCTACGGGGATATCGGCTGTTCCCCACCGGCCAGCCGGTAAGCTGGCGGTCACTGCCAAGTCGATGTGACGTGACACTGGCCTTGTATCTAGGTGGCGTTGCTCCAGCCCCATCCAGTGGCATTTTCTAGAGACGTCAACTTCGAGAGGGCTGCGAGCTGCAGTTATCGACATTTAGTAGCACGTGCTTCCCATTGCCGTGGGAGCGGCCTGACTTAACCATCCGAGACTGACTCGTGATGTATCAGGCTTCCATTTACTCCGCTATTGCGACGATTGCGATATGCTAACGCTGCATTTAAACCGTCGGATTCGGGTGCTCCAAAATGGTATGTAGCGTGGTAGTTACCTTGGTCTGACCCCTATTTCTGCGATCGTCCGCGTAACCTATTTCATCTATAAGCTCTCTCTGAGGAGTGATCTTTATTCTCTCAATGTATACATCATTGTATTATCGGCTTGTCCAACTATAATTCTCGAGCAGCGGCTATATTCACTGAGAAATTGTGTATGAAGTGTGACACGGCTACCTCTAAGTGCTCTATTCTGAATATATGTTTCAACCAACTTTACTGCCTGTAGCTTCCCTTACTGTCCCATTTTTTAAAATTAATCATTTACTAGGCAACGAAACACCTGCTGAAGAAATCGTCAGGGACAGATCTGTAGGTGACTCATCTGTCAGGGAAAAAGTCGGTGTTTCTTGAAAGTTAATTATTGCATCTGTTATTAATTCAGATACATTAAGCGAGAGATTGGAGCTACAGTTACGCCCATTAACTTCCCCAGGCTACAGGAGGAGTACACTTCGTACGTAGCGGCTATATCGACATTTATAACGGCCAGGACTAGTACAAAGTTTTATCAAAAGAATCCGGACATAGCAAAAAATTTAAGCTTTATATATGTGGTGCTTTGTGCTGCCCCCTAGTGCCAGGTGCTTCATACCAGCGACCGTGAGGGAGCAGAATGGTGCGCTGCACGGTATTCAAGGACTTCTAAAGTGGTCAGGTAATTGGGTGTCACTTGTGTCACAATATAAGCGAGATTTCCACACTGCTAAACATCTCTAGGTCCACTGCTTCTGATTTGATGGTGAAGAGGAAACGTGAAGGGATGCGAACAGCACGAAAGCTTACAGGCCGACCTCCTCTGTTGACTGGCAGAGACCGCCGACAGTTGAAGAGGGTAGTTCAGTGTAATAGGCAGGCGTCTATCCAGACCATCAAACAGGAATTCCAGACATCAGGAACAACTCCTAGTACTATGACGATTGGACGAGAGGTGTGAAAACTTGGATTTCATGATTGAGCGGTTGCACGTAAGCCACACATTACGCAGGTCAATATCAAACGACGCCCCGCTTGGTGTAAGGACGACTGTGCAGCGGAAAATCGTTGGAGTGACAAATACGGTACACTATGTGGCGATTTGACGCCTGGGTGTGGGTATGACGAATTCCCGGTGAACATCTGCCAGCGTTTGTAGTGCCACCAGTAAAATTCTGGAGCGGTGGTGTTATAGTGTGGTCGTGTTTCTCATGGGTGGTGTTCCCCTTAGTGTTTCCCGTGGTAGTTTTACAGCAGAGACTTACATCGATGTTTTAAGCACCTTGTTCCTTCCCACTGTTGAAGAGCAGTTTGGGGATGGCCGCATCTTTCAACACGATCGAGAACTTATTCATAATAGACTGGCTTGTATCTGTAAAGCACCTTTGGGATGTTTTGTAATGCCGACTTCGTGTCAGTCTTCGCCAACATACATTAGTATGTCTCAGCAGTTCAGTACTCGGTGAAGTATGGGCTCCCATTACCCAAGAATCTTTCCACCACCTGGTTGAACGTATGAATGTGAGAGTGGAAGCTGTCATCAAGTCCAAGGGTGGGCGAATCACAAGGTATTACCAATGGAGAGCGCCAGGATCTAAAAGTCATTTTCAGCCCAGTGTGTCTGGGCACTTTTGTTCACATAGTGTATGTGCTTCATTCTGAATAAATGTTTCAACCGACTCTTCCGAGTTTCGATACCTGTAGCTTCTCTTACTGTCCCATTCTTTAAATTAATCATCCACTAGGAAATGAAACACCTGCTAAAGAAACGAAATAGACTAGCTTGCGACAGAAGATCTGCAGGTTTTTAGTAAGTGCTTCGTAATTATTCCATCCCCATGGTGTTTTCTTTCTTTTTTTAATTTTCTTTTTTTTTTTTTTTAATTCACTCTCAAAAAGCGAGAGATTATAGCCACAGTTACTTCCATCATTTTTCGTGGACTACTGGAGGAATGGACTGGAGTACACTTGGAAGGCAGCAGCTCTGTCGTGTCAACATTGAGAAAGCCTAATAGCGTGATGTGCTATCATGTCCCTATATATCCCTTTTCTATAATGTGAGGATGATACGGCGGTAGGTTATTGCGTGGTCTGCATCAAGGCCTGGTCGCCTTCATTCCCTTCTCCGACTGCAATACTTTGCACTTTTTTTTATTTTTATTTTTTATTTCTTTCTTTCTTTATAAATATCAACAAATAATACAATCCCTTGAGACAACATTGTCTCATTATACCAAAGGTATTAAACATAAGGAAACGCATTGAATTAAAATTTATGCGCCGGCCGCGGTGGCCGAGGGGACTGAGGCGCTTCAGTCACGGTCTGCACGGCCCCTACGGTCGCGGGGGTTCGAATCCCCCCTCGGGCATGGATATTTGTGTCGTCCTTAGAATAAGGTAGTTGATAAGTAGTTTGTAAGTTTAGGGACTGATGACCCCGTAGTTAAGTCCCTAAAGCTTAACAAACATTTGAACATTTTTTGAAAATTTATGCGATGGCCGGGATTCGAACCCGGGACCTCCTACTTACTAGGGAATATGAGGCAGAATTAAAGTATATGCTGTGGAGGGAGACGTGCTTTAAGACAGTCCGTGTAGTTGCTTTGGCTACTACTGAGTGGTATAAGGCACCAACCTAGTAAGTATGTCCCGGGTTCGAATCCCGGCCATCGCATAAATTTTAATTCAATGCCTCTCTTTATATTTAATTTCTTTCTTTATTTATTTTTGTAAAAATACACTTAGGCACCTTTCGTCTGAACGGTAGCACTATTTACAGTGTTCCTGAGAGAACATCGGTAGTCAGTAAAAAAGTTATCCTCTAAACACCCACTAGTGTTGGTGACAGTACGTTCATAAAGGCCTGGTAAGACTTTCGTCGCCACTTATCAACTGCTGGAGTTTGCGGTGCTATAAGGGCGAGGCCGACAGCTACCTGCGGCGAGGGAGATATCTCGCACTGCATTAGCCCGCTTCTTAGAACGTTTTCGGTCGCCGGTGCGTGATGGAGGTTAGTGCCGATTTGCGCAACGAGCCCTAACAACCGCCGGCAACAAACGGCCCATTAAACAGCCGTCCGCTTAACGCGGCGTTAGCGGCCACCCAGACGAGAGGCGGCGCGTTAAGAGAGCGCGGGCTTAAAGCCGAGCTGGCGCACGCGGCCGCCTTTAAAAAGCGCCGCAGCCGGTCCGGAGTCGGCACTGGCCGGTGCAGGCGGGGCCCGGCCCGGATATTGCAGCTGTAATTGCCGCCCCTAAATCAAGGTGCGCTGTTTATTACGGCGGCCACCTTAACGGCATGCGCGCGCACCCAGCGCGCCGATTTATGTGTTTAATATGGCCGGCTTTTATTAAACCAATCAGCGCCCGCACTGACAAATAATGCGTGCGCAACAGGTATTAATAACGGCGCCAGCTGGCGCGAATTAAGGCCCCGCTAATGTCTTGTCGGGCCGCGAGTACCAGCTGGCCGAGCCAGAGGAACGCGCTGTCGCGGTCGAGGCACCTGCCTTCGACAACCTCCGGTGGCCTGTGCCATTTCCTACCTCCGGGAGATAGAGTGTCTGGGGCCACTTTATGGATGTCTGAGAAGCTACTGTCTGGACAGGGAGGTCTGGCTGTCATCTACTATAGTCGGCGTCACCTACGAAGGCGTCCCAGTTTTCAGCCGTTCTGCGCATCCCCCTCCATTACCGCAATGACAGCCAATAATGTTCACTCTGTAGGCGCGTGGCCGGCCGCGAGTTACGCAATGTTTCTTTCGCAGGCGCAGCTGTTGGCTCTCGGCCGTAGCTCCTCCCCTTCATGCTTCCTCTATCGCTCCGCCTATATGCTCGGAAGCGCCTTCTTTAACCCGCGGGCGCTCGCGTATATTGTTGTCACGCGATAACTCCCGTGTTAAATTTTTTCTAACAATGAGATCTTGCACCCTTTTCATGTCTTTGTGCCAGAAAAAGACACGTTTATACAATAAATCATTTCTTTGTTATTACCAAAGCATTATAAATTAGTATAAACATGATATGGAACATGTCATTTGACGAATTTGTGGATGTTTGCAAGAAGAGCTATAGTACCGACGCACTGACAACGATAGACAAGATGTTAGAACCATTCCGCGGAAGTTTCAAATTCAGGCAGTATATAGCAAACATCCCTGCCAAATATGGCATCAAGGTACATGCGCTTTGTGACGCCAGAATCCTTTATACGCTACATATGGAAATACATGCAGGCAAACAGCCTACTGGGCCATATCAAGTAGCAAATGATGCAGAGCATGTGGCGTTACGATTGATTAGACCGATTGACAAAACAGGCAGAAACGTGACGATGGACAATTATTTCACATCTATACCACTGGGTAACAAAATGTATGCCAACCATAGATTCACATTAGTAGATTACGGAAGAATAAAAGAGAAATTCCACCAGAATTTCTGGACGTAAAATGTAGGCAACTAAACAGCAGCAGTTGGAGAGAAACCAAGCTACAACTCCTTCATTTGCTTATACGTCTAAAAAAAAAAAAAAAAATAAACAGAAAAAGAACGTTCTAATGTTATTCGCCATGCACAGCGACGTTTCTGTAGACGCTGACAGTGGCGAAGCGAACAAACTTGAAGAAATTACACTCCACAATCTCAAAAAAGGAGGTGTATATGTTGTCGACCGTTCGAAATCAGAATATTATGTTTCAAGAAGAAACCGCTGGCCCCTTACACTGTATTTCAGTTTTATATACTTCCATATCCGACAGAGAATGTCATGTACTCTGTATAAACAATTGCTTCATTCAATTCGTAAAACTCAATAAGAATATCTAATTTGCTCATAAAAGACGTAACATGTGCTGAACAGTTTCAGGAGAAAACAAACGAACAAAGCCGCATCTTACAAGTACAAGAAACAGACGAAAAGTGAAGCAAGGCAGTTTTCCACGGAAGGAGTTGTTACGTTAAGATTCCCGTGGTAGAAAACATCTAACACTGCCCAATACTTTAAATAATGCCACAACTAACGAGCTATTGTTGAAATTTGATTGTCGAGTCACAGATTAATTGAATCACGAGATATGGAAGAATGCATTTCTAGATGGTCAGTTCATTAGCTTTGAAATGTGATGGAATATTCAAGTAAAATCGTAAATGTTAGATTTTTTCTAACAACTTTTATTAATTGATGACCGAAAATATTTATTTGTATATTTTTATACATAATGATTCGAATAATGTATATTTGACACAATTTTTGATCACTTTTAGTTTTTGGAGGGAAATCTGGGATACGTTGCTTGCAGTGGCTATTTTGAGCAGCAGCTGAATTGTATTTCACTGTAAGGTTTTAAAATAAACGCCTTTTGCTACTGCGAATGGTTTTATTTTTATATTTTTCAATCACCCATACGCGTTTCGCCTTTCTCTCAAGGCATCATCAGTGGGTGTCAGCACTTGCTACTCCACTTCAGTCTTATTCTGGCAACCAGGTCGAAATGTTACACTGTTTTTCGAAACACATTGTAGTTCTCTGGTTGTGCTGTCACCTGCTGCCATACTGTGTCTACTGCATTCGCAGTAGCAAAAGGCGTTTATTTTAAAACCTTACAGTGAAATCTGGGATGACCACATATAGCATAATTGGCCAGGATATGTTTCCTTTATCGTAACTAATAATCTTTTCAAACTGTTTACTACTCATTTAGACATTGTACAATTATTTAGTAATGAAATTTTTAAATTAATTCGTTTCCTTTACCTTGATATAATTATTTGAAAGTGTTGCTGCATGTACTCCAACTTAGACATGAAGCTAAGATACATATTTTGACACTGTATTGTAGCCTAATGCTCCCTGTTTCCTCAAGGTAATGGTAGACAACCTGGTCACAATGAATTGTCGGAAGTCCTGCAGTGTTAATTACAATCTTTGGTCAAATGGTTGTGGTTAGAGGAACAGATAAAGATGACATTGCCATATGGCAACACTGGGAGGGAAAGAGTTAATGACGCCAACTGCAGTTAGTGTGTCAGCATAAGGATCACAATGGGGTTTCCTGGGGCCACACTAGTGGGATCTGACCATGGAGCTTCTTCTGAGGGATATGGTAGCTAACGGCATACTAGAGGTCAGTAGAGCAGCCAGGATATGGTTCTGGGGGGGCTAATTTTTTAATAATAAAGCCTATTGGATTTATTGACCTCTGACTTATTTTTACAACTTTTATAATTTAAGCAATTATACTACGAAAACAATAACAGAAGAAATTTGAAAGTGGAAGAGGAACAACATGGTGGAAATGGAGTGTGTATAATCAGCTCGTAAAATAATTACGCAGCTTCTATATTACTACCCAAAGATAAATGTCTTTACAGTTTAATTGACGTGAGTCTCTGTGTAAAAATTGAACAGAAATAACACTACTGTTGTTCATAAGATTCCACTCGGTAGCGTCGCTGATCTGCTAAGCAGCAGGTCGCCGCATATGAACCATCGGCTCCTAACTTCAGCATAGCAGTTAACAAAAGCGGCATTGAAACCGCTCACAGTTACAGCAGCACACGTTCTCAATGGTGGCATCATGTTGGCGACCCACTTTTACGTTCACTTGCGCTTAGCAAATTTTAGTTACTTTGTTATTTATTACATGTGTACTATTTCATATTTCCGGTGCCGACATGTTTAAAAAAATTACAAATGAAATATATATATATATATATTGTTATTATTATTATTATTATTTGGAAGTGCTGGGGTAGGAGGCTACTTTCCCTGACCGACCATTGCCCCTAACTAATATATGTATGTTGTTTTAGAAATAGGCAACAGCAGAGTGTGGCTGTGGAGCTGCAGAGGGGACCATATAATAGAACGAGTGCCCCACATACGATAGGATAGCTGCTGATCAGGCATGCAGAAACCTTCCACGTTCTAAATTTTCTTATATACCTCCATTAAACTGAGTAGAGAGTTCCGCAGGAACCGCCTGTAAAGTCTGCCACCATGGACTGATCAATTGGACACTTTAGGTTTATACTCTTTACTGGCACATATGTAGGCTAAACACTGCAGGACCATTGCCCTTAATGTACAATATAGTTTCCAGTAGAAATACGTAACAATCGTAGATATAATTTCATGGTAGTCATAGCAGTCCAGTGTCAGCTCGGTATACAATTGCCACGTACCTTAGGTTTATTATCTAAGGTGATGGGTCAGGTAGTATGGAAAGAGAATAAAGATTTAAAAAAAAAGTAAAGGCTGTGATCATTTAGTTAAATTAGAAAGGAAAATTAGGAACATAGGCGGAGGTAAGAATGCCGGTCAGCTGGCTTCCAGGCACTCGCCATGACGACTACTGCCCCTGGCTTCAGTGATCACTACAACTGCACGGACTATCCCAGTCCGTCTCTCGCCATACCAAAATTTCTGCTAACTATTCTTCTTATTACTGGCAACATTTCCTCGATTCCCGTAAGCTTTCGAGTGTTGTGTGCATTCGCACTGCCATCCATCGCGATAACATTGCCAGAAATAAAAATTCGTGCACTGCTTTCCAGTTCGTTCAAGATTTATTGTTGAAACGCTGCATATGGAGCACATGAAGTGCTTACTTTTACGGATCAAGTGGTACTGAGGTGCCACGTGTCGATCCATACTGAAACACCCAAATTAGTACGTGGTGAAGACTCCGCGTCCGGCAATGCAGGCGTTGTTTCTGGCATCCATTTGATCACACGGGTGGCGAATACTATATTCCATGTCTGTTCGACCTGTTCATGTAGTTCAGCAGGAGTTGTGGTCTTACGAGTGCCATGTCTTGTGTCCCACACGTTCTTGACTGAAGTACGGAGATCGTATTGGCCAGGGAAGCTGCTGCACTTCCTGCAGAGCAAGTGTTTCAATCGTAGTGTGTGGGCAAGCAACAACACATCACCCTCCTGATGATATAATGTCAAAAGAACGGGTCTTGCAAAATTCAGCACTTACTAAGCGCTGGTTAATGTTTCCTTCACAAATACCAAATGTGAAGACGAGTTGTAGCTCATCACACTTCAGACCATGAATCCTGCGGTGGGGCGATGTGAGGTGTGCGCCAGGTGTACGGCGTATGCGCAAACCACTATCACTTGTGCGCAGACACAAACTGCTTTCATCGTTGAAGGCCACGGCCCGCCATTTGAGCTTCCAAGTGATCCTCCGACGGCACCACTAAAGCTGTGCACGTCGATGCCTTCGACATGAGTGCTAGACGGACTAGAAGTGTGTATCAACTGCTAATAAACAGTTGGCAACATTTCGTGTTGACTCATTCGGTCACCCAAACCAACACCACCTAGAGAGAAGTCCGCGGCGCTCTCGTGTGACACCAGGCAGAGTAGGTTGCGCGCGCATAGCTGACTGGCTAGCCGATGGGGCACGGCCCACTATGCCGAAGCAGCGAACCAGTTAGCTATGAGCGCGCAACCTACTCTGCCTGACGTCACACGAGACCGCCGTGGCCTTCTCTCTAGATGGTGCTGCCCAAACCCTCCTATATGTCGTGTGGTAGATTTACGAAATGCCACTGTTTATCCTTACAATTATTTACAGGCGAATAGAAAAGTGGTGGAATCAACATGTCCAACTTGCGTGTCAATCCCGCCACTCGGAAGGAATGATCAGTTTGGATTTAGAAGAAATGTAGAAACACGGGAGGTAATTCATTACGACTTATCTTAGAAAACAGATTAAGGAAAGGTAATTCTACGGCTTTAGATCTGGAGAAAGCTTTTGGCGATGTTGATTGGAATACACTGTTTCAAATTCTGAAAGCATCAGGGGTAAAATATATGGAGCGAAGAGTTATATTCAACTTGTACACGAACCAGAGAGCAGTTATCAGAGTCGAAGGGCATGAAAGGGACATAGTGGTTGCGAAGGGAGTAAGACAGGGTTGTAGCCTTTCCCCAATTTGGTTCAGTATGTACATTGAGTAGATTATGTAATGAGTCAACAAAAGTAGTAGATGAATTTGGTTATTTGTGTAGCAAAATAAATTATGATGCCCGAATTAAAGAAGACATAAAATACAGAATTGCCATAGGAAAATAAGCGTTCTGAAGAAGTGAAATTTTTTGATATCGAATAATAATTTAAATTTTGAGAAGTCCTTTCTGAAAGCATTTTTCTGGAGTGTAACATTGTATTAAAGTGAAACGTGGTCGATAAGGAGATGATAAAAGTTTTTGAAATGTGATGCGACAGCCGAATGATGAAGATCAGATGGGTAGATCATGTAACTAATGAGGAAGTGCTCGACACACATGGGGAAAACAGAAGTTTCTGGCGTACCCCGACTAAGGGAAATTGGTGGGACACATTTTAAAACATCAAGGAATCGTCACGTTAACATCAGGAGGAAGTGTGCGGAGTAAAAATCATAGAGGGAGACCAACTGACGAATACAGTAAACAGATTCAAAAGGATGTTGGTTGCCGTTCTTATTCTTAAAAGAAGAGGCTTGTACAGGTTAGGGTAGCGTGGAGAGCTGCATCAAACCAGTTTGCTGGCTGAATACCACAACAACAACCACAACCCCTTACTATATGAGAAACTTGGCTGACTTCTGTGCTTCATAAACGTCCAGAAGCTATGAGTAAGAGAATGTTCACTAGTCCACTGCAACCAGAACATTTGCACTAATGACTCATGGTGTCCAACTTCGGTGTCAATCCTCGGAGTTACCATCCCGCCGCTCGGAAGGCCACAATTTGGACCTTCTCAAACTGTTTCACTTGGCAGTAGCACACACGGCTTCGTCTCTGTGGCATGGCGACTGTTTGCTTCACACATTGATATCTCAATAAGCCTCATGGCTGTAGATATGTTCTATTAAAGGCTACCAACAGATGGCGTTCTGCTATCTATGTCACTGCACTGTACGCGGACGACGTTGATACATTTATCAGTGCATATACTATCCCCTGGATAACATCTGCCGTCATTGGAGCAAACTCGATGTACTAATTATCTCCGATATTGTATATACATATCGATCTATCTTCTTCTATATCTATAAAAGTGGATATCGATGTATTTTCCCTATGATTGCAAGATGGCTGGGGCATTTTGATGAAATCTTCAGGAATTCTTCAGATCCTGTAGCCACCCGATGAAAATATTTACGTATACGTAAAAGATTCCATCTGACACTTGGATCAACGGTAGGGCCTTCAGCGGAGAAAGAGGTAACCGTTTGTATCACGCCATTCTTCTATTATTTGAGTTTTGCCGCTTGGAGTGCTAGCACCATTAAGTGTTCGTGATAGACTGTACATTGATTGTGACACTACGGTTCACTCTTTCTACGCTAGGAGCGTTACTGTTGTTCCAAGTTCCAGTCGTAAAATTTTATGTGTACGTCAGACTGTGATATTATCATGTCTAAGATTGAATAAGTATGGTATTCATTGAGTATAATCATATTACATAGAACAATGCTATTCAACCTTCTCGGATATGCGACCCCTTTCCAATTAAAAATATTCTGACGTCCACCTCTAAAATTTAAATCTTCTGGCGACTACTTCCTCCCCCACTCTTTCTCACGTACCTTAATAAAATTATGTCATTTGAAATGAAACTAATTTAATCTTCTTTCTGTTGATACAGATTTCTTTCAAACTGTTGGACGAGGTTTTACTTGTGTACTTTTTCGGAATGGAGCACATTATCCTGTTTTTACAAGATTTTTGACAGATAAATATATTTTGTTTAACCAGTGTTTCGCGTTTCAGGCAAGACTCGGACGCGAATTATTAAAAAAGTCCCCACTGTATAGAAAATTTGTAAAGAAGCAGATCTTTTTTTTTCGAATTTTTCAGAAGTACTTATTTTATCATTTTCTTCTACCTACCGATTGGTTCCTGAAAACAGTTTTCAGGCTTTGCGCTTATTCATCATTAACTCACTATATTATAAAACAATTTCGATCTACTTAATTCATAATCAATGTTACACAAGGAACTTAGTTATTTTTAACATCAAATAAATTATACTTAGGCATACGTTTTTGTATTACTCAACCCCTAGTTATTTTATGGTGACCCACAGGTTGAAGAACAATGACATAGAACACAGTAACCAACACACACATTTCGCTCCAGTAAAACTTGATGTAAACGTCAGTTACGTCCTATACCGCAGATGTATTAATAGTTTAGCGATCGCCGTGGAGGTTCGAGTCCTCCCTGGGGCATGGGTGTGGTGCTGTCATTACGTTAGTTTGCCTTAGTTTAAGTAGTTTGTAAGCTACGGACTGATGACCACGCAGTTTGGTCCGATAGATTTACAAACACTTAGAAATAGTTGACCGAGTACGGAGTATGGACTGATAGTAAATTGGGAAAAGGCAAAAGTAAAGGAAGTATTAGAAATGAAAATAGTGACAAATTTCATATTAGAACTTGCGATTACGACGTAAATGAACTAAAGCAGTTCTGCTATGTGGGAAGTACTGTAACCTACGAAGCAAGAAGGACGTAAAATGTAGACTGGCGTAGTCTTAGAGGGGATTCATGGCCAAGAGTTGTCTTCCGATATCTGTGACGGAACAATTTGTGACGATGTACGTATGTAGGACAGTTTTGAATGGAACTGAAAGCTGGACAGTGTTCTCTTGTGGAAATATTTTTCCATGTTCTACGGTGAGTTGTGACCGTCAATAGTTAACTACGGATATAATTTTTCAAATAATTACGACATTCGTCGGGCTCGTCATGAAACTCGCGAAATAAATTTAAGTGTGTAATCTGCCTTAGCTTATGCAAGTACTAACACAATTTAGATCGCTCTATCCGTTTTTTTCTTCTTCTTTTGCAACACAACTTAAATACACAGATGACAAAATTCCTCCGTTTCTACTTAAATTAATTTTGGAGTTATATGACAGCAGTCATTACTGAAATTCTTGACTACACCGACAGATTACGGGCAGCAGATTGTAACTCCTATCATGCGAACACACCACATTGCTCGGATATGAATAACCGTCCACACGCAACGATCGGTGTGCACATACGTTTGGGTAGCTATCTGAGAAGATAGGTCGTTGCTGTGGGCCGGTGTTCACGACTTTCGCAAATACACAGGAATGTGCACATCCACACTACTACAAACAGAAAATAATGGTAAAAATAATCTTCTCCTCTAGAGAAATATTGTTACACTAAGAGATATTATGTGCCTACATATTGAAAACAACAAAAGGAGCTAAAGAGCCACAGTTTGGTAAGCAATTTTAAAAATTTACTTTTTCCTTGAGATATGAATATTTACTATTACAGTGATTTAATAATACATAGTTGACATTTGATACCCATACAAATAATTATTTTATAACTTACATCTTTGTATTATTAATACTATAACACCGTTGCACAGTTTTCGACTAACCTCTGTGTCCTGTTGAAATAAAATACCAGCAGCTTGTTGAACGTAAACTAGAGATAAGAACTGATACAGACTGACAAAAGCACCTGATTATCAGCCCCCAGGATTCGAAATAAAGTGTACATGAAATAAATCACGATTTTGCACTGAAAGTTTGAAATTTAGGAAAGAGGATACAAGCGAATTTTAACTCTCGAAAGATAAATGTGAGCTACAGTCTACAAGAATCGTTTTAAAATAAATCACAACCTAAAGTTCCTGCCTTCTCGAGGTATGTTCAAATCATAGGCATTTTTCCAGGGCTTCCACAATCGTAGGTTCGTCGACTTAACGCGGAGCTTTTATAAAGGGTCATGCTTCGTGGGTGCGAAAATTGACCATTTGAAAAATAGTACAATGGTACTCATGTAAATGCATGTATGCCCGAAAGTAAGTATTGCAGCTTATATTTATTACAATCAAGGATGTTAAAGTCGTTCTAAGTGCTTCTCGTGGACAATTAAGTACATTAAATGATGCAGTTGAAATTTTTTGTCAGACGAGGGATCAGACCCAGGTTGTCTGTACATTAGGCAGATGTTATATGCATTTTTTTTTCTTTTCTAGGTAGATTTGTGCTTTTTGAATTTGGGTTGGTATTTGTTCTACGTTGTTGGATGAGTCGTTGGTTCACTTTTTTATTTTATTTGATTATTTATTTTTTGTCCCAGAGGGCGGGCAACCCACTGACCGAACACGTTGTGCTATTGCGCCTTTTCACTAAGCCACACGATGGATATAGTGGTTACAGAAACTATCCTGGTACGTCTCTCAACAAAGCTGATACACTGCACGTTTTTGGACAAGTGAATGTGAATGATTAACTGTATACATGAAGAAACTGAAATCAGTACTTTAATGCGTCTAGCTAACTTGATTAGATGTGTGTACTTTACTGACTGTCGTAAGTTTGTGATGACATGTTGGAACTGTGTGTACCGTATTTCCATAACTACACCAGGGCAGAATAGAATGTTAAAAATTGGATTTGATGAATACCTGTAACCTACTTCACTAAACTGCGATTGTACTGAAGAAAAACAAATTAACTGCAATCACAGTGGTGTGGCCCTGAAAATGAGTGATGATTATAGACAATAGAGCGACTGAAAATAATTTTTAGCACAAAATTCTGCTGTTAAATAAGGTGTAGGTTTTTCCAGCAATTACGTTAAATAGTAAAAAATTATACTAACATTTTGCGAGAAAACAGTACTTCCTCTTCCGATCGAATCATAGTGTTTAAACAAGGGTGCCTGAGAAGAATCATCTGGCACCGCAAAATTAAGGAGAGAGAGAGAGAGAGAGAGAGAGAGAGAGAGAGAGAGAGAGAGAGAGAGAGAGAGAGACTCCTTTATCTCTTCCCCCATAATCGTCTTCATCATAAAATCATATTAATATATGTCCAGTGTTGCTCTCCAGGGTTAACATATTATGCTCCCAACAGATACTTCACAAATTCTAAACTTATCACCTACACTATTATCGTACTGTCCCTTGGCTACGGTCTGTGCCCCAAACGACGTAGTGGTCAGCGCAACCGCTTAGCAAGGAGGACTCGGTTGTAGTCCCGGCTGGACACCAATTTGCTACTTTCTCCATTGAATTATTTCACTGCCCACGTTTAATGTAGATGTCATGTGTACGAACAATATTTCGTATTGCTGCGAAGTAAACCAGTGATATCGCGACGGAGTGGTGAAGCGCTCTAAGGCTTCCTGCGTCGGAGCATGCTTTGCTCGCAGTCGGAGGATCAAGTCCTCCCATAGCCATTAGTGTGTGTCTTGTCATTAGATTCGTTTAAAGTAGTTTATAAGGTTTGAAAGCCTAGGGACCGATGGTTAAAGAAGTCCCATATATTTGCAAATATTTGAACGTTTGAACATTTAAACCAGTGATGGAACCACTCAATCCATTGTAACTGTGTATCGCACCAAACAGCAAAAGCTTGCCTTTCCACGACTGTGTTTCAATATCCGGGAATATTATAATCAAAATCAACAAGCTCGGCGCTGCACTGCGACGCTGTCAGCATTCCTCAACGAAAACTACTTATAGGGTTACATGTCGTATTTATAGGCAGCGCAAAAGCACACATCCTAGCATGTGATCATGCAGCGATAACAGCAAGCTGTGATCTCATCAGCAATTACGACAGCCCCACAGCTGCGAACTCCGGCTGTCCTGGCGGGTGCCACCTGATCACAGATAGCAGCGAGCTCTCGTGGCGCAATAAAGCCTATTTAATAACTCTTGCCGGCACCTAGGTTACTCACGCTCATTTGCGTTTGTTCTGGCCTGGCCGTCCGCTTGAAATGCAGTTCTGACAAATATAATTATAGGAACGCGGAACTCTGATAGGACATTCCTTGATGCAGCAACATGTGGGTGCGTCATTACAGATCTCATCAGTGTAAATTAAGATCACTGCGTAATGTAATATTCATAAATTTAATGCAGGTATTCGCGCAACTAATATTTTTAATATTTCTCTGTTTCTGCTGTTTCCTCTCACTCAGTCTTGGCTCGCGAAACATGTCTTCTTAATTATATAAATATTCGTAAAATGTAAACATACTGAGCTGTTGAATGTGATTGCTTGCTACGGCTTGCAAATCAAAACGTTCTTGATTATCTGAGAATTCAACATATGTTAATTGTACTTCTTAATATCTGTGTACGAAACAGGAGAAGGGTATTCCTTCTCTAATCCTATAAACCGTTAATGTCTGATCAATCAATCAGCAGCAAAACTTAAAAGATTTAAACTTTAATACAATGCATGATACGCATAACTTACTTCACCTAGTAGTTGTAGTAGTCAAAGAAAACCTGTGAATTATAAAACATATTTTTGAAACGGAATTTAAGGAATGGAGACCGAAGAGCAGGCTGGATTCAGAGCACGGAGATCAACTATGGATTATCTATTTAGCTACAGCAAATAAATGAAACGAAAAATGTTCGAAATCAACCCCTTCACTTAGTTTTTGTTGATGTAGAGGAAGCATATGATAAAATGCCATTATATAACTTGTCGAATGCATTAAAAGCATATAACATTAGCCCTATCAAAATTAAAGCAATTCAGAACCTTTCCGAAAACACAACGGCAAGAATGAAAATACAAAATTATCCTTCACCTGAATTTAAAGTAACAAAAGGATTAGTTCAGGTATGCTGTAAATCACTAACACTCAATAAAATATAAATCGAGAACACACTAGAAAATTGGAAAATAAAATGCAATAACATGGGGATTCCAGTAAATGACATCACTATATACTCCTTACAATTTGCTGATAACCAGTTAATTTTGGCACAGGATAAAGAAAACATAGAATACATTACAAGAAAATTAATAGAGGAATATGAAAAATGGGGACTTAGAGTCAACAAAAATAAAACTAAATACATGGTAATAGGAGACATAACTCAAGATATAACAAGGGAAGAAGGAATGGGCACAATTAAACACATTGAAGAATACAAATACCTAGGAGCAACTATCACACAAGATAGCAAACAATGCAAGGAAATTAATGCAAGAATAAATGCTGGTAAGTGTACTATTGGAATATTAAATGGTGTCTTATGGGATCAACAGATCAGAAGGAAATAAAATGAAAAATTTTCAATATAATCATCAGAAGCATCATCACTTATGAATCAAAAGTATGGGCACTTGGGCACTGAAATTGCAAATAGAAAAGTGGTTGATGGCAACGGAGATGGACTTTTAGAGACGATCTGCAGGAATACCTAGGAAAAAGAAAACAGGAATGAAGTCATCAGGAAGAAAATGGATGTTAAAAATTCAGTTATAGATTTTATAGAAGGAAAACAACTTTTATAGTATGGGCATACAAAATGGATGTCAAAGGAAAGACTGCCACAGAGATTAATGGACTGGGAGCCACCAGGAAGAAAGAAAAAAAAGAGGGAGACCGCCAACTACATCGATCCAAGGAATTCAGGCGTCAATACGAAAAAGCAATATAAAAGAACATTTATGGGCAGATAGAGAAAAATGGAGAATGAAAATAAAATAATGTGTAATAAATTGCCGGTTGCAAGCCTCGTTGTGCAAGTGATGAGGAAGGAGGAGCAGAATGAGAATCAACCTCGTAAAAAAACCTGGGTACACCTGGCTCCGGATGGTAGTACCTATGGTTACTAGGCGAAGCAGGTCAACGGTCTTAGCAGCAGAAGAGGAAGTAGGATATTTCCCAATGGCGTTGAGAGCGGAAGAACCGAGGGGAGCACCCCATAACGGAAGCACATTAAACCCACGCGCGACTGTCCCCGTATTGGGCGACTTCCTGGTCAGCTTTTGATTCCATATTAGGGACGGCTGTTCGAGTTACTTCTGGTCTCACTAACTTGGTTTTATTTTTGAGTAGGGTTTCACCCTATCCCACAAATCTAAACCCACCCAACTACCATGATGGCACAACTTACGGAAAATAGTACCCCATCCAGTTCAATCAGGAGCCAACATTTTGGTTCAAGTAGGGCAATGTTTTCTGGGGGCCCTACACCATCATGTTTGGATCAGTCGGAGGATCCTTCACCCCGAAAACTCAGAACGAAGCAGAAACATTTCTTTGGTAGACTTAACGTCAATATCCTATTGAAAATTGGAAAACAATAGGAACTGATCAACGTACTTGATGACTACAAAATCAAACTTCTGGCAGTTCAAGAAACAAGATTTACAAAAGATGAAGTGTCAGCTATGGAAACTAAAGGATACTGAAAGGACGATCAGCTATCAAGGTTAAGAAAACAGCGAAAACGAAGAATGCGGTGTTGATTCTTGGAATGGCCTTCTTCATTCATAATCTATAGTAGAGTTCAGATATAGACTTTCTGTAGTAACTCTTGCAAGTGGCAACAAATTATACACCATATTCAATGCCCTTACGCCAGTCAATTGAGACAATATAAAGAACTCAGAGAAGGTAGAAGAATTTTGGTAACTCAAAGAAGAACTGTTCAGAACCACAGACAAACATTTCAAGATCCTTATGGGGGACTTCAATGCCCAGATAGGAAAAGAGAGAAAATTCCGGAATATTGTAGGCAAATATGTAGTTCACAGAAGGACAAACAGAAATGGTGAAAAATTGATTGATGTTTGTGAATCATTTGGAATGAAAATTATGTCCACCCAGTTTAAGAGGGCTCCAAAGCAGATGAAAAAATGGCGATCACCGAATCCCATGTTAGGAGAATTTCAGATTGATCAAATAGCGACTACCAGCTCGAAGGAAATAATGAACATCAGAGTGCAGAAAGATACTAATTTTGATTCGGACCATTATCTGACAAGGGTCAAAGTGAAACCAATGCCTGGTAATCGGAGAAGAAAACCCTTCAGAATACAGAAGTACAGAATTGAAGAACTGAAAATCAGTGAAGCAATAGTTGTGAAGTATCAGCATGAACTTGAGACTTTAAACTCTAACGAGTAGGACAAAAGGCTCAGACGATTCAGGAAGCAGCAAAACAAACAATTTTCCTTGCTGAGAAAAAGAAACATCCATGATGGGACGATGAATGTGAAGAACATTCAGGTGAACAGGCAGATCTTTAGGAAAAAGGTAGTGGAGGTGAAGGATTTCTTCGAGGAGAAAACTAGGAAGAACAGAGTATTCTCGGCAGAAGAATGGGCACAAGAGAGCCAATAGATGAAGGAATACTGGAGAAAAAGTAAGGAAGAGAACTTTAGAAAGTGATGGTTGTAACGAAAATAAATATTAATGTAAATGATTGTATGTATAATCTTCGGGTACCGGAAAATGTAAACTAAATTACAGTGTAAAACGGACAATAAAAAAATAAATATCTGTTCCTGTTCTCTTCTTTCACCTCTGGCAGTGCTGGTGATGTGAAGAATTCACATTATGCTGTAGGTCCCAATATAAGGGGTTGTGTAAGTCCAATAATTTTAAAGAAAGCTTGCAAGTGACTTATATCGAAGATGCGACTGTTATGGACTAACATATCGACTGTCAGAATTGCTAAGTCATTAACTTCACAGATTGTTATATGTTCTCGACTGGCAAAGATTCTTATGCTACGGCGTCGGTATAGTTCTAGTTGAAAACTGAACGTATTTATTAGTGTGTCTGCAATGACTGAAGAAAGTAGTAGCTCGAATGCTGGTATTTTGGCCTGGCTTGATTTAATACTGAAACTGAGTACCATTTATGTCTGTTTGGAATTTTGCTTCGAACGCCGAATAAAGATTCACGCAACTGCCTAGATTTGATGGAGAGAACACAATGAAACTCGGAAAGAAAACTACCGACCAGGATTTTCTTTATCGACTCCAAATGCCGGAAGAAACCAAAATGAAAACGAAAGAGAAAAACATGATTCGAAAGGAATAAGTTAACCACCCATAAAAGTATTGTTTTAGAATCATGCTTGGTGGAAGACTACATTTTAGAACATACAGTGTGACAACTGTTTGTGATTATTACGCATTGCTACATCAATGTGGTGAATGATGGTACACCGTAGAATGATGGTACATAGTAGAATTCGACGACACCCATATCTCAGCTCGGAACTATGAAAGAGAAACGTTTTGAAGAACGAGATCGAACTTATTTGGAACTTTGAATGAATTGGAGAGAGTCAAGTTTTTCATGGTCAAAATGTGTTCTAAGACTAAACAGACACTAGTACTTCTCATTAAGAACTTCGTTCTTCCAAGAACCCGAATTCTGGGTGAAAATCGTGTCAAGAACTGAAGAACGAGGGTTTCTAGCACGACTTTGTACAACATTCAGTGGAATTCATGTCATCTGACGGTTCCTCTGTACATACCCAGAACTTACAATCGTCTGTCAAAAGAGAAGGTCGACCTGCGGAACGGGACGCACATTATATACTTCAGTATACCTATTTACACAATCTACGTTTGCGCGGCATTAAGTTTGCCATCCCAGTGAGCGACTACCCATATTCCTACGTGACATATCAAGAGTCTTCCCCGGCTACAAAAAACAAATTGATTGCTGCGGCGGTTTATACATCTCGCTGTATTGTCCAAGATGTCAGCAATGTGAATGACGAATCAAGTAAGAACATATACATAACAGTTTTTTATATGTTAACACTGACCTGTAGTCGTTGCTGTTGGTAGCGGAATAAACATCCATATCGTTTGTCTTTTGTCGTTGCCGGTATTCTCGTTGTATACACAAACAATAGGTCTCCTCCTTCGATATACATCGCTTGCAGGCAATTTCCAACCTGCCGTAAGTTCTAAGGTCGGAGTAATGCAACGAAATACCTCCAACAGTTCTGTGGTGTTCAGATCAGAGTGACGACTGCTTTAGCACAGTAGTATAAAATTATTACTTGATGCTGGATGTTTGCTAGATTCGCAGCGAAAAAGCAGTAAACGTTTCTCCCCAGTGAGGTGCCGGGTCAGCGAGAAATAACTTATGTGAAAAATTTGCACTGAATGTCAAGTTGACTGGAAGTAAGTAAGAGCTCGCATTCTCAATTACCGGATGAATATATTTTGGCTATTTTTAGATATTTATTGATATACTTTGGTTCATTTACTTGAGCTGAGATACGCTGCCTCTAGGTGCAATACATGTTCAGTAGAAAACACAACACCCCTAAAGACTTGTGATTTCATAGTCACAGGATACGTACGTATAAACGTCAGAGTGTTCCTGCATAAGTGATTAGCATTTGAACCGTATCGGCTCACAGATCCAATATAATACCGATATCACCGCGTAACACCGACTACCGGTAAAGTATCCCAAGGGCTCTAGTTGTCGCTATGACTTTAGCAGGTGCGCAGGAGCTTCGCAGAGGTATGTGCAAAGCGTACCATCAAATAATTGAGTTTTAAAGAGGTCTCATCATTGGCATGAGAGAAAGTGATGCGTCCACGCGGGAAATTACTGCGCATGTGCGACGTATTTCTGCGGTGCAACGGGTGTGAGTATAATGTTTCACGGAAGGCCGTAGAACACAACGAGATAGCGCCAACTAGACTATCTCCCGAATAGATCGACACATCTAAATGTCATTACAAGACATATTTGCGTTCTCCTTGGCTCTGGCGGAACGGTGGAACTGTGTTACACATCGTACACTATCGGAAGTGATAGTCCTTCCCCGTTTATTATGGCATGGCTTACGTGCGCGTAGTCGATTAAACCGCTTACCTAGCATAATGTGTACAATCATGCTAGACGACAGTGATGTATGGGTTACGTTACTGTGGAAAAGAATGGGATAAGAGTGTGTTATTGCACGAATATAGATTCTGTTCTTTAGGAAATGGTGGTCGCATATTGATTGCCCGCAGACAGGGGGAGCGGAATCACAGTAATTCCATTTTCACAAAGCATGAGCGCCAGATCAAGACATTATGGTTTCGGGCGTTACTGGGTACAATATCAAACAACGCTGTGTGTCTAGGGCATTTGGAACAATTTCACGTATGTTCCACCTAGCCATACCCTTTCTGGTCGATACCCCAGAGGCCATTGGTCAGCAAGACAAAACCAAAGAAGACGATACCAATATTCCAGATTTCGAATTACGAACGGAGGCCGGAATGAAAAACGTAGAAGTGGATATCATCGGAGTAGTGAAGCTACTAAAAAACAAGAACAAGTCTTCTGGTCCGGACTGTATACCCATTAGATTTCCATTTGATTATGCTGATGCGATATATCCTTATTTAATAGCCATATACAACCGCTCGCTCAAAGGACGATATGTATCAAAAGACTGGAAGGTTGCACAGGTCACACTACTATTCAAGAAAGGCAGCAGGAGTAACCCACTTAACTACAAGCCTATTCATTGACATCAATTTGCAGCAGGGTTTTGGAACATATCCTATAATCAATTGTTGTGAATTATCTCGAACAGAATGATTTATTAACCGATGGTCAACATGGATTTAGAAAATATCGTATATGTGAAACACAACTAGCTCTTTAACTCTTTAATCACACGAAATGATGAGTGCTATAGACAAGGGATCTCAAACTGATTTGTAACACTCCCCTCACTAACCGGTTGATTAATCCTGTAACAGATTAATGTTAAAATTGACTCGTGTGCTGCCAACAAAATAAAGTTGGACAAAGCTATCTTTACCGAAAAATTATTGTGCAAACGAAAACAACTAGTGAGGGAATGCTGCCACAACGAACTACCACACCAGATAGCCCGTTCCTCCTACTCTACTAATTACTAATTGAACTGATTTAATTATGGAACAGTCTCACACACGTATTATTGCAAATTATAGGAAGTAACAAACAATGAAACAGTAAAAAATATTAATAATGTAACACGGTCGCCAGCCCAGTGTAGTTTTGTATGGTGTGTAACGTTGACGATGAAGAATTCAGACAAAAAGATGATAGAAGCTTTCGAAATGTGGTACTATAGACAAATGATGAAGATTAGATGGGTAGATAACGTAATTAATGAGGAGATGCTCAAGAGAATTGGGGAGAAAAGGAGTTTCTGCCATATCCTGGTCAAGAAAAGGGATAGGTTGGTGGGACACATTCTGAGACATCAAGGAATTGTCAACTTAGCATTAGAAGGAAATGTGTGGAGTAAAAATCATAGAGGGAGACCGAGGGACGAATAGAATAAGCTGATTCAAAAGGATGTAGGTTGCGGTACGTATTCTCAGATGAATAGGTTTGCACAGGACAGGACAGCATGGAGAGCTGCATCAAACCAGTCTGCGGACTGAAACCACAACAACGACGGTATTATATTACTTCGTTTATTCATGTTAAAATGCCTTTTGTGGTAGAATGCTACGTTCTGCATGGAAATGACACAGACCACAGCTATTCTTTGACCTAGTCCTATTCAGAAATGTAGGGTTACGTCGTAAGAGGGCCTAGGAGGAAACACGTGAATGACGATGCACTTAGCTCTGAAGAGCACATGTCTGTCTCAGACTCTGCTGCTCAATTATTTTTGGGAAAAGGCAGCTGAAAGTGTTTGAAATCATTTTACTTGGGTTGCAAACGAATATTTTAAGGGTAGATGCCTATGATACGGAAATCCCCTGCCTCTCGCTTGGACGCCAGAGGTCAGGCTGTCGCCGGAAGTCATTCGGGCGTGAGCTGTCATGACGATCAAACGGATCCGGTGGCGCGCTCGATTTTATTTTATGAGGTGTATATTCTCGGTCGGAATAGTATTAGCAAATGGTTTCACCAATTACAGTAGTTGAACGCATCAAGTTAATTACTTATTTTGTTAAAGTGATTCATCATTCAGGTAGTGTGTTATTCATAGATATGTGACTAAACTGAGGTAATATAGCAAAGCGTTTGTTATATATCCTATCTTGTCTTCCAAATTATCTGCTTATATTAATGTTAAAACTTTTCCAAAGGACCTAGAAATATTGAGTAAGGAAATGCAAACAAGATTAAAAGACATGTGTCAACCAGCAAACACCGAATAACATAGAGACGTTATACCGCCTACATCAGTGTACAGGCAGTGAAGTCCAGAGTCATCTTGGTTGGGTTCAGAAACGGAGTTGAGCCGGTAAATAGGTAGTTCTTCAAGTGGCGCTCGCCTTCACTATATTGTCATTTGAACCCGTTAGGATAGGAAAAAAATTACCAAATTCTTGATGTAGGCAGGTGAATACCGAAGGAATACAACAGTGTTTTTTAGCAAGTACAATACGTACTAGGTTTGTATAAAAATAAAAATTGAAACTATTACTTTTATATGAAATAAAAATTGTGACATGAAAAACTTAGTCGCCTGCCACTTTTTTGATTTGTGGTCAAGAAATTTTCGTCAGCGAGAAAGTTGTAGAAAAGAAATGAACTTTTGTTCTTATTTAAACAACTTTATTATAGCTCCCTTGGTTTCCTCACAAATTTGGAGATAATAGAGTGGCACTTTTCAAATTCATTACTTTCAGCGAGCTTGCCCACCAGTGAGCACATATTCTATTGTCCACTCGCCTTGCACTTTGTGACCAATATTGATAAACATTCGTAATTTGGGATACAATTTTCGGTACCCAATTATTATGACTTAACTCTTATTTATTACTAACTACCTGATCCGCTCCGGCTTTCCACGGGTAATCTTTAAACTACTTTAACTCGAGAACTGCAGAACGTATCGTGATGCGGTTTCTTTTTATTTTTTCGGTATAATCCTGTGTTTAATGTAGGCTATATTAAATGCCAATACGAAAATGAGTAATAAATGAAATAAGAAAAATAACGCAGAATGGTTTACCACTTCCGCACTTCTGTAGCCATCTGGCGCCAGCGCTTTACAAAAGGAAAATGATAAATGTGGTTCACTCGTAAAATTTATACACATGCCCTCGTTTAATGTTTTTCTTTAAATGTTTGTGAGTTCTGCAAGTTTATACTATGTACACTGCCCTAGCTCTTATAATTTAGGCTCCAGAGCTGACTAAAGTGCAGAAGCGGTAAACGATTCTATGTTATAATTCTTATTTAATTTTTTCGCACATACTCGTATCGACATTAAATATAGCCTAAGAGTATCCCAGGATTCTAAAGAAGAAATGAAAAGAATCCGCATGACGATACGTTCGATACTCTTCGAGTTATAAAAGGTTGAGGGGAGAAAAAGAGCAAAATGGGCTTCTGTCTTATATAATAGCATGATTTGCTGTCCCTACCTGAAATTTGTTATTATTTATGGCAATAATAGGTTGTCAAAAAGGAACGCCTTAAAATAATTGAAAAAGGACTTAACAGATAGCGAGCTCAATAAACTTACCCTGTGTTCGCAGCTGTGCCCGCGCAGCGCTCGGCCGCCATATTGGTTGAATGTCGCGCTCTTCGTTTCACTGTCATTGTAAGGCCTCTCTATGTTATTCTGTGCTCGCTGCCGTCAACCAGGCTCACGGTCGGAACTAACATCGGTCCATGTTCCTTCGGTGTAGTATTTCACATTACATGAGCTGTCGTGAACTATCGTTCGACTAGCTAAATGAAAACTGGGAGCAAACAGAAAAGTTGTTTACGCTAGTAAAGAAATCGCACTATAATTTTAAGATTTTTGTCAAACATTTCGGCGAAAAATAATAAAAATATAAATTATAAAAAATTATGGACGATAGGATTATGACTGTATTACTGAGATAATACCTATGCACTCAACAATATTCTCTCTTACCGTATTTTAAGAAGTAGCCAAAATTATGTGATATTTGAGTTTATCTTTGACAAACCAACTCTTTTTTTATCTTTTACCTCTTTAAACTATAAGTTTAATATCTCTCCCCTATTTTTATTGTCTTTTTACTTTAAAATATTATCGCCTGTCTTGGTGTGATAGTTTCTTCTATTTTTCAAGTTTATTTTCTTTCTCTGTACTGGTTTACGCAAAATTAAGTGACTGTGTTAAATCGCCGTCATTTTTGCAAATATTTCTGAAATGGTGGGAATTATGGAGAGAACATAATAGAGCAAAGTTGTTGAGAATTTTCTTCTCTACAAATACGTGTATTCATTTTTTATTTCAGATGAACAGTTAAGGCATTATTTTCAGTTAAATATCCTGCTGTCAAAAGGCCATCACAAACGGCCTATTTTTAGCGTTTCTAACCAATTTTCTGTTCTGGACACTGGCGAAAAACAATTATGTCTGTAAAATTTGGTAGCGATAGTTGAGACGTACAATGTATGAACATGATACAGACAGACAGACAATGTTAAATCGCCGTTAATTCTATAAATATCTCCGTTCCTGGAGGCCACATTAACAAAGGCGACTTCGGACTGTTTGTGTTGATATTGCACGTCATGTTGCTGCCTGGAGGGTACGTTGGAGCTTCCTGTCTCAGCGGGCTCTTAATCGTGGATAATCTCTCGATGATGTTACCCGCGGACGACTTTGGCCTTGTCTTCTTCTTCTTACGGTTCCAGTTGTCCGAAATCGCGATCAAGTCTTGGAAATTAAACTTTGGGTCAACCGATAGCTGCAGTCACCTCCTTCTGTATCTGCCCACATCCAACCATCCTGCTCTGCATGCCAGAGCTTCGGGTAAGTCACATTGTAGCTGCATTACACTACCTGTCACTACACTATCTGAACCAGTGGCGTAACTACGGGGTGGGATGAGCGGGATAGAACCCCCCCCCCCCCAGAACCCCCCCCCCCTCCAAAAAAAAAGAAAGCAAGAAATTGTATTACAGAAATCTGGTAAAGGTAAAGATTGGAAACTCGGGGTGTTTTACCATAAACTTTCATTGGATGGGAGTGAACTGATCTTCAACGGGAGTGGTAGATGGTAGTATGTCTGGAAACTGAATACAATTTAGCTCGTCAAGCAGATCTATCCCCCCCTCCCCCAAAGCCAAGTCCTAGTTACGCCACTGATCTGAACCAAAATGCTTGTGTGACTGAGGCGCTCCAGCTACGGTCTGCACGGCCACTACGGTCGGGGGTTCGAATCCCTCTTCCGGCATGGATATTTGTGCCGTCCTTAGTATTAGTTAGTTCATAAGTAATTTATAAGTTTAGGGACTAATGACCCCGTAGTTAAGTCCCATAAGCTCTACAAACATATGAACATTTGTATGTGTGATTTTTTCGGTAGAGTAAACACAAGTCATGATCAACACCCTCTACACCGACTTTCTGTTACTACCACTGTCTTGTAATATTGTTGTCTCTACTCTGTAGAACAGAAGGACAGACGTCCAACCATTTTAGTTCACTGTGTCGATGACAATACTTCAGTACCAAGATATCTCAACTGATCCCCTAATTGTTTTGACCAGTGCAGGTGCTCCCAGCGTGCTAAGTCACTACATTGACATCTACCGGTCTGTCAAGCAACTACGTGCACCTTCCACGGGCCCGCAGTCCGATGGCCGCCGCCGCCGCCGCGCCGGCCGTCTGTCGTTCCCAGGGAGATATTCGCCCACTCACGCGGCCGGCGGGCGAGCCGGCGATTAGATCTCAGCTGTCGCGGGGAAATTGTATATGATTTGAGTCGGGCTGCGCGGCGCGGCCGATGCGGTGCGTGTAGAATGCCGCCGTCCCAATGCGTATCGTGTGATCTCGCCGCCAGATGGTCCACCCACGCCCGGCGGCATTCCTCGGGCCGGCCATTGTTTAGAATGCCATAGGCTGCCGGCCGGCCGACGTCGACGTGCAACTCACTTCTCGGCCTTTGTGCGGCCGTCTCGGTACGGCACATGTGGGCGGCGCCGCCCCGTTTCCGATGAAGAGGGCAGCCGCACCCGCGAGGAAAATGTGGCCGCCGAATGCATATCCTCGAAACGCGATAAGGGCGCCGGCGTGAGCGAGCCATCACAAAGCACGCACTCGCTCTGTCCTGCGGGAAATTATGAATCTCAAGGCTGCAGCCTGGCGATAAAAAAGTAGTGACGAGGCACTTCCAGCTGGAAGTGACATTAACTATGTATTGACGAACAGGATAACGCTGTTTAAATAATGTCTTGCATTATGTAGAAAAAACTGTATTATGCACGCAAAAAACTTCGGTACACATTTAGAGAATGAAATGTTCTCTCTTTTATGTGAAATAACGCGTTATGGACATATTCAGTTATCTTAGTGTGTATGTTTAACACGAATTATTTACAGGAGAATGGAAAAGCTGGTAGAAGCTGACCTCGGGGAAGATCAGTTTGGATTCAGGAGGAATATAGGAACACGGGAGGCAATACTCACTTTACGTCTTATCTTAGAAGATAGATAGATTAAGGAAAGGCAAACCTACATTTTTAGCTTTTGCAGATTTGGAGAAAGCTTTTGACAATGTTGCCTGGAATACACTCTTTCAAATTCTGAAGTCAGCAGGGGTAAAATACAGGGAAAGGAGAGTTATTAAAGACTTGTACAAAAGCCAGACCGCAGTTATTAGACTCGAAGGGTATGAAAGGGAAGCATCAGTTGGGAAGGGTGTAAGGCAGGGTTGTAGCCTTTCTCCGATGCTTTTCAATTTGTACATCGAGCAGGCGGTGAAGGAAAGCAAGGAAAAATTTGGAATAGGGATTAAAGTTCAGGGGGAAGAAATAAAAACATTGCGTTTTGCTGATGACATTGTAATTCTGTCAGAGAAGAGCAATTGAACGGAATGGACAGTGTGCTGAAAGGTGCTTATAAGATGAACATTAACAAGAGCAAAACTAGGGCAATGGAGTGCAGTCTAAGAAAATCGGATGACGCTGAAGGAATTAGATTAGGTAACGAAGCAATAAAGGAGGTAGTTCAGTTTTGTTACTTGGGCAGTAAAATAACAAATGATGGTCGCAGTTAGGAGGATATAAAATGCAGAATGGCAATGGGTAGAGAAGCATTTTTGGAAAAGAGAAATTTGCTAACATCGAATATTAATTTAAGAGTAAGGAAGTCTTTTCTGAAGGCATTTGTGTGGAGTGTTGCCTTGTATGGGAGTGAAACATGGACGATAAGCTGTGCGGACAGGAAGCGGATAGAGGCTTTTGAAATGTGGTGCTACAGAAGAATGCTGAAGATTAGGTGGGTAGATCGTATAACTAATGAAGAGGTACTGAACAGAATTGGTGAGGAAAGGAATTTTTGGCATACTCTGACTAAAAGAAGGGATCGCTTGGTAGGACACATTCTTAGACATCGAGGAATCGTAAATTTGGCATTGGAGGAAAGTGTGTGGGGTAAAAATCGCAGAGCGAGACCAAGAGACCGTATAGTGGGCGCCACTAGGTGTTTTTGCATCCAGCTTTCATTATCATAAGTCGTGCTCATTGCTGAGCGTCGTGACCCCATGAACCAAGCGTCTCCAACCCGGACGGTTGTCAGCTTCTCTCAGTGCCTGCTGAAGAGATAGACCGGAGATCTTCTTGATTTGGTCTATCCATCCACTCGCTGCTCTTCCTCTTGGTCTTTTGCCCTCAATCTTTCCTTGTAAGATTATTTTTTCTAGGTTTTCTCCGTTTTTTTCTCACAATATGGCCAAAGAACTGGAGAATTTTTTCGTCGACTCAAGAAGAAAGGCGTCCGGAAATATTCACTTGTTCAATAATGGACACATTTGTTCTCCTTTCGGTCCATTTTATGCGTAGCATCCTACGCCAGCACCAAGGCTCAAACGCATCAATGCGTTGTTTGTGTTTGGCCTTGAGTGTCCATGATTCACAGCCATAAAACAAGACAGAAAACAGGAGTGTTTCAACTAGCCGGATCTTTGTGCTATTTGTTATTGCTCTGCTCTGTCAGATATTCGTGAGCTTCTTCATAGCCACTCGTCCTAGCGTGATCCGTCTTCTTATCTCCTCTTCACAACTACCTGCGCTGCAGATCATCCACCTTTAGTTCTTCCATAATTTTGGGAAGTCTCTGCTTACACATCCTCTTAAGAAGCCCGTACAATCTTAATCTCTTTTTCGATTTCTTATACTTACGTGTTTAAGGTCCTAACTAATATCTACATTCCTTACTCTGTCCACTCTTGTTTTTCCTTTAACTGCTCTGAAAAATTTCATTTCCCCTGCTTGCAGTTCAGTCCCTTTCTGTCATTGTCCATGTTTCTCCTCCGTAGGTGACAATAGGGAAGTAGTGACTCATACAAAAGGAGTTTTGCTTTTTCTGCCACAATCAAAGTCAAGTATCTTAGTGGCCTATCTGATGCGGCATTAGTATGGCATAAAAATACGTAATTATTCGCTAAAGTTTTCTAGGTATAATACTGTATTATGTTGTAAACAGATTCATTATCTGTCGAACCAATGATTTTCCCACGTTTACGCAACAGACTCTTGTTTCACAAGTAATAGCTATTTATGTATTATTATTACTAGCTGAAAACCCGGAGTTGCCCGGGTATTTACATATTCTACAATTTCGTAGTCCCTCCTCCCATCCTCTCTCCACCTACCCATCAACATTCCCCTCTTATGGCCCATTCCTATCACTCTCCCCCCTGCTCTTTGCCATGCACTACTCGTGTACTATCACTTGCGTATTATACAAAACGTTCTCCAAGAAAAAATACGATCATGAGCTAACTTTCACTGTAATCAGAAAACAGAGTTAACGTCTGTCGTAAGCTACCCTCTGCCGTGCACCATATGAAACGTTATGTAAACAGTGACGTTCCTCTTGTGTTGAAGTCAACTGTCTAAAATTCCCTCACAAACGCTAAAAAAATAAATAAATAAATAAAAATAAAAAACACCTCTATAAGCAAAATTCCTTAAGAAATTGCTCTTCATCATGCAGCATATGAAATGTTATGAAGACAGTGACGTTACTCTAGTTTTGAAGTTAAATTGCGCAAAACGTCCCCAAAATCGGAACAATACTATAGATTCGTGTCAATGTCTATAAGTACAAATATACAAAATTTCATCAAAATCGGAGCAAAACTGAGTATTTTTTCAAAGTAAAGTACCCTCCACCATGTACTGAAGAATATTTTATGTAGACAGTAAGCCTCCTCATGTTTTGAAGGTCAAGTCTGCAAAATTTCATCAAAATTGGAACAAAACTACATTTTTTGTTTTTGTTTTTGAATATAAACACACGGGCACAATGGAAAACGCACCCTCAATTTTTCTCAAATTTTCCAATTTTCCGGTAGATTTCCCAAAAAGCTGCAAACTACGGACACGACAAAAGAACTGTCATATCGGTTGAGGCGTTAAACTTATGGCGTGACCAAGGGAAATACGGATTAATTTTTATGTAAAAACATAAATATCGCACAGTACGCTGCACGCAGAACTTCCATTTCCACTAACTCTGCCCACAGAATGTTCGCAAACAACATGAATTAGAGTGTTTAGTGATTTTTGAGAAGCTGCCAATTCTAATTCGATCATAATCTTCACACTGATCAGTAACTACTAAAGAATAAACATTTTGATGATAAAAGTGTGTGCTGGAACGCAAGCCAAACTTGGGGTTAAATCCATTAAATGTATATAGCTCACTCAAGGCCACAAGTAATGTACGAAAACCAATACATTTTCTTAAACTGACTACACTGTATGAAGTTTTTATGTTTACCTTTTGACACTATACTGTAGGATAGATGTAGAATGGCAGCTCGTTTGGAAATATACAAATAATCACTAGGCCAAAGGACTATCAAATACTATTTATCCTTATTCCAATATAACCCGAAATATGGGTCCTTGAAGAATCGCATTTTCATATTTTTCATTTTTAACATAATATCATGCACTGCCGTGCTTGGTACGATTGACTGAAGCATGGAAGAAAAGACATTACTTTTTTATTTTTATTTTTTACTTTTTTAGTAGTCTCAAGCATAGCATTTCGTAAAATTAAACGCGCAAAATTGAAGAAAGTTGAATAAAAATTCTATGTTTTTCACAGACACCCGCATCTTCAAGACTGGTGTTGACACATAAAACCAAACTCTAATTACGCCAACTGAAGATGGGTGACAATCCGAAACGCATCTTGGCTGAATAAAAATCACTAAAGAGTGGCTATTTGCTGAATTTATACAATGAGATCAAGAATCTAATAATAACGATGAATAAATTATTAAAGACAGTATTATCCTCACCATTAATGTAACCAGGTGGAGAAAGTAAATGCCCCGTATTCCTACGAAATTTCGTTCACCATTCGCCTGTTTATCTCGGCCTTCCCATTCACCTAGATTCCCTGTGCTCGACGTAAATGAATAAGTAAATGCAATAAATAAGGAACAATCACTACAACAATGCAACATACTTAGTATATGCCTAAATAATAAGTGAAAACTGTTCATACAATATCAGTACGACAAAATATATGACTACATGACCCCGTCACTGGAACGCTAATACGATATTACGAACTAAAATTCCTGAAAGGCTGAGATGATATTATGTCATATTCACAGAATATATGACATCAATTGCGAATGGGCAAAGGTGAAAATGTGTACCCAGTCAGAACTCGGGTCTCCTGCTTTCTAGATAGTTGCGCTGACCACTACACCACCGCGGACACCGTGATCACCGCACCTGCAAGGACTACCTAAGCAAGCCTCCCGTCAGACACAAATTCCTAACTTTACCCTTGCCTACAGTACACAAACTCGTAGTTTTTGAAACTAATTCCCGTAAGAGTAAGGGCTCCATACTTGCCCAACCCTCCCTACTAACGAATGTATCATTGCCCGTTACCGGTATGTTATATATATAATTATGTATATATACATGTGGCATCTGTTCCACATTGCCTATTCGCAGTTAATGTCATATAATCTGTGAATATGAAAGAATAACAACTGCACGATCAGAAGTGACGTCTGTTCTTTAGAAACAGACGCCATATGTATATAGGATAATATGTGTTGAAATTAAGTATAATTATTAGAATTGGGAAACAGTTCAACATTTTAGTTGAAAGATCTGAATTATGGTTTGAAGTTAGTATTAATATTAAATGAAACGTACTTAAAACAGCCAAGGTGCACACCTGGTGAATAATCTTTACTACAGGGATTATTGTAGGTAATACGTAACAGACACAGATGTCGACTTGAGAATATGAAGCTGTTGACGGTTGTTGGACAAGGCACATTTACTGCGCAGGGTGACGAGTAAGTCGCATTGAACACCACCATTAATTCTGCCTGAGGTTATTAAGGAAAGAAGATTTTACTATGGGTCATTAAAGTGGAAGGACAAAAATGGTTTTAATGACAGATAACTATCGCACACGTACACATCACGCATGGAACTTACTATTGCGTACCACAAATAGTTGCTGTAACATAAAAGTATTAGTGCACATACAATAGACAGCGTCAAAGTGAATTATTCCGTAAGTAAAAACGAGATTCGACACCTTAGTGGACTTCTTCATACCATGTGATTTCTCAGGCAGATAATGAATGAATACTTATACATTCTCTGACAATAAAGTTCGGTGAATAGTGCTGTAACATTAACTTGGATGATCTATGAACTACCTTAATGTCCTTTGAAATAGTCACCTCCCATAACTATAAACGTCTGAGCTCTGTGATATATGACCTGGAAACTTTGCACGAAGTCTTCCTTTGGAATGGTGTTCAAAGGATTCCTCATGTTTCGTTGGATGTTTAGAATATCGACAAAACTTTTTTTTCTTTCAAAGCGAATTTGAGTCGAGGCAGTAGGACTGGAGGATCGGGTTCCGCCGAGTATGGCAGATATCACAGTTTCACGGCATCGTTCACCCACACACAGCCAATATCGTCAACAGTTCCTGGTAAGAAATGGATGGTGCAACTGGATTATCCACCAAACTCGCCAGATATCAATCCTTTAGACTTCTCCCTATTCCATCTACTCTAATTCGCTTTGAAAGGAAAGAGATTTGATGATATACCTAACATCCGACGAAACGTGACGAATCGTTTGAACACCATCCCAGAGGAAGACTGCGTGCAAAGCTTTCAGCGGATGTATCACAGAGCTCAGCGGCGCATAATTATGGGAGCTGACTATTTCGAAGGACAGTAAGGTAACTGTAGTTCATAGTTCACCTACGTCAATGTTACAGGACTATTTGACGAACTTTATTGTCAGAGGTTGTATTACGTAAGACAGCAGAAACAAGAGAGTTTGACACAAGAAAATCTCGCCTGAATATATATTCATTTGTTTAAACAATAGAATACAAATACATCGACGCCTATTACACCTGCAATCGAAGACCAAGTATATTACACAAATTTCAAAGTATTCGATTACTCGGACACTTTCTCACGACTAATAAAACTTAACACCTTCTGTCTAAGATGCCGTGGTTCATCTACAAAACTTTCTTGTCACAACGTTTCGATGCCTATTGCTGGCAACATCTTCAGGGGTGAGTCGGCCACTCACTACAATCATCTGGTGAACATAGTCAAGCCTGTGGTTCTTATGTCTGGTATGGTGGACGAAAAACGTTTCTTTGGAAAAATTTCGGTAAAACTGCAATGTCTGTTGCCCGTGTTATTAGCATGGCGCGTATGTTGGCAACTTTGCCGCGAGCGACTATGGGAATTTTCAAATGTTTGTAAAGCTTAAGGGACTTAACTGCGGTGTCATCAGTCCCTAGCGACTTTGGAAAGCAATAATTTGAGTGTTTCTGAACAGGAGATTCGGGCGCTACGCGCCCTCACAAAAAAAAAAAAAAAAAAAAAAAAAAAAAAAAAAAAAAAAAAAAAAACCTTCTTGTTTAATCTATACTTAACCTAACTTCCACTTAAAATGATCACTGTTTCGTACAGATCATAAAATAAATAAAAGATGCTATACCTGCTCTATGGTTGATTGCTGTGATGTGTTGCCAACATTTGCAGCGCTTGGGCAACAGACTCTGCAGTTTAGCCGAAATTTCATTGATGATGCTTCTTGAGCAGCTCTGAGATCTGATGACTTTCTGTGTACAGACCAAGCTAACAAAATCACTTGGGTCTATATTGCAGTTGTTTAAAATTACGAAGTCACATTTTTTCGATCAAGCGCAAGAAAATTCTGGAAACGTGAAGTATTGAGCACTCTGAAATACGAAAAACTTTTTCCAGTGGTGTACTCCACACAGTTACAGCGGTTACATTAAGACATTATCTGAACGAAAAAAATCTCTTGGATTCACTCGTGAGAAGTTAGGAACTTAAGTGAACTTGAAGTGGCAGTATGTGCGGCTATGGCAAGGCTGGTCATTATAGGTGTAACTGCAGGTAATTCAGTAGCGGTTACTTTCATTGTCCAAAATCACGCAGCGAGACCACTTTGTCAGATGCTTTCTACACGGGTACTGTGCATGACATTGCAAGTGCTAAATTGCAGATAATAACTCCAGCTATAAATCATCTTTCTTCTGAGAAAATGAGGTTGGGGAGGTTTTCTTCTTTTATCTGCTACATGTCAACTACTGTATCATTAGCGCTGTATCAGTAACCACTGGTTTTTCTAACATTTCATTAGGAAATGATGCGATAAAAGTTAAATTGAAATGTTGATAAGCACTGAAAAGTAGCAGCACAAAGGCCGTAGAAGCGACTTCATCTACAGGGTGGTACATTGACACTGACAAGGCCAAATATCTCACGAAATAAGCATCAAACGAAAAAACTACAATGAACAAAACTTTTCTAGCTTGAAGGGGAAAACAGATGGCGCTATGGTTGGTCCGCTAGATGGTGCTGGCATAGGTCAAACGGATATCAACCTCATTTTTAAAAAAAAATAGGAACCCCCCATTATCATTAGATATTTGTCTAGTACGTAAATAAATATGAATATTTTATTTGGAACACTTTTTTCGCTTTATGATAGATGGCGGTGCAATAGTCACAAACGTATAAGTGCGTGGTATCACATAACGTTTCGCCAGTGCAGACGATATTTGCTTCGTGATACATTACTCGTTTTAAAATGGACAGTTTACCAATTGCAGAAAATGTCGATATAGTGTTTATGTATGGCTATTGTGATCAAAATGTCCAATGGGCCTGTGCTATGTATGTTGATGGCTATCCTGGAATATATAATCAAAGTGTCCGGACCTTTCGTCGGATAGTTACTTAAAGAGACAAGACGTGTTCAGCCACAAGTGAAACGTCAACCACGACCTACAACAAATGATGATGCCTAAGTAAGTGTTTTAGCTGCAGTTGCGGCTAATCTGCACATCGAGAATCGGAAATCTCAAAAACGTCGCTCGTGAGAATTCTACATCAACATAAATTTTACCCTACCATATTTCTGTGCATCAGACTTTGCATGGCGAAGACTTTGAACGTTGTGTACAGTTTTGCTACTGGGCACAAAATAAATTACGGGACGATAACAGATTTTTCTTCACGCGTACTGTTTACTGACGAACCGTCATTCACAAACTCAGGTAACTTAAACGGGCATAATATGCAGTATTGGGCAACGAAAAATCCACGATGGATGTGACAAGTGGATCATCAGCGACCTTTGGGGGTAAATGTATGGTGCGGCATTATGGGAGCAAGGATAATTGGCCCCTATTTTATCGATGACAATCTAAATGGTGCAATTTTGCTAAAGCGCTGTTGTACCGACCTTACAAATTAATCCTAGATAGTATTTAAGTCATAAAGATTTTATTGTTTCAAGGAACAAAATAATTTTGGTACAGTAGTGTCAACTATTAACAGAATATCATCATGTGAACAGTATTACAACATGTTTACATTCAAACCTGCCTTAATCTAAAATTTCAGTATTTTAGCTTTGGTATTATGCATGTTTGGCTTGTACCGTTCTGGTTTGCGTGGGCTGCTGTTAGTCCAAGCATTAAGAATCAATGCGTATACACATCATTACCAAAAAAAAAAAAAAAAAAAAAAAAAAAAAAAGACAGAAAAAGAGAGAGTATAAGAAACTAAATTTCAAATATGGTCTTCAGTCCGGAGACTGGTTTGATGCAGCTCTCCACCCTAATAGAGTTTATACTTAATAAAACTGGAGCCAGGATGGCCAAATTTGTCAAAAAATTCGGAAAGTTGCAAAAAACGGATTTGTTAAATAAATTAAAAACGATAACTCCGTTATGTTAAATTAGAAAATGTTAAATTAGAAAGTTATAGGCCTTAAGATTATCTGTCGAAAGCTTATTTGTACGTATCGTTTCCTTTTTTACGTTTGATATATATCAGAAAACAATAAACTTCAAAAAAATATATTCCTTATACTCGTCAATATTCACGTTTCCAAACTTATTATTTGTTGTAAGAATGGCAAAAAATAAATAAAAAAGTAATTGTTCGAGAAAATTAAAAATTTTCAGTATGTTTGAGATATTTCGACTCTTTGATAAAAAGGCCTTCTCAAAACATGGATACTGTTACTCAGGGGACCGACCTAGAGTAATGGAGTTTGGTCTATTTTCTTCGTGAAGAGCAGTAATATCATGTTATTAATTTTTTTTTTTTTTTTTTTTTTTTTTTTTTTTTTTTAGATTTTAATATTTTAAGTACCAAAAATTGACTTTGGACAACTTGCTCATTTTCTGGGGATGTTTTCTTCAACTGACTATTTCTATTTTTATGTTAAGAAAGGAACTGTTTAACTAATATATTGCTGACATTGTTTCACTGATTTTTAAACATGTAATGTTGCTCTATGACTTTCGGGAGGCGAGATACATATTTTTCTTTGAAAAAATCTATTGGCGCAATTAACGTTTTACAGCAATGTGCTTCAATACTGAACACTTATACTAGAAAGAAAAACGATACTAGTATTACTAACCGATTGGTAAAATGAAGCGTGCAAGCGTGTAGTGCCTTGAGCTAGAGCAGTCAAGCAGCGTTGGGAAAGAGGAACGGTAGAGGGGACGTGAGGGACTGGCGAGTGGGTTATGAGAGCTCTCTAAACGGTCCACACTGGCAAAATCTTCGATATATTTTTGGAAACATGATTTTTTTTATAACAACGCCCTTCAGTTTTTTATTGTTTTCTTTAATTATTATTATTATTATTTTAGTAGAAACTCTCTAGAGGCGACTGCATAATCCAGTAACGGCGTCACAAAAAAGGCCTTTTGCTTGCAAAAAATGAGGCAGAAAATTTTATTATCTTGTTTATATGGTTGATAGCATGTAAAATTCAAGTTTCCGTGACCAAAAAATTACGAAATTTAGGTACTTTCTACAGATTTTCGCCTCGGAAATTAAGCGTCCTACTGAAGATGTTATCCTTACCAAAATAAAATGGCTGAAAATAGGTACTGCCATTTCCCAGCAATCAGTTTTAAAATTTCGGTTGTTTTTACCAACTTGGCTTAAAAGTCGCCCCCGGTGTCTGTAACTCTTATTAGTATAAGAATTCAGTACGGAGTTCCGTGAAACACATATCTGTCAAATGTTAATTTGACAGATGTTTAATGTTTTTTCTAAGAAATTTTTTTCTCGGATCCAGAAAGTCGTATAGCAACATTAATTGTTTTAAAATCAGTAAAACAATGTCATCAATATATTTCTATAACAATTACTTTCATAACATACAAATATAAATACTTAGTTGAAGAAAAAAGGCCCAGAAATGTGCAAGTTATTCAAAGTCATTCTTTGATACTTACAATTAACAAAATCTAAACAAAAATTTAAACGTTACAATGCAATCGATAAGTACAAAAAAGAAATCGATAGATAATCTTGAGGGCTATAAGTTTCCAATTTAATATTTTCCCATTGGAGTTATCGTTTTTTATTTAAGAAAAGCCGTTTTTTGCAACTTTGTGAATTTTATGGCATACTTCGCCACTCGGCTCGAGTTTCATTAATTGAAACTCTATTTAAAGTTTTATTTCCTATACGCTCACTTTTTTCAGGTAATAATTTTTGCAAAATGTAACATTACGTCATCACAGAATATGCGGCAGGTGCACATCACGTGGTATTCAGCCGGTAGAGTGGGTAGTGCGGAAACCTTGCTTTCCTCCATTATTCCCTCTTTTTTTTAACAAGTTGTGTAAAACAAGTTGTGCCTCATCATTACTAACTTAATATTACACATTAGAGATTATTTTTGCTAACAAATCACAGTAAACATAAAATGTCATATTTTTGTATGCAGAAATATTTAGACATGAGGAATACACCATTTAAATTGAATTTCAAATTTCAGAATTTCCTGAGGTACTTTTAAGCCTCAAAAAGGAAACAAGAAGCAAAAAAGATTACAGAAGTAAACACTAATGCACTCTCACTTAACACAGTTGGTAAAGGAGAGAAGAATTCACTATTCTTATAAGTGTTCTTACCTTCTTCATACTATTTACATTTAACAATAGGGTGAGGGGTGACAGATTTCCTACAGCTCGCTGGTTCAGATAGTCAAAGCCTCTCCGTCCCAGAGAAAGAGATACACAGCAGCAATTTTTGTTCTCAAATTACACTAGGGTATAACCCGGACGGTTACCCATTTTAATACCTAACGGTAATTTTTACGAAAAAAAGTAATTTTAATATCTAATTTTTTTTACGAAAAAAGTTTTGTTTATTCTTAAATTTCTATATTTTATAAAATTTTGACAATGTTATCATTTAAATTTAAAAAAAGGAAAACGAAAACATTGTAAATTCCATATTTGTGGCAATACAAAATAAATTCGACGTGGAATCACATATACCTGGGTGATATGCATCGTAAAAACATGGAAAACAATAATCGAACACATCATACAGATGCTGCATTTTTACAGTCACAAGTTTTCTCTGATATCTCAACTGGAAAGCAAACTTCATTTACGTTAATGAAGCTTTCTCTTGTATCGCAAAGTTTAGAAGCGAACCACGCACACCTAATCATTTCACCGAAGATTGGAGAGGATATCTGGTGATGAATTATTGAATGAAGTTTGATGAAATCTTCTCCATCAATAATTTCACAACCTTGTTTCGATCAGGTAGGCACAGTTCTGAGGGGTGCTTAATGAAATTTTTTACTACTTCGCAAACTTTGCTCGTCCGAACACAACGAAAAAAAAAAAGAAAAAAAAAGTCACGATGGGATTCGAACCATGGACGTTGAGCTATGTCGACAAGTGCTGCAACTGTTAATTGTATTGGCATTTACAATTACTTGCAAAACTTCGAGGACGATATTCTCGAGTATCCGATTACCATGTTGTCTCCTTGTGAGAGAAAACGAAAGAAGTGATTTGAAATGGAACGACAATATAAAATCAATCGTCGGTCAGACAAATTACAGCCTGAGATTCTATGGAAGAATCGCCAGGAAGTGTAGACCGTCAACAAAGGAAGTAGGTAACAAAACACCAGTCCACTCTTGAGTATTCCTCATCATTATGAGATCCGTACCAGGGAGGGTTTATAGAAGTCTTAGAGAAGATCAAAGGGAGAGCAGCGCGCTTTCTTAAGGGTTCATTTAGTAATCGCGAAAGTGTCACACAGATGTTTGGTATACTTCTGGAGCAGACTCTGCAAGAGAGACGTTCTGTATCCCGGCGCGGACTTTGTCAAAATTCTGAGAGCATATGTTTCATGAAGAGTCAACTAACAATATTTTCATCCAATATTTTCTCGCGAACCCAATTTGAGGTGGAAGTGTCAATTTTACACAAACTAACCTCCACCACACCCTGTTAGATATTTTGCAGAGTAAGAATGGAGATGTAGAAAATGTGTCCCCACAATGGCATGAGTGTTTCCTTCGGACCACTGACGTGAATTACGGGTGTTATTGAAGCCTTCACAAGTGAAAGTAAAGAGTAAATATCCAACCACAAAATTCCAATAGTTTATATTCTTTTTCTGCTCAAAGGTGTTGAATGAGCTGTAAATGTTGTTGTTGTTGTTGTGGTCTTCAGTCCGCAGACTGGTTTGATGCATGTCTCCACGATAACCTGTCCTGTGCAAGCCTCTTCATATGAGAATACGAACGGCAACCTACATCGTTTTGAATCTGCTTATTGTATTCGTCCCTCGGTCTCCCTGTACAATTTTTATTCCACACATTTCCCTCTAACGCTAAATTGACGATTCTTTGACGTCTCAGAATGTGTTTCACCAACCTATTCCTTCTCTTAGTCAGGATATGCCAGAAATTCCTTTTCTCCCCAATTCAGTTCAGCATCTCCCTCTTAGTTACGTAATCTACCCATTTAATCTTCATCATTCGTCTGTAACACCACATTTCGAAAGCTTCTATCATCTTTTGTCTGAACTCCTTATCGTCCACGTTTCACTCCCATACACTGCTACAATCCTGACAAATATTTCAGAAAGGACTTCTTAAGATTTAAATTGATGTTGGATGTCGACAAATATCACTTCTTCAGAAACGCTTGCCTCTCCATAGCCATTCTGCATATTAATCTTCTTTACTTCGATCATTCTTGCTACCCAAATAACAGAGCTCCATCTAACATAATTCCTTCAGCATCACCTGAATTCCGGACACTACATTCCATTACCCTCGTTTTTCTCTTGTAAAAACTCATCTTATATCTTCCTTTCAAGATACTGTCCATTCCATTTAACTGCTCTCCCGGGTCCTTTGCTGTCTCTGACCGCAAGGTTTTTATTCCCTCTCCCTGCACTTTAATTCTCTCTCCAAACATTTCCTTGCATGACTTGAATAACATGGGGGAAGGCTACGACCTTGTCTTACTCCCTTCCCAACCAATGAGACCCTTTCATGATCTTCGACTCTAATAATTGCTGTCTGGTTTTTGTATAAGTTGAATATAACTCTTCGCTCCCTATATTTTAGCCCCGCCACCTTCAGAATTTGAAAGAGTGTAATCCAGTCAATATTGTCAAACGCTTTTTCCAGATGCACAAATCCTAAAAACGTAGGTTTCCCTTTCCTTAAACTATCTTGTAATCTTCTAAGATAAGTCGTAATGTGAGTATTCCCTTCCGTGTTCCTACATTTATCCTAAATCCAAACTGATTCTTCCGAAGGTCAGATTCTACCAATTTTTCATTCGTCTGTAAATAATTCGTGTTAGTATTTTGCAACCATGACTAACTAAATTGATAGTTCCGTAAGCTACATAAATGTGATAGGCTATGTAAGTAAATGATACGGAAGTAATTCGTGAATTCGTAATATTTGCCAGACATCTGTATGTGGAACACCTTTACGTGAAGGAATTCTACGTGTGCATGTTAAATAACTAAGTTACATAGACTGAATAATGTCTTCTACTTCACCCACAATCTGTTAATTCACACGTTTTGATGCAATATAACTGTTGTACACTGCATCCGTGTCACGCAGTGTATTGAACACTTGTAAAAACTCGTGTTTCTGGTAGTCTGCGGATAGGAATTCATGCGCCGTATACTCTACAACCAGCAGCAGCGTTTCTGGAACATAAATATTGTGCCGGCTTTACTCAACATATGTAAATACGCGCTGCGTGTTTACACTCTCCAGTGTATTAGACTTGGCCAATAAATCACAATGAAAACTTCAATGCAAAGTAGAACATTCGATAAATATGCCCATTGCAACCAGTGCACGACAGGCGAAACGAAAATGCATTGAACTCAGCTGTATCTTTGCATTCAATAAAAATTGGACTCATATAATAAGGCCGCGGCGGAGCAGCCGAGCACATTAAGGCGCTCTGCTACGATGCACGAGGCAGTTCCTAGTCGGGGGCTCGAATCCCCCCTCGGGCATGGATGTTCGTGCCGTCTTTAGTATAAGGTAGTTCATAAGTAGTTTGTAAGTTTAGGGACTGATAATCCCGCAGTTAAGTCCCCTAAGCTTTACAAACATTTAAACATATAATAAGGGGTACTTCCTTGTTATTGATCGGTATTACCGACTTCTAAATTACGCTGCTCGAAAGATTTAGAGAATCAGAAGAGTTATCATACACAACATACATTTGATTACGTCTTTTATTCAGATGTTGGTCACAATTGTAATTTGTGTGTGATACAATATGATATCTTGCTCTTAACACTTTATTGAGGTTCACATAGCGTTCACTAGAGCGAGCCACCATGGTGCTACCATAATAGTGAAAAAGTCATTCTTGTTGCCCCCTAATAGAGTGTGTGATCACCTTGGAGAGCCAGTACCCCTGCGTGGCATGATGAGGTTATCAATCAGTTCTTGGGCCATTCTTCAGTGAACGCAATATCCAGCTCAGTGGGAATTGCTGATCTGGCTGCAATGCGCCTACCAAGTGCATCCCAGACATGCTCTAACGAGTGAAAAAGCTGACTACTCAATTCATTCAGTTCCCTCAGCTTCAATTATGTTATCAACCACTGCAACTCTGTCGGGACTCCACCAAAAGGAATCTATCTCCTATGGCACTAACGTAGGGTAAAAAAAAAAAAAAACGGAGGATCTTTTCTCTACACGTCTAAACAGTCAAAGCGCCATTCTGAACGATATAGAGGCTAATACTCACTCCTGCCCACACCCCACACCATTCCTCCACCATCATGAAATGGTGCTTTTTTCTGCACATAATTATGATTGTTCAGAGTTCCACGTTCTCTCCTGATAAGGAAACGACGTTTGTCCAACTGTAAACATAACCCGGTGCCATTTATTACGACTCTAATCTGATGTTTCTGTGGGCTAAAGGTGTAGTGCTTTCAATGCGTAACATACCATAGGCCTCAGTGCGTAGATGCCACATCGTGAAGGCGATTTCGAACTGTTTGAAACGATATTGCTCGTCCTGTTGCTGCCTGGAGGATGCGTTGTAGCTGAGTTGCATTCAGCCTCCTGTCTCGACCGACTGTTAACAGGAGATAACGGTCATCTTTTGCCGATGTTACCCATGGACGACCTTGGCCCTGCCGTCTTTTAACGGTTCCAGTTGTCTGAAATCGCGACCAGGTCCTGTAAATTAGCTGCAGGGATATGTGTCTGTCCAACTTCCAACGTTCCTATGGTCCTCCATGCCATAGCTTCGAGTAATAATGTTGTTGTATTGCAGTACCTGCTTACTACAGTACCTCAATCCAACTGCTTCGGTAATTAGTTTGGTAAACACAAACCAACTCCCACTGCAGCACGCAGCACTGCCGTAATGTTTTTGCCTCCACGCCGCAAAACCGACAGAAAGTTGAACCATTATAGTTAATTACGCCGATGACAATACTTCAGAACCTAGACATCTCATCCCCTAATTGTTTCCGACAGTGCATGTACTATTACTACTGAAACACCTCGCGTTTAATACTAATCTTGAAGGGGACGGAAGTATATTTATTCTGGTGCGTGAATCACTTCGTCATACAGTCTTACAACCTGCAGTCTTCTGAGTGAGCGTTTCCATTGATCTGCAATTGCCACGTACTGTTGCTGTACATGTAATTAAATTCAAATGTTTGTATAGTCTATGGGACTTAACTACGGGGTCATCAGTCCCTAAACTTACAAACTACTTATGAACTACTTACGAACAGGACGGCACAAATATCCATGCCCGAGGGGGGATTCGAACCCCCGACCGTAGTGGCCGTGCTGACCGTGACTGGAGCGCCTCAGTCACCTCGGCCACCGCGGACGGCACTGTATGAAATACAGGCTGTCACTTGTTGTTTGTATAGTCTATGGGACTTAACTACGGGGTCATCAGTCCCTAAACTTACAAACTACTTATGAACTACTTACGAACAGGACGGCACAAATATCCATGCCCGAGGGGGGATTCGAACCCCCGACCGTAGTGGCCGTGCTGACCGTGACTGGAGCGCCTCAGTCACCTCGGCCACCGCGGACGGCACTGTATGAAATACAGGCTGTCACTTGTTGTTTGTATAGTCTATGGGACTTAACTACGGGGTCATCAGTCCCTAAACTTACAAACTACTTATCAACTAACTAAGACTAAGGACGGAACAAATATCTATGCCCGAGGGGGGATTCGAACCCCCGACCGCAGTGGCCGTGCAGACCGTGACTGAAGCGCCTCAGTCCCCTCGGCCACCGCGGCGGCAGGCTGTCACTCAAGTCATTTCTGTTGTGTAAAGGAATGTATAAGTAAACACGGTCTTTGATTGGTATGACACACACACACAGACACACACATACACGCACTTACACACAAACACTCACACACACACGCGCATACACACATACACTCACACACACACACACACACACACACACACACACACACACACACACATACACTTACTCACACACACACACACACACACACACACACACAACAGCGCCACTATTCCACAACACTACAATCCCATATCTACTCCACCTGTCCACTCTCCCACGAGCCTTCAGTCATCTCTCATGATGCCTCTTCCTGCTTTCAAGTATTTGACATGGAGAAGTACAGCCGTGTCCAGTATTATTTTGTACCTATTAAGAGGGAGACTGTGGCTGGAAGATAATTCGTAAGATTGTTTAGCAACAGTCGTAATTTTTATACTTAGGCTACTAGTTTCGACACTTCAGGAGATTTACCTGCAAGCTCTCTACCGTGGAGGACAAACTTCAACTATTCTGCAGCGCCGCTATTTTGGAGAAATATTAGGCAAATGAACGGAAAAGTTGCGGTGTGAAAGAAGCAGGCAGCGAGGTGCCAGTTCAGAGCCGGTGGTTGAGGCAAGACTCGCATTCCAATACCGCAATAGCTTTGCGTATGAAGTACGTGACTCTTGGGCAGCAGTCGGCCAGAACTGCAAACTTAGCAACAGCCGCAGGTGTGCAACGACCAGGTCAATACACCAGGTGCGTGTAGGAGTTGTTGACTTGTACGTGACTGGAAACGGAGCTTTTTGGGAAACACGGCCAAGCCGAGTGAAATATAAAGCATGTGTTCCAGAGCAGTCGTCAGTTGGAGTTCGAGTGGAGTTCGGAGTTCGCAGTCCGCAGCTCAGCTCGGAAGACACCAGTGCGGCTGCGAGCAAACAACTAGTAGTTGCAGTTCGGTGGTCATCGTCAGCGGTTAGCGGTTCATCTCCCGAGTCCGGATGACGGGCCACTCGAGGAGTCGGTGTAACATCATACCGCAGTGAGGGGCTAGCCATCTCGCCAGCTACCAGCAGCCACATCGACGCGACGAGATGGGGACAAGTTCCTGACGGCAGGACGGCGCCAAGGTACGAACCATTCTCCCTGGGCACAGCAGCGGCGTCGATGGGGCTTCGTCACCGCTCATCCGGCAGCGAGACATCGGCGGGCGGCGTGGCTGCGTCATCGACCTTCGAAGGCGACCGGCCGGACAGCCCAAGGCATCAGCGTCAGCGATAAGTGTTATGCCACCGAAGCACAACAGCGCACCGCCGTCCGCAGTGACGCAGCTGAGGCGTGACCAGAACTAACTTCGGCAGTTCCTGACATCATGTGCACTGAGAACCAAATAAACCATCTATCACTGGCCAGACTCTCTCTAAACTGCCACAATCCTATCTCCGACCACTACAACTCGAACACGCAAACGCAAGGAACCAATGCCCGGCTTCTGTAGACATTCTTCGCGTATGTGACATCAAGGCTATGTTGTCTAGTAGCCTAAATAAACGTGTATTAAAACAACGGCTGGCCTTAAGCATTGGCTTTTCTGACTGCAATGACCTTGAATGACCCTTATGACGTCATTAAAGACCCGCCTTCATTTCAGTATCGTTACCAAGATGGCCGCCTGGGAAAACTGAGGACCACACCCCCTTCTTCCCTCTCTCTTTGACGTGATATACAGGGTGTTTCACTAAGTGTGTTTGCCTCTGTGACTTATAAAATAATAGGTTACGGGAAATTTTAATACGGTAGGTCAACACAAGAAATATTACACTTTTTGCGGAGCTATTAACATAGTTTATTGTATCATTTTCCAAAAAGTTACAGCACAAAGATATAATTTTTAAATGGAACAAAAGTTTTTTCTATCGTGCATTGGAATCCTTGAAACCAGCTGCGTCCAAATAAATTTAAAATACATTCGTATCACTGTTAGTTTGGGAGCTACAACCCTTCAAAGTTTCAGGGGCAGATACTACACGCTGTACATAATACATGGATGTGTGGTGGGTGATGGATGTTATGGCAGTTGGAAGTTGATTTACATGAGATGTTCAAATGTGTGTCCATGTTCCTCAATGCATAATGCAATGCGCCGTCAAAGGATTTGCGGACGAGATGTAATATCGCCGGTGTGACGGAGCGACATGCGCCCTCGATGCGCCGTTTTAGATCATCTGGGGATGTGGGCTCAGTGACATAAACAAGATCCTTTAGATATCCCCACAAAAAGAAATCTACTGGTGTTAAATCGGGCGACCTTGTGGGCCATGAATGAGGACCATAGCGTCCCAAACCATTTTCCTGCAAACCTGTTGTTTAGTTCTTCCACAACAGCACGCGCAGAATGGGCTGGGTGACCATCGTGCTGCATCCACATATGGACTCTCGTGTGTAGACACACATGTTCAAGGAGACCACCCAAACTGTCGGCTATAAAAGTAGTGTGGACCGATGGTTTCATCCCCAAGGATTCCACACCACACGTTAATAGACCACCTACGTTGACGGTCGTACCCACCGAGGATTGTCTGCGGCCCAGTAGTGCATGTCATGGCGATTCACTGCACCATAATTTGTGAACGTGGACTCATCAGAGAACATAACACTTTGTAAAGACTCCAGCTTGAAATTACGCATGGCCCACTCACAGAATGTCACTCTTGCGCGGAAATCGTTCCCCGTAGCCGTGTACTATACGCCACACAGATGTGAGACTGACACCAGCGACTGTAGCAACGGTTTGTAAGCTGACATGAGGATCGTAGTGTAGTGCAGCTAAAACAAACACCTCCGTCTCCTCTTCGTCTGTTACTTTGGCGCATTACCAAGCTGCCTGTTTCCCGAAGTCGTTGTTCGGCACGTAAGGGCCTAGGATATCTCACGGCATACGCCGTAGATGCTTCAGTGGCATCGTGTCGGCACTCGCCGAGCATCAGCAACATGTCAACGTACTCGTTGTTCGTGTATGCCATCGTCATCCGATGTCAATAACTGTGGAATATTGAGCCCCGGTTGTTTGTGTGGCTCCAACTGTCGGGTATACGGCCGTGTGCGGCGACAGTCGGCAGTCTAACAGCGCATCGAGGAAGCTTCTCGCTCCGTGACCCCGGCGACGTTACAACTCGACCGCACTATATTTAGAAGGCGCATTGCATTATGCGCAGCGTTTGTGATATCTGCCCATGAAACTTTGAATGGTTGTAGCTCCCAAGATAACAGTGATATGAATGTAGTTTAAATGGATTTGGACGCAACCGGTTTCAACTATTCCAATGCATGATATAAGAAACTATTGTTCCATTTAAAAAATTATATCTTTGTGCTGTAACTCTTTGGAAAATGATACAATAAACTATGTTCATAGCTCCTCAAAAGTGTAACGTTTCTTGTGTTGACCTGCCGCATTAAAATATCCCGTCACCTATTATTTTATAAGTTACAGAGGCAAGCACACTTAGTGGAACACCCTGTATGTTTCTGGATTTCAAATTTTGAATTCTTTTTTGGTGCGAAGCTTCACCACTATCTGCCACCACCATCTCCTCCCCCTTCCCACAATGACATTTAATTTGGTGAGAAACTCCGTCACTCTGTTCCAAGACACTTCCATGTGAAGACACCTTCAGTAGTCCTATGCTGGATCTAAGTATAGTGTGTTATCAAATATCTTTTTTTAAACACTTGTCTCCGACATCACATTTCGGGACTTATGTTTGCATTAAAAAATGTCTCTCCCTCAGAGCTAAGCACATCTATCACTGCCATCAGTTGAGTCCGCCGAAAAGGGCAGTAAAATAGTCGGCGCCAGTGTTTCAGTGTTTTTTAATCACATGTCGGCAATGTTCTTCCAAGTGTTATCAGTGTGTGTGTTTTGTCAGTGTTTGCTGTTTTTTTCACTGTAGCTGTTTTTGAATGCGTCCAAATGGATTGTAATGTGGTCCTGTTTTATATATACATTTTTTTGTATTCATCCATTATGTTCATCTTTTCTATTTGTATAAGTCACAGTAGTTTACTCCTTTTTGCGTAATTATACTTTGTATTTACTGTGAAATCATGTTGCGTGAAGAGCAGCATATGAAGATGCTGTCAGCCTGCCCATACTGGGATTAAAAAAATAAATAAAAAAAAAATAAATAAATAAAAAAAAAAAATAAAATAAAATAAAAATCACAAATTCATCTTCTCCAGGTTCGAAACCCATTAACCGGAAGGTGGTAGTAATCAGTGTTTGCAGGTAACGATACTGAAATATTTAGTTTTCAGATATCGTTCGTGACCAATTTTCTTTTTCGTAATTTTAATATCTTTATGGGCAGGCTAGCAGTAGCTTAGCACATTGCTCTTCAGACCCGAGTTACAAACTGTATTGAACCAGATTAACATGCAATGACACATGACATAAAAATATTGATGTATATACAATTAAAATGTTCACTTTTTGTGGGATTTTGGCACTCATAATTGGCATTTTACAACAACATGCAGAATTTAAAATAAGAGCCACAATGTAAAATATATACTCATTGTCAGATACAGTGATTAATGCACACTGCAGAACACATATAAGACATACTGATCCCACAATTGTACTGGCGTGGTTGGCGGGCGAAACACGTTAAGGACACAATTAGTGACACCGACATTAGAACACTATAGCACTGAGAAGAACAAGTTAAAGAAAGCACTACCAATGAGGCAGGGAGGACGTGCAAAAGGAAAGTGGAGGGAAGGAAACAGCACAGAGGACAGGACGAGGCGGAGGATAGGTGAAACTGGAGGTGGAAGCGCGACGACTCCAGGGAGGGGGATGGGGTGGACGGGAAGATCTGCAAGGGAGAGGAGGAGAGACGGCATCACAGTTGACAGGAGTGGCAGTGATGGCAGCTCCTGGACTAGGATGCGGCCCTTGACGGTGGCTGGTCCTGGCTAATCCTTGGTTGCGCCGAGCAGCAGTGTTTTGGTGCCATTACTGCTACAACCTGCAAACACTGATTACTACCACCTTCTGGTTGCTGGGTTTCGAACCTGGAGAAGATGAATTTGTGATTTTTTTTATTTTTTTGTAATCCCAGTATGGGCACCCTGACAGCATCTTCATATGCTGCTCTTCATGCAACATGATTTCACAGTAAATACAAAGTATAATTACGCAAAAAGGAGTAAACTACTGTGACTTATACAAACAGAACAGATGAAGATAATGGATGAATTTAAAAAATATATGTATATATAAAACAGGACCACATTAAAATCCATTTGGACGCATTCAGAAACACCTGCAGTGAAAAATTCAGCAAACACTGACAAAACACACACACTGATAACACTTGACAGAAAATTGCCGACATGTGATTAAAAAACACTGAAACACTGGCGCCGACTATTTTACTGCCGTTTTCGGCGGACTCAACTGATGGCAGTGATAGGTGTGCTTAGTTCTGAGGGAGAGACATTGTCCAAGTACTGGAAGCTGGAGGCGAGTGGCGGGGCAGAGGTACCAGTGGGCTCATGGGCGTCAGCGTAGTCGAAATGGGGATTGTCAGGGATGAAAAAGGTTTTGTTGAGATAGGTGGTGAACTGATTGGTGTTACTAGTGTTGTCAGGAAAGGGACTGAAACTCTGAGGAGCAGCGTATGGGATTGAAGGTCGACTACCAGTAAGGTGGTGGAAACCCTGCCAGTGCTTCAAAAATGTTCAAATGTTTGTATATCCTTATAGGACTTAACTACGGGGTCATCAGTCCCTAAACTTACAAACTACTTATGAACTAGCTAATCCTAAGGACGGCACAAATATCCATGCCCGAGGGGGGATTCGAACCCCCGACAGTAGTGGCCGTGCAGACCGTGACTGGAGCGCCTCAGTCCCCTCGGCCACCGCGGCCGGCCTGCCAGTGCTTTGGCTTTAATATTGATGCAGATCTGTCATCAGTCCCGGCAATTCTTTGCAATGAGTATGTTTCTGATGTGTCGATGCAGCTACCAGTGGTGTCGAAGTGTGTCCCTGTCACAGGTAGGGAGGAAGGATCGACAGAGGCGACAGGATTCATATAGGAGAAGGACTGCCTATGGAGGGAAGGTGGGGAAGTAAGATTGGTTGGCCTTGATGGGAATGTACGACTGGATGGCGTTAGACAAGGTCTGCTGAAGGAAAGTAGCGGCAAGGTGAATATCATCAGGGTTGGCCGGCGACTCAGGTAGGTAACCCAGTTGGCATGGGAGTAATTAAGTAGAATGGGGGCATGGACATTGTCTTTAAGGTCGAAGAAATCCGCTGTCATGCAGCCCAGTAGTGGTGTTGCTTCAGGTTTGGTGGGCTTTGGAAGGATGATGAGTTCGCCCTGTATGGTAGTAAGAAACTGATGTCACCAACGGAGCTCGACGAGGGACTGAGAGGAAATGTTGAGGTCAGTGGTTACCACATAGGTCATGGAAGTTCGTTCAGTATGGAAAAGGAAGCCATAATATGGGAGTGGGGTTCTAGGACAGATTTCGATAGTGGCACAGATGACAGTGAGACAAAAGGAACAAACTCAAGATAAGGGGTTGTTAAGACAGGGTACATCTGGACGAGACGACACCAGTGCTTAGGGATAGAGGACAGTGTGGGAATGGCATACCATGCTTAAAACGAGAATGTAGAGGGAATGGGAGAAAACTAAGAAGAAGGGCCACTTAAATGGGGGGTTTCATGACGTGAGAATGTGAAGTGGAACTGGTTGCAGGAGAAGGTGAAAAAGCTCTCTAGTTGGAACATGGAGTGAGCGGCGAGGTGAATCTGACAGTGGGTGTGAGGGCGCTGGAAAGCGTGGATATTCTGCAGAACAGTGGTGACAAAATTAATGACGTCCTCAGCGGTGGGAGGAGGACTCAGATAGTTGTTTGGGTGCATTGGGAAATCAATGGGACATACGGGGATGGTGAGTTCAGCATTGACAGAGGTGAGGTAAGTCTTTACAATTATAGGAGGTGAGGTGGGATTCTCCACAGGTATTACAGGTTGCGGGAGCGGGATGTTTGGGACAGTATTTCAGTAAGTGGCGTTTTTTGCAGTGGGGACAGGTGGCTGCACTTTTGCAGTTCTCAGTGAAACGGTCATCCTACCTCATTGGCAACGGATTGGGATGGGGAGAGGGAGGGATTGATCTTTTACCTATGGTTGTAGATCATTACTCCCTCTGTAAGGAGGAAGTAAATGGAGGAGACAGATTCTGTAAACACATGTATGAGGTAGGTGGGGTCAGTGACGTTTTGGATTCTCTTATTGGATCGGAAGGAGGGGTTGAGCTTTCAGCTTCTCCAACACCTCACCTTCCGTGATACCTGGGCTGAGCTTAGTGATCATGGCAGTGAGAGTTGGTGAGCAGTAAGGAGATTGTTACTACCCTGAATAAGATTGTTTCTGCCCTTTATGAATATGGAGGTAACATGGGAGAAAAAATTGCAAATACACAGTGGATAAAGGAAAGCACATTCATTCACTCACAACAGACACAAGCATAACGCTTGTGACACATTACCAATGCGGCAACATTTGATAGCAGCAGCGAGACGAAGTGTCGCCATGTTATGTTGAGATGGCAGGTGTCTTCAAGCAGTAATTAAAAATCAACTATGCACCAAACGAAATCATGTGTGGGGAGGCAGCAGCATACTATCCTTAGGTACCACATGGTATGCTACCACAGCGAATTACAAAGAATTTACAAAAAGTAATTAATTTATAAACCTGATGTCTTTATGTCTTCTTTGACCACAAAATTTGCATTACAGGCCTCAAAAATAAATAAATAAATAAAAATTAAAAATTAAACAAAATTACTTTGTAATTCAGAGAGATGATCACTCATCCAGCGCACACTTAAATAAGACAGCCGAGTCTTATCCGAACGACTGCAAAACGTATTTCAACCAAGCCTGTGTTGGATTTCTAATGCGTGTGAATGGGAGAGAAAATGAGTACTTTCCTGGAAGTTTTATTCTAAATCTATGTTCTTCTATCTCTCAATTAGTAACCACACATCCTAACACTGAAAATCAATATCAATTCTTCGCCATCTTTCCTCTATATATACATACAAACAACGATGTCTGCTGCTTTAAATAGACGCACCACCTCTCTTTAAATAAACATAACTACTACAGCCATCAAGGGAGTATCTTCAACTCAGATTATGTTTAAAGAACAAAATAGCTTACATAGAGTCCTGCAACCATGTGTAGTCATCCAGTCGATCAGATCACTCACTCCACACAGCAGATAGTCTGGTTCCTTCTCAATTGCTAAATAGAACGTTGACCTGTTCTACAAGTCCATGTAGCAAAAACGTCTTTAGAGACTCAGAAAAAACTACCAAACAAGAATATGCAATGCATTATGTTAACACTGCAGATGATCTGATTTCAGTTCAACTGCAGAAAAATTATTATTATTATTATTACTTCCTTTTTGTTCAGAAACTATGTCTTGGAAGATCAAAAGCGACGTCTTCTCATTGAAGCGATTATCGAAGTAGTCAAGGACGTATTTCACCCTCTTATATCACTTTTAAATATTTTGGCAGATATGTACTATTGCTCGAGGTATCTTAGGACTCAAAAAGTCTGAATAAATGTTATTGATTGCATTCAATCAACACAATTGCTTTTAGAAGTAATAGTTTTCAGATACTTTGATTCTTGTATTATTTATAACTATTATTTTATTTCATTAGCCCCCTTTTAACTGTACTATCCATTAGGCCTTTTATTTCTTCATTGCTGATTGTCGACTCATTTGATATGTGCTTCTTCTTCTTCGTCCTTTGTTTTACATACCCAGAGCTCGGTGTTATGAATACAAGACGATTCGTATGGGGCCTGACGATAGTATTAATGTAATACTGAAACCGGCCGCGTAAATAAAAGAACGTAGACTGTACAGCTGTTGGAACATGAGTAAATAATTTGGAATTGAAACTCGACCAGCCATAGTCCTGATTCCATCACAACATGACCTGCATCAAGGGGTTCATTATTCTGTCATATTACACACCTGAGTCATTAAAAAAAAAATAATAATAAAAAAAAATAATAATAAAAAAGAAAAAAAAATCTCTGACGTAACGAAGCTCTAGAATTAGGTAAAAAATCCATGTTTGAAGTAATTCGACTGTGTTTTACTGAAATTACTATACGCGTATATGTATAATATCCTGAATCATGAGTGACATTAAATTTTATATGAACTTCCTTGGTGCTACACATTTTTAACGAATTGATCCATTTGATTTACCAGAAAAAGAGAAACTATCTGGCGAAGAGCACTAATTCTACCACTAATAAATTACACTGTGTATAAGAAGTTTAAAGATATGAGGTTTAATATTCAGACGATTTTTTTCACCATATGTCACTTCTTTCACTGATTACGATTAAAGGTAACACAAAATTGAACGTCCGCATCAACTTGCTGGGTAGGTCAAATCAAAGGCAAGGGCATGATATCCCTAATACGACTCTTCCTAAGAGACCATCGCACTGTTCGAATCAAATTTAGAATTGACGACAATTTTACGTGATCCAGGCTGATATGTATTAATATGGGGTGGGGTAGAAAAACTACTGGCAAGTCACAAAAGGTCAAATACAAATGGGAATTTTAAGGATTTTTATCCAACTTGATTCCAATGAATAAACTGCAATTGTACGATTTTCGAATGTACTTCTACAATTCGCAAGGACCTCACTGAGTCTGGCTGAGGGTACGCCTCCGTGCGGTCTCTAATCTCAGTAATTTTATCCTCACGATCTTTTGCCGTCGCATTCGTAGGAGGAAAAAGTATATCCGTTTGCTCTTCGACAAGTGTACGCTCTCGGAAGTCCAAATCATTATGGAAAATGCCTCTTTTGCAGCGGTTGCCACTGGAGTTCACCTATTATCTCTGTGACGCTTTCGAGTTTAAGAAATAAGTGCTGCGCTCCTTTGGATCCTATCAATCCTATGAAATCTCGATCTCGCGCAGTATTCAAATACTGGCATGCCTCTTGTTTTAAAGTTATTTCTTTTGTTAATGCTTTTTCCCGGATGTACAGTAAATATGAGTATTATTCCCATTGGTAAATAAATACTGGATGGAAGGTCCGAAGATTTTATTAAAAAAAATTCTCATTAATTCTAGTAAAATGCGTTGTACTCCAGTTGAATCAATCCTGGTATGGTTAACAGGACATATGTTTCCGAATGTCTCTCTGGAGCGATGTTTCCATCCTGGAAAATACTTTTGCAGCTTAAAAGTTCTCTTAATAAAATAAATATATAGATAAATAAATTTGTTATGTATGAAAGAGGCTTAACCACTTCCTAACTTTTCAGACGAAAATCATTTCTCATTCGCTATTCTAAGTTGTCAGCTGTGTGTTGCTATAATTGCATACGTCTGCGTATTTATCATAACACAATTTTTTTACAAAGTTACACTAATTCATCTGAACGAAGTCCAAATTAATGAAAAAGTTATCGACGTGCTGGTATAGTGAAAGAAAGATATTGAATCTGGCACACGTGACAAGAATGGGCTGCAACTGAATTTGGATACAAAAGTTGGTCTGACTGCGAAAAATTATTTGAACCAAGTTAAAGAATCGTTTAACTGAAAATGCGTTCTATTCATGATCTGATTGCTAAATTATTTGGAGTACCAGTGTGCTGCAGAATATGAACTTGTGTGTCACTGCTCATTTCAACTCAGTGGCTGCCGTGTTGAAAACATTAATGAGTCCACAAGATGCAATGGGAGTTGTTTGTATTTCTTCCAGAATGGCCGGTCATCGTAAATTTGAACTCAAAATAGCGAAGGTTTCAGATTTTCAAAAGTTTCACTCTTTTACTTGTTACGTAAAAAAAAAAAAAAAAAAAAAAAAAAAAAAAAAAAAAAAAAAAAAAAAAAAACAAAAAAAAAAAAAAAAAAACCAGTTATATTAATGCTCTCTGTGCTAAATTTTAAGTTCTCTTCATCTTGGACCGCCATGTTGGCAGCCATATTGCTGTCGAAAGGCTTAGTGGCGCAGATGTTCTACACTGCACACAGCTCACAAGAGATGCCCAGAGGTGACTCACACATAGAGAATCCCACGGTGCCCCTGAGGGCTATAACAACAAGAATCGCTTTTCGGCTTTTGGCAAAATCAATGTTTAGTCACTTTTCAAGATCATACTTTTTTTGATAATATAATGTACCATCTCAATTATACTTAACATTTTCACGAAAGTGAGAACCCATAATCCAAGCATATACTCTATCTTCATCAACCTTGTGCCTACTACGAGTCCTTACAATAAATTACATATTACAATAATATTTGAAATAATAATAAAAAGATTGTTCCAATAATGTTCATCTGTATATTCATTAGCAGTGCAAAGAAAATTACATCGTTATTTTCAATCTTTATCTCTTCAGATAATTACATTAAGGAAAAAATTGAATTTCAAATCTTCCCATTTCAATGTGTGTGTTAATAAAATTAGAACAAAATTATGCGCCTTAGTTCAATCAAGTTTAAATGTTACCTCATTAATAATTTCATTCAGTTCCATTTCCACTTGACGTTTTGATTATATTTGTAAGCTATCACTGCAATTCGCTTTACCCTTCGCTCCGCATACAGTCACTGCTTTGTCGCTACAAGTACTACCAGCTAACTGCCCCAACTGGCTACTGTCTCAGCGTAAAGATCAGTGGTGGCTGGTGCTTCAGATGACTGGGGGATCACTTCTTTGACTGCCGGATCGTGATAGTGGCGCGCGCCCCTTCGAACCCCGCCCCCCCCCCCCCCACTCAATGTCCAAAGAGACAATTCGGCGGCTCACCGCGAGTGGCGCCAGGGAAAAGCGCCCCGGGTTACCACCCCCCTCCCCCCTCTTCACATATATTTTCGTTAAAAGATCTGCAGAATGTCTTACCTCGACTATCGACTTGTTTGTGCTTGCTTCAATTCGAGATGAGATGTCATGTCAGCCTACCAAGCTTCTTTATTTCACACTTTTGTTCCAAGTTTAAAACTGAGCAATTTGTTTCTAAAAGATATTGAACGTTGTTCATTTGTCTTTGATAATAAGCACAAAAGAACACACGAATATGCACACGAATATGCCCGTCATCAAAATGAAGCTACATTCGGGTCACGAGACACTGTAAGCAGCAACACCTCTAACCTTACGCATGCGCAAAGACTGCTCTTCCCCACATCTTTTCAATCTTTTCAAACAGTTAAATATTTGAAACCCCCTGGCAGATCAAAATTGTGTGCCGGAACCGGGACTCAAACCTGGGACCTTTGCCTTTCGCGGACAAGCACTCTACCGACTGACATATCCCTAGTCTTGCAAGTTTCGCAGGAAAGCTTCTGTGAAGTTTGGAAAATAGGAGGCGAGGTACAGGCAGAAGTAAAGTCGTGAGGCGGCATCGTGAGTCGTGTCGGGATAGCTCAGTCAGTAGCGCGACTGACCTCAAAGGGGAAGGGTCCCAGGTTCGAGTCCCGGTTCCGGCACACAATTTTGATCTGCCAGAGGGTTTCATATCAGCGCACACTCCGCTGCAGAGTGAAAATTTCATTCTAGTTAAATATTTGTTACAACGAAGAGTATAAATGTCATTTATCCTCAAAATTGCGACACTTTGCTAAAAGGTCCAAAGGTATGTGGCAAGTAACAATACAAAAGTCATTGTTGTTCCTGTATCTGTTAAAAAGAAAATTGCGTTTTTAAAAAATTACTTGCAGTCAGTCTCGAACCCACTACCTTCGACAGCGCGGCGCTGTGCTGGTAAGCACACGACTTTTCCTGCTAGATGCAGAGTAGTGACTTATTTATATTTATTAATTCGTTTTAATCCTATATTATTAGTTTATGATATCGGTTGGTATATTCTTTTTATTGGTTATTTAACAATGTCTATAGTTGGTATCGTTACTAATTTTGAATTTGATTTAAGGAATATTATTGCTCTTTCTACTTTTCGTCAGCTTGGTTTAATAATAACAATTTTATTAATGGGTTATTCTGCTTTTTCTTCTTTTTCCTTTATTGACTCATGCTTTATCTAGGGCTTTATTATTTATGTGTGCAGGTTCTATAATTCATAATTTACGTGATTGTCAGGCTATGCGTTTTATAGGTTATATTGCTAATTTTATGCATTTTACTTATATTTGCTTTAGTGTTTCTAGATTATATTTGAGTGGTATACCTGTTTTGGCTGGTTATTATTCTAGGGATTTAATTGTTTTTAATTTTTTTTCTACTGGTTTAACAGCTTCCTGCTCTTTTAGTTTATTTTATTATTCAACATCAGGTGATAATAATTATTACCCTGTTTATTCTTTTAATGCTGGAAGTTATTTCATTTTGTTTGGTACAGTTGATTTATTAATTGTTGCTGTTTTCACTGGTAGATTTCTGTCTTGATTAATCTTTCTTGTACCTTATTTGTTTTACCTTGGTATTTAAAGTTTTTAGCTTTATTTACTATTATTTTGTCTTCATATTTTGGTTATATTGTTTCTGATTTTAATTATTCTTATAGTTTACTTTTTATTTTTTTTTTATTTTTTTATTATTGACGATAGGATCATCTGAAGTTGATGCATCCTCAAATTATAGTTATAAGATATTTTAGCGAAGTTGATAAATCTTCAGTGCGCCAAAAACATATGTGAAGGGCGGATGTAGCTTTCATGAAGGATTTGCAATCACATAGAAGAACGAAACGAAGGACGAACTTTTTTCCAAGTTTTCACTGAACCATAAACACATAGGGCGCGCCGTCACTGGTAAAGTTATTACTGCGGTCAGCATCACGGCATCTCTGATCCATAGACTCAAACGTTTCCTAACAGACATTCAATGAAGACGAACTTCCCAACTTTTCTGGCTGATCTACTAGACACCAACAGAGATCACAGGAGCCTAGCTGTTCAAGAAACTATGTAGCTGGTTGTTTAAATCTCCCCTGGAAGAGTAGTCTGTTATCAGGAAACACTTGTTCAGTTTAGTGTCTCGACGCGTGGAAGACATGAAGCGCCATTTCCACCTCTTAATGCCACATCGGCTGTTGCACGGGCCGGAGGTCGGGCAGTGGGAGTACCTGTTGGGGGGGGGGGGGGGAGGACAGGTCGGCTGGAAGACGCGGCTGGCTGCGGAGCAGCGACTGGCAATTGGGTCGCCATTGTTGACACGGTGTAGCACATTGACGCGCGCACAATGCGCGCCGCCGAGACTTTATTGCGCTGTAAATCAGGGCCGCGGAGCGTAGCGGCAGGAAGCTGGCGGGGGCGGGGACGTGGGGGGAGGGCCAGGGGGAGGGGCAGGGGAGGGGGAGGAGTCACAAAAACGCGCGGAGGTGTGGGCGGCCCGGCCGCCGCGGACGGCTCCCACGACCCGGCCGACCCGACCCGAGGCGCGCGACACGGACGCTCGACCCTCCATACGTGACTTATGACGCCCCGGCTGCTCCCCAATCACCAGCGCCAGGCGCTCAGCCGCGTGTCGTTTTCACGTTCACTTTTTCTTTTTTATTTTCTTTCTCGCATCTCTTCCAAGTAAAGTCGTAGTAGCCCAATATAAAAATGCATTTCTTTTGAGAACCAATATTCCGGACTTCGAATTACGAACAGAGGCCGTAATGAGTGACGTAGAAGTAGATAGCATCGGAGTAGTGCAGGAACTAAAATCACTTAACATGAACAAGTCTTCTGGTCCGGATTGTATACCCATTAGATTTCTATCTGATTATGCTGAAGCGATAGCCCCTTACTTACCAGCCATATACAACCGTTCTCTCATAGAAGGATCTGTACCAAAAGATTAGAAAGTTGCACAGGTCACACCTATATTCAAGAAAGGCAGTAGGAGTGACCCACTAAACTACAGGCCTATTTCATTGACGTCAATTTGCAGCAGGGTTTAGGAACATATCCTGTCTTCAAATATTATGAATTATCTCGAACAGAACGATCTATTGACCCATGGTCAACACGGATTTAGAAAATATCGTTCATGCGAAACACAACTAGCTCTTTATTCACACGAAGTGATGGATGCTATCGACAAGGGTTCGCAAATGGAATGGAATGGGAGATACATAGTATAATGGTGGTTCGACGAACCCTCTGCCAGGCACTTAAATGTGATTTGCAGAGTATCCCATGTTGATCTAGATGTAGATTACACTTCCACGAACAAAACCCTTGGTTATCCGCACATCCGCATCCGTGAGGCATGGTTATTGTGGAAAAATACGCTTCAGTAGACTCAACCTGTTTCGTGGCGTTAGAGACCCATCTTCAGGTGAACAAATTATGAACTATGCCGTCAATTAAAACATCCGGGCTAAATTGCCGTGGTCGATCGGTAAAACTTCTTCCCCCTGGCGTTTAGTTGTCAACTGTTTACATCTTCTGAGGTGAGTCGACGACTGGCTTCTAGGCGTTGGAGCTACCGCTTATATAGAGCAGACAGAGGGCGCCACCACACGTCACGAGCTGTCGCCTATGCAACTATCGATGATTATCGTTACTTCTCTCGATTACAGGTAATCGATTGTCACGTGATTTGTACAAAGTCGAACGCTACATCTTGTCCAATTTTAAACCTTCTTCTTTTCTATTAAAATTGTTTTGATGTTTGTGGATTTCAATAGCCTCTCGGTACATGCGTATGCAAAAGTGTATGTTCGTATCACCAAATTTTATTTAATTATCTCCATTTTGTGTATTGACGCTTCTTTTTGTTGTCCTTATATACACCATGGCACAACTACACATAATTTTATATACCCCTGGGGTAGCTAGGGGATGTCGAGCATCTTTCGCTGATCTTAAGAATTCATTTATTTTCTTAGTGGGGCTGAAAATAGTTTCCACTTGAAACTTAGCCAGTACTTTACAAATACGGTCCGTGATGTTATGGTTGAATGGGAGGAAATGTTTTCCAGCAGATGGTTGTTGCTGTCGCCTGTTTTCGGAACTTTTCTACTTGGATGGAGTGCTCGGTCGATCTCGTTAAGCCGGCCGCGGTGGCCGAGGTGACCGAGGCGCTCCAGTCACGGTCAGCACGGCCACTACGGTCGGGGGTTCGAATCCCCCCTCGGGCATGGATATTTGTGCCGTCCTAGTTCGTAAGTAGTTCATAAGTAGTTTGTAAGTTTAGGGACTGATGACCCCGTAGTTAAGTCCCATAAGCTTAACAAACATTTGATTTTTGATCTCGTTAACAGTATAACCATTTTTTTAAAGCTGTGCACAAATGATTCAGTTCCTCTAGCAAATAGATTGGCTCACAGATATTGTTCTCTCTGTCCATAAATGTTTTTATGACACTTCTATCCTGATTAGGGTGGTGATTCGAGTTCTGATGCAGGTAACGGTCGGTGTGTGTATCTTTTCTGTAGGCCTTGTGCCCTAAGGTTCCATCCGCCCGTTTAATTACTGATACATTTAAGAAATTCACTTGTCCATTACTCTCATTCCCCAAGGTGATCTTTGGATTAATACTATTTAGGTGTACCAGGAAGTCATTTAAATCCTCTTCGCCGTGGTTCCATACTACAAAGGTGTTATCCACGTCCCGATAGCACCTCGAAGGGCTTGTTGTTCAAAGTATTCCATGACTAAATTAGCAATTGCGGGACTTAAAGGGCTTCCCATGGCTACCCCTTAAATTTGTTCATAAAATTCGCTGTTATACTGAAAACAGGTGGACAGACAATTTCATAGCAAGGCTATTATATCAGTAGGGAACATATTGGCTATGTAAGAAAGAGCTTTGTCAACCGGGACCATAGTGAATAGAGATACTACGTCAAAACTGACGTCACTAGGACTGACAGTAATCTGAATCAATTTTCCAATAAAGAGCAGAGAATTTCTAATATGATTCTCCTCTTGAGTAGGAGCTCCAAGCGCGCTCACTTTCGGTCTCAAAGGAACCTCAAGCTTATGTATCTTTGGTATCCCATATAATCTTGGGGGGCAAGCCTCCGCTTTGCTAAGATACTTTTTAACCTCTATAGGAATGGAAGACTGTTTTATCAAACTATTGGTAGCATTTATCACGTTCGATGTAGGATCCTTTTTCAACTTTTTATATGTGGTAGGGTCCAGGAGGCCACTAATCTTCCTGTGATAATCTTCATTATTCAGCAGAACGGTGGCGTCCCCTTTATCAGCGGCAAGTAATAATATTTCTGTCTGATTCATCTCCGGCAATGCCTTCCTTTCCACTTGAGACAAATTGCTGGCAGGTGGTTTGGCTTTGCGTAGTATCCTGGACGTCTCCATCCTACTTACATCAGCAGATTACGATGGTATATGACGAATTCCTGCCTCTATATTAGCAATAATATCCTCCATGGGAGTTTTCGGTAGAGTAATTGCAAAATTTCCTCCTTTCGAAAGAACAGAAAATTCTTCTTTGGACATTTCATTCCCAGAAAAATTGATGACCGTGCGGGAGTTGTCTCTTACTGGTGTTTCCTGTCTACCCTTCCGTAGACGATCGAAATTATTCTTCTGCCTATTGGAAGACACTTCTACACTAATTTCCAAAGATCTAAATGTTAATCTGTCCACCTTGTTCCAATCACACAACTGCATTGTATTGCTAATAATTAGATGGTAGATGGAGATTTAGCAGTTGACTACTATTTACACACGTGACGTGTAGTGGCGCCCTCTGTCTGCTCTATATAAGTGGCAGTTCCACCGCCTAGAAACCACTCGTCGACTCAGAAGAAGTTGTCCACAATTGACGTCAGTGGGAAGACGTTTTACCGATCGACCACGGCAATTTAACGCGGTAGTTTAATTGAAGACAACGCCAGCCGTGAAAGACTACATGTTACGCTATGAACTATGCGTTAGTAGCTAGGGCACAATCCTTGCTGGTGCGCAAAGAGAGCCGTAGCCCTTCGAACCAGGTAACATCCAAGTGTCGCAGAACATGGAATGACTGTTCAGAATCTTCATAATTTGCTTGTTTACCAGAAGATGGGACTGTAATGACCTGAAACCAGTAGACGCTTAGCAAAAGGGTCAATATAGAACAGAATTTTTTTTAATAACCACTTTCTAAGAAACAACTACTGCTGAACAACTTAGAATTGCTACGGAACGTTCGACCATTGATACGCTGCTAACCATCCAAAATGCTACATCTTAGAGGAAGCATCAAATCAGAATGGAAAGCGTCGGGTCTTCCCTTGTCATAATCTATATACTTATAAGACGCATTTGTTGTCTGTCTGTCTGCCTGTTCTCTTATAACTCAAGATCCAGACAACCAAATAAGGTGAAATTTGGTACACGTACACAAAATTACATGGGGAAGGTTCTTAAATAGGTTTCGTTCCATCACAATCTCACTCTGACCATGTGCCTGTTCTAAGTCGTGTGATAATGAACCCCCTCGCCTAGAAAAGGAAAATCATGGAAGTTGGTTAATGAGAGTGATTTCGAGTGTTTTTGTGGTGATGATGAGTTGATGGAGATGTAAGTAAAAGTGATGGTCATACATGTGTAGGGTGGGACAGGGGTGGAGGGAAGCCGGTGGTAGGAACTGCCCAAAATGTTGTTTATCGCATTGCTTTAACATAAATGTACCCTTTCATTACATGCAAATAAACGCTTTTGTACGCTTCTACAGGAAACCTTATTTTAAACCCGGGCAAAGCCGCGTACATGCAGCTAGTGTATACATAAACGGACACACAATGATATGCAACTCTTTGCAGTCGTTCTTGACATGAAAATTTCTAATTAGAATTGGTCAGTATGAAAAATAGTCGCCATGCAGTAGTTCCATAGATGTTAATTTTTGTTTAAATTAATAAGCGATCTGCTATGAGAATGCAAAGGAATCCATTCTCCCGTCGGCTTGCATAGAGCCGCGGTGGAGTTACCGAGCGTTCTAAGGCACCTTGTTGCGGAGCGCGCTGTTGCCCCCATTGGACGTTCGAGTCCTACCTCGGCCAAGGGTGTGTATGTTGTCCTTATGTTAGTGAAAGTTATTTTAAGTGGATTACAGGCCTAGGGACTGATAACCAAAGAGGTACCACAGATTTACAAACATTTGAACATTTCGACGTGCACAGGAGGAGAATCTCTGGGCGGACCGAGCCGTCAGCTACCATTTGTGCCTGAAGAGCAAAGCTGCCGTCGGTCAGCTCTCAGTGTCAAAAATAAGGCCGGGAACCACTTAACTGAACTCTGGGAAAAGTTCTGAAGAGATCTCACCCGTAGCGTCCAAAGCGAGAATTTCGGAACAGGTGGCTAGCCGTGCATCCATAATATACGTTTTCCCACTATCTCCATGAGAAACGGTCTGTGACGTCAAAAGGTTGCAGATCTGTAAACGCCATCATACGAGAGGATATGATCGTCAGGAAAGACAACACTGGCATTCTACGGATCGGAGCGTGGAATGTTAGATCCCTGAACCGGGTAGGAAAGTTAGAACATTTTAAAAGGGAAATACATAGGCTGAAGTTAAATACAGTGGGGATTAGTGAAGTATGGAGTAGGGAGGAACAGGATTTCTGGTCAGGCGAGTACAGGGTTATAAATACAAAATCATTTGGGGGCATTACAGGAATAGGTCTGATAATTAATCAGAAAACAGGAATTCGGGTAAACTACTATGAGCAGCGCAGTGATCGTATTATCATTGTCAAGTTACGAATCCAACATCGACCACAACAGTACAGGTTTATATGACAACCAGCTCTTCCGATGATGAGGAGATCGAAGAAATGTATGAGAAGGCAAAGTAAATTATTCAGACAATTAAGGGAAAGGAAAACTTAATTGTTATGGGAAACTCGAATTCGATAGTAGGAAAAGGAAGGGAAGGAAAAATAATAGGTAAAAATGGACTGGGCAAAAGAAATGAAAGAAGAAATCGCCTAGTAGAAATTTGCACGAAACATAATTTAATCATAAAATATACTTGGTTTAAGAATCATGAAATTAGGTTGTATACTTGGAAGAGACCAGGAGGCACTGAAAGGTACCATATAGATTTTATAATGGTAAGACATAGATTTCGGAACCAGGTTTTAAGCTGTAAGACATGCCCAGGAGCAGATTTACACTCTGAGCATAACTGATTGGTCATGAACTGTAGGTTGATACTGAAAAAACCGCGGAAAGATAGGAAAATAAGGAGATGGGACCTGAATAAATTGAAGGAACCTGAAGTTCTTGAGAATTTCAGAGGGAGCTTTAGGCAACAATTGATAGAAACGGGGGGGGGGGGGGATAAAACAGTAGAAGAAGAATGGGTAGCATTGAGAGATGAAATATTGAAGGCAGCAGAGGACAAAATAAGTCGAAAGGCAAGACCTACAAAAAATCCTTGGATATCGCAGGAAATACTAAATTTAATTGATGAAAGGAGAAAATATAATAATGCAGTAAATGTAACAGACAAAATGGAGTACAGACGACTAAGAAATGAGAGTGACAGGAAGTGTAAAACAGATAAGCAGGAATGGCTAGAAGGCAAATGCAAGTCTGTAGAAAAACGTATAAGTAGGGGAAAAATAGATACCGCCTACAAGAAAAAAAAGAAGAAGCATTTGGAGACAAGAAAAGCAGCTCTATGAATATAAAGAACTCAGATGGAAAACTAGTTCTCAGCAAAGAAGGGAGTGCTGAAAGGTGGAAAGAGTAATGTAAGGAGCCTCTACAAAGGAAATGAACTAAGAGACAATATTGTAGGAATGGAAGCGGATGTAGATGAAGATGAAATAGGAGATACTATACTGAGAGAAGAATTAGGCAGAGCACTGGAAAACCTAAGTCGAAACAAGACCCCGGGAGTAGACGACATTCCCTCAGAACTACTGAAGTCTCTGGGAGAGCCAGCCATGACAAAACTATTTCACATGGAGTGTAAGAAGTAAGAGACGGGGGAAATACCCTCAGAAAAATGTAATAATCCTCATTCCAACGAAAGCAGGTGCAGACAAGTGTGAAAATTACAGAACCATCAAATTAATAAGTTCTGGTTGCAAAATTTTAACACGAATTATTTACAGAAGGATGGAAAAGCTGGTAGAAGCCCACCTTGGGAAAGATCAGTTTGGATCCGGGAGAAATGTAGAAACACTTGAGGCAGTTCTCACTTTACGGCTTATCCTAGAAGATAGTTTAAGAAAAGGCAAACATACATATCTAGCTTTTGTAGATTTGGAGAAGGCTTTTGACAATGTTGATTGGAATAGACTCTTTCAAATTATGAAATCATCACGAGTAAAATATAGAGAACGGAAGGTTATTTACAACTTGTATAAAAACCAGACAGCAGTTATCAGAGTTGAAGGGTATGAAAGAGATGCAGAGGTTGTGAAGGATGTAAGACAGGGTTGTAGAATTTCCCGAGTGTTATTCAATTCGTACAATGAGCAAGATATAAAGGAAAGCAAGGAGAAATTTGGAGAAGGAATTGAAGTTCAGGGTGAAGAATTAAAAAGCTTGCGTTTTGTTGATGACATAGTAATTCTGTCAGAGACAGCAGAGGACCTGGAGGAGCAATTGAACGGTATGGACAGTGAGACGAAAGGAGCATATAAAATAAACAATAACAAAAGCAAAACAAGGGTAATGGAAAGCAGTCTTAGAAAATCAGGCAATGCTGAAGGCATTAAATTAGGTAACGAATCAATAAATGTGGTAAATGAGTGTTGTTACTTGGGCAGTAAAATAACATACGATGGTCGCAGAACAGATTCAAAATGTTCAAATATCTGTAAATCTATCGGACCAAACTGCGTGGTCATCAGTCCGTAGCTTACAAACTACTTAAACCTAGGTAAACTAACCTAAGGACAAACACACACACCCATGCCCCAGGGAGGACTCGAACCTCCACGGCGAGCAACCGTGCGCTCCGCAGCGAGACGCTTCAGACCGCTCGGCTACTCCACCGCGGCCGCAGAACAGAGGAATGGTACTTGGTAGAAAAGCGTTTCTGTAAAAGAGAAAGTTCTTAACGTCGAATATTAATTGAAGCTTAATAAAGTCCTTTCTGAAGGTATTTGTGTGGAGTGTTGCCTTGTATGGGAGTGAAACTTGGACGATAAACACTGCGGGCAGGAAGAGGACAGAGGCTTTTCAGAATGCTCAAGATTAGGTGGGTGGATCGCATAACTAATGAGGAGGTACTGAACACAATTGGGGAGAAAAGGAATTTCTGGCATACCTTGACTAATAGAAGGGATCGATTGGTAGGACACATTCTTAGACATCAAGGAATTGTGAAATTAGCCTTGGAGGGAAGTGTGTGGGGTAAAAATCGCAGAGGGTGACAAAGAAGTGAATATAGTAAGCAAATTCAAATGGATTTAGGTTGCCGTTCTTATGAGGAGATGAAGAGGCTTGCTCAGGGTAGAGTAGGGTAGAAAGCTGTATCAAACCATTCTCCAGATTGAAGACCACAACAACAACGAGTTAATAGGAATTGGGATCGTCATGAGACAAAATAGGTGGATTTTATTGTACGGTGAACGCTAACGGTATTCACTGAGGAAAAATACAACGTTAATATGAGTAAACCACTCTTAGACGACTGGTTCTCGTCTCTTTTTTGCTTGAGTCAGCCAAGGTGACCCATCGGGCACGAAAATTCAGGACTTCTATGCCAGCTTCACAGAGGAAGCAACTCGGTAACGCAAAAGAAGAGCTTCAACTGTCGGCATGGTAAGAAAAACGCAGTTTGAACACAATAGGGAAATGTAATCTTTGAATACGATTATCCGTCAAGGAAAAATGTCACTTTACAACAGGCTAGGAATTCCACTCATTTAATTTTCTTAAACGTTTATCCAACTTTTGCAGGCAGTAGTCAACATAACGTAAAAGAGCTTACCTTAATTTACAAAGAGCGACAGTATTTCCTTTCTACAAGCTTTTAAAATCTCATTACTTATCTTTCGGCAAGTGTTTAATTACATAATTAATCAATATTTGTCTTGTAATAATATTGAAGAATATTATTGCCAAAAACAATAAATGTAATATTGACATTTAAACTGTTTTTGCATTTCAGACAGTTATCTTCTCACATTTAAGTTTCGTATCATGTAATACTTGTACTTAAAACGTGAATCTCCACTTTAAGATTCATTGCTCATAGGCCATACTTGTTCGCGTTATTATTTCCGTTCCGCAGATTAAATCCACCAGCAATGAATCTTAAGGGTGTGTATTAGCGAAAGGAGGACTAAAATTTTGGAATGGGTTTGCAGCATTGAGTGATTATGATTAGCATTTTAGTGCATATCACAGGCCTGAGCATCACCTCCTGCAAGCTCTATATTTTATTGGACGTAATGAAGCGACTGTGTGATGCAGTTTTATAACACTAGGTGCAGGATGGAACAACGAATCAACGGAACCGATTGCACACATTTCATTGTACCACTACTGGCGATGACAGGTCTTAATATGCGGATATTTATATTTATGAAGTGTCCATGCAGTTGAAATAACACAAATTCTTTTGCCATAAGCGTTTCGCCTTTATTTGCAAGCCATTTTCAGTGGTCTAGAATATAAGGATGATTATGTTTTACCATATTTCGTCTTTTTACGTTTCTGGTAGTTTAAGTTATAAACAAGTATGGCGCTTTCTCTAACTACGAGTAACGATATTCTGATTTCATTAAAATGTTTTGAGGGATATAACAAAGAGATACTACGTAGAATGTCTCAACCATTAAAACCACCATCGTATTTTTATTTTCTATTAATGGAATCTAGAAAAATATTTGGACCAACCGAGTCTGACGCCTCCGTGCAGGCGTGCAGCCCATAGTAGGTAGCTTTTTCTAAGAAATTGTTTGAAACTTTGTTACTTAAGCTCTATAGCTGAGTTGTAACTTTTATTATGTGACTTGTTTTAATTTATAATTTTTTATGGAGGCAATCGTAGTTATTGCCGAAAGCAGGTTAAATAATTTTTAATTTTGCGGCCGAGGGCGGCATTTTTATCCTTTGTTATCAGTAATAGATTTTTCCTGTAAAATTACGGAAAATGACTCAAAGAGCTAAGTGGACCTCTTCTACAATAATATATACATCGTAATCGTCTCTTGGCGGTCCGACTGCTGTTTTATAATCAAATGTAAAAAAAGTAACGTAAATTGAGTTACTCTATCGTTTATTCTCTTAAACATAATAACAAGTATGGTGCTAATTACTTTAAGAAATTTATTTTATATTTTACTAAATTAACGTACATTTATTAAACGAAGTATGTGATAAATTTGGACAAGAAGTTGTTGGACGACTTCACTTGAGCGCCGCGCGGGAATGGCCGATTCCTCCCTCGGGCATGGGTGGGTGTGTGTTGCCCATAGATTAGTTTAACTTAAGTAGATTGTAAATCTAATGACTGGTGCCCACAGTAGTTTGATCCCATAGAATTACATGTATTTGAACATTTAATCACTTCATTTCCCAGTCGTGTGGAAATGATGCGCATTACATTTCACAAAAAAGAAAAAAAAAAAGAAAAAAAGAAAAAAAAAAAAGAAAAAAAAAGAAAAAAATTAAAAAATTAAAAAAAGGAGAAGTTACTGCGTCTACTCACAATTCATGGTTTTTATTTTATTAAAAGAGTCATTTCGAGCCTTTGGGGCTGATCTTCAGGCGCTTGATCAGTCTACGCCAAAATTTAAACTTATATTGTTGATGCAATTGGTCCTGCTTAAGGATGCATGATATAATAGGTTGCAATCTGTGATTACAGTTCTTACGAGGCTGTACGAAAAATAAAAATACTTACATGAATATACACATTTTTCGTCTCACAGTAAATTTGTAAACAAAATTAAAAAGAAGTCGAAGTATGTCCAAATGTAATATCCATACTTGCACATATACGTGGTTATTGCTTGTAGCAAGATGATAGGAAGATGTTAGAATATTATTTATACATGAATGTCATTTGTAATTATTTGTGGTTATATCATATGACCTTTCAATGTAAAATGGTCGCAAATAGTAAATTCTTGTTACTTTACGGGAAAAAATAGTTCTGGAACTTATGAAAAAGGGTGACAGTGAAGCTCAGTTCATTTTACATGTCTTCAACAACTTTTTCTATGTAGATACTGTTATTGAGGAGTTATCAAGTTGATCTGTTACTAGGGTGCCAAGTGTAGGCCAAGTTTGCTGATCTTCGACAAAAAATAATTTCAAATGTTTGTAAACCTAAGGGATCAAATTCCCAAGGTCTTCGGTTCCTAGACTTAGAAACTTCTTAAATTAACTTACAATAAGGATACACACCCATTCCCGAGGGAGGATTCGAACCTCCGCAAGGAACGGCCGCACAATCCACGACATAACGCCCAAGAATGCGCAACCATTCCCACGCATTCTTGGGGAAAAATAATTTTTTGTAATGCTTTGTTTATGTATGGAGTCCATGATAATATTTTTGATGTGTCAATAGTTTTTTCTTGTAATGTTTCTATTACTCATTGCGCTTGAAAATATGGCATCTTAAATTAACAGGAAAGAAGCGGGGAACGGCTAGACCAATGGAAATTTGATACACTTCATTCACTGATACAACATAGAAATTTGTTTTTACATAAATTGAATTACATTAAACCCAAATAGAATAAAATTTAATCAGGCGCAATTCATCTACATAATCGTAACCGGTAATGCCGAAAATGTCAGTTACATCTAAGACTCTGATTACTGTATACCAGACAATACATTAGACGGTATTAACACAGACTTCAAGAGAATTTGAAACACGATAAAATGACAAAAACCTCAAAAGTAGATAATATCAGTATAAATTTCACTAAACTGACCGACCACTTAATGGACTGTGCGAAAACAGTAAGCTAACAAAGAAAACAGGAAAATAAACTCTCATAAAAGTAGTAGATGAATTTTGTTATTTGGGTAGCAAGGTAACTTCTGATGGCCGAAGTAAAGAAGAAATAAAATGCAAAATGGCTATGGGATGAAAAGCGTTTCTGAATAAGCGAAATTTGTTAACAATCAATATTAATTTAAATGTTAGGAAATCCTTTCTGAAAGCATTTGTCTGGAGTATAGCATTGTATGGGAGTGAAACGTGGACGATAAGGAGTTCAGATAAAAAGATGATAGAAGCTGGTGCTACAGAGGAATGATGAAAATTAGATGGGTAGATCACGTAACTAATGAGGAGGTGCTTAACCGAATCTGGGAGAAAAGGAGTTACTGGCATACCCTGACTAGGAGAAGGGATAGATTGGTTGGACATATTCTGAGACATCAAGGCATTGTCAACTTAGCATTAGAAGGAAGCGTGTGGGGTAAACAGAGGGAGACCGAGGGACGAAAACATTAAGCAGATTCAAAAGGATGTAGGTTACCATACATATTCTCATGTGAAGAGACTTGCACAGGACAGGATAGCGTGGAGAGCTGCATCAAACCAGTCTGCGGACTGAAGACCACAACAACAACAACGAAACATGCCAGTAAGAGTTACAAACAGGCAAATGATTAAAGCAAATTACACTAAATAGGGATTAACGTTGGAATATCAACCATTAATAAGATATTTAAGTTACGTAAAAAGTTATAAATCGTACGAAATGAGCTCATTTTAACCCGTGATAAGGTGCGCCTTAGAAAGTTACACGGTTTGACGTGCAGGAGCAAAATGCTCAAGCTATTTAAATCGTTTTAGAAAAAGGAAATATAATACTATAATAAAAATCATTATTGACCACGGGCTCGGTGGACTTGGGGTAAAGTGCTCGACTGGAAACCGAAGAGTCGCGGGTTCGAAACCCGGTCGGACTTCGGATTTAATCAGTCTGCACTTTAACCCATCCTTCACCTCTCAACGATGTGAGGAGTCGCCAGAAACGACACGTGGTTCGGATTCCACGTTATACTATAGGTTCGCTTTCCCCGGTTGGATAACTAGGGTAGGCTAGGGACACGCAAGTCGACGAAGTGGCGTCCAATTGAAAGACTTGCACCAGGCCAATGAGCCACACGAAATTATTATTATTGAAATGAAAGGCATTTATCTACGTGATTGATAGTATTTATTAAGGTATAAATAATGTCTTCTGAACTTTGATTATTAATTTATGGCACATATAACGAATATAATATCAAAAATCAAAAAGTCATATATTTTAATTAATCAGTCTTCCATAGTATCTGTAGAAATTGTTTCATAACATCCCTTGCACATGGATGTCACATGCTCGTTGCGGAGTGATTTGTGTCACAAAGTACATACCTTTTTAGGCGGTCGCGGTGGCCTAGAGGACTGAGGCGCTCCAGTCACGGTCTGCACGTCCACTACGGTCGGGGTTCGAATCCCCCCCTCGGGCATGGTTATTTGTGTCGCCCTTAGTCTTAGTCAGTTCATAAGTAGTTTGTAAGTTTAGGGACTGATGACCCTGTAGTTAAGTCCCATAATCTATACAAACAAAACAACAAATCTACATACCTTTTTAGAGCGTCTATTCTTCCTTCTTGGACAAAGCGCACAAAAGCCACCGGGTCCGTATCTATCTGATGGGGACTAACAATATTGGAGCAGTTGATTTCAGGGTTGTCTACACGATTGTCGTCCGTATCATCCGGATCCAATATACATTCTTCGTCCAAATCTGGGTCTTCCAGCCATACAAGTACGTGTTTGCTGGTCATCCATACTGATTATTGTAACCTGTATATAATAAAGAACATAATGACTAAATATAAAATTACCTTATGCTTGTTAAAACATAATAAAGCAAGAAATAAACATTTACATAAGAAGAGAAAAATACTTGGACCGATATGCATGGCATGAGCAAAATGCCGAACTTTATAGCGCGGTGTCACAATCGTTTCACTGCTAGGTCACAGGCACACTGAGCGACGCACGGGGAGGGGATGAATGCATAGGGAGGTACTGAGACGCTCGCCTCGCTATCATGTTAATAACATGCAGAATTATCGAAATGAATTATTGTGTGACAGAAATGCTCATCCCGCTCCTTCTCACGGGTTAATAAACAAATAAAATTACGAAGAAATTTTCCGAAACTTCAGTTTAACGTTTAACATCAGCATTAAGGAAGACGGCCTGGCTTGGAAGAAGTAGCACTGAGAAATAAGGACAGTGCGAGCATTCGCGTCCAAGACGTTTGTACGGAATAGCAAAAACAGGCGGCTAGGTAAGCAGACCGGCCCTAAGAACTACATAGGCCACCTAATGATCGGTAAGCATCAGCGACCTCTAAACACTGCCATTATTAATAAGGCTTCCTGCATCACAAATAAATTCCAATAAATATTCTCTACAGTCACAGCCAAAATCCAAAAGACAGTTTATACGAACTAAGTACGTGTAATTAAAGCAATTTCTTACAGCGCAACTTTAAAATTTTGCTGCGTTCTAACTGGTTAAAAAAATTTAAGAGATCAGTTACAACGGGGTAAAGAAAATTACAGAATTGAACTATAGCAGATTCTGCTGGATAAAATGCTTCAGCAAACTAAATTAAATTCTACAATTTCCCAAAAGGTGTACAAACCAGCCAATTTGCCGCGTGTCCTAAAATAAAGTGCCCATATGAATATCTTCATTTAGGTGCACAATATACATGAACTGAAGCATTACAAACATTCACGGTTCGCTTATGTCCCCTAAACCTTTGGACCATTCCTTTTGAAATCGGACGGAAGGAAAACTTGCATTTTTTTATGGGGTTTCATTTCATTTTCTTGTCACTGAAACTTGACGTTACGTTAATACCCTTGACAGACTCGCAGCTGTGATACGTAAACGATTCCAGTTGTTGTTTGGAGCGAAAGTAATGTAATTTCATAAAATAACTCGATTATAACACTCACAGCTCCCAAACTATTGAAAGTAAAATTTCATAAAGTTACAAAATCGATGCACTATTGTGAAATTGTTCTGGTATTTTTAGAATTTAAATTTCCTTACACCTTTTATCATTTATCACATTTGTCAATAAAATTCATTTTTAAATGAAATGAAATGTATACCGTTATGTTCAGCATTTGATTAAAAAGAGTATCAGTAAACAGTTTTGAGGGGTCTTCAATAGAAAGCTGTAGAAAAATAAAATTTATCTAGAAACTGCACCAAATTTCCCGGGTGCGCTACACTGTGTTACGCCAGCTGCGTTACAAAGTATTGTATGCAACCAGTCAATCCTTACATCCACTCTTGACCAACCGCGACCAGCTGTGAGGAGAGGAGTTTCCCCCTGTTAAGTGGCGGACGGTAGCCCGTCGAAGTCTAACTAGGTAGTGCAGCGTGAGTTGCGTCTTTATTACGTAATAATTTTTTCACGTTGAAGATAAGGGAATCAATAATACTTAAAACTGAAATAAACGTGTAAAAAAGAAGTTCAAGCATATCTAAGTTAATCTGGATGAAACCTGCATTTATTTTAATAAACGAGAAAAGTTTCTCGACACTGAAAAAATTGTGGACATTTATTGTTATATACCTACATCAACATTAGATATTAAGCTACAAAATAAACCGAAGTTCACTAAAATCCGGTATGAGGTTCTTAAGTTACACAGCAGACAAAATGCCGCGTTCGGACAAATCACGCAAATTTCACCGAATTTTAACTCAAAAAAACATTAATCATCTAAGGCAGTGTTTTCCAACTTGTGGGTCGCGAACCGCAGTGGGATCTCAAACTCTTCCTAGGGGGTCACCATCACAGGAAGTACTTGTACTATAAAATAACTAGCGCTCCAGTAATCCAACAACGTATACTTAGGTGAAATTTATTTAATGTTAAAATTACGGAGTTACATGGGTAACATTCAATATGAATTGAATAGATCATAGGTTGTTTTATAATACAGTGCGTTAACGGTGAATAAACGCAAAGTATGAAATCTATCTCCATGACCCAATCAATATGTGAAAGAACTTGATACAAGACGTATTTCTGAAAAATTCGAAAAAAAAGATCTACTTCTCTACAGATTGTCTTTACAGTGGGACCTTTCATAATAAGCATAATTAGCTTCTGAGTGTTGCCGGAAATGCGATACAGTCGTTAAGCAAAATATATTTCTCTGTCGAAATTCAAGTAAAAATAGGGTAGTGTGTTCCATTAAAAAAAAAATTGTTAAAATTTGTTTCTTTGAGATGAGATACTTCTGTTGTGAATCTTGAAGAGGGGGGGGGGAGGGATCGCCTGAATGTCTATATTTGGAAGGGGATCGACTGCATATTTTTACTTGGAAGAGGGTTGCATATTCTAAAAAGCTGAAAAACACTAATCTAAGGGATAACTTTATGACAGTTGTTTCCTTTTACTTTAGCTGACACATGTAGAAGTTATTTATTTATTTATTTTTAAATACGCAGCCAGGTTGCTCATTTTTCCTCCGATTTCAAATGGAATAGTCCATTCCTGGAACCATGCACGTATGGCGAAGAATTGATGTGGCGGCGTGTTATCCTGAAACACCGCACGTCTGGGTGTTGTAAGGCCAAAAATGGGTGGCGGAGGTCTCTTTGCAGCTCAGCATAGTGTAGATCATTCAAAGTTCCTTCCAAAACAGCTAGGGGCCCATCAGACACCAGGGAAGTGCAGCCCAGACCAAACAAGTGCCATCACTGCCTTGGAGTACACAATCTTGGCAGGCGGGGTTCATCGATTCATGTGGCCTGCGCCACACACGGTGACTCCCAGCAGTCGACATCGTGTATCGTCCGACCATATCAAGCTACGCCATTGTTTCAGTGTTCATCTATGGCGACGTAAACCATTGTCCCCAATGACGTTAATACTGGCATCCCTGACAACCCCGTCTAGATCTAAGGCCTCAAAAATGTCCGTTTCACGTTACACTGATAGGCCGCCATCACTCGCTAGCGATGGCAGCCTATCAGTGTGACATTGACCTGACACGGACTTGTGAGGCCTTGTGTCAGTGACCGGCGCCGACGCCTATACCCCATTAATACTACATTACTGCGAATTGTACAGTACGAGACGTACCTGGCATGTAGAACTGAGCCGTCATTTGCTTGCACTACTGACGATTCGTCTCTGACGTCACTGCTAACGTCATAGAGGATTGCTGGGCGGCGGGTAGTTCGTCTTTTGAGGACTGTGACAAACTCATTCAGTCTTTTATGATGCGACTTGGACACGGTTGAAGGCGTGAAGTCGAATTCCTGTACCACTCGGCCGGGCAACGATCAGCATACTCCGTTCATAAAGACATTGGACCTTAGTTTCACAACCGCAGCTCAGAAGGTTCCTATACTCTATTGCAGCGGGCATTGGTTGGGAGGGGCCCTCGGAGCTCAAAGAATAGGCACCAGTATTTCGATGTGGGGGTGTAGTACTTATAGACATGATAAGAAGTATTGCATTATCTTTGCTCCAAGTTCTCCTAGACGCTGAAGTTGAATGTATATATTGCACAATTCCTTAGATTGCCCATAAATGTCACTAGACCTGCACGAATACATAAATAACCACTCAAGAGCAAAGCCAATGCAACGAACTGGGAAAGCCGATCAGTTCGAATCAAAAACGAGAAAGGAAACACACTGCTTGACTGTAGTTCTCCCTTGTATAGAATGTCATTTGCCCAGTTTGATCGTACCCTCCCTGATAAACTCTACTTACGGATTTCAGCTTCAAAGAAACCTGAGAAGAATTCCACCATATTGATTCATGATTTTCGTGCAGTCACAGCTAGACATGTTTCGACTCAAACAGTACGTAATATGATGCCTGCCGGCCGCGGTGGCCGAGGTGACTGAGGCGCTCCAGTGACGGTCAGCACGGCCACTACGGTCGGGGGTTCGAATCCCCCCTCGGGCATGGATATTTGTGCCGTCCTAGTTCGTAAGTAGTTCATAAGTAGTTTGTAAGTTTAGGGACTGATGACCCCGTAGTTAAGTCCCATAAGCTTTACAAACATTTGAACATTTAATATGATGTCTGACATTCAGCTTCATTCCCGGCGCTCATGGCAAGGTCCAAGTTCTGACACAGGCTACAGATGGGCCACACAGAATGCTGAATGGACTCGTCAGAATTTGTACCTGCATCTATAGTACATAACAACTCCGATAATCACTTGTAAGGGCCTTGCAAAGGATTCATCGGACCACCTCTATGATATTTCTCTACCGTTACATTCTCTAATAGCGCGTGGGAAAAGGAACATTTGAATCTTTCCGTTTTCGATCTGATTTCTCTTAATATATTATGATGGTTATGTCTACTTAGATTGGCGGGTACTAACAAACTACCGACATTACCTGACATCGCAGGTTGTAGAGGCGATCTAATAGATTAATAATCTTCAAAGTTGAAAAGTCAAGGTCACAAAATACTTATTTATTTTATGACGATCGGTTTCAGTGGGCTATGCCACCATCAGATGGTCCTATCAAATTGTACAACTTGGTCATCTGATTTAGAGAAAATGTAGATTACATAATGTGCGCAACATAGCACTTAGTCCAAAAATAAATATACATCAGTTAAAACATCAACAGCTTGTAACAGACTTTTACCTTGATATTTTAACTTACGTTGGACGTAGAATTTAATCTCCATTTTTAAATAAGATGACAAACATGGAAAAAAATAATTTTCACGGCATCAACCACGTCATACAAATGCTGTATTCGTACAGTCGCAATTTCACTTTGATATGTAAACTGGACAGCAAAATTCAACTTCGTTCATGAAATTTCTCTTGTATCGCACAGTCTAGAATCGAACCACTTCACCGAAGATTGGAGGGGACAGCTGGTGATGAATAATTGAATGAAGTTTGACGCAATCTTCTCTATCAGTAATTTTACGTTTTCGTTATTTCCGGTCGTTACCAAAGGAACGGGACCGAACGCCGTAGTAGTTTGGACCCGTAAAAACATGCAACCAAGTAACCAATCGAACTATTTCAATTTCAGTTTTATGAAAATTTTTGGGATCTCTAATTCCACTGTAGTGTCAGTTTTTGTTTATATGTATGTAGACGAGCTTGTCGTCACCTCAAACGATGGTTGAGTAGCCGCGGTGGAGAAGCCGATGAGTCTAAAGCGCCTCACTGAGAAGCGCGCGGTTGCTCGCCGTCGGAGTTTCGAGTCCTCCCTGAGTCACGAGTGTTTGTGTTGTCCTTAGGTTAGTTTAAGTAATTTGTAATCCTAGGGGCTAATAACCAACGCAGTTATGTCCCAAAGATTTACAAACATTTGAAAATTTGATGGTTGAGTAGGTTAGCTCCTTGGTAAGCCTTTAGTAGCTAAGGAGAAGATTTTTAAAAACCCCATCCTAGCTAATCACAAATTCAATAAAGACAACCGTCGTCAACTAATAGTGAAGCCAATACTGTAAAAAAACTATTTTTGTGGGTTTTTTCACCCATCGTTGGTAACAACTTTGCATAAAATATTGAAAATTACGAACAAACAAAATGATAGGTTTTTTTCGTAAAAACTACCATGTAATGTTAAAATTGCGTAAGCATTCGCACAGAACGAACAAAATTTCTGTCAAGGCTGGATTCGAACCACCGACCCTATGGTTGTAAGGTAAGAACGCTACCACCAAGATCCACCGACACATGCTGTAACTTTTTTTTTTCTTTTCTTTTTTTTTTTTTTTTTTTTTTTTTAATTATTGCCACATACATGGACGCATTTTTTTTAAATAACGTTTATTAAAATTTGATGTACAAATAACAACATTTACACTGATTTTACATGAGTGAGTTTTGTTTGGACAAGGTGCGAATCACAGTGAATGAAAAAATCGGAAATTAAATACATTATGCACAGGTATATGTAGGATGACACATAAGGACAAACTTGGGCAACGCACTTAGAAAATGTCATCTCAGCCAGAATATTGTAGGGCGAGTAATCATCAGTTGTCCACATCTAGTGAAATATCATGGGCAATGACCAATTGCAAAGCTAGAGGCTACAAACCAAATTATTGGGCAAATATGGAGCATACTATTACATTGACAAATTATTATAATAAGAAAAATTTAAAAAAGTTAGGCGTTCATCTAAACAGGGTATGTGTAGGACAAACATGGGCTATCATAGACAAACATAAATAAACACATAAGATAAATTCGTAAGGCAAACAAAGAAAAGCTGAAAATATGTAACACATGAGCAATAAGGTACTGTGTAAGGCTAATATTTGCTACAAAGGGAATGGATTAGGCAGTATTCCCATGTGGACTATCATGTAAGCAACAGTAAAAAAAACGGAAAGAGTACACTAGTGGGAGAAAACGGAAAGGTGAGGAGAAAGAGACAGCGAGAGAGAGAACAATTTAATAACTACTGTTCAGTTTAGAGCATAACATTAAGACATAATATGAAATACATTTACATAAGGAGTAAAATTTGTTACTTTGCTCGTAATGTGGAGCTCTCAGATTTACATATTTTGTCACACGTGTTAATCACCCGTTTTGTAGGCACACACACTGCACTCTTTTGCTTGGCTCTTCGACGCTTTATGCGAGCACACAGGACACACTTCGATCGTGCGGGCGTCCCCTGTTGGGCTGTGGTGGGGACTCAAAAATGTTTCAAATGTTTGTATAGCTTATGGGACTTAACTACGGGGTCATCAGTCCCTAAACTTACAAACTACTTATGAACTAACTAATACTAAGGACGGCACAAATAAGCATGCCCGAGGGGGTTTCGAACGCCCGACCGTAGCGGCCGTGAAGACCGTGACTGGAGCGCCTCTGTCCCGTCAGCCACCGCGGCCGGCAGCATTTATGCCTTTACCGTCATATGCACAACAAAATACATCATTATATGTGCTGTTGACTGTTAGAGCGACTTCATAAGAGTCTTCTAATCAGCCGCGGCGAAATAGCCGTGCCCACTGAGGCGCCGTGCTGCGGTGGCCGCAGCCGTTCGTCGTCGGGGGTTCGAGTCCTCCCTTGGGCACGGAACGAAGGAATCTTAGGGTTTAACGTCCCGTCGACAGCGTGGTCATTAGAGACGGTGGGGACTGGGAGGGCGTCGGCAGCGTCGCGTTGTGGGTGGCCGGCGTAGGCGTCGGCGGCGGTCGTGGCTGCGTTGGCGGCGTCGTCGTCGCTCGAGGGTTTCGCAGCGCCTCCTCAAAGGCTGCCTTCAGCGAGATGTCCAAGTAATTTTGGAATGTTTCCCGGTATTTGAAACGCTGTTTGAACCTTTTATTTTCTTCCCACAGGTCTGTTAAGAATTGTAGTTGGTCCTTCTGCTTTTCTGTTATGACCTGATGGGCTGTCATTGCTATTAGCCACATAGTGGCTATTCGTTTTGGCCTCGGAAAGGTCCATGCATCAGGGACGGTAAGTGCCGTGATCGAGACCCGTGACCTTTGTATTTGTAGTCTGGCACTCTACCACTGTGCTGCGGAGCAACATAGAGAAGTGACATGCTGTTTCAGTGTACGTATATTCCATTTTTATGTAAAGGGTCACGAGCCCGTAGAATGGTGGTAATGCCACAACTTTTTCCATGAGTGCAGGTATTGGGAAGTGTTTACATTTCAGAAAGTGATGTGGACAGCTGCGTCAGAGCAGTCACGACAGTGCGGCCCCTGTTGTTGGGCGCTGGCACACGCCTGGTGCCCGGCAGCGGCGGACGGGCGGCTGGCGGCTGGCGGCATGATGGATGCCGGCCGCTTTGTAGCTGTCGGGGCCGTAATGAGCAGCGCGGCAACGCGACGCGAGGAGACGCCACGCCGCGCCACACAGCGCCGGACCTAATGAGGGCTTCGCGTGGGCCGCAGTCGCAGGCACCGGCCGCGCCGGGCAGTCAGATAGGCACCGACGCTGTACATCGACAGAGTATCAACCAGAACCACCGTGTAATTAATGCCAAGTACTGCAGTCCAGGAGAACGTGCGTAAACAGGATGTGATAAGCAACACCTGCCCCACGCAATACAGGAAAAGCTTGTGTTATCCGGTGGGGAAGTCGGCTGATGGGTCATGGGTTCAAGGTCTGGCCATGCAAACTTTTTTTTTCTGTATCACGTTGGAAATTGTACTACATCTACATACACCGAGTGTTATATGGAACAACATGTTCCTGACTGTTGGGATTTTATAGCACTGTATTATAGGCAATTTGCTTCCATTCTGAAATCTACAGGTTGGATACTCAAATGTGCTTGGTGCACAAAAGTAATTTCCTTCACACACTTCTTTGTACACAGCCACTACTAACGACGCTGTGCGTCTGTCGTGGTGTTTGTGTTCATGTCTGAATATATACAAGGTGCATTCAAGTTCTGAGACCTCCGATTTTTTTTTTTTTTTTTTCCTAATTAACTTCTCACTCGAAATCGATGAAACTGGCGTTACTTCTCGACGTAATCACCCTGCAGACGTACACATGTTTCACAACGCTGACGCCATGATTCCATGGCAGCGGCGAAGGCTTCTTTAGGAGTTGTTTTGACCACTGGAAAATCGCTGAGGCAATAGCAGCACGGCTGATGAATGTGCGGCCACGGAGAGTGTCTTTCATTGATGGATAAAGCCAAAAGTCACTAGGAGCCAGGTCAGGTCAGTAGGTAGCATGAGGAATCACTTTAAAGTTGTTATCACGAAGAAACTGTTGCGTAACGTTAGCTCGATGTGCGGGTGCGTTTTCTTGGTGAAACAGCTCCAAAAATGTTTGTATAGTCTATGGGACTTAACTACGGGGTCATCAGTCCCTAAACTTACAAACTACTTATGAACTAAGACTAGGGACGGCACAATTATCCATGCCCGAGGGGGGATTTGAACCCCCGACCGTAGTGGCCGTGCAGACCGTGACTGGGGCGCCTCAGTCCCCTCGGCCACCACGGCCGGCGAAACAGCACCCGCGCAGCCCTTCCCGGACGTTTTTGGTGCAGTGCAGGAAGGAATTTGTTCTTCAAAACATTTTCGTAGGATGCACCTGTTACCGTAGTGCCCTTTGGATCGCAATGGGTAAGGATTACGCTCTCGCTATCCCAGAACATGGACACCATCATTTTTTCAGCACTGGCGGTTACCCGAAATTTTTTGGTGGCGGTGAATTTGTGTGCTTCCATTGAGCTGAATGGCGCTTTGTTTCTGGATTGAAAAATGGCATCCATGTCTCATCCATTTCACAACCGACGAAAAGAAAGTTTCATTCATGCTGTCGTTGCGCGTCAACATTGTTTGGCAACATGCCACACGGGCAGTCTTGAGGTCGTCCGTCAGCATTCGTGGCACCCACCGGGATGACACTTTTCGCATTTTCAGGTCGTCATGCAGGATTGTGTGCACAGAACTCACAGAAATGCCAACTCTGGAGGCGATCTGTTCAACAGTCATTCGGCGATCCCCCAAAACAATTCTCTCCACTTTCTCGATCATGTCGTCAGACCGGCTTGTGCGAGCCCGAGGTTGTTTCGGTTTGTTGTCACACGATGTTCTGCCTTCATTAAACTGTCGCACCCACGAACACACTTTCGACACATCCATAACTCCATCACCAATTGTCTCCTTCAACTGTCGATGAATTTCAATTGGTGTCACACCACGCAAATTCAGAAAACGAATGATTGCACGCTGTTCAAGTAAGTAAAACGTCACCATTTTAAGTAATTAGAACACTTCTCATTCTCGCCGCTGGCGGTAAAATTCCATCTGCCGTACGGTGCTGCCATCTCTGGGACGTATTGACAATGAACTCGGCCTCGGTCCGGAGCAACAAAAATCGGAGGCCTTAGAACTTGAATGCACCTCGTACACAATGTTATTACTAGTACTATTACTCTTATTATTATTATTATTTTCTTTTGGTGAGGTCCGCAGCGTAGAATATGTCATTGAGAGACATATCTAATAAATTATATACTAAAATATTTCTTACACCATATAAACCGTTTCGGTCCTTGGCCACCTTCAGATGATTATGTAAATACAATGAGATGTTGTAGGTGGTCTCTGATACGCATATTCGTATTTGTAATTTACATTTGTTAAATATTTAACTTAATCGTAATATAGTTACTTATATTGTTGCCAGACTGTGCTGTTTATTTTGGTAGGTGTTCCGTTTGTTCTTTATTGTTAGCTGTTTGTATACTGCTTTTATAGTATTTTTGTAATCTTCGATAACTTGCAGCAGCACTTCAAAGATATCACAAGTTTACATAATAACCATATAATAGACCTTAAACACAAAAACTACATTCAAAATTTTATTGAAATTGTAGACAGGTACGAAAACGGATCAACACGCCAAAGATAAAATAATTATCCAAAGTAAATCTCCCGTACAAATATAATAAATAGTCCACTGATATTTAAGGTATAAATCATAAATTATTAAAAACTAGGGTCAAGAAGGTTTGATTTCTGTCTAGTAGTAATTGAGTGAAAGCAGCGAACTCTTGGTAACTGCCATGAATTTCTAACACCAAACGACGTAAACATAATCTCTACTGAGACGCCAATGACAGAATACCCAGGAAACTAATCAGGGATGGACAAGAAGTACGCGACCTTAGAGCCTACCCCAAATTTTGCTCAACCATCCGTTTCTGCGTAATAAGTAATTGAAATGTCACTAATTGTTTAATTGGACGTTAGAAAGTGTAAAAACTGAATGTTATTGTGATTTTCTAACAATTTATTTTCTGTAAACCATGAACTTATTTATTTAATTGCATTATTTGATACTGCGTCAACAACATCCTTCACTACCAAGGTGCCGTCATCAGCAAACATAAATAGCTTAGAATTCCTTGTTAGCCTAGAAGGCATATCATTTATATAGATGAGAAACAACAGTGGCACCCCACACTCAACTGTGTCCCACTGTGAGTGTATATCACAGGCATTTTCAACACACACATTCTGCTGTCTGTTATTAAAGTAAGAGGTGAACAAAACCTTAGCTAGCTACTCCCCTTAATCCATAATGTTACAACTTCTACAACAGTACCTCGTGAACAACACAATCAATGTTTTTGTCAAATCAAAAAGTACTCTAGCATTCGCAGTTTTTTGTTTAATACATCAAGTGCCTCACAGAGAAAAGAGAATATAGGTTTGTCAGTTGATCAACCGCTTCTGAAAGTAAGCTGTACCTTTAAAGCAAATTATGGGAACTGAAATGATCAATTAACTTTGAATAAACACCCTTTTCAACAACTTTAACAAAAAGTGATGGCATAGAAATATGTCTGAAGTTGTCTTCATTATCCCTTTCTCTGTTACAATAAAGTGGTTGCATTACTGAGAAGTCTGTCAAAAAACTGATTATTGCGAAAGAAAAAATTACAAGTACAGTTAACTACTGGGCTAACAGAGGCAAAACAGTACTCATATCCATAAGAGTCCTTAGTCTTTAGAGCTTTGATTATTGCCTCGGTTATGCATGCTTGTGAAAGCGTTCAAGCGTATGTATGGTCGAGCGTGTGTGCAAGAAACAGAAAGGCTTGTACAAGCATGCGTAAATGATTTCATTTATACGAATTTTATTTGGTACTGTTAATGTAAATCTGATGTAGAAAAATGAATATTTTATGCGCAAACGTACAGATCATGCAATTGTTATAATTATGAAATTTTGTCATCTTATTGCGTGCACTTTCTCGAAAGTTGTAGGCATTATTATATCACTGTAGGACACGTAGTTCAAGAACTACGACGTCATTAATACTGAAATGCGTGAAAACTGCAGCATCATCAACGACGTTTCAATTTATTATTTATTTGCTACTAAATGTATTTGGAACATATTTATCAAACAGTATTCATTTATGTCAACGAATGTACCAAAAATTATTTCGTTATACGTGTTATAGTTTAGCAGATATGACGTCATAAACATTCAGACACGAGGGGAAATTGTCGCAACGAGTTCGTTCGTATTTTATGCGCTTCTGTACTGTTCATCTGATTATGATGAAACTTTATATACTTGATCTTCAAAACAAAAGGAAGTACGTACAATTTTGTATGGTGCAAGGCAACTTCCACAAAATCTGATGAATTTTTGCACACTTAAATTCAAAAGAGTGGAGAAGGTGAATGGCAAGGAAAGGAGAAAGTGAAGATGGCCAGAGAGGAGGTAAGAGAACATCAGAGAGAGAGAGGGATTGATAAAGAGGAGAGGAGGATATGATCAGAGAAAGCCGAGAGGAGGAGATGGACAGAGAGAAAAGCAATAAGAATGTGGATAAGGACAGAAAAGTGAAGGAAAGATGGACTAAGTCAGGAATAAATACTTACACAGGCTACGCCAGGTTTTTAGATAGTTCTGTATAAATATTCTACTAACATGTAGCGTCAAAGAATATAATATTACAAGGGGGATAAAGAAGAAAACAAGTATATCAGCACTAAAATCGAAGTTCTGTGAAAGCTAATGAATGTGTCATAATGAGACACTGCCTCAATAACATACTTTTGCGTTTACAGCACGATGCGTTTATTTATTCTGATTGTCATCTAACAAGTATTTATCGAAGTATGTTGTATAAGTGATACGACCTTCTTCCATTGTTGTATTTTTTAGGTTATACAGCTATTAGAAAATAGTATAGAATAAATCTTCAGAAGTTATTTCCTTGCTAAATTGAATTTTTGACTTACGCAGGAAACAAAAAGATTTATGTTGTGCTATTTTTCGAATACATTATAACCTCAAAAAAGACGATGCAGTACAAGACGGGCCGGACAACACACTTCAAAATTTCATGCAAAATTACTGAAGTAAATATTTGCAATTAGCATATAAATATGTACCTCATGCAATGTTTTACAAATTAAATCATGAAAAACAACATGGTGTGGAAATATTATTTTACGTTCTTTATACACTCTGTGCACCACGATTAGGTTTCCTTTCTCGCCGTTATTATTATTATTACTGTATTATTATTATATTGTTTCCCTGTTACACAAACAAAAGGTCGTTGAACTTTGAGCTCATTTGTTGTAAAACAATTTGATGTACGTAAAAAATATGCACGATCGTGTGGAGGTGCGAGGAATTCGTTCACGCTTGAAGTAACGTGTGTGGCTACCTAGCCTTGTAGTTGTCGCGCGGTAGTTGTTTAACAGATACAATGGATAAAGCCCTGTATATGGACAATATCGGTCGCCATTTGTTGAGCCACGCTAAAGGCGAGCTCCCACAGCGTACCAAAGACGTGCAGGTAACTATTACTGCATCAACCTCTCCTTTCACCATCCGGTTGTAGCGAGTGCTGCCCTGACCGGAATCAGTAGGCGTCTTATAGGGTCTGCGGAGGCGTTTCTCTGTCCTAAAAATCCCTCATGTGTACTCCACACATACTCCGCCATTTAGTCCTTTCCTGCGTGTGCTCGCCGGACATATTCAGGGGAATCCTGCCTTTCTCCATCCGATAGTTGAGGTTGAGAAATTTGCTTCCGAGACAGCCACAAAGTCGTCTGAGCCTCTTGTTCAAGCCTTCCACTCGGTTCCGAACCACATGACCACTCTCGGTTCTGAGAATGATGTTACAAATCGGAACCAACGCGCGAGGCTAGCTGTCTTCCCGTTTTTTGCGATTGCGGGGCAGTACCCTGGAAATGATCAAAATAAATAAATACTGAAGGTGCTGCTTGTAAGCAGAGAAAATGAAATAAAATCGATGTGATTTGCTTTCCAGATTGTAACAATCCCCTTCCAGTTTAACGCTCAATAATACGCTCTATTTATAAAGATTATTGTTTCGCATACATAAATATTTCGAAGGTGGAGTCTGCTTAAATTTCTACTTATTCTGAATTCTCTGAGACGTTAATGGAATCTTTGTCTCAGGTGGTGTGACGAATCGTTCAAAGGATGTTAAAATGAGATCAGTTTCTTAGTTACTTCAGATTGTCATGAACAAATTTAGTTTAGGTAGACATATTAAACCAATTCACAAAACATGGCATCCTTCTTGCCTTCCCAGTGTCACGTACATACAAAGCACTTTTGTTACAAAGATAGAACAATGCTGAGTTACATACGGTGGCGAAACGCGAATTACCTGCCCTCCTGCACCAACCCAGTGCTCGCTGCTCAGTTTATGATAGAGTGGTACTTGAATGCTCTACCAATTGCACTTGGCATTAATATGTTCAAGATGCATTGGAACATTGATATTTTACTTAATGACGACCTACGTCGCTGTGCATATGTAAACTGTTCCTCACAAAAATGACGATTTGATTTTCTACATGTACCAATCAAATGAAATAAATGTACACTTGGAAATAGCTATACAGCCTAAATCCGGATTGTGCCGAAACATAAAAAATAATACAGTCAAATGGCGGTTAAATCATTTAACAAATATTGCATCACTGTGGCTCATGAATACAACAAAATAGTAGGCATTTTATAGGTCAGGAATCTGAAACTAGAATTGTTTGTTTATATAATACGATCAGGGGAAATTATAAAGTACTACTTCATTTACATCTAACAGGTATTTTGTGAATTAGTGCCTCGAAATTGACCTAGTAAATATCATGGTTTAATCTGTTTTTACCAAATATGGATTTTGACGGTTTTTAAGTGTTAGATTTTGAGTTGCTTTTATTTAATACTAGCTGAAAACCCGACGTTGTCCGGGTATTTATTCCTGCCATTTTTCTGGTATATATTCATTTGTATAAGGGCTGTACGTCTGTAATATGTCTTGGGAATACAGTTAGTAGTGAAGAAATAATAGATAACAACTTGGTGCGTGATGGGCCGGTTTTCCATGAACGTTACTGTTTATGTGCTCATATCACATGAACTACGTGTCGGAATGTGATACAATTTAGAAGCTACATTCAACTATATATGTGTATACTGTCTGTAACATTTCCTGTCGCTACAATTTGTAGTGTTCAAATTATAAATTGTAACGTCATACCGAGAGCCGTAGCTTTACTCCAGAAACAGCGGAAAAGTAGTAAGCGAGAAACTTTTTTCCTTTCATCATTTTACTATGGTTGCCAGCGAGAAAAAGTTTAATAAAAGTTTGAAATTATGTTTAAAGTTTCTTGCAAGTCGCTAAGTACTGTCATTCTCATACAGTGTATTTCGAAAGTCTCGCCGCATTATATGCCATTTTTTGCGATTTCTATTGGTTATGACGTAATATCTTTTGAACCATGTACCGTATGTGATTCTTAACCATGTAGCAATTGTTATCTCACGGTAAGGAATGTGTGTACCAAATTTGGTTGAAATCGGTCCAATGTTTTAGGAGAAAATGAGCAGCATTGTCGCAAAATGCAGCAGTTTTTCGCGCATTTCATTGTTTATGACGTCATATCTCGTGAACTATATATCGTATGTGATTCTTACACTTACGGCGACCGTCCTCATGGATTGAAGGTTACGTGTACAAACGTTCATAAATATTGGAACAAAACTGTAGATTTGTATGCAACACGTACAAAACACTCTGCTTTATATATTAGATCACTACTGACAGTTCTAAAATATGCCATAAACATCACAAAAATTGATTTTTCATACGTTTGTGATCTTTGAAACATTTGCTGACATGAAATAAAATTTTTACAGTCGTTTCTAAAAATTATATTCACTTTTGCAAAAAAGATATTCACTTTTGTAAATTTGTTCTTAGAATTTCACGTATATTACGTATTTTAAACATTCTATCGAATGGTTCAATACTGATTTCCCCTTCTTATGTATTAGTACAAGGTAACTACGGGAATCACTTATTACCGTTTAGTGCAGAATTATCTCTAATTAATTATTCGTAACGCTCAGGATACAATACGACAGGGAGCACTACAGCGGTAGGCGTGACTGACACTCGTAGAGTAGGCAATTTAGGGTATCAGTTACTTGAGCTACACGCGCGCTTTAAAATACTACCACTCGACGCGGGCGGCTTCAGCAGAAATAGAGCGTCCGTTGACAAGGCGGGGCCGCGCTGCGGTAGGTGTGTAGGGGGCTCCGTGGAGTGGACATTTCCATTTAGCCGCCAGAAATATAGCGCGCCCGACACCCTCTCAAGTGGACAAGCGCCGACCGCCGCCACAGTGAGGAAACCGCTCCGAGCCGCCGCGCCGCGGCCGGCTGCGAGGAGCCGGTTAATGCCTTTGGCATTTATAGATTATCCAATTTTCCCACTGGCTGCCTCCCAAGCAGCCGTGAGCCTCCGCTGTTCCCAAATTAACCGTTATAAATACCTGCGGCTCACGTTGACACGCACGTTAACGGCGCGCTAACAAGGAATTTATGGCCAACTCCTCCGGCCGGAATGGAGCATCTAAAGCTTTCGAGACACAGAAATTTCAATTTCGTTTGAAATATACGGATCCATCTCGCCGGATTCCACAGCTAATGTAATTATGTTGTTCACCCACGTTGAACTTTTAAAAAGTTCTCCGATAGATTGCACAAATCACCACACGCGCGTGTCTGACTTTACAACTGTATCGCTTGTAAAAATAGAGAGGAATGGACACTCCAACACTGGAAACCAGATGAATTCAGAAGCGTGGGAACATCACTATTTGGTGTTAATGTCGTACGTATATTCGAAAATACATGTGATGTCACGACATGATACTGCTGTTGCTGATGTTATGGGGAATGTAGCTCTCAACAGACTGGTTTCCAGAACCTGGACGTAATGAATCGGAGACGAGTGTAAGGAAAATGCCTTTAAACGTAAGTACAACACAGTAATAAATGTACCTAGCCAGGTGGCGCAGTGGTAGCACAATGAACTCGCATTCGATATAACAGCGGTTCAAAACTGTCGCCGGCCATCCTGATTTAGGCTTCCTGTCATTTCCTTAAATCAGTCAAGGAAAATGCCGGAATCGTTTCCGTCAAAGGGCGCGTCCGATTTCCTTTCTCATCGCTGTCGATTATTATCTGAGGTTGTGCCTCAATGACCACGTTGTCGACGGGACGTTAAACGCTAATCTCTCCTTCTTGCTCAGTAAAAACATGTAGAATGTAAGAAAGCTGAGACAAAACTTGCAGAAATCAAAAGGAGGACGTGTCTCAGATTTTATGTTTTACTAAAAGCTAGAATGTGGCACATGTTGCCTAATGTTGACTTAGCACATGACCATAGCTGACTGATCACAGGAATAAAATGAATGAGTCAGCTACCCTGCAACACACATAAAAAAGGCCTAACGGCCTAAAAGCGTGACACAGACTCCAGACTAATCACAAAATTTTAAACAAGATGGGAGATCCACACAAAGATATGCTTCCGCCCTCTAAAAACGGCGGCAGCGGTACTATCACCCAACGCACTAACCTACGAGGGGGAGTTGGAAAAAAAAGTTCCCCTGTCGACCGTGGGCAGAATTTTGTATGAAAGCAAAAAAATATAATCAGACATTAAAGATAAGACATATGTTTATTTTTCTACATAATTTTCAAGTACATTGAGATATTTGTCTCACCGCTTTATAAGCTTCGAAAAGCCGTCCAGGAAACGGCTATGGGCGAAAGACGACACAGCAGGTGAACGCGCACGTGCGGTACACCGTTACAGCACTGGGTAAAGGTCGAACGCGATTAAACAGATGACTTTCTGTTTCGGATTGTGATGGGGGTGAAAAGTGGGTCCACCATTACACGCCCAAATAGAAGACCGCATCCATGGAGTGGACACATCCGTCATCACCTGTCCGAAAGAAGTTCAAAAGCACTCCGTCTGCACGTAAAGTACTACTCGCCGTTTTCTTGAACGCCCAAGGAGTTTTGTTGCTGGACTTTGTGGAGGATGCAACCGTCAATGCTGCGCGGTACTGTTCCACTCTGTCGAAATTGAAACGGGTGATTCGGAAAAAGCAGCCTCGCCTTCTCTAATCTGGCGTTCTCCTGTTGGATGACAGCGAGACCACACTCGCTGACGGCAACACAAAACCATATTGCAACTCTTGGATGGGAGCGCCTACACCATCCGCAATACAGTCCTGATCTCGTACCAAGTGACCTTCATCTGTTTCCAGCTTTTAAGAAGGCTCTCAGTGGAAGGCGCTTTGGAAGCAGTACTAACATCAAACAAGCTGTTAAACGCTTTTTCAGTATGCAACGCCCTAATTTTTTCCTGCAAGGCTTTCTGAAGCTTATCAAGCGGCATGACAAATGTCTCAATGTACTTGGAAATTATGTAGTAAAATACACATATGTCTTATATTTAATGTCTCATTATATATTTTTTTTCCTTTCATATGCAACTCTGACCACAATCGACAGGTAAAACTTATTTTCCAACTCCCTCTCGTACTTTGTTTACTTTCCTCGCGTAACAGTCCACCACAGTTCTTGAATTGTGATTGGTTTCTGCACTGTTTACACTAAGCATCCTCAACTCCTGGCCATTCTTCAATATCATTATTCGGCACTACTCTCTTCCTGCGCAACAAACTTGCATCCCTATGCTCCTTTCTGGCTTGTGCTTACAGTCAGATCCTCTAAGTCTGAAAGACCATCCTGCTAGACAGTTCCTTCAACCCTATCAAACCATTTCAAAGCAGTATGGTCTGTCACAACTGTTTTCTCGATATGTAATTTATGAATTGTGTGAAACTATAAATGAGAACAGCTTCTTCTCTGTAGCTGAGCAGTTCGTTTCCAACACATACAGCTGTATTGTTACATATGCTACAGGTTGATATTCACTATCAAGTACATGACCACACAGTATGATGAGAATTCATTCAGATACACCAATAAACCTTTCAGATTAAATTTTTAGAACATCAAGTAATGTAATATATCTTGTTTGTCAGGCATCCAATGAGTGCGAGAATTCTGGCAGCAAACACAAGATGTGACTTTCCACAATGCTACGGAATCTCTGAGGCAAAGACATTAGGATCGTTTCAAGACTGATGTATGTCGTGAAAAATGGGAATTGTAGAGTATAGATTATGTCGTTTTTATCAACCTATGTTTGGTTTACTAGTTCCGTACAAAAAACTTCAGTACTTGATTACACCACAGAAACGTTCAGGCAGTGGTTTTAATGTATTCGTTAATTGAATGGTTTCGGTCTACAAGACCCAACCACTCCCACTTATGGGTAACGCACAGAGCATTCAAACAACTATCCATCTCTAATGACCACACTGTCGACGGGATGTTAAACTCCATGCTTCGTTCCCTTTCACAAAACTATGTAAATCTGTCAGATACGTTTTTCTTAAGAATGCTGTTGTTATTACACTTGAAACTAACCTGAATGTCAGTTATTTCGCTGACATTTTGAACCTGTGAATATATGCACAGTATCTTCTTGCAGATGCTTCACAGATTTATGTGTCGTCACCATTCATAGTATTTTTTCCCGGTAAGAAGTGTACACATTTTTCTCTTCAATGCAACTATGGCTGTCGTTCAGATGTTATTTTTGTTTAGGGTCAGGTTGCATGGGACAAACTTTGTATCAAAATATTCTGGAGAATGTCTTGAACTTTTGATTTTGAACGTTCAATCCATTGTTCTATGGCAGTTTGTAACTCAAGATTCTTTACTTTGTTATTGTTTGCTCACAGGCGACTCGTCATATTCATATCTGTTTAAATCCGCTAGTTCAAGCTGCCATAGTAGTGTTACCTTTTTAACCTAGCATATTTCGTGTACAGAGAATTTCAGGGCGCCTACCAACAGTCATTTCTCCCCACCCTCAACGCCAGTCTGAGAATTGACAGATATTTCGATATAGTATGTAACAATCTCCTGCCCACCCCTATGAACCGCACACATTGCCAAGGTGGGGTGGCTTGCGTGCCTCAACGATACTGATGGACGTACAGTAGTTTCAACCACCGTGGAAGGCTATTCGTGCACAGGCTAGACAAAACCAGAGGCTCCTGAAGAAGAACAGTAGCTTTTCCACTAGTTTCAGGGCCAACATCCTGATCATTTAATATCAGCTAACGTGGTATTGGCATAGAGTTACTGTGAACAGCTAAAAGCAAGAGGAAACTACAGCGTTTACTTTTCCGAAGGACTGCGGTGGTGAGGACCTCTCGGATAAAATACTCCGGAGGTAAAATAATCCTGCTTTCGGATCTCTGGGCAGGGACTACTCAGGAGAATCTCGTCATCAGGAAAAACAAAACAGGCATCCTACAGATGGCAGCGTAGAATTCTATCCCTTAATCGGGTAGTAAAGTCAGAAAATGGACAGATTGGACCGCGATCATAGTTGACATAAAAGTGTTCTGGGTGCTGTACCGCGTCAAAAGTAATATGGCTATTACTTTAATAACCAACGTATTGGCCAACGGCCCAGAAGAAGACCACTGTAACGTTGGACGAAACGTTGATTATTAAAGTAATAGCCATCTTACATTATGATGCCCTACAACACTTTTACATCAACGGATGCCCTACAACACTTTTACATCAACGGACAGATTGATGTTAAATATAGTGGGTATGAGTGAATATCGGTGAATATCAGGTGAGTACAGCTTTATCAGTTAGGGCTAACGGAGGATTAAGTATTACAATGTACAAGAAAATACAAATGAAAATAAGCAACTCTCAACAGCACAGTGGATGCATTATCATATTCAAGAGAGATACTAAGGCAACCCACACATTAGGTTAACAAGCCAACTAGCTCTAAAAATGATGAGATGGAAAAAAAAACTGTATACATCTGAAGGTTGCTGATTGCCTTAATTTTTTTTCCTTGGTAATATGTATCCAAGGGCATACGTAGACTCTGATTATATTGGTTATGAACTGCAGCACAAGCAGTTGATTGATACTGAGGGTACTGCAAAGGGGAAGAAAGTGAGGAAATGGGACCTGAATAAATTGATGGAACCTGTGATTCTTGATAGTTTCAGAAGGGGCATTAGGCTACGACTGGTTGCAACGGAATAAACTAGTGCATTAGAAGAATGGGTAGCTTTCAGAAATGAAATAGTAATAATTGACATAAAAGGCCTAGTGAAAGGAGAGAATCTAAACCTCCAGCAAATGAAGTGGGCAGAAGAGACATACAAACGGCTAAAAATGAGGGTGATCTGAAGATTAAATTGTTTAAGTAGGAGTGACTTGGGGGACAAATGCTAGTCTGTAGAATATGTAACTAGGAGAAAGATAGTTATTGCCCACAAGAAAAAAGCCGTTTGGTGAAAAGAAAAGCAAATTTATGTATATCAAGGGCTCATATGGAAAACCTGAAGTAATCAAAGAAGGGCAAGCGCTTGAAAAATGGTGCTGCAGTAGAATGTTGAAGATTCAGTGGGTAGATCGCGTAACCAATGAGGAGTAGGAAAGAAAGAAGATTAGGGTTTAACGTCCTGACGACAGCGTGCCATTAGAGACGGAGCTCAAGCTCGGATTTTTGGGTAAGGATGGGGGAAGGAATTCGGCCGTGCCCTTTGAAAGGAACCACCCCTGTATTTGCCTGGAATGATTTAGGGAAATCACGGAAAACCTAAATCTGGATGGCCGGAGGTGGATTTGAACCACCGTCCTTCCACTGCGCCACCTCGCTCGGTCAATGAGGAGGTACTCAACAAAATTGCAGAGAAACTAAAAATCTTGAGTAAAAGAACGGCTCGATTGGTGTGAAACATTTGAGAGTCTCGGACTCGACAATTTAGTATTGGAGAGAACTGCGTGTGTATGTGTGGGGGTGGGGGGTGAAGGGGAAGAAAACTACTGAGGGAGAGGAGTAGCGTGTAGAGGTGTATAAACCCGTCTTCGAAATAAAGACCATAACAACAGTATCTCCGGGAAATATGTACTAGCTCTGCAATGAGGCGCTACACCCATTTATACAGTTATTCATTAAAAAAAATGGTTTTGTCGAACTGTCCGTCCATCCATCCACGTGTACTCTTCCTGTACGAGCAATTTGTTACCCAGCAATCATTTTACAACAAAAAATAATTATAAGTTGATAGTCATGGAGTGGGTAAAATTGAAAACGTTTTCCCAACAGGGATTCGAACCTTGTTTTTTGCTTTCTAGGCAGTGCGTTAGGTAAAATAAATAAATAAATAAATAAAATAAAATAAAATAAAAAAATATTCCACTAACACAATTTTTTTCATTTCTTTTTACATTGGCGGTTCCGACTGATTATTCTGCGATATTCGGATCTGTCATTAAGATGAACATATCATCAATCAGGTAACTACAACTCCATCGTACAGCAGCAAGATGTTTATGAATTTTTTTATTTATTGTTTCTATTTTTTCTCTTTCTTCATTATGACATGTGAATTATAACACTGCCGAACAACTTATTTTTTATTATTATTTTACTCTCTCTGTTCTTCTTCTACCCCTCTCTCTTTTTATCTGATGCTGTCTCCTATCTTTCACCTCCTTCTCTGTGTTAACCTCCTTCACTCTCAGTTGCTCTCTCTCTCTCTCTCTCTCTCTCTCTCTCTCTCTCTCTCTCTCTCTCTGACATCTTTCTGCTCTTCTAAAGATGGACAATCGCTCTGTAACACAAGGAATGCAATCCGGGTCTCCCGCTTTTCGCTAGCGGTCGCCTTAATCGCTCGGCCCCCGTGCACGCTCCCCAAGTAGACCGAAACTTCCATGCCTCACACTTGTCTCTACCCCTCACATGCTCGCAGACATAATAGTGTAAGTTCCGAAAGAGGGAAGACACAATTCTACCACCGTAAGCCTGTCATGACATTGACATGCGAAAAACCAGAGACCCGGGTTCGAGTCCCTGTCATGCACAAATTTTCATGTGTTACAGATCGATTGTCCATTTTAGAGCAGCATCAGATGTCAGAAAAATTTGCAATTTGCAAAAGATTTATGTAGAAATATTTACATCTCTGCGGAACACCGTCTGTTCCTCTGGAATAGACAATTCAAAAATGTTCAAATGCTTGTAATACTATATTGGTTATTAGTCCCTAGCTTACAAACTACTTAAACGTAAAAACAACACGTACACCCATGCCCGAGGGAGGACACGAACCCCCGATGGCGAACAGCGCGCGTATCGCAGCATGGCGCCTCATTGTACAGGGTCATTCCGCCGCGGCGGACAGTTAATAAAGTGCAAATGTGTGAAAACTTTTACGGTGGTCAGTCAAGCAGTATCGAAGTCTACTGTAACATAGTCTTCGCCATGTTGTCTCTGTATCGGGCTTGCTGGAAACCGAAGGGTTGCAGCTACGAAACCCAATATGAAACGCATTTTTTCAGTCTGTTTTAAGCCGGGCTTCACCTTTCAACGGAGTGAGGAGTCGCCAGACACGTGGCTCGGATTCTACGTTTAACTGCGGTAGGCTAGCGACACACTAGTCGTCAAAGTGGCGTCCAGGTGAAAGACTTTCATCATGCCACTGAGTCACACGGAATTTTTAGTGTTGTATCACAGCTGTTCGGTAGCACAGTGGTAGAGTGCCAGACTACAAATGCAGAGGTTGCGGGTTCAATCCCTACCAAGTCCTAGGATTTTTATCTGTTACTTCGCACTTCTTTCACCTCTGGCAGTGTTGCTGATGTGAAAATTATCGAGTACCACCGGGATTCGGAACCCTCGTTAAACTGTAGGTTCCCCTATAATTGGTTGGATAAGTCAGTTCGAAGGTCGGAGGAAGGCAACGGCATACCACCTCCAAACAAGACCATGCCTAGTAAAGCACTGTGGTGTTCAAACCAAACTTCTGATTGTTGAGTGTTTTGCCTTACCTTAGTTGTAGAGTAGGCCCTATGAAAAACTTGAAAAAACACACATATGTGCCAAATACGTGTTTCCTATTGCCACTTAGGATTGAGAATGCAGTGTCACTTATGACTGTTGCAGTTGGTCGAATTTTGCGACGTTCGTCCGCAATTTTTCCGAATTTTGTTATTGAAACTTTTTGAACAAAAAAGTTCTGGGTCCAAATTAATATTATGCCAAGATTGCAAAAAAAATAAAAATAAATAAATTATATATATATATATATATATATATATATATATATATATATATATATATATACATACATATATATATATTGACGACCGGTTTCGACACATTGGGGTACCAACTTCTGCTCTGGTACCTTAGAGCATTTATGCCTTTATATGCACAATAAAATACATCATTATATGTGCTGTTGACTGTCAGAGCGACTTCAGCCGTGCGCACTGAGGCGCCGTGCTGAAGTGGCCGCGGCCTTTCGTCGTCGGGGGTTCGAGTCTCACCTTCAGCATGGGTGTATGTGTTGTCCTTAGGTTAGTTTAACTTACTTTAAGTAGTTTGTAAGCCCTGGGACTAATAACCAATGCAGTTAAGTCCCATAGATTTACATACATTTGAACATTTTTTTTATGAACATACATTGGTGTATTGTATTGTGTACATTTTTATTGGTTTCAAACTTGACTCACCGTCTGCACTGACAACTACGTTGAACACTTCTACAAAGGCATAAATATATATATATATATATATATATATATATATATATATATTTTTTTTTTTTTTTTTTTTTTTTTTTTTTTTTTTTTTTTTTTTTTTTTGCTATCTTGGCATATCATCAATTTGAAATCAAAAGAAGATGTTCAGTCCCAATCATGAGCAAATTAAAACAATTGTGGGTATTAGGACGTGTAAGTTTTGAAAAATACTTAGCAAAGGAACTGCGACGGCCACCGTGTAATGGTCCCGTTCAGGGCGGTCAACTTATGTTTCACTTGTTACGAATTTATCAATTTTACGGGCTATTTTTCCAAATTATTGGTTCATAAAGACTTTATTCACACAGTAATTCACCAAAAAAATAATAATAATAAAAATAAATAAATAAATAAATAAAAATAAAAAAATCTGCCATATTGTCGAACCATTCTCAAGTGACGATCTTCCATGTTTGTGACAATTGCTTACAATTGCTTTTTATTTATGCTGTTGAGGTTTTAGTGTAGGTCGAAATCTATCACGAGACTCGACTGAGAAAATTCTTACGGTGAATATACTTAGCAGAAGGACGTTAACATATGGATGTCTAGACAGCGAGTGACAAGGATTCCGGGCCGCTGACAGACTTCCGCCGACGGGAGATAAAAGGAAGGGCGCCATGTGGAGGAATGCGCGGCGCTGACACGTAGTGCGCTGCTCGGGAATGGGGCGGAAGAGGGAGAGGGAGAGGGCTGGGGAGAGGGATAAGGGCGCCCGTGTCGCGGTTAACAGCTGTGCCGCGGCGCGCCGCGTCCCCTGAAACCAATCAGGCGTCTGGCCGCGGAGCGCGGCTGCTGCCGCCGCTGCCGCTGGCTTATTTTGGACGCGGCAGACAGCTGGGAATGCGACCGGCTGTGTCGCCGCCGTGGCTGTCCCTGTCTCTCTCCGTGCCGCGTCTGCGCAGCAATTTGTTCCGTCACCTGCGGCCCGGTTATTTATTAAGTCGCCGTCATTTCTCACGGCCGCGACGTCGTGTGTACCCAAGCTGGCGAACGCCCGGAATCCTTTGACGGATGTTCCGGGGCCTATTTCGAGATTCACAGGTATTTCTGGCAGGTCGCCGGCGCACGCCGGAACACGTTCTGCCCGGTCCGCGGCCGACGTGTCTGGCACGCTCTGACATTGTGACACTGTTTGTGCAGCCGGGTCTGCTTGCTGTCTCAGTATAGCACGGAAGGTCTCTTAACAGGTCAGTACAGGAAAAAAAGTTCTCTGCAAAACTATTTACTGTGAATGAAGTGCAGTCAATTACACAGCATTCAAATCTCTAAAACTTGTTCAATTTACAACATTTTGCGATCGAAATGTTAAAATTTCGATTAGCATTCAACTTCATAATCATACAAGGTGCGTCTGAAAAGTTCTGTGAATTGTCTCAGGAAATATAGGAAACTATCTGGAAACGCAGACAAAGGCCTGCCATGTACTGCCTAAAGGCTGGGAAGCTTGACAAAGTCCAAGAAGGGAATGGAATAATAGTGAAACAGGACGTCGATTATACGAATTCTTTCCGGACATAAGGGAACGTCTGAGGATGGGTCATATTAATCCCAGCCGGGGTATGATCCGTTTTCTGAGAGGACATGGCCCATACCCAACATACCTAACACGAATGGGACTCAGCAACAATCCAAACTGTACATGTGGAGAGACTGAGTCCGCAGAACACACGGTATTACATTGGCAGTTATACAGAACACAAACACACACTATATGTTAAACAACACACAAGACTTAAACGTACTGATAAGAAATAAGGATGGCTGGGACACACTAAATAGACTGACGAATGAGGGAATAATACGCAAAAACGGTCAGACATAACATAGTACATAACACCAACACCATAACACAGGACACATGGAACGACACAAGCAGTGTAAGTACAAGCGACATGGATAACAAAACAGATGACAACCCCAGCACAGAAGATGACTTATTCGTCAACAATTGAGCACTATAAACATTATAGTCGAAAATCCCTTTAGATCTTAATGTACATGAAATGAATGACTACCACCTATGGAGGGAATTCCATGATGGCAGGGCTCGATGTTCATTCCGAGGCCTTCCACCTTGATAGACACTTCCCCACAACTTTTACTTAACCTAACCTTTCCTATCTACTTTTATTTAACCTTCTTAATAATAATGATTTTTGAGTTGCCCTTTCTTTTCCTTATAATTTGTTATATCCATTATTCATAGATAGTAATCGAATTAAATTTGAAATTGTATAAATAACTAAATATGTAACACCATGAATTTCACCATTAACTTGTCTAATTGTTACTATCATTATTTATTTAAACTTAACGCTATTAAAATATAAAGGACAACACAAACCATACTTGGTCTAATTACGACCAGCTATATACCTAAAGGCAGCTGGTCTGTATCAAGGACATTTCTGGACACTAAGCGTTTTGGCCAATCTAAATTTTAAATGTGTATGATAAATGTATTCAGAAGAAACGTACCAATCAATGTGTATATCTATCAGTTGTCCGTTGCCTCAAGTAAGTACTTCTCCTATCCCTTCTCTCTCTGTCCATCTCCTTTTTTCTAAAATCATTTTATATTTATAGGAGTATATATAAGAAATAAGGCAGTCTTTTATAATGTACAAAATTATAAGTGCAGTATCCAAACAAAGAAAGATAGTAATCAAAATACAAAGGCATATAAATTTCGTACGTAGTTATGGAATTATATGTTGTGCAATTGTATAACGTTTCAGGTGCATATTCGTACTGTATGACTGTAAAATCTGTTGAGAATACAATTACTAGTAAAGAAGTAATAGATTAAAACTTGGTGCGTGAGTGGGTGGTTTTCCATCAACGTTACTATTTATGTGCTCACATCTCATGCACTACGTGTCGTACTACGATACAATTTCGAAGGTACATTCAGCTGTATGTGCTTATACCGTCTGTAAAATTTCCTGCGGCTACAATTTGTAGTGTAGAAATTATAAATTGTAACAACATACAAAATTCCTTAGTTTGTCCATGAACAGCGGAAAATTAGAAAGCGAGAAACTATATTTCCTTTCATCGTTTTGATTATAATAAAATTTTGCAAGTCGCTAAGTACTCTCATTCTCATACACTGTATGAATAAATTCTCGTCGCATTATGTGACAGTTTTTTTTTTTTTTTTTTTTTTTTTTTTTTTTTTTTTTTTTTTTTTTTTTTTTTTGCGATTCCTGGTGATTATGACGTCTTATCTCCTTAACCATGTGTCGTATATGATTCTGAACGCTGCAGCAACTGTTGCCTTACGGAAAGAAATATGTGTATCAAATTTGGTTGAAATCGGTCCAGTGGTTTAGGTATAAATATTCAACATTATCGCTCGATGTAGTTCTTCGCTCATCTCATTATTTATGACGTCATATCTCGTGAACTATGTATTGTACGTGATCCTTACACTTAAGACGAGCGTCCACATGGATTCAAGCTTACGTGTGCAAAATTTTATAAAGATTAGAACAAAACTGTAGATTTGTATGCAATAAGTACACACAAACAAACACACGAACACACTGCTTTATACATAAAGACGAGAGTTACAAACAAAGCACCTTCACTGCCCTTCAAAGTAGTCGCCATTGGCTACCTACAATACACTTCTGACATCGGTTATATAGGTGTTGGACACTGTCAGCAAACGCTTCTTCTAGAATCGCTCGAAGCACTAAGGTCACGCGTTGTTCGATATTCGCAACCTTTGCGAAGCGTTTCGAGGCGCTGTGCTGATCTTCAACTCGTCTGCTATCATTCCCGAAGACAGCCGCCCATCGTCCACAGACACCCGTCGCACTCATTCGATGTTGTCTGGGACAGTTCTATTACACTAGAACTGACATGTAATTACATTTTAATGCAATTTGGGTGCATAGATCCTGAGAGTACTCAGAACAACCACCTCCGGCGGTAATAACGGCCTTGATAAGCCTGGGCATTGAGTCAAACAGAGCTTGGATGGCATGTACAGGTACAGATACCCATGCAGCCTCAACACGATACCATAGTTCATCAAGAGTAGTGATTGGCGTATTGTGACGAGCCAGTTGCTCGACCACCATTGACCAGACGTTTTCAGTTGGTGAAACATCTGAAGAATGTGCTGGCCAGGGCAATTGCCACTGTTCAAAGTGCCGTCAATGCGAACAAAAGGTGACCGAGACGTGCAACCAATGGCACCCCATACTATCATGTCGGGTGATACGCCAGTATTCCAGATTCACACTTCCAGCGTGCGTTCACCGCGGTGTCTCGAAACACGGATGCGACCATTATGATAATATAAACAGAACCTGGATTCATCCGAAAAATGACGTTTTGCCATTCGTGCACCCAGGTTCGTTGTTGTGTACACCATCGCAGGCGCTCCTGTCTGTGATGCAGCGTCAATGGTAACCGCAGACATGGTCTTCGGGTTGATAGTCCACGCTGCTGCAAACGTCGTTGAACCGTTCGTGCAAACGTCCCCATCTGTTGACTCAGGAATCTAGACGTGGCTGCACGATCCGTTACAGCCATGCGGATAAGATGCCTGTCATCTCGACTGCTAGTGATACGAGGCCGTTGGGATCCAGCACGGTGTTCCGTATTGCCCTCCGATTCCATATTCTGCTAACAGTCATTGGATCTCGACCAACGCGAGCAGCAATGTCGCGAAACGATAAACCGAAGTCGCGATAGACTACAATTCGACCTCCTTTCACGAGGCATCACAACAACGTCTCACCAGGCAACGCCGGTCAACTGCTGTTTGTGTATGAGAAATCGGTTGGAAACTTTCCTCAAGTCAGCATGTTGTAGGTGTCGCCACCGGCGCCAACTTTGTGTGAATGCTCTGAAAAGCTAATCATTTACATATCACAGCATCTTCCTGTCGCGTCTGTAGTACGTCATCTTCGTGGTGTAGCAATTTTAATGGCCAGGAGTATAAGTTAATACATCAACAGCTAGTAAGAGATATGTATTTTTATATTTAGACTGTGCTACGTTGCACGTACTATTTAATCTCTATTTTTAAATAAGATGACCAACTTGTAAAATTTGATATGACCAGATGCTGGTGGCGTAGCTCACTGAAACCGGTCATCATAAAATAAAATAAACAAGTATTTTTCTATCTTGGCTTTTCACTTTTGAAGATTATTAACCTTTCTTTCCGTCTATAAGGGGTTTAAACACTGAAAACACACATGTTTAGCCGCGGTGGAATGGCCGAGCGCTCTAAGGCTCCTTTCTGCGGAGCGCGCGGCTGCTTCTCGTCGAAGGTTCGAATCCTCCCATGGGAGTGTCTGTGTGTGTTTGTTGTATTTAAGTTAGTTTAAGTAGTTTGTAAGGCTAGGAACTGATAACCTCAGTAGTTAAGTCCTATAAATTTACAAAGTTTGAATAATTAAATATACGTTTTACTCGTTGCTTCAACACCATACACTTGCATAACATCCCATGAGTCTCCGTCACCATTTTGTCTGATTTGAAACAAAAATGGATGTTAACGCACTGATCCATTTTGATCTCCATGTTGCAATGAGACGATTTCTTACACTGACCTCAGCTGCGTCGCAGCGAGATCACCGTTTCACTGCAGTGCTTTGCACGGTAGAGAGCGCTTGTTGAAATGTCCCTCAAGGTGTACGCGCAGGCTCCTCATCCTTGCCAGCGCGGTTTGTAAAATATGGAACTGTTCACCAAACGTTTCAGAAGCATCTTGTGTCTAAAAAAAAGTGGAAAATTATTCGCATTATTATTACTCTCAATATGTAGAGGAGCAAGCTGACCCTACAGTCCCATATGCCAGCTGAATAACACTTGCAGAGGAATGCAGAAGTGGGCATGACATACAGTCCACCCACGTTAAAGCAACAAAATAGCCATACTTACAAAGAATTGCGCAATGGTGCGTAACATTCAATCCACACATCATGTAATCGCTGCAAAACAGAAATTTCAGAATTATGTATAGCTTAATTCAAAAGAGTAGAATTGTTTAATGATAATATTTTATAAAAATTTATAATTTAATAACAAGAAACCTAATTCATTTTTCAAAAGTATAAGAACGTTTTAAATTAAATACTGCTTAGAATAAAGTCACAGGGCTATTATAAAAGCACTTTACTCATTAATCAAAAGTACGAAACTGCGAAATTTCAGGAAGATACGATTAATAGAAATGGTGCAGTAAATTAGAATACGGACAGTTCAGAACTCTTAATCCATTTGACGTTGTCGTTTAAGTCAAATTTTTGAGACAGTTATGTCCAAGAATTATTTAATATTTGTTTCAATATATATGATGACACATTTAAAACTGTTCTTTCGAAATATTTGGAAAACTACAAATGGAATTTAAAAAACGTTGTAATACAGGTTGTTCACTTTGGAAATGGCCACCTCTGCACCATCCCAGGGCAGAAAGAGGGCGTGACATTGAAATCTTAAATATTAACAGCTATTTTATTGCAGATTTCAATTCTCCATGAAAAATATGTGCCGGCCGCGGTGGCCGAGGGGACTGAGGCGCTCCAGTCACGGTCTGCACGGCCACTACGGTCGGGGGTTCGAATCCCCCCTCGGGCATGGATATTTGTGCCGTCCTTAGTATTAGTTCATAAGTAGTTTGTAAGTTTAGGGACTGATGACCCCGTAGTTAAGTTCCATAAGCTATACAAACATTTGAACATTTCTATTTGAAAAATATGTAACTGTATGAAACTCTTTTCGTTTTATGATGACGCTGTAATCGGCAAAAATAAAAATGGTCTGAACATTGTTGAAAACTGGTAATACAGTATCTCGAAGAAACAGACATCGGACTTTTTTCTGGATTTAACACTTCCATTTTGAGCAAAAAATTAGACAATACTGCGAAAAGTCTGTGCATAAGGAATATTTCTGTCACATATCAGATTAGCATACCTTTGACGAGCTTCTTTAACATTTCTATGAGGTTTACAGTTCGAGGAAATAACATCTACTCTCTCTTCAACCGATAACATCGTGGGAAAATTGCGTAGAGATGTATACAGTCCGAATTACTGAAGTAAATTGACCAGTCTGACCCTGCACTAAGAGCATGATCACAGTCTTCTTCATTCGATTGTGGGAGGTTTCACATGATGGTATTATCAAAAATACTGTACTTTCGTTTTCCTTTTTGCAACTTCTTTTTTAATCCGATTAATATTTTTCCATATATTTCGAAAAATAGTTGCAAGTGTCTCACCCTGTACACTACAAGGAGAAAAATTATACACTCCTTCAATGTTAAAATCGATGTCGCATACGCTAATTTCTACTACTTCGCTTACTACAGAATGTTAGTACGTAGTTAGTGAGTACCTTCAATCTCTCAAAGTTGAGCTTATGTTCTACCGTAAGGATGTGTTTTGCTATCACTGATTTCTCAAGATAATGGAGAGCGTAGAGAGTTTAAAACCATAATCAGCTGAGATGTGGTTGCTAAGAAAGGGTATAGTCAACTTCAGTTATGATCTTGCTCTAATGATATTGTCACGGAACGTTAAAATTAATCTTCCTTCACAGCTGATATTACCTGAAATACAAATTTGAATGTCAAGCGATGTCATCCCACTAAGGCTTTAGCACCATTATGAAGCAAGCATATATTTCTCACGTGAGCTAAGCATCTTACTAAGCAAGAAAATTATTTTGTCACAGAAAGCTCGAGTTTCAACATTGATTGGATGTGACCACCAAGATTATTTTATATTAGTGTACTACCACATAAACTTTTTTATAGACGTACTTATTCTGTTGTTAAAAGTAACACTTGGCTGCTGCTTAAGGCAAGAGGGCTGTCATTATAAGCAAACAAACATCACCATTTCTTAGTTTTCCGTCGTCCTTAGTTACTTAGAAAATTTGTGGAGGTGTATTTCCGTCTACTGCAACTAAATGAAAGGTGTTTTTTGTGTCATACACGTTTCGCTTCTTTATTAGTGAGGCATCATCAGTTACGGTTTTTATGGTGTTACTACATGCGTATTTTCAAGGAGCTGTGTGTGTATTCTCCAGATGGATGGATGTTTTGGTTCTTGATAAACACATTCATTTCATCACTCGAGTGAACATAGCTTCTTAGCAACTTCGACTGTAATAATCAATATATGACTGTAATAATCAATATATTCAATATATATATATATATATATATATATATATATATATATATATATATATATATATATATATATATATATATATCATATCAATATATGATCAGGTAACAAATGAGGAGACACTGAGCAGAATTGGAGAGAAAATAAATTTCTGGCGTTTTTTGAGTAATAGAAATAGATTGGCGGGACACATTCTGAGACATGAAGCATTAGAGGGAAGTATGTGGCATAAAAACCATAGAGAGAGACAAAGAGAACTGGTCACAGTGGCCGAACGGTCTGCGGCATGCCATTCACGGTCTGCACGGCCGCTGCGCTCGGAGGTCGAATCCCCCCCGGGGTCTGGGTTTTAGTATAAACTAGTTAATAAGTAGTTTGTAAGTTTAGGGACTGATGACCCCGCAGTTAAGTCCCATAATCTTTAGACCGAGAGACGAATATAGTAACTAGGTTCAAGTGAATGTTGGTTTCCGGTCTTATTCGCAAATGAAAACGCTTACGCAGGACAAGTAAGCAAGGAGAGCTGCATCAAACCTGTCTGCGCAATGAAGACCGCAACAACAACAACAACACTCAAATTTAGCTCCGCAACGTTATTCGGACATGTAAACATGTAACTTCCTTACCTTCGCTGTGACAAGCATCGGAGAACGTTGCAGAACGTGCACTACCGTTTTAGGATATCTCACATCATGTCCACCTCTGTAATTTCGAAGGGGCGATCGCTAATTGTGCTTACTTTGGAGTAACTATCGGAATAAAATTTTCATTTCTGTTTGTGTCAGTATGTTATTGGTATCAACAGCTCATACTTGTATTGATTTATCCTACGAAAATGCGCACCTTTTTATGCATGTTACACATATAAACAAATATGTATACAAAAATATAAAAAAAATATTTCAAAAAATTGGATATAACAAGCATAAAACGTACTGATAATAGGAAACGCAATCAAATACAAATTTTTTCATTCCATCTTTTGTTTTTAGGAAATCTGTGTAGTGTCTACATCTGCCCTTACCTTGCATTCTTCTACTATGTCGCAGATAACTTGCCTAGTGGCTCCACAGTCACAGCTTGGAGTTTGTATTTTACCCATTTCCGGTGGTAGGCGCTCATTCTGTTAAAGGATGACCGTATTTTACGGGCTAAGTCTTATTCGGGCGGTTGCTGGGTGATGCAGTGTAGGTCATGGCAGTGTTCAGGACAGGCCTCGGGCCCTTTTCCAGTCTGTGACTTTTTCAGGTTGAATTCTACACTGCGCAATTGCTTTGCTGTTACCATTTTTGAATGTCTGGACAGAAGTCTGTTTTTCCCCAAGTCAGGCATGTCGCATTCTATAGGTAGGATGGTGATGACTTTCCTATATTCCCGGAGTACCGTAATCGTTTGTCGTAGGTCCGCAGGGGGTCTGTGGCTCAGAATTGGCAGTCTCTGTGTTGGGTTGATCTGATGGCTCCGCTGGCAAATGGCATCGCGCTGTTCAACTGCATTCGATTTTCTTATAGTGAACACTGTTCAGCGAATCCGGAGCGCAGTATTGTGCGGTTGAATAAACCAGTCCAAGAGCTGGCGTGTGTACCGTGTCAGCCGTCGAGTTCCAAGTAGTGTCGCACAACTTCTGGAGAATGTTATTGTTCGTCTTTAGCGTGGCTGCAGTTTTTTTCAGGTGTCATGTTGAAGCAAGGTTTCTGTCTAATGTTCTTTGAATGTTCGTTAGATCGGAGACGATTACTTTCGGGAAGAAAAACGTCTGCTTACTGAGATGAATAGATGAAGTTTCAGTTTTCACAGGGTTTGGTTGTAGTTTCCATTTACGGAAATATGTACTTAAGGTCTTCAAGTCAGATAACAAATTAATTCTTATACTGCGTCGCTGAGACTTTATCAACTGCTATCCAAACTTTCTCCAAGATGTGTAATCCATAAAAGCAAATGAACATGCTAAAAACCAGTGGAGCCAACACGGAGTCTTGTGGTAGGCCGTTTTTTAGGGGTTTTTGGGCACGTATCTGTTCGCCTTTAATACATGGAATGTTCTGCCAGCAAGCATACCATCTGTAAGGTGGGTATTCCTAACCAAGGCATTGTTTCGATCAATTCCAATAGTAGGCAAAATCTGTAGACAGTGTCGTAGGTAGCAGACACATTTATAAAAACAGCTGATGATTTAATTTTCTTCTGATAAGAGCTTCTATTTACGCTTTATGTGAGAAACGTTACAGCTGCGTGCAGGATGGAACCCGGCTTGATATATGTGAATAATCTCCAGTATTTTCATGACGATGCTGTTTTAGAGAATCCATTCACGTATTAAGAGATTGTAATAGTTTTATTGTTTTATTACAGAACGCGGAAGAATAGAGTTAAAAAAAAAAAAAACCACTTGAAATGTATGTTATCATAGGGGACCAAACTTCTGAGGTCACCTCTAACAAATTACTTAAACTAACTTAGTTTACACCTATGCTAGAGGGAGGATTCGAACCTCCGTAGGGGAGCAGGCATGCAGCCCGTAACAAGACGCCTTAGACCTCACAGCCGCTCACGCGCGGTCATTACTTGAAACGAAGGTCAACAGTACCAAAGACATTGAAAATATTCGATAGTTTCGTAGTCCAAATTCCAATCTTACCAGTCAGTTTTAGATTTACTGTAGTCTCTCTAAATCACCTAAGTGAAGGTGTCATTTCTTTGAAAACTATTCGTGTTCTTCCTACAACTACGATTTTGAACATTTCTCGTAATGGACGAAACGAAAAACAAAAATTGTTTTCATTCACTGTTCCGCTACAGCATGTGAATCATTGTGAGTGGCCTGTTTTTCGTTTTCTTTATTAGTGACTTAAAATATTAATAACTGCAATAGATTGTTATATCGCTTCATTTCCACCAACGAAATTTGTCCTTCTCTCTATTACGGAGTGACGCCGGCACTGAGGTAGACTACAATTTGGTTTTTAACGTCATATTTTGTTTTTCAAAGGAATCATAGGGAGATTTTAATATTACTCTTTCGTCATCTGAATCGTCATTTATTTGGCGTACGTACAAAACAAGATCAATGTGTTCCAGTTTATACTAAACCTACATAATGCAGAGGAAATATGTTATACAGCTAATTAATTTATAAGAACTTCAAGTCACGAAACAGCTAGAGATTCCATAACTTCTAATGAAATGAATAGGCACATAAAGCTAACGACCAAGTCAACAGATCAGGCATATATGAACTCACATACAACACATGTATATCAATATACATTGGACAGACTTGTAGAAATTTCAAAGCCAGATGTTCAGAACATCTCAGAACACTAAAAAGTCTGTTTTCGTAGCATATTTGCAGACCACTTAATAACCCACTACCATCACCCAACCAAAATAGAAACAGACTTAAAGATATTACAGTCAAGCCACAACCTATACCACAAAACCCACAACATAAGAACACTATCACATGCAAAAAGTAATAGCAGAAGGAAAATCAGTCACGAATGAATACATCACACAATGCAAAAATACATTATATAACCCATTAAACGAACTGCACAGAAAGGATGACACAGAGAATTAAAAAACACACACACACGTGTGTGCGCGCGCGCGCGCGCAGAAAAAGAGAGCAAATAAATACAATTCCAATCTACCGACACTCCACTGCAGAACAAGTGAAGGCCGACTAATAGGTACGCGTACTAACAAAGCGTACATAGTCGAATTTGCTAAAGTGAGAAGTGATCGTGATAGAAAAATGGCCGCAAAAGATGTGTGTTATTTACAAAAATTCGGAAGAGGAATTGTAGAAACTGTAAGTAATAGACAGTAGGCGGACGATAAAAATATGACCATTTACCAAATTTATGTTTTCACACTAGAAGTAGCGTTTTAAAATCTCCTCAAGATTAAAACAGATCAGTTTTGCAGATGAGAACGCCACCAGTACGTAATTATGTACGAAGGGTCCTACATGATCACAGAATGTTAAAACAAGGTAATCAAAATAAAACTCACGACTTTTGAGGTCTAAATTTACACATACTACAATAGTAAAATAAATGTGTTTTGTTTTCACAGCAATAATTAAGTGCCACTGATGATGGCACAGACATGCTGAAACTAGTTTATATATATATATATATATATATATATATAAAGGTTTTGAATATCAGGCGGACTACATAACCAGAAACAAAGCCACTATGTATGCAAAAAAAAAAAAAATTAATATATATAAAACCTTCGGCGTCTTTCATCTGCTGTATCTCAGACAATAAAAGTGATTTATTGACGACGTTTTCGTGATGTATTACGTCAACAATAAGGACTTGTTATTTAAAGTTTATAAATGTTTCTCGGGGTAATCTGTTTAAGAATCGTAAAACCATTAGATTCCATAACATTAAACACTGTGGAAACGTTACTTTCTGCGGCTTATTTCTTCCGCGAACTGTATTATTACAATCTATACAGTAATGCTATTAATTGTAATCTGTAAATTGTATGAACCGTAATTAATTTTATATGCAATGAAAAAATTGCTTAACCGTACCAACTTTCGATTGTTAATCGTGTATTCGCTTGGGGTCGATACATGTAAGTCCGATTGACAACACAAGCAGTACTAAGTGTCAGACCGGCACGCACGAGTATGGTCGGGGAACATTAATACTCTGCCTTGCGAAGATATTTGCTTCTGTGTCAAAGGTGTTTTGACGCCTGGGACCACAATCACTTGTAGTCTCCCAGGATGACGCTTTTACTGCAGGCACTCGACGTTACGGAAATAATAACAAACACTGTAAAATACGATTGAAAAAGAAGAAGCACTTGGGTATAATTTCTTTGTTGCCAAGTACAATACGATGCAGTAACCTGTCAAATAAACAAGGAAGGTACTGACGGCTTTGCTGTGTTGGACATCGGTGTAATGATCATACCTTTGCACCACTAACTCTCTGTCATTTTAAATTATTACATGATATGATTTTTAAAATCAAGTGTTGTAAGAACGTATCAAGGAAGTGCCTTCGAGCCTACTGTCGGATCCTATAACCTGTTCGTCACCTTATACTAATATTTATTTAATTTTTCAGAAAACAGAAAATTTTATGTTATTTGTCGAATTTTTTAAATTTTCTTTTCATTGATTTATATATTATGAGTATCAAACATAAAAATTCAAGTTTAGGATAATTACATTTCAGAGATTCTCTTTTGCTAAAATTTTATAACATCTGAGATTGTTATTAATAATGAGTTAATCGTTTTTTATTTCCGCCTAGGTAAGATGCATGTAATGCTGTGTCTATAAAAAAGGTCTTAATAATAATAAATATGCTAGTTCTGCTTTATCTAGATGTAAATTATTGCCTATTTCATAAAGTGATTCACCCCACAATTAATTTTTAATTATGAGGTCAGTGCAGAATGTTAATCACTATTGGAAGGACTCATTCCAACCTTCAGCATAACGCTGAAAACTGTTTCTAAAGTTAGTAAGCCGCAGAAGAGTTGTCCTGGAGATGGCGAACAGATGGCTTACCAAAATACTGACTCAAATCTTTTTTAAACTTATGGGACTTAACTGAGGGTCAACAGCCCTAAACTTACAAACTACTTATGAACTAAATTATACTAAAGATAGCACAAAAATCCAAGCCCATGGGGGGATTCCAACACTCGGCGGAGAGTGGCCTTGCGCATCGGAGCACACGGCCTCAATCCGCTCGGCCACTCCACCGCGGCTAATATACTGAATCATTGTTTATATTACGATACGGTAGCAAACCGGAAGAGACTACCAAGAAGTATTAGGCCAGGAAAGGCTACGAAATTACAAGTAATAGGATTTCATATCTACACCATTGGCGTGATCATAGGCGGATTTCCCACTGTATCCTCGATGATAAATGGCCCATCTGAACGCGTATTTCGTTCAGCAAGCTAGTTTTCTAGGAGTAACTTTATTTTACTCGAAGTGAATTTAAAATGAGATGAATGCAGAGGTCATCTATTAAAAAAGGATGCTTGTGACGTCCTTTTCCTACTTGCAAAAGATGGCAATAACTTTCATTTTTAAAATCCACTTCCACTTACCTGTTTCTTACGTGAAACAAGATGTTGGTAGGTTTTGGTTGTCGAAGCATAGTTTGTCAGTGACAAATTAAACTATACATTCTGAAAACTGTTTCGTTATTAAAATCACCTTGAAAAAAAAAAAGGGTCATCTTTACTTGTGACATTTTTCTAGTGATTTTTCACCTTGCAACCTCTGAGTAAATACGTATTTTGTAAGTGGCTTGCGTTCTTTAGATAATTTGCAGTGTCAAAAATTTTTTTATTAGTCAGACCCACTCTCTTTTGTTCTTATGGTGTTGCATACACTGTATGTTATTACACTAGCTACTCGAGAATACTGAGTCATGTTTCAAAACATTTCAAATGTCGGCTATTACCCACGACGGTATACACGACAGAGCTCAAATTGTGCTCATCCTTGTCGAAAGTCAAATGGTTTCATTTATAATGACCGAGCGAGGTGGCGCAGTGGTAACGCACTGGACTTGCATTCGGAAGGATTGTGGTTCAAAACCACCTCCGGCCATCCAGATTTATGTTTTCCGTGATTTCCCTAAATCACTAGAGGCAAATTGTTGCTTTCAAAGGGCACGGCCGATTTCCTTCCCCATCCTTACCCAAACCTTCGAGCATTAGCTCCGTCTTTAATGACCAAGCTGTCGACGGAAAGTTAAACCCCAAGCTTTCTTCCTCCTCCTCATCAGTAATGAGCTTATGTTAGTTTCAAGAGCACTCTCACGTGTGAGAGGGTATTTATTATTCATCACTGGAAAATCTGCAGTGATGAGACAGTACATTTCTTGCGCAACGAAGTGACCTCTCTGCGAGTAAGTGCAGGCAAACTATTGGCATAGATAAGCTTATTTCTCTAATATATAAGTGAGCTATAGTGGAAAACGTACCTCTTGAATGGCAAGCCGTTAGATCGATATATTTCTCTCGTGGAGGTTTCATCATTTAGGCGACGAGAATAAGGAGTAACCTGTTATTTGTTATTCGACTTAATTTCACTCTCGTATTGGTTGGTATCGAGTATAAACGATCAGTCTAATCATCAGTCATAGTAGCGAGGTTATTAAACTGTGTAATGCCTAGGAGAGTTTTGTTGCACATTCTCAACCTTTAAATTGAATGGCAACTTTGTGGCGGACGAAGACTAGTTGCTCCATACACCCGGTGATGATTAGGTCTCTATAAACTTCGTGAAATCCGAACCGTAGTGTGACCAGCCATTTAATTCACAACCTTGGTTACTACGCCGAATGACCATTACTGAACTTAAATCCCGTTCTCCCTCAATCAGAAGTAAGCACCACATCCAAAAGGAAAACAATAATGGCCGAAATCTCGGTGAATTTTAATACACAAGGAGTTTCAGGAGGAACAGTTAATATTTAAAGAGGTGATGGTAAAGACGAAATGCAATAAAATAACATGTGCCCAGCTTTTATTGAGTACAGAGATACATCTGTTACTGTGTAAAACAAAACAATAAATAAATAAATAAAAATTAAAAACAAAACATAAAATAAAAATTAAAAAACAAAAAAACTGTCTTAAATGAAAGACAAATTAGGACGTTGAACTTCAATGCACTTTTGACTTCTTTAGTTAACATCTTTTATGAAGGGTGCAGTATTCTTAATCAGAACTATCAAATACGCTTTTGTGTTTACTTTTTCCCTGTAGATGTTGCCTTCCAAACATCCCCACAGGCATAATTGAAAGCTCTAGGAAACTTGGTTGCCAAGTAAAGATCCATTATCCGAGAAATGTTACGTTTTCATGATATGTCATCTGACGACTACAATGTGTTGGGGCCCCGTCATGCTGGAAGCATTCTGGTAGCTAAAAGAAACTCTTCCAATATTTCTGGAAGCAAATTCCCATGGAAATGTAGATAACAGCGTCCTGAAGGCTATGCGGTACACAACGGACCCATTCAACTGATTATCTATCAAACCACACTTCTCATTTACAGAGAAGCGTTCTTGAAAATTTTCTCCACAACGACATAAGGGTTTCCTTCGGACCACTGGCGTGAATTACAAGTGTAATTGATACCACTTCGAGTGGGAGTGACTTTATCTATGAAAAGCATATATGGGATTGGCGAATTTCAAGTATCAAACGACATAATATATGTCGTCCACAGTCATCTCCTGCTAGAACGTGTTGAATGAGCTGTAAATGTTACGGATGGAACGCATGCATACGTGATGTGCACCACAGTCTGGTGTGTGGAACACCGATACGTGCAGTGACTCTACATGTGCTTGTTGAAAAACTATATTATACCGACTAAATAATGTCTACTAGTTCATCCATAGTCTTTTTACTTACACGTTCAGATGCAATATGACTGTACCAGCGCAGGCAGTCTTTTGATCAAACGATTAACACTCCTGAATCTGGGGCCGGCCGCGGTGGCCGAGGGGACTGAGTCGCTTCAGTCACGGTCTGCACGGCCACTGCGGTCGGGGGTTCGAATCCCCCCTCGGGCATGGATATTTGTGCCGTCCTTAGTCTTAGTTAGTCCATAAGTAATTTGTAAGTTTAGGGACTGATGACCCCGTAGTTAAGTCCCATATACAAACATTTGAACATTTTTGAATATGGTAGTGTGTCGTTAGGAAATTGTGTAACGTACTCTACACAAGCAGCAGCTGTGTTTCCATGGCAAAACCCATACACAAGCACATATCGACACTGTCGGTATGTATAAATACACACGACATACTGCGTATAAACTTGGCGTGGTGTCGGTTCTTTCGGACATTTGCGAAAAAAAAAAAGAGAGCACACTGTAAGCGATGATGCGGCAATGACATTCCACCTCGTGCGGGAATCCGAAATGGCGAGCGTAAGAGGGTATAGAGAATAGGGAACCTACGGTCGTAGCGTGTGACTTGTGGGAATTTGAGGGCGACGAATGGCGAGCGCGGGTAGCTAAGTGCTTAAGGCGACCGCTGGCCCGAAGCGGGAGACCCGGGTTCGAATCCAGGCCCAAGTCACATTGGCACTTGTCGCCAATGAGTAATTTCAATGCACTAGTGCAGCTAAAGTCATTCCTCCAATTCCTCAATACTCTTCCTTCCTCTACTTAATAAAATATTTGTGTGTATACATTTTATGAATAATAGATATATATGTTCAAATGTTTGTAAATCTACGGGACGTAACTCCTTGGATATTACTACATAGCTTACAAACAACTTAAATTTAGACAACACATACACCCATGCCCGAGGGGGGGGGGGGGGAGGTGACTCGACCCCCGATGGCGAATGGTCTCGCGCACCGCAACACGACGCCTCAGTGCGCACGGCTATTCCGCCGCGGCTATATATATATATATATATATATATATATATATATATATATATATATCGGGTATACGGCCGTTTGCGGCGACAGTCGTCAGTCTAACGGCGCATAGAGGAAGCTTCTCGCTCCGTCACACCGGTGACGTCACAACTCGGCCGCACCACATTTAGAAGGGGTATTGCGTTATGCGCAGCCTTCTGTGGTACCTGCCCCTGAAATTTTGAAGTGTTTTAGTTCCCAAACTAAACGTGTTAGGAATGTAATTTAAATTTATGTATACACAGCGGGTGTTACTGATGCCAGTGCATGATATGAACTATTGTTCCATTAAAAATGTATCTTTTGCTGTATCCATTTGGAAAATAACACAATAAACTACGTTCATATCTCTTCAGCCTAACATTTAGCGAAATACCCTGCATATATCTTTATAGTACAGTAAATTTGGCCAAAAAAAATCACAATGAAAACTTCTTAGTGAAATAAAGTACGAATTCGCAACTTGTACATCTACACTCTACTGCAGCTATTTAAAATACGCCCATAACAATCGGTGTATCACTAAACTGCACTGAAATCGGACCGCGGTGGAGTAGTCGAGCGGTCTAAAGCGTCTCGCTGCGGAGCGCGCGGTTGCTCGCCGTGGAGGTTCGAGTCCTCCCTTGGATATGGGTGTGTGTGTTTGTCCCTAGGTTAGTTTACCTAGGTTTAAGTAGTTTGTAAGCTACGGACTGATGACCACGAAGTTGGGTCCGATAGATTTACAAACATTTTAACATTTTTTCAACTGAAATCGGATGTATCTCTGGAATCTATAAAAACATGTTATATGCCATTTTATTTCAATTTGTCTATGCTACCACATTCTAAAATATTTAAGATTCCTCCTGAAACACCCTGTACTGACGATGCGGTCCCAACCACAGAATAATTTTATTTTCAGTCATTCGATAGTTTCTAATCGTTAAAAGTTACCTGAGGACGTGATAAAATTCGAAACGCTGGCAGCAGTAAAGCAGTGGAAAAGCATTCGTTAGCAAGTTTCATCGTGTTTGATATATTTTGCTACTCGAGAATGGCCGAGCGATTCTGGGCGTCTTGTCAGTGACTGTGAGGCCGCCCCCAAGAATGTTCGAGTCTTCCCTAGCGCATGGATGTGTTTACCTGAGGTTGGATTAAGTAATTTGTAAGATAAGGGACATGGCCATGGCAGTTTGATCCCATAGATTTATAAATATTTGAACATTTCGACTGAGTAGGTATAATATCTAAAGTCTTGACCGAATGTTTTATTAATAAAAATAAGCACCTTCAACTCATCTTCATATCAAATTAAGTGTTTGTCAGTCAGTAGTATCCGCCAACAGGCACTATAATCATCCAGTTAAAGAAATTACGAATTATAAATACTAATGAAAGGTAGTTCAACAATTCAAAATAACCACTTTGGCTGTTGCGCATACGAGGGTTGGAATTTAAATAGTGGCAACATGCTGTGGAGACACTATGCAATGGAATCTACTATTGCCACTGACAGCATACGTTGTTGACCTACCTACTTCACCTTCGAGCAAATAGACTTGTCCATCCTACGTCACCGGCGTGCGGACAATCGATGGAAACATAGTTATTTGTGAGTGGGCGGTCTAACGTAACGGTGTCACTAAGTTTTTGAAACAGGAACAGTTGGATCAACAGATATGGTCAATCCAATGAAGGGCGTCATTATGGGTCGCCGCGAAAGTCGAAAGTGCGTCAGAGCCACAGTAAGGTGAAAGTTATGGTTATTTTCGTGTACAGCCGTGATGGTTTTATTTTAATGCATTACGTTCCTCCACGGCAGACCGCCAGTGCAACCGTATCACTGTTCGTTTTTGGAGCATCACTTGCGACCAGCTTTGCGAAAGAAATGCCAACACTTTCTGCAAAACCCACTCACCATTTTGCACGACAGTGTATGGACGCATACAGCGCAAGCTATGGCTGCTGTGTTCAGTAGATGGGTCTGGTAAGTATTGTACCATCCACCATAATCCTTCGACTAAAGTCCTTGTGACTTTGATTTCTTTCGCAGGATGAAGGAACCACTTCGTGGCATTCGCTTCAGACAAGGAGGTTAGAATAAAGGGAGATGGAATTGTCTATGCTAAGCACATACGTCAGTTGAGGCCTGTCCACCATCTTGGTCAGTTTTGGAATGCTATTTTTCCTTTTAAAATTGTGCATTAAGTCGACCCTCTTACTGTTATTGCATTGAACTGACAGTCACTGCAAAGTATCTACTTTCAAACAATGTACTTTATTGAATAAATAGTAACAAATACTCATCATAATATATTTGAAAATTTAATTTTCACTCTTTTAACGCGTTGTACATCACGACAAAACCGAGGGATATTTTTTCTTGTTTTAAGTGACATAAAACATTAGCTCTATAATATGAACACTTCTCCGAAACTTAGCAAAATGTCAGAGGCAGGCTTCACTTTTTCAACGTAAGGGCGTCTCCCTGTATTCTAAACTCCTTAGCTTCAGAAGTGTTCCAGAGATTCGTCAGGCAGTAGACCACTCCATTCGCACCATCAACAGAACAGCTCTGCTGAAGGTATACTACGTCTTCCACATTGCTGGCAATGGGTTCTACACAACACTGGTGACTAAAGGACAGTAACAGGTGCAAACATGTATCGGTTGGGAACAGACAGTTGTTACCATTTAAGTTCCAACCCAGGTATATGACATACATGTTGGTTGAAACCTTTTTATGGTGAACAATAACTAAAATCAGACATTGCTGGTTGAAGGTGTCAACTAGCAACGCCTGATTTTTGCTACTGAACATCACAGAATTAGTTGAAACTGGTTATCTTTGAAACTTCCTGGAAGATTAAAATTGTGTGCCGGAACCGGGACTCGAACCTGGGACCTTCGGAAAATAGGAGGCGAGGTACTGGCAGAAGTGAAGTTGTGAGGCGGCATCGTGAGTCGTGTCGAGATAGCAACGTCGGTAGTGCGCTTGCCCGCGAAAGGCAAAGGTCCCAGGTTCGAGTCCCGGTTCTGGCACACAATTTTAATCTGCCAGGAAGTTTCATATCAGCGCACACTCCGCTGCAGAGTGAAAGTTTCATTCTGGTTATCTTTATTAATAACATCTGCGGTCAAGACTTTACATATTGAACATTCCATTCGAAGTATTTTGTGCCGCCTTTGTTGGCTACGTTGCCCACTCCACAGTAGAGTAAAATGTGTCGGCCACGTGCTCTCTATGGTGCTGAAGAAACTGCAGTGACGATGCTGGCGCCCCACGCGGCCGTAGAGTGTGTGCTGAGCCGCGCCCTGTGGCAGCGGGCTCCTGGAGTGTCCCCTGGGGCCATTAGCCGGCGGCCGGCCACCGCGGGCCCTGGCCGCTCCTAGGACGTGCTGGTAATTACACGGCGCCGGCTCCTCCTGGGCTGCCTCAATATTTAAAACGCATTAGCAGCAGGCCGGAGGGGCCGGCGCGGCGCCAGGGGCTGCGCACTCTGCGCTGGACAGGCCCGAGGGTAGCGCCGCCGCGCCGGCAGGGCGCTGGTGTCAGCAGCCGTATTAACGCTGCCAGGCATGATGTGCCAGGCGCAGAACCGTCATCTACATCTACACATGTAATTCGCAATCCACCGTGAAGTGGATGGCGGACGGTACACTGTACAACTACTAGACATTTCCTTTCTTATTCCACTCCCACTCCCAAATTAAAGAATGTCTATACGCCTCTATACGAGCCCTAATTACTCTTATCTTTGCGATCTTTACATGAAATGTAAGTAGGCGACAGGAGGAGCGTTCTACAGTCAGCTTCAAATTCCAGCCCTCTAAATTTCCTCAACAGAATTTCTCGAAAAGAACGTCGTCTTTCCTCCAGCAATTCCCATTTCAGTTCCCGGAGCAGCCGGCCGCAGTGGGCAGTGGCCGAGCGGTCTGCGGCGTGTCAGTCATGGTCTGCACGGCCGCTACGATCGGGAATTCGAATCCCCCCTCGGACGTGGATGTTTGTGTCGTCCTTAGTATAAGCTAGTTCATAAGTAGTTTATAAGTTTACGTACTGATGACCCGTAGTTAAGTCCCATAAGCTCTAAAAAGAAAAAGTTCCCAGAGCATTTCCGTCACACCCGCGAATTGGTCGAACCTACCAGTTACGAACCTAGTTGCTCGCCTCTGAACTGCTTGCGTGTCTTCCTTTAAACTGATCTGCTGCGGGTCCCAAACACTTGAGCGATACTCAAGACGTGGTTGTGCAAGAGTTTTACATATGATCTCCTTTACATATGAAGTACATCTCAAAATTCTCCCAATAAACTAAAGTCGACTGCTATCTGTCACTGCTTTGTTAAAGAACAAGAACTTGTATTGCGCATTTTGTGGGTTGCTGCAATAGTATTTACAGTTAACACAACTTGAAATCAGTTGGATATTACTATTGCATTATTTACATTTTGTAGAGAACACTTGATTTTCAGTTATTTACACACATATGGTCGGGGGTTCGAATCCCCCCTCGGGCATATATATATATATATGTGCCGTCCTTAGCCTTAGCTAGTTCATAAGTAGTTTGTAAGCTTAGGGACTGATGACCCCGTAGTTAAGTCCCATAAGTTCTACAAACATTTGAACGTTTGAAATTTACACACATTTTGGTTTGCTCTCACTGCAGTATTCTGTATGAACAGCTATACAGTGTGTTACAAAAATGTACGGCCAAACTTTCAAGAAACCTTCCCTACACACAAAGAAAGAAAATACGTTATGTGGACATATGTCCGGTAACACTTAATTTCCATGTCAAAGCTCATTGTAGTATTTCTCTTTAAATGTAAATTGAAATAATTCGTGCGACAATTATCAAAATACCCAATTGTTTCGTTAGTATGTACTGTATTCCTCGATTCACCGCCATTTGGCCGAATAGAAGGAAGGTAATGTTGACCTCAATGCTTGTGTTGACATGCAACTCATTGCTCTACAGTACTATACAAGCGCATCAGTACGTAGCATCAACTGGTTAGTGTTGATCACGAACGTGGTTTTGCAGTCCGTGCTATGTTTACAAATGCGGAGTTGGCAGATGCCCATTCGATGTATGGATTAGATGTGTGTTTTCATTAGGTGATTAATGTGATTTGAAGAGAAGTAATAAAATGGGCTCTAACATGGAAATTAAGCGTTTTCGGACACATGTCCACATAACATATTTTCTTTATTTGTGTGTGAGGAATGTTTCCTGAAAGTTTGGCCGTACCTTTTTGTAACACCCTGTACAGCCACCATTTAATGTGCTTCAATCTCTCCAAACTCTCATAGGGTGGGCAGTTGGGCTGGAGGTGAAAGACCTCAGCACTCAACCCTGGGACTTGGGACCTGGAGGTTAATCGCCTCAGTGCTATAACCTTGACCAGTTCAGCAATTGTTTCATATACACTGTGCTTGTCTTTCAGAACTGACACAAATAGCAGTCACTAGTTGGGAACCTGGGACTTGATGCCTGGCAGTGGGGGGCCTCAGAAGTAAGCCTTCTTCCCAGAATACTGATTTCAGCAATTGTGTAATATAATACTCCGAATCAACATGATGATATACATATTTTAATGAAATACTGATTCGCAGAATGCAATTGTGTCACCAGATTCCCAGAAGGAATGTGATGGAATGCAGCAAAATACTGACTATAATTCCTGACAGGATGACGTATTCCTCGAATCACCTATGGGTAAGGGTTAAGGCTATCTAGAATCAGCCCTGGCCCACTACTAGACAGAAAATTATAGTGGACCTTTCACACTTCCCAGGGGCACGTCTGTCTATACACTTGTCTCTGATAAACACTCGCCGTCCAAAATAAAGTACTGTTGTTTTGGTACGTAGGAAGTCTTCCAGCCAGTCACAAATCTATGAACTTATTCCATATGCTCGTATCTTCGTCATCCTATAGTTGGAGACAAAAACGATGGTGGATCGCGCATGTCTAGACAACAGCATCTTTGCCGGTTTCAAATGACAATTGAAGTACACATACATATGTGCTTTGCGTTTGGAGAAACCTTATAAGCCGCAAATAATGGCTCTCGCTTGGTTAGATAGAATTTCTTACATGCCAGCACCATAAGCGATGACAACTTGCAACAAATAGACTGAAATACACTGAACAACTCGCTACAGTCAAGTTTAATTTTGTCAATGCTTACGACAGTCGCTGAAGAGAGTTCAAATCGGTGGTGAACGGTCATTGGCTTTCGACGAATGCGTGACGTGGATGCGCAGACCAAGCCTAAACTCGAGTGCCGTCTTTTGTGGTTCCAACTATAGGAGAGCAAGATGGCGAGAGATAAAAAGTAGAATCTCTGAAAAGCATCACGTAGGACCCACCTCCGTATGTGTTGCTCGAATCATAGATAGATGATTTCATTTACGATGTTTCCAGGAACATGTTAGTCGCTACTTTATTTACACTGCCGGAAATGAAAATTAGTACTCCCTCTCAGGGTTTTCCAATTCACTTAACATTTATTGTTGAAATTGTGCACATGGAATATATGATTGATGGCATTTATAGATCACTAGCTAGAGCAGTAATAAAGTATCATGTGTCGACGTACGCTAAAGCACCCATATTATCTCTCTATCCGATAGGCTTCTACAGGCCCACTGGGTACCGACCGGCCGCAGTGTCATCCTCCGCCATATGGCATCAACGGATGAGCTATGGAGGGGGACGTGGTCAGCGCCTCGTACTCCCAGCCGCTACTGCTCATTCAAGTAGCTCCTCAATTGGCCTCACAAGGGCTGAGTGCACCCAGCTTGCCAACACCACTCGCCAGACCCGGAAGGTTACCCATCCCAGTGCTAGCAGAGCCCGACAGTGCTTAACTGAGGTCATCTAACGGGAACCAGGAAACACCAATATTAGTACGTGAAATAACCTCCAAAGACGGCAATGCATATGCTGATTCTCGAGTCCATTCGAACATATATATGGTGAATACTGTCCTGGGATACAATTCCACACGCCTGCTCCACCCGTTCACATAGTTCTGCAAGACTCGTGGATTGAAGAGTCAAATGGGTCAGTTGTCATCCCACCACAGGATCTCGATTAAAAAGAAGGCCCGAATTCATGCTTGCTAGGGACGTTGCTGCTCAATTTGCAGAACATGTTGTGTTTCACGCGCAGTGTGTGGGCGAGCCTTATCAAACCAACCATTCAAATGTTTCTAAACCTATTGGACCCAGCTTCTACGGTTATCAGACCCTAGACTTACAAACGTCTTACACTTACGCTAAGGACCACAAACACACACACACACACACACACACACACACACACACACACCACACACACACACACACATACCCATGCCCGAAGGAGGCACTCGAACCTCAGGCGGGCCGACCAGTTCGTAGCCTGACGCCTTCGACCAGTGTTTCGCAACCTGTGGGTCGTGACCACCAGGGGGGGGGGGGGGGGGGATCTTGTTCCAGGGGCCGCCGTGACATTAGTAAGTACTTGCACCATTAAATAACTACGGGTTCAGTAATACAAAAACGTAAGCCGAAGTGAAATTTATTTAATGTCAAAATTACAAAGTTGTATTGTAACATTAATTATGAATTGAACAGATCTTAAATTGTTGTATAAGGCAGTGTGTTAATGTTGAATGAATAAGCGCAAAGTCTTAACAACCGTTTTCAGCAACCAATCGATGGGTGGAAGATCGTGATGTGAAAAAAAAAGATATCTACTTCTTTACAAATTTTCTACACGGTGGGACCATTTTTAATGAGCATCATTCGCTTCTTACCTGATATCCGAAACAAACGTTAAGCAAAATATTTTCTTCTCTTTCGAAAAAAATGTAAAAATAGCATAATGTGTTCCATTAGGAAACATACACAACTAAACTTCGTTCAACAATAAAGAAGGCTGTAGCAAAATAAAGAAGATTAAACTCGCTTCCTTTGAGATAATATAGTTTTATATTAAGCCGCGGGGGAGCGGTCGCACGCGTTGAGGCGCTATAGTACGATGCGCGAGGCCGTTCCCCATGGGGGGTTCGAATCCCCCTTCGGGCATGGATGTTTGTGTCGTCTTTAGTATAAGGTAGTTCATAAGTAGTTTGTAAGTTTATCGACTGAAGACCCCGCAGTTAAGTCCCTTAAGCTTAACAAACATTTGAACATTTTATATTAAAAGAACACTTGGAATAAGCAACATTGGTCGTAATCTTTTTTTATTAATAGCAAAGTGATTTCAGAGTGACCATCATCAGAGCAGATCTTCAAGTACTTGTATCTGACACAGTTAGACCAGAAAATTTGTATCAAATTCTACAACGTAATATGCATAGTAATTTCTTCAGTAACCATCATGATATGAGTGCTTGGAGATCTGGACTGATGATGGTTACGCTGTTGTTGAAATCGATTTTCCATGAATAAAACAAGGATTAAGACCAATGCTGCTCATTCCATGTGTTATATTAATCATATTGTGGTAGTGGTGCACACCGATCATGAAATGGAATCGAATCTCAACATACTTTAGCTACGGTGCGTGAGGATGTTTGAGATGGTGAGGTAGCCAGACTAGTTTTTATATGGAAGGGGGTCACCAGAATAATTTTACTTGAAAGCGGGTTGAAAATCACTGCCTTAGACCAATCGGTCATTCCGCGCGGCCGAGCATTATCCTTTTGGAACAAAACATCACCTTACTATTGCAAGAATGGCTGTAACAACATGTAGCGAGAGATGGTAAGTGTTCCTCTACAAACATCAGAGGTCAACGACAGATGTAGTTTGTCACACTGCCGACTATAAGGCCTGGAGCGCGGCCGATGTATCTTGGACGAATGCACAGTACAAGACGGCACTCACCATGTTTATGTCGTACATGTAAGTAGAATGGGCTTTCGTCGCTGAGGACCACTGCCCACCACTCAGAATGATCCTCTGACAGCTGCAGTCTCGTCGTGTACGTCGACTCTGTGACGTGTTCCACTGCTAGTAACCGGATGGCAACAGTTCGTGTTGACACTTCTGGGCTCACAAACCCTTTTACCTGTATTGTGGTCGCTGTAATATCTGCTACTCATGCTCTTACGATAAGACGATCTTAGCAGATGTGTTGCCTAGATGTCCAGAGCCTCGTCCACTGATGTCAGAATGTTTACATGACCATTGCATACAACACCGTTGCACAACTGACGCAGTACATCCAACTTGGGTGGCAACTATTTTATTTTCCATTCCATTCTCGAACAGCTCGTGGGAAGAAAGAACATCTGAATCTCTCCGTTCGAGCTCTGATTTTTCGTATTTTATTTTGATGATCATTTCTACATAAGTATATATTTTTGCATTCGGAGGAGAATGTAGGCTATTGGAGTTTCGTAAGTAGACCACGCCGCAGCGATAAGCGCCGTTGTTGTAATGTTTCCCATCCCAGATCCTGTATCGTTTCCGTAACCTGTCTCCACTGTATCGTGACAATACGAATCAAGCTGCCCTTCTTAGGACTCTTTCGACGTCCTCGTTATACCCATCTGTTAAGGATCCCACAGTGGGCAGCAATACTCCAAAAAGGGACGAACAAACGTAGTGTATGCAGTTTCTTTAGTAGTTTTGTTGCATCTTTTAAGGGTTCTGCCAATAAAACGCAGTCTCTGGTTCGACTTTCCCACGAGATTATCTACGTGTTCCTTCCAATTTAAGTCTGAAGTAATAGTAATTCCTAGGTGTTTAGTGGAGTTTACGGCCTATACTTTTGATTGATTTATCTTGTAAACAAAGTTTGATGGATTTATTTTCGTACTCATGTGGACAACGTCACACTTGTCATTATTTAGAGTCAATTGCCAATTTTTACACTGTAGTGATATCTTATTCAGATCGTCCTGCAGTTGGTTTTGATCTTCAGATGATTTTACTAGACGGTAAATGACTGCGTCATCTGCAAACAACCTAGGAGAGCACTTTACCCTGTTAAAACTAGATCAATCGATGTGAACAGCGAGGGATGTAATTCCTACACTTTTTATTTCTGTCATCCGTCTTATGATATGTGACTAAGGATTTTTAGCACTACGGACACATTAAAGGACGGATTTTTACGATTGTTGTTGGTGAAATTCTTCAGAATACGCCGGGGACTTTACATCGCCTGAGTCCCTCTCCCAGGTGAGATATGGGCGTAATGAAGACGGCGAGCGGGTTATGAGTTCTCCCGCCCCTCCCCAGCTGCTGGCCAGGGAATGCCGCCGCCAGCCGTATAACTCGCGGCTCGCAGCTCCGGGTGGTCCCGACAGCGACGGGCGCCACTCCGTTCGCCGGCACGCAAATGCCACGATCCGTGCACGTGGAATGCCGGGTTCCGAGATGACGCAAAGAGGAAATTCAGAAACGGCGAGACCGCATGCCGGTGTGGCTACCAGGCTGAAGTCGGCAATTGTAAGTCGTCTGGATGACGTATGTGTGACTAATTCCGTTCACTGAGGTCTTTAATGTCTACACGTGCCTGTCCCAGCCTCAGCCGCATGTTCCTGTTCCACAAGTAGCGTGCATTCCTGCGAGAAACTAATTTCTAAATATTTAGGGAAAGGACACACGGAACCAAGCAGTGTCCTAATGTTGGACTGCGGACGGAAAACAGACGTTAGTTTTAACGTCAAGACTGTTTTCCGCCCGCCGTCCATATTAGGGTATTGTTCGGTTCCGTCAAAGATGATCTCAGACTCAAGAAACCCGGTCTTTACAAAACCTGTGTCAGTGTGGCAAGGTATACATCGGCCGTACGATCCGAACTGTACAAATAGATGTGTGGAACATTGACGCCACACCAGACTATTGTAGCCGGAAAAATCGGCGGTAGCAGCACACTTTTTAACTGAGGGACCCAAGACGATATGATGAGACCCACATAATAGCCAATATCTCCGGTTTCTGGAACAGTGTTGACAGAGAAGCCATTGAAATCAGGTTGACGGACAATCTCTATACATAAAAGGCAGTGTCCTGACTGACTGACTGAATTTCTTCAGAATGCGCCGAAGACTGATTGACTGACTCATCATCGCCCACCCCAAACCACTGAAGATAGAAACTTGAAATTTGTAGAGGGTGTTCACCCTACTCTGTAGACGTCATTTAAGAAGCTATTTTTCGATATTCTGTCCGTAAGGGGGCGAAATAGGGGATGAAACGTTTTTTGAAAGTACGTTGCTATTTAGGCAATTTTGAAGCTAGAACTACAAAATTTGGGAATTTAATTCAGGGTTCGAATTTAAAAGACAGGTGTCTCGTTTTTTTTTTTTTTTTTTTTTTTTTTTTTTAATTTCTACCAATAAGGGGTAAAATAGGCGTCGCGAAACATTGATTTTCTAAAATGTGTTGCTGTTAACTCAAATTTTAAGCTACAACTACGAAACAGGATATGGGATCTTGGTCAGGATGAAAAAACACGTTTTTCAGTATTTTCGGAAATTCAACAAGTAAGAAGCAAAAATAGGAGAAAAAAATTCTTTTTGAAAACACGTCACTATTAAGACAATTTTGCAGCTATTGCTCCAAAAATTGATATTTGTATTATTGTTTAGAATTTAAAAAATACGTCTTTCGGTATTTTTGGAAATTCAACCATAAAGGGAGTTAAATTGGAGAAGGGATGTTTTTTGAAAGTCTGTTGCTATTTAGGTAGTTTTGAAGTTAGAACTAAAAAATTTCGGATTTGGATTCGGAGTTGGAATTTAAAAGACACGTTTTTCGGTATATTTGGAAATTAGACCCATGAGGGGATGAAATACGGGATTCAAAATATCTTGCTGTTAACTCAAATTTCAAGCTATAACTACGAAACTTAGGATATAGACTCTTGATCAGAATTAAAAAGACACGAGAAATTCAACAACTAAGGGAGTAAAACAAGGGATCAAAATTTTTTTTCGAAAAACACATGGTTGTCAAGACACTTTTGAAGCTAGAGCTGCAGTAATAGGTAGTTGCATTGTTGGTTGGAACTAAAAAAAAAAAAAAAAAAATACGTGTGTCGGTGTTTTTGGAAATTCAACCATGAAGGGGGTTAAATTGGAGAGGGAATGTTTCTCGAAAATCTTTCCCTATTAAGGCAATTTTGAAGCTACAACCACGGAAATTTGTATATTTTTCCTTGGTCAGAATTTAAAAAATACGTGTTTCGGTATTTTCAGAAAATTAATCATTTAGGGGGTGAAATAGGGGATGAAACAATTTTTGAAAATACGTTGCTACTAAGCCAATTTTGAACCCAGAATTACCAAAAATAGATACTTGCATACTTGGTTGTAATTTAAAAGACACATGTTGGGATATATTTCGAAATTAAACTATTAAGGGATGCCATATGGGGTAGCAAGTAGTAAAAAAAAAAATCAAATGTTCAAATTTTTGTAAATCTTAAGAGACTTAACTACGGGGTCATCAGTCCCTAAGGTTTACAAACTAATTTAACTTAAACTAACTTCGACTAACTTATGCTAATTTATGCTAAGGACACCCCGACGGGCGAATCGAACCCCCGACGGCGAACAGCAGTACGCACTGCAGCATGGCGCCTCAATACGGGCGGCCTTTCGGCCGCGGCTACAGGTAGTATCACAACATCTCATTATGATAGAATTTAAGCTATATCTATGAAAATTTATATTAAGAGGGAGAAACAACTAGTGCAGACCAACCAGCCTACGCATGCGAAGCAGTGGGCATTAAGCTAGTTTAATAAATAGAGACTTGTGGTTTCCTCTTATTAGAACATGAAATCCATTATTAAATAAAATCAAATTGGAATGTTCGACGCGGATTCCAGTACCTGTAACTGATAAACGTAAGGTGCGATATATCGTTGTGCCCTGTTCCACTAGGGGCGACGCCACCAGCCCTGTCTAAGCGGCAGCAACAGTGACGGCCGACGTACACGCCGTACACGCGACCGACGCCTATATAGCACGCGGTTCTTCGATCTAGCACCAGTATTCAGCGGGACTCCGCAGCACTGACGGTCCCTGAAGATAACGGACGGTTGTACCGTCGAAATATTAAATCGCTTTGGTTTATTATCCGGCAAAATACCCGTAGAGACTTAGAAGATTTGTTACTCCGGGAAACCCCACGAAGTTACAAGGTAGACTTCTGTTTATTAGTTTTGGCTGCTGGTATGTGATGTAATCATACTGCACGAACATATTAAAATTTGTTCTGAGGCCGGTATTCGAACCCGAGACCTCCTGTTTACTACGCAGTTGCACAAAACTCCTGCGCCACCCTAGATACAAGAAAATAACACACCACACACCAGCACAAGTGCTTAGCCAGTCCGACCCAAAGTTTCATATTCCCTCCGGCCATTGTAATCTATGGCACTGTATTCGCAGCTCGCCCTGTTTTAATGCCAAGAGTCCGGTCCTCATCTACATCCACACTGAAATATGCATCAAACATTGACAAAGCTGATTAAATCAAGAAATACCGCGTTTGTTCTTTCGGATAGGAATAGACGCCAAAATCCTTGATTGTCCTTTTGTTATACCTTCTCTCAGCGCTATTTTTTTGGAGGGGAGGGAGGAGGGACACTTGGGTACAGTAACTCTACACTTATATGACCATAAAGTAACTTATTTACGAGGTTGGAAAACTTCGTCACTGACTTATTTCACTGACGTAAATCGAATTTATTTCATTACTTCAATACCTTCACTGTGCGATAGCAAAGATGCTACTGCGAATGACACTTCAGTTTTCCGAAATCCCTTCATCAAAGAAGACGACGCACTGCTGAATTAGAATGAAGAACAGCAGCCAGCATGCGTAATTTCCAAGCAGATTTCCCTAGAGTATTAAAACAAATCACTTAACAAAAGCACGTCTCCGGTCAACATTTTGCAGTTGCTTTTTTAACTCATGTGGGACTTTCGTACCCGATAAATGACAGCCTCGTCCGCTAACAGTCAAACGGAGATGCTCACATTGTCTCCGCTCGGTTAGCCGTGCGGTCTAAAACACCGCTTTCCGAGACGGGGAGGCGTGCAGGCTCCGGTTCAAATCCCTCACGGAGGATTAACGATGGTGGTTGGAATGCCGGCCAGTCTGAATGTGGTTTCCGACATCCCCTAGGTGAATACTGGCCTGGTCCCCAAGTCCCGCCTCAGTTACACGATCCGAAAACATTTCGTAACATTAAACTTTCACTCATATATATGCAGTCATTTGGGGTACACATTTCCTTCTTGGGAGGAGGGAGGGGTGCGGATGGGGTGGCGACAGGAAGGGCACCCATAAAAATTAACACGCCAAATCCGAATTTAACATGGCTGACCCTGCATGTGCGGGAACTTGGCCAAAGAGAAAGGAGAAAGGAAGAGTAGGGTCCCGTAACATTTCCATGGGGAACGTGAGATATCACTTCTGTTTTACTCGATGACTTTCTGTCAATTACCACATACTGTGTCCTTTCTGGCAAGGAAATCGCGAATACAATCGCACAACTGTGCTGATATTCCATAAGCACCTAATTTGATACGCTTGTGAGGTATGCTGTGAAAAGCTTTCCGGAAACCTAGAAATATGGAATTGATTTGAGATCCCTTGTCGATAGCACTCATCCCATCATGTGATTAAAGAGCTGGCTGTGATATGAACGATACTTTCTGAATCTATATTTATTATGTGTCAATAGGTGTAGTTCACAACGTTTGAGAAAAGAATATGTCCTAAAATCCTGCTGCAAAACAGATATCAATGATAAAGACCTGTATTTTGCGGATCACTGCTATTGCGTTTCTTGAATATTGCAGTGACCTGTGCAACTTTCCAGTCTTTGGGTACGAATCTTTCGCTGAGCGTGTGGTTGTATAGAACTGTTGCATCAGCTTATTCTGAAATGAAAATATAATCTGGGTCATGAAACTTGCTTTTGTTCAGGGATTCAATTGCTTTAATACTTCAAGGACATTTACTTCTAAATTATGCATGCTGTTCTTGATTCGAATTCAAGGGTTGTTGTTGATTTTTTTTCCTACTTGGTAAAGGAATTTCGGAAAGCTGTACTTTGAAATTCTGATTTAGCAGAACTGTCATCTATAGCAAAACCATTGTTATCACGTAGTGCAGGTACTGATTGTGTTTGGCCCTAGTATACTTCACGTACGACCAGAATTTCTTAGCATTTTCTACCAAACTCAGCGACAGGGTTTCGTTGTGGAAACTATTATAAGCACCTCGAATTGAAGTTCGAGCTAAATATCGAATTTCTGTAAAAAGTTGCCAGTCTTGGGAATTTTGTCTCTGTTTAAGTTTGGGGCGCATTTTGCTTTGCCTTTGCAAGAGATATCTAACCTATTTTGTATACCACGGCGGGTCAGCACCCACTATTGTTAATTTATTCGGTTCGAACAGTGTGTTCTGGTTGGTGGTGATGGTAGGAGTGCAGCTACTAGGCTTCACAGGTTGAACCGAGTCCAGGATGCATCTTGAATGGATGAATGAGGATATCATAGTTCACAACAGATGAACTACCAGGCGTCCAGCAACGCTCGATAACCGTCCCATCTGAGACGGATCAATAGTGCAACAGTGCACCCAGGACTCAATTCAACACAGAACGTGCCAGACACTTCTTGCAGTGGACATTCCGCGGGATTTTGGGTTCTGTGGGGCCTGCCGATCCGATATTAATATTTTTGAAGTATCGATATATCGGACTCCCGAAATTTTTAAAAATATCAACAGCCCTACTCTACCGCCATACACATTATTAGGTGCTCATCACACGACATTTAGTAAGTCAGGCGCCAGATCAATAGAAGGCTTCCGCTGGTGCGCAGTGTTTGCTTTTGGGAAGGAGACGTAGTGGGAGGGGCGGTGGTGGCAGTAAGACGGCGGCCAGCTGTTACGTCAAACAGGTGTCCGCAGGCCGGGCGAGGCTCGTTGATTAATGGCCGGCCAGACTTCCTGCCTGCGTGATTAGTGGGCCGCCTCTCGCACCCGACATATGCGCCGCCGCGTCTCCTTGTTTTGATAGTCGCGAGGAGGGAGCGTGACCAATCAGACTCGGATCGCACAAGTATCTCCATTAAGAGCCCTGTCTTCTTGCTAAGTCTTTAAGAAGAAAGAAGAAAGAAAACGGTGAAAGTACAATACAGGATGGTACAAAAAGGTAAGCCCAAACTTTCAGGAAACATTCCTCACACACAAAGAAAGAAAATATGTTATGTGGACATGAGTCCGGAAACGCTTAATTTCCATGTTAGAGCTCATTTTATTACTTCTCTTCATATCACATTAATCATGGAATGGAAACACACAGCAACAGAACATATCAGCGTGAAATCACTTTGTTACAGGAAATGTTCAAAATGTCCTCCGTTAGCGAGGATACATGCGTCAACCCTCCGTCGCATGGAATCCCCGATGCGCTGATGCAGCCCTGGAGAATGGCTTATTGCATCACAGCCGTCCACAATAATAGCACGAAGAGTCTCTATATTTGGTACTGGGGTTGCGTAGACAAGAGGTTTCAAATGCCCCCATAAATGAAAGTCAAGAGGGTGGAGGTCAGGAGAGCGTGGAGGCCATGGAATTGGTCCGCCTCTACCAATCCATCGGTCACCGAATCTGTGGTTGAGAAGCCTACGAACACGTCGACTGAAATGTGCAGGAGTTCTATCGTTCATGAACCACATGTTGTGTCGTACTTGTAAAGGCACATGTTCTAGCAGCACAGGTAGAGTATCCGTATGAAATCATGATAACGTGCTCCAGGGAGTGTAGGTGGAAGAACATGAGCACCAATCAAGACATCACCAACAATTCCTGCCCCAACGTTCACAGAAAATCTGTGTTGATGACGTGAATCGAGCAAGTACAGTATATACTAACGAAATAATTGGGTATTTGGACAATTTTCTGCACGAATTATTTCAATTTACATTTAAAGAGAAATACTAAAATGATCTCTAACATGGAAATTAAGCGTTTCCGGACACATGTCCACATAACATATTTTCTTTCTTTGTGTGTGAGAAATATTTCCTGAAAGTTTCGCCGTACCTTTTCGTAACACCCTGTATAAATTAAAAGGTAAAAAAGGTAAAGCAGTCAACAATCCGAAGATTGATTTGAACACCACAGTGCTTACTCCTGTTTGGAGGTGGTATGCCGTTGCCTTCCTCCGACCTTTCGAACTGACTTACCCAGCCAGTTATAGGGGGACCTACAGTTTTAACGCGGGTTCCGAACCACGACGCTACTCGGTATTTTTCACATGAGCAATACTGCCAAAGGTGAAACAAGTGGAAAGTGACAGATAAAAATCCTAGGACCTGAAATTAAAAAGAGAGATAATTTTATGTTACAGAGAGACGAAACACTACATGCTTTATGATTTTTTGGTAATAGTAGCTAAGTCTTGTGATCAATTCCTCTCTTGTGCGGGCCTCAATGTAGCACTGAAACCCTCAAACACTTATTGTACGGCTGTCGTAATACGAGGTATGTCCACAATGTAAGTTATATTTGGTTATATAAAACAAACGTCTACAGTTACAGAAAAAGTATTCATTCTATGAAGATCTACAACTGTTAAACTACTTTATTACATAGCTTCCGAAATTTTGTAGGCACCTTTCATGCCTTGCCACAGGTTTTTGCATGCCTTCTTCATAGACGGTTGTCGCCTGTGTATTTCACCGCATGGTAACATGTTCTTTCAGCTCGTCACCACCAAGAACAGATTTTAGGTGTAAGAAGAGATGAAAGTCGCTAGGAGATATACGGAGGATGATCAGTCATGTCCCAGTGAAATTCCCGTAAGAGTCGTTTGGTCGCATTCGCCATCTGAGGGCGAGCATTAGCGTAAAAAAAAAAAAATAAATAAATAGTTTTGACAGCAATTCTAGGCGCTTGTTCTGTATTGCGCGGCGCAATTCCTTAATGCTCTCGCAGTAACCATGTGCACTTATCGTATGGCCTCGTGTTAGAAATCAAACAGCAAAATGCCGTTTCTGTTAAAAAAAAATGCCCATGACTTTACGTGGTGTCAAGATTTGCTTAGGCTTAACCTTCGTTCGGGATGAAGTGTGCCTCCGATTCCCTATTTGCTATATCGTTTCAGGGGTGTCGTATGAAACCCAAGTTTCGTCCCCCGTGACTATGCCAGAATATAAAACCACCGCCTTCTTCATTGTAGCACGTCAGATACTGTTAGAAACTGTTTGTGTTGTTCATTAAGTAAAAATTTGGAAATTTCACTTTTTCAGTAACAACTTCATGAATTACTAAGTGAGAGATTTGCGAAACTACCCTAGCAAGGGCTCTAAGTTTAAACTTAGTGTTGTGCTTAATCTTCTCTTGAATTGTGTGAACCAGTTCACCACTAACCAAGACGGGCGTCCACTTCGTTCTTCATCGTGCACTTGATCACGTCCTATATTGAACAGTCGGACCCATCTTCTAACCAATGAATCACACATAACATTTTGTCCGTACACCTCGCAGAATTGCTGACGAATTTCCTTTGGTTTAACTTTATTTGCATTTAAAAAACGAATTACAGATCTGATTTCACACGCGGCGACATTTTCAACTACGGCTCACATTATAAAGAAGCACTACAAAGCACACGTCAGCAGCAGCGATCTGAAAATGGCGAACATGTCTTCTGAGTTAGAGTAACTGCCATGCATGTTCGGAACTGCATCGTAGCGCTGCTGCGGATAGAAATAGAAACGGAACTTACTTTGTGGACGATCCTCGTATTACGTCGCGCAGCTTTCCGCGGTCCTGTTTCGTTTCTTCATCTGTGTAGCAGGGCCTAATAAAGTAAAGCGATAAACCCATGTTTTTGTCTTTGGTATTATTTTCAATCTAAATGCCATTTGATACGGATGCAAAACCTCAAATTGATTGAAGATGTGCTTGCAGTAACTGCTGATGGTTTGACACATTTCAATAGGGAGAATTCTCATGAAATACCTAACAAAGAAATTGGTAGGGCCCCAGCGAGCACGCGGAACTGCCGCAACACGACGTGGTATGACTAAAGTCTCAAGTACTGCTGGAGGAAATCGACACCATGAATCCTGCAGGACTGTCCACAAATGCGGAAGAGTACAAATGGGTGAAGATCTCTTCTGAATAGCACATTACTAGGCAACCCAGATACGCTCAATAATGACCATGTCGCTGGAGATTGGAGGTCATCTCAAGCGTTTAAACACAGGAGAGTGTTCCTGGAGCCACTCTGTAGCAATTCTGGACGTGTGAGGGTGTCACATTGTCCTGCTGAAATTGCCCAAGTCCGTCGAAATCCATATTGGACCTGAATGGATGCAGTTGGTCAGTCAGGATGCGTACGTACGTGTTACCTGTCACATAGTATCTAGTCGTATCAAGGGTCCCATAACACACCAACTGTACACATCCCACACCATTACAGAGTAGACTTGCGTATAATAGTTCGCGATCGGGAGCCTCACTTTAGTTCGCGGCTCTGTCGCGAACTAGTTCGCTCTTTCAGTTCGTCCGCTCCCAGTGACGGCTGAGTGGCGTGGTTTGCGCCTGCAGCTGGAGGGGGAAGTTCCCCCACCTAGCTGTTTCATGCATTTGCTGCTTGAGCCGCAAACCAAAAGATACAGTTTGTGGATAATTTCTCGCGTTTAAGTTTAGAGTTATCTCTATATCTTGGCATTATGGAATTTATTAGTCAGATATTGCAGAGTACAGAACACTTCTAAACAGAAATTTTGTAGCACTGAACTATATAATCTAGCAGGCAGACGCTCACCTCGAAATGACTTACAAGCAGAAGGCAAACACGTGATTTTTAATTCTACTACGCGCCTTCTCATTATTTGGAAAAAGAACCCAACGAACTATGAAGCGAGATACGTTTGGCATAATCGCCCGCTGCTCCTAGTTCGCCCGCTGCTCCTAGTTCGTCCGCTGCTCCTAGTTCGTCCGCTGCTCCTAGTTCGCCCGCTGCTCCTAGTTCGCCCGCTGCTCCTAGTTCGCCCGCTCTTTCTAGGTCGTCCGCTTTTTTTGACTTTTGCTGCCGCTACTGAAAGAACTTTCTCTTATGACAGCTTTTTCATATAATAAATCAATGTTGCCAAAGCGTGTGCAATTACCCACATTTTTGGACAATTTGACATCAAATAAAAGGCAAATAATCCAGTTATTTACACGAATGGGTGATATAATGGTATTCAACTACTTTGCATACAGAGTACTCCTAGTGCTTTATTTTTAAAGTGGATTTCTTGTGGCAGTGAGTTAGCTCGAAATGAAGGTAACTGGCAGAAGGGAATCACGCGATTCTGCGCGCTCTCGTGTCCTCTCGCTGTTCCCCGCCAGTCTTCGCAAAAGGAGCGGACGAACTAAGAGGCGAGGGATCTGCGAACTAGTTCGCGTAGTTCGCCTGTGGGAGTGCTCTTCCGAGCCAGTTCGTTCGCAAACTACACAACGTTATTACAGAGTCACTAGCACCTTCAACAGTCGCCTTCTGACATGTAGTATCCAGGGATTCGTGAGGTTGTCTCCATAACCGCACACGCCAATCCTCTCGATACTATTGGAAAGAGACTCGTCGGGGCAGGCAACATGTTTCCAATCATTAACTGTCATTGTCGGTGTCGAGGGGCCAGGCGAGGTGTAAAGCTTCGTGCCGTGCAGCCAGCAAGGGTACACGAGTGAGTCTTCAGCTCCGAAAGCCCATATCGATGATGTTTCCTTGAATGGTTCCCACGCTGGCATTTGTTGGCCCAGAATTGAAATCCAGTTCAATTTTCAGGATCCTTTTCCGGTCGCGGCGATGTCACAGATTTGATGTTTTACGTTATTCCTTATATGAACGGTGCACTCGTGAATTGGCTATATGGGAAAATCTCCACCTCATCGCTACCTCTGAGATGCTGTGTACTATCTCTCGTGCGCCGACTATAACATGACATGCATATTAACTGAAATCGTGATAACATGTCACTGTAGCTGTAGTAACCATTCTAATGCCTGCGCAAGACACCTGTTGTTTTATATAGTCGTATATTATCCCACACTGGTTTCACCATTTTGTACATCTTCATTCTATGTCCCGCAAACCTTGCTATTATGACTTCTCCTGATATTGTTCTCGTCATCCGGTAGAGTTCTTCCCTACGTCTTGGCATCCACCTCTCACCACCTCTTTTAGGGTGAAGTATTTTCCTAATATTTTTCTCTTCTTTCTGTATTTGTTCTGCACCGTCTCTTCCTGGTGTTATAGTCTCATCAGTATTAAATAATGAATTCCCTACAGTTGCCTTGTAGTGTTTGATATTTGCAGCCGCAGTTTTATTTATTTATTTATTTTGTATGTAACTCTGGTCATATAGAAGACTGAAATTTCATCATCCATTCTGTAATTCCTTCATTTCTATTATTTCTTCCTCTCATATATTCTACCAGGTACTTAAATTTGTCCACGTTTTCCATTGTTCCTTCAAGTGTCTTCTTATCTCCAGTGGCATATGTGAAAAGAAGCCACAGCTCAGATTTTAAGGTGCGTTAAAGATTTAATTTGGCGCTAACTTTCACCACAATTCTGTTCAGCACCACCTTGCAAGTGTCTCTCAGTGGGATGGTCGTTGCATCCCCTCTTACAGACATTTCACTCCTTCTCTTAACGACTCTGCGATGGAGGTCACAATAATAAACACCTTTATTTATTTTTTAATGGTTTTTTCTGTTCCTTAGGACCCAATTGAGGAGTGAGACTCCATGGTCATGGAACAATTCAATACATTAATTGTTACACGAGAATGGTAATAGAAAAATTTTAAGTAGTCCTTTGCACACAACAATCTCAAGACAAAGTGAAAAGAATCAATAAGGAAAAAATAAATTAGCTTAATTGTTTAACTTTTCTAGGAGTTCCTCGACTGAATAAAAGGAGTGAGCCATGAGGTAACTCTTCAATTTAGATTTGAAAGCGTGTGGATTAGTGCTAAGATTCTTTAGTTCTTGTGGCAGCTTATTGAAAATGGATGCCGCAGAATACTGTACCCCTTTCTGCACAAGTGTTAAGGTGGTGTGATGCAAATGTAGATTAGACTTCTGTCTAGTATTCACCGAGTGAAAGCTACTAACTCGTAGGAATAAGCTGATATTATTAACAACAAACGACATCAAAGAAAAAACGTATTGTGACACCAGAGTCAAAACTCCCAGACTACTGAAAAGGGGTCGACATGACGTTCGCGAACTTACACCAGATATTGCTCGAACCGCCCGTTTTTGAGCCAGAAATATCCTTTTTGCATCAGGCGAGTAACCCCAAAAAACAATGCTGTACGTCATAAGTGAGTGAAAGTAAGCGTAATAGACTACTTTTCGTGTTGAAAAATCACTTATCTCAGATATTGTTCTAATGGTAAATATAGCAGAATTTAGTTTTGGAACAAGATCCTGAGCATGGGCTCTCCATGACAGCTTACCGTCTATATGAACACCTAGAAATTTGAACTGTTCAGTCTCACTTCACTTATCACATGCCCATTATGTGTAATCAGAATGTCAGCTTTCGTCAAATTGTGTGTTAGAAACTGCAAAAACTGAGTTTTACTGTGATTTAACATCAACTTGTTTTCTACTAGCCATGAACTTATCTCTTGAACTGCATTATTTGATACTGTGTCAATATTACGAGCAACATCCTTCACTACCAAGCTGGTATCATCAGCAAACAAAAATATTTTACAATCACCTGTTATACTCGAAGGCATATCATTTATATAAATAAGAAACAGCAATGGTTTCAAAACAGACCCCTGAGGCACCCCATACTTAATTGTTCCCCATTGGGATAGCACGTCATAGCCATTTTCTACACTGCGGAGAATTACCTTCTGTTGTCTATTATTAAAGTAAGAGGTGAACCAGTTGTGGGCTACTCCCCGTATTCCATAATGTTCCAACTGCTGCAACAATATTTTGTGATCAACACAATCAAACGCTTTTGTTAAATCAAAGAAGACGCCTAATGTCCGTAGCCTCTTATTTAACCCATCAAGTGTCTCACAGAGAAACGAAAATATAGCGTTTTCAGTCGTTAAACCACTTCTAAAACCAAACTGTACATTTGACAATAAATTATGTGAACTGAAATGATCAATTAATCTTGAATATACAGCCTTTTCAATAACTTTAGAAAAAACCGATGGCATAGAAATAGGTCTATAGTTGTCTACATTATCCCTTTCTCGTTTTTTATAAAGCGGTTTCACTACTGAGTACTTTAATCTGTTAGGAACCTGACCATTCTGAAAGGAAAAATTACAAATATGGCTTAGTACTGGGCTAACATATGGAGAACAGTACTTTAGAATTCTGCTAGATACCCCATCATATCCACAAGAGTCCTTAATCTTTAGTGATTTAATTATTGACTCAATCTCACCTATGGAAGTATCATGAAGGATCATTTCAGGTAACAGCCTCGGAAAGGCATTTTCTAAAAACGTTATATGATTACCTGTAGAAACTAGAGTTTTGTTTAGTTCTCCTACTATATTCAGAAAGTGATTATTGAATATTGCACATATATCTAACTTGTCAGTAACAGACACATTTCTACAAAGCACTGACGTTATATCTTCTACCTGCTGCTGCTGACCAGACACTTCCTTCACGACTGACCAGATAGTTTTAATTTTATCCCGAGAGTTTGCTATTCTTTTTGCGTACCACATACTTTTTGCATTCTTAATGACATTTTTCAGAACCTTGCAGTACTGTTTGTAATGAGCTACTGCATCTTCATTCTGACTGCTTCTAACATTTTGATACAACTCCCGCTTGGTTCTACATGATACTCTTATCCCCTTTGTCAGCCACCCTGGCTGTCTGTTACTGGAAGTACCCTGTTTTGAACGTTCTAGCGGAAAGCAACTTTCAAACAGCGTAAGAAATGTGTTAAGGAAAGTATTACATTTATCATCTGCATTATCAGCACTATAAACATCCTGCCATTCTTGTTCCTTTATTAAGCTTAAAAAGGTGTCAATTGCAACTGGATGCAACCTAGCGTTGAAATCAAACGATTTAAAAAAAACTTAAGGCAGTCACCAATCTGAAGGTTGGTTTGAACACCAGAGTGCTTTACTAGGCATTTTCCCGTTTGGCGATGGTATGCCTTTGCCTTCTTCCGACCTTACCTAGGCAGATATAGGAAGACCTACAAATTACCGTGAGTTCCGAACCACACTACTACTCGAAATCAGCAAAATTTCCAGTGGCGAAAGAAGTTAAAAGTGACTAATAAATGTCCTAGGACATAGCGGGGATCGAACCTGCGACATTTGGATTCATAGTCTGGCACTCTGTCACTGTGCTACTGCGCCACACAAAAAGTTGTAATATATCCGGACACCTACCATCAGTGTCAAGTCATCATCCAGATATCACCGTTTTTATTGAGTAACTCCTGAAGGTCTTGTAGATAAACTCAAGTATCGTAGTATGAGTGTGGCACTGTATAACTGGCTTAATTCGTACTCTACTGGGAAACTGCAGAAAGTTGAAATAAGTTGTTCACAAAATACGCAAAAATGAACCATTTCCAAGAACTGAGGAGTTATCAAAAATGGGATCCCAAATGGGTCCTTTGCTATTCCTAATTACATTCTATTATATATTATAGAAAAGCAAAGCAATTACTATATCCACTGCAAACAAAACTTAACTAATGAAATTGTAAACAATGTCTTACAGAAAATTATTAAGTGGTTATCTTCAAATGGACTCTCATTACAGTTGGATAAATTACAGTATATACAGTTATGTACAATAAATAGCATAATTAACAAAATCAGCTTTGAACAATCGTCTGTAGATAAGATAGTAAATTCAAATATTTTAGGTATGTGCATTGATGGCATACTGAATTGATGATCTACTACAACATTTGAGTTCAGCCGCTTAAGGTATTACGGTTATTGCACTTTTTGGCGATAAACATCCCAGTAACTTAGCTTATTTTGCCTTTTTTTCTTCACTTCGTTCATATCGCATTATATCCTTGGTTAATTCATCACAGAGTAAAAAAAAGTATAAATTGCGCAATGTTATCGGAATAATTGCTGGAGCCAAGTGAATAAAATGCCGCGGACATAAATTTCAGGATCTAGAGATATTCACAGCAGCCTCACTACGTCTAATTTTGACATACAAGGGGCTGAATTATGCCGGAAAAGAATCTTTGGTCACTTCCCAAATAGCATCAAAAGTCTTAAAAACAGCCAACTACCATTTAACGAGAAATTAAAATAATTTTTAATGACAACTCCTTCTTCTAATTAGATGATTTTTTAAATATAACTTCGTAATTTTACAACATAAATATACAGAAAATTAAATATTTTTGAAAAATTAAGAGGCTTGTAACATCATGCAAAGATACGTTTCATAAAATTGACACATTCCACATCATTACGAAATGTCGTATTCATGATCTATTGAAAAATTATTAATCTAATCGGATTCTGAACTATGAATAAGTCATGTTGGAGTACTTTTACAGTTATAAAATGGTGTTATTATATTGTCTAACGTCTGATTTTCTACGTATCAAATCAGCACGAAGTTTATATTTTATGAAAGATAGTTTACGCTTTATATTCATTAGTAGATTGTGGAACCATAAATTAATTATAAAATTTATATAGCTTGGGAAGCTGGTTAGTAAATAGAAAAACGTATCAACTACTACATGTTTTTCTTTACTTTTTTTTCTTTTTTAGCCCAATGTGATAGTACCACAAATGTATTTTTGCTCCACATTTTCACGTATTTTATTTCATATTCAAACCGAAAATATAAGAAAGGGGGAGGGGGTTTTGGTCGCTGGTTCTACGTCAGGTATTAAGTAGGGAAGGAACATAATACTAACACCATTATAACAGTATAGAAACATATTACAGTTAATTTATGTAATATGTCAACTACATTACACATCAGTAAATAAACGTATTTAATAGAGATTATTTTCAAAAGAAATAATAGAAAAATATGACAAAAACGCTTCCAATCAAAATTGAGAGCTCGAAAAGGCTATCTTAGGTATAAAAAGGGACATACATAAAGTAGTGTACATCATACTCATATTTTAAATCTTCAATGTATTTCAGTGAACCAGAATTAAAAAGTAATTATTAACAACATCAGCTGTAGTGAGCATGATATAAAACTGCTGAAATGATAAATAATATCCCTAAGAGACACACACTACTGATTTTGACATAGATGGTCGAGTGTCAGAACACTTTTTGCAAAAAAATGTTCAAATGTTTGTAAAGCTTATGGGACTTAACTGCGGGGTCATCAGTCCCTAAACTTACAAATTACTTATGAACTAATTTATTCTAAAGGCAACGCAAAGATTCATGCCCGAGGGAGGATTTGAACCGCCGACGCGTCGACGCGGCGCTTCAGACCGCACGGCTCTCCCGCGTGACACACTTTTTGCAGATATTGGAATGCCCTATAATGCGATAACACCGCTAACATACTATTTAACAGCAAAGGCACAAGGGATGCATTAAGTAACAATGGGGTTTATAAAATCACATGCAATGACTGCAGCAAACTGTATATAGGTCAGACAGGCAGGGCAATTCAAATTAGACTGACTGAACATGAACGTAGCTGGAGATTACAGAAAACAGACTCCATCTTTGCTGATCACGTTCTGAAAGAAGGACACAACTACCAGGTCCACACAGAAGTCCACTAAACCTGTTAGAAGCACTGGAAATAAACAAACATTTAGCCAAAAATCCCCAGCTAGTGCTAAATGACCAGGTACAGTTGAACACATCCCCACTGTTAAGCTTCACATAATGTAAACAAAACAGCTACCGACCACAGACCAACTTAATGTCACAGGTAGAGTCCCCATTCCTACCATGTTTACTTTTAGACTTTAAGATAAAACAATGTAAATAATAAATTGCACAGTAATATGTAATGTAATTTAAATATGTGAATCTTGCCAAATGCTGTCAAGTAAGTAAATTGTAAAATCAGTGTGGAAAACGAATTTAATGTACACCTTAAGTGACGATCTCAACATATGCTACAGTGTCAATAATGTTAACATAGTTTTTAATTCATTAATATTTGAAATGTAATGTGTTTCATCCTGTTCACTCGCAAATTACAATGTAAAAATGTTAAGGAGGCCACTGATTATGTGAACATAATTCTGCATAGCAACAGATATTGTTTGTAATTCCAACAAGTGTTATATCCAAAGACCAAGTCATCTGTGTATTGTATCTTTGTTTTACCATCTTTGAGAACCGAAGCAATAGCGTCTTTGTCGACGCATATCAACAGTTTACCTGACGATGGTCTAATAAGCCGAAGACTAGTTAGTAAATAAACAAAAATTTAGTAGAACAAAAACAGTTTGTTTGTTTTCAACCTTAAATATGAAATATTTATGTGTACACTGTTAGTGTTGGATATTTGACAAATTATCGATTTTTATGTATAAGATAACATCAATCAGTCGCAAATATTTCCTTTATTGTGGAACATATAGATTTGAGATGAAGATGCAACAGTTCCACCAAAGAGACTATCTACATCACACTTGTGCGTCCTCTCCTGGAGAACTGTTCTCCAGTGTGGGATCCTCAATAGGTGGGACTGACGGAAGACATTGAGAAGGTTCAGAGAAAGGCAGCTCGTTTTGTTTTATCACGTTACAGAGGGGAAAGCGTCAAGGAAATGTTGCACAATTTGAGGTGGAAATAATTAAAATAACGACGTTATTCGTTGCGGCGAGATCTATTTACTAAATTTCAATTACCGACTTTTACTTCTGAATATGAAAATATTTTTCTAGCACCCACCTACATAGGGAAACATGACCATCCCAATAAAATGAGAGAAATCAGATCGAAAACGGAACAACTTAGGTATTATTTCCTTCCGCGAGCTATTAGAGAATGGTGCGGTAGAGAAAAGTTATGAAAGTGGTTAATAAACCCTCTGCCAGAATTGTGATTTGTGATTTGCAGGGTTTCTATGTAGATGTAAGCCTTTCTGTGACCATTGTCAGTGATTAAAATATAATGATCACATGACGGCAGTATTCTAGATATGCCACAAAAATCGAAATATTTTTGTCTGATTGCTGTCATCTTCCACACATTTAAATAAGTCGCTTATCACTACCATTTCTACATGGATTCGAACTAGAAACATATTTTTACTTACGTCTAGATGAACCTGATATCCATATTACATCAATAGTACACTGACTTGTAACTGTCTATATTTGGTTGTAAGGCATATTCTTAGACATAAAGGAAGCGTAAATTTAGCTTTGCAGGAAGTGTGTTGGGTAAAAATCACAGAGGGAGACCAAGAGACGAATATAGTAAGCAGATTCAGATCGATGTGGGTTACCGTTCTTATGAGGGGATGAAGAAGCTAGCTCAAGAGTAGGGTGGAGTGCGGCATCAGTCCCCAGACTGAATGCCACAACAAAAACATGGTTACATTATTCCGTAAAGTTACGAGACGTCGAATAATTTGACATTTAATTACTAAGATATTATGTTTACTTAGCATGTGAGGTTAAGCAGAGATAATGTTGTTTCACAGGTTGGAGTCTGATGTGGTTTATCTTTAGTTGCTCTGTGATTACTTTTCACATCCATCCATTTTCGTCGTGTGGTAAAATGTTGTATGTAGTATTTATGTTTAAGGTCTGTATGTTAATTTAATTTTTCTTACGGATACTTTTTCACGACTATAAATATTTCGTATTTCCCAAGAATGTTGATAGTGAGATCTTTTGCTGTTCTATGGAATATCTGTAACATGTTTTCAACTTTATCGTCCGTTTTTTTCTACATCTAAATAATCATCACCACACGACGGAGACAATTGAAAAGACGTTACGCATACTCCAGAGAATAACTGTTAACGTTTTTGACAAATTTGAAGTTTATATACAGACGAAATGTATCCACAAGATATGTTAAACGAACATACAAACTTGAAACATAAATGTTAAAAAAATTATTGATAGATTACTACACGAAAATGGATAAATATGAAAACAGTACAGTCAAAGGTAACCCAAATTAAAACCCAGCCTCTGAAAATAACATAATCGCTGCCTATTTCAAACGTCCAAATATTTGTAAATCTAAGGGACTCAACTTCTGTGGTTATTAGTCCCTAGTCTTATAAACTACATCAACTAACTTAAGGAATATACACACATCCTTCCCCGAGAGAGGACTCGAGCCTCCGATGGCGATGAACCGCGCGCTTCGCAGCAAGGCGACTTAGAGCGATCGGCCACTCCATCGCGACAATCGCTGCCTATTTGCATATGCATTGTAAACATATAACATCACAGTAACTAAACGTCAAAGTATTGTATCCCAGTCCAACTGTCGTAACTTTACCAACAACCAATCAGTGACAGTTATTTGCCAGTGTACTATTCATGTCAAGGAGACGTCAAGTTTATCTAGATATAAATAAAAATGTGCAATTAGTCAAGTAAGCAATACTTACAATATGTATCCAAATATTTCATCAACGCTGTTTTCGCGGGATCCTTGAGAAGGCAATAAATGCGGAAGCAGACCTGACCTACTAAGACTAATAATTACGAAGCAGCTGTTAGGACCTATTGTTAATAATGTCATTCTCTGACAGTCGAGGATGTTTAGTCTCAGGTAAAGGAAAAGTTTAGAAGCCATCTTCATTTCTCCGGGAAAGTAATTAATTATGATACATACTCGGTGGCAATGTTTTGAGGCGTTAACAGAAGAAGTTTGCCACTGTGAATTATTTGACGTTACACTGGATTTTCTCTACCGCGTGTCTCTACAACTGCGATTTTTACTTCTCTTCGTTTTCATTCACTCTTGTTTCTCCCCTTCTTTCTCTTCCCCTCCGCCTCTCTCTCCCCTCTCCACCTTCCTCTCGATGACTTGATGGTTAAGCGACATTGCTAATTCAAAGGTCCCAGGTTCGATACCCAGTTACAAGTAAGATTTTAATCTAACAGTAATCACTCCTTCACCCCATCAGTGACTGAAAATGTGAAACAGGCTGGTAAATCATTTTGTTCGGAGGAAGGAAATAGTACACCAAAAAACACACAGTGATTAGTACAGCACTGAAGTCTTCAGAAAACCGTGTAGCAGATGACACATTTGCCCTGCACGACACCTACATTCTCCAATCTTCTTCCCGTCCCAAACATTTCCATGTCTAATAATCGCGATGTTAACGGGATATTTAAACCTTATCTTACTTCCGCCCTTTCTTCTTCCTTCGTCACCATGATACTTCTTTCCTTCTCATCAGTCGTCTTGAGATCGCATTGCTGCAAGATCTCGATGGCTGAAGAGATATTTGTGGCTGACTACCACACTAAATTCCTACCAGGAGTTATTCCTAAGACAATTGACAAAGTGGAATAATGAAGTGACCGCCACATCGACATACATTTAAAAGAAACGCTTTCTAAATGTAAAAGTACGGCATAATTTTCACTTGTTACATCTGAATTTCGTTTCTTATTTCTGTTTGAGGTAGTCAGGTATATGCGCAGATGTTCAGTAAAAGTAATGTGTAATGGCATCTGCTACTGAAGCAGGGAATTATTTCCGCATAAGTTGTATTGCAACCCGCACGAACGTATAATTTCGTTTCTTGCTACTTGAATGAAGCAATCTATTGCAACCTCAATTAATTTATAAAAAGTTGCATGTGTAGTGTATTGGAATGGTCAAACTATACTCGCATTCGAACGGGTTCGAGATTTGTCGATACGGTGCAGCGTTCAATACAGTACCAAGCTAGTTCGAACTATCACATGACATTTGAGTTGCGTGGCGAGAGTGCAAAGGAGAAAGGGATAGGCAAGACACTACGAGTTGGTACAAGAATAAGATATGTTTCGCTAAAAATTTGACAATTTCTTGAAACTCTGGCGAAAATAGTAATATATCCTACCACTGTACAAGATCGTATTTCTCTGGACACATTTGCAATAACATTTCTCGTACAGTAGGCTTACTCTTATGCATGGAGATATACACATTTCTACTGATATTTAAAGAGAACAGTCGAAGGCGAAAGTGTTTTCTTCCTATCTTATATTATTGACCTAATCAACTACAATATTTTATTTATTTTCTAGAGACAGTAATGATTTATCAAATGCATTGAGAATGAAGGGTCCATTCCCTGTTCACACTATTAGAATAACAACTTAAAACGTTACCAGATTTTAATAAGTTTGGAAACAAGACAACGTTCATCAGATTAAGAAAGAAACTTACCGAGAATTTAACAAAGGAAATAAATCGGGATTCAGTGATTGTCCTTTTTATCGGGAGCATAAGTTAGAGCTACAAGGCCCGTATGTAGTTGCTTCAGATGACACTAGATGTCAGGAAGGGCGAAAGTTCGAGAAATGGACAGAAGCATGATTACAATCTGTCATTTAATTGTCAGTTTCCGTTTTTACACAAAATATACATCCCAGAAGATATTTTAGTCCACATTTCAAAGTTCTTCCTATTATTAAAATCTACAGTGCATTAAGTCAGATAGTTCCAACAAAATTCACTAGATCGCAGGCCCATCGAACGTTCGAACAAATCCCATGTTTTTTCCGAATTCCGACGTAAACTCTGCGAACCGATCGAGTCATATTTAAACCAAGCCCTAGTAATGTTTAGTAAGATATAAATTAAACAATTTTTTAATCAATTCAATGACAATAGCACTCTCTTGGCTAGACCAAAGAGTTTATTATAGTTAAAAGAAAAAAAATAGCGGTCTGTGGCTGGCAGCCTTTAAAGTGATACACTGCGTGGCGATATCGTGGTTTACACGATATTGCTCTCGGAACAAAGATTGTGGCAGAATATTTAGACGGCGGCGATATATTACGATAGAATCATTTAACGTAGCACTGTAACACAAGGACGGCTGGAGGAAATGAAAAATTGTCTATCCGACGGAATCGTCGCGTTGATGGCAACAATACAGCTAAGTTCGACATTCTTTTCAATATTGTTTTGAGATATGAAAATTAAGTTTGGTGTAGAGAAATTGCTTCATTTATTGACTATTTTCCAAAACATCATTATGTTGATTTGTAGTTAAGTTTGGAACTGAAGTATAAAGTCGCTATATAGATGCCGTTTTCAGACAGAACATGGTTCGTTACTACAGTTGTCTGAATAAGTACCTCCTATAGATGGTATTTTTTTATTATTACGGATACGGTGGGGACAGAGAGGGGGTGGGAGGCAAAAACTGCCTGCGGGGAGCCAAAAAAGGGGCATAAAGTTTAGGGGGGAGCCAAACTGTCCAGAAGTAATGGTAATTGTTATGGTTTTTGGGGAGAAAAACAAACAAACTGAACCAACTTTAATATTCGCTACAGCATAAATTACGTTTCATTCTTAGTAATGAATTATAAATAATTTGCATCGCATTTCTGCCCGTTATGTAACTTTTAAATGCGTGATGTATCATTGTCTCCATGTTACAGGAGGTGGCAGAGTTTCCGATCACTCGCCGACCAAAGACTAATGAAATTGTTTGTATTGTGAAACCAACAACAGATTTACAGGAACACGTACCGTGAATGTATTCTGCATCGTATCGATACTTATAATCGTGATCGATCTGGCAGTGTTTCGCTTTTTGCTCCTTTCTAGAGTCCCTTACCTTATTCTATAAAAATGGGACATTTACACGACTACTTGGAAAACTGAAACATCAAAAGTAAGGATTCGAAATTCTGAATCGAGACCATGAAACAGTTTGTGTTTTAGAATATTATGGGTCTTCTTATTGTATCATCGTCAATGTGTACTCTATAAGTATTGCTCTGGAACTACAAACATAGTGCGAGGACAGCAACTAAAGGATAAAAAATTAAACTTTTATTTAGGTGCCGCTGCAGTTTTGTATTTCCTGCACCGGTTAAATTTTACTTACCGTCCTAGCGGCCTCGTGTCATAATGTTGGCAATCATTTTCCGTTGGCGTTAGTCAATTGCGTGATGTTTTGTCATGTAAACTTCGTTTTACGATGTCAATTATTTTTACTGAGTAGAGCAGGAATAGCATTATTTATTTATTCATTGTCTGTACGAATCAACAATCAAATAATTCTATGTGTATTTCTAAGAATATTAACATCTTGGAAAAGATTTTCTGCCGTCTTATTGATGTTGCCAACATAATCACGCGAGGCCGCCGGGATGGTGGGCAAAATTTTGCCCCTGTACAAAATACTCTGCTTTCGAAATAAGTGACGTTGCTGCTATCCCATTAGCTGAAGCCTGACGTTTTTATGTCTAATATTATGGTTTATATTAAGGTAGCTAGAACGAATTCATTTTTCTTTCCTCTGTTCTAGTACTTAATTTCGATAGGTGATGTGTGTGCTAACATACATGTGATATTGAAAAGGCGTGTTATAACGTTAAATTTATTGAGCTACCAATTTGGAAAGGCTTACGTTTTACATCGTTATCGTATTGCTGGATACTTTACTAAAAAAAACTTTTATTTTAAAATTCATGTTTTGTAAATATTTTTAATTCGTGATTTCACTTAATGTCCAAACATTCGTAATATGCAAATATAAAGACGAAATACGTCAAAGACGCAGAGTTTGTTCGATTTATCATATGTCATTACAGGCTTTATGTTGTTCCTTTTTTTTTTTTTTTTTTTTTTTTTTTTTTTTTTTTTTTTTTTTTTTTTTTTTTAAAGAAGTTGTAGGTTTAGTTGTATGTTTTTAATGTGATTACTGTAAATGGACAAATAAACCAAGAATTTTACTAGACTTTTCAAAGCAGCTAATGGGCGTTGTTTCATGGTTATTTACTTTGATAAAGCAGACATTATGTCATTCCGGAATACAGCAGTCACTTTAGAAACGAATATTGATTTCGGCAATCTTAAGCTGTAGACTCACTGCTATCCATTGGCTTTTGACTCTTAAAACTGTTCATATAGTAGTAAGTTAAAAGTGTGCCTGTGCATTCAGTAAAATGAAACACCACTGTTTCGATACATTTTCTCAGTCCACCTTCCTGTATTATTGGTCTCAAACATCGCTGATCAGAAACAGTGAAAACGACAGGAAAAAACAGTTTCCGTATCGACCGCGAATGTGATCCAAAACCGAGCAGAAAGAAACACGATGGTTTCAAAACCATGAAACATAGCGGTTTTGAAACACTGAGCCATTTCCACGTATCGATACTTTTTTTTTCGAAACAATTAAGCAGTGGCCAACTGTAGTTGTTTGCCCTATTATGAAAACCCATTTTTCTCACGACTGTGTAGCGGTATCGAGGCGAAATTTATGCCGTATTTTGTCTGGTTGTATGTCGAAAATTTTAGAAGTCAATGCAATCAGAAGATAGCACTTATGTTACACATTCTTTGATTGTCCCGAAGTAAGTCATCGAAACGGACGGACGTATAAGATACTTCCCGTTGATCTATAAATATGAAACTTGACAAGAATCTGTGTTTCCCAGTACAAGTAAAGGAAAGAAATTCGAACATTGTTGATTTGTATTGAAATGATGTTTTTGCCATTAAAACTTGCATTGTGTTTGTTATCGATCAAAAATCTCGAAATACTGTAGCGACTTTTACCTGTTTTTCGCTAATATAGGGAGAGCGATTTGCGGAGAATACTTGTGCAAATAAGGAACAAATATTTCATGATATGTGACGATCAAACAGTGCTAGGATCAGTGATGCCAGTTCAGATGATTTTTGGCTGACACTGACAGACAGCTTAAAATCTGGCATTTTTCTCGTATTCATGCAAATAAAATTAAATGATTTAATTTAATTTCTGGAATTTGTGTATTGTATATTTAATAATTGGGAAAAGATCCTCACCACTCTTCCTGTCCCTCTCCCACTCACCGTTATCTAATGACTCTCTCTCTCTCTCTCTCTCTCTCTCTCTCTCTCTCTCTCACACACTCTCTCTCTCTCTCTCTCTCTCTCTCTCTTCATCCGATTCTCCTTTCCCCTCTTTCTGTACATCTCCGCCTCCTCTCAATCCATCTCATCTTCTCCGTCTTCATCTCCCTCCCCCATCCCCTCCCTGCGTCCAATTCCTCTTATAACTCTTGTTTAACCCAGCGCCTTGTTTAATATTACGTTTAAAATCTTATATTTCCTAAAGGTCTTTACCGATTGCTTTGAAATTTTGACAGAACTTTGAATTCTTAAACAGGAAAGTTTTTAGGTGCCTGTTTCTTTAATATATGTTTTAGGCCTATAACGAACATATATGTAACGTTATGTGATTGTTGTAACAAATTTTCCCTCTTATAAAATCTCTATTACATTCGTTTATGAAATTATATATGTAAAAACATGCGCTTATTCCAGGGCATCACTGTGTCAAATAGAGTTGGCTACGGTTTCATGGTTTCGAAACCAGGTTTCGATACACACAACGGTTTCATGGTTTCGAAACCGGCTTCTTTCACGGTTTCGAAACCACGCGGTTTCATTCCGTTCTGTTTCGGATCACATTCGCGGTCGATTGTCGATACACTGAAACCGTTTCTTCCTGTCGGTTTCACGGTTTCGTGTCGTTTTCACAGTTTCGTGTCGGTTTCACGATTTCGTGTCGGTTTCACGATTTCATGTCGGTTTCACGATTTCATGTCGGTTTCACAACACCGGTGTTTCAAACCATTAATGCAGTAACGCGGAACAGACTAATTGTATCGAAATGTGGTGTTTCATTTTACTGAAGCTCCACACAGATACACATATAACTTACTAGTATATAAACCATTTAGAGAGTGTCAAATAGTAGTTGACACTCGTGAGTCTGCAGCTTATGATTACTGATAGCAAGATTCGTTTGCAAGAGACTGCTGTATTCCGAAATGACATAATGTCTGCTTTATAAATGTAAAAGTTTTGCATTGAAAAACCAGTTAAATTCTAGGTTTATCTACCATATTAAAGACACACGAGTGAAACTACAGTCTTTAAAATAAGATGCAACATGAAGCCTGAAATGACATTTTTTATACTAACAAGGGTAGATCGCTTATTTAATCTCGTGATAAAGAGTTGGTTTCTTATGAACGAAAAAAGGAAGTTACCTACTGCCGTTATAATTTTTCGACACTCATGTTAAAAGAATTGCGGCGGTGGTGTAACGGTCAAGACGTACAAGTGGTGAACTTGCCTCTTACTTTATTATTTTTGTAATTCCATAGCTTTACTTGTGTGCCCATTATTCCCTATAATTTATTTAATATGTATAGAAAGAAGCATTTATGATCCATCACTGTAATATGCGTACCGTATTGCAGTTTGTGAGTTCCTAACGAGGTAAACTTTTACCTACCATACCGGCGGCCTCGTGTGACTATGTTGGCAACATCAACAACACGGGAGAAAATCTTTATCAACATGTTCCGTACAGACCAAGAAGTAATTATATACTCTAATGGTTGACACGTTCTTGTATGTAACCTTGTCCACATAGTGAAAAATATTGCCCTCCTAGAACGAAGATTTCATGACAAAACATACATTGCTTCACGGTTTCACGGTTTCGAAACAGTGTTTCGAAACCACAGATGGTACGGTTTCATTGGTTTCGAAACCGTCAGATGTTTCAATTATCCCATCTCTAGGTCAAACTTTCAAAGCGTTCGGTCAAGAACTTTCGTTGATATAAGATTTTGAACAAAACACTAAAAAAGACGTTGATTTAAACAGAGTTTGTTCGTTTGTTTGTTTATTTGTTTTTCCCTGCTTCTCCGCAGTTGCAGTTATACAATTTGTATAGATTAGATTACCGTCTTTTGTAACTGTACAAATTAGTCAGATTCAAACATGACATATTTCTCGTTATTTCAAAGCATCTTCAGTGGTAAACTGAAGAGGAAATATTTTTCGTTTTACATTTTTGTGTGTTTTTTTTCTGATTTCGATCATGAGCAGTTCTTATGCTATGGGTGTATTTTATACTGAATAAAATTAACTATTGAGATTACTCTTTATATTTCTCGTAGCACTCACTTTCCCACTTATGCGTCACTCTGTTTGCCTGCCTGTCTTTGTGTGTGTGTGTGTGTGTGTGTGTGTGTGTGTGTGTGTGTTTGTAGGGGGGAGGAGTTGTCTTCTTTATGTGGTGGGTTTGGGGTCGGAGAGGTTTGTCTTTGTGTACTATGAGTTTTATTTAAGCAAATGAAACACATAGTAGAGAAAGACAACCCCCCCCCACCCACAAACCCACCATATAATATGAACAAATACAGAAAACAACAACCACCACTAAACAACACACACTCTTACAGAAATTCATAATGTATCACCCCTTTTTACACACACACACACACACACACACACAAAGTCAGACAGACTCATCTTACCTTGTTGAACTAAAATGATATTTATAAACACAACACAATACAATCAGAACATCAAACTCATATTTCTAGCAGATGCCCTTTTGACAGAAGCAAAACATGAACGCATCTCAATATGTGAGCCTAAGAACTTAAAAGCAAGTTAACACACATACAGAAGATAAATAAAAACAAAACAAAAGACAAAGCACATCGCGCTAGGCTACAGAAATAGCGACTTTTTGGCAACTTTCGTAAACAAATTTAATTGAAAATGGCGTAAGTTGCAATGTAAGTAGTACGAAAAACATATGTAGAGGGCAATTTGAAAACATGAATAATCACAGTAGTTAATGTTATTCAGAATAAATAAATCCATAACATTAGAATATTTCATGATCGAATTCAGTAAAAATCACACAAAAATGTAAAGCAAAAAATATTTCCCGTGCAGTTGATCACTGAAGAAACCTTGCAATAAAGCGAAAGACATCTAGTCTGATTTAGACTAATTTGTACATTTGGAAAATACGGTAATCTAACCAATACAAATTATAAACAGAATTGTATGAAGAGATCGAGGAGGGGGAAGAAAATTGACGTAGAGAGGAGGGTGCAGGAGATAAACTAGCAAAACATAATGATGAGATGCAGAGGGTGGGAAGAGATGGAGATCCACAAAAAGAGAGGAAAGCAGGTTTCGGATGGACAGAGAGAGAGAGCGGTGGAGGGGGCGATATGAAGATAGAGAGAGAAGAGGAGGAGATGGACAGAGGGACGAGTTTATTGACAAATACGGAGGAACGAGGAGAGGGGCAATGAGAGGGGACACTGAAAAGAACAGCAGAATTTGAAGGATATATTTCCAGGTCCCAGGAAAAGCATTATGAAGTTACACATTTACAAATCCGTGCCTTCCATTTTCCATTTAAACTGTAGCAAGATACAGCAACACATGATAGGGTACAGCTACTAACTGACTAATGGTATTAATCGATTGAACGGACGTTTGAAATAGATAGCTTCATACACTGAGTCAGTCAGTATTCTGATTATTATTATCTTCTGCTAACAATACAATACGACTACAGCGGGACAACACTGGAGTGACTGAAGAACTATATAGCACTTTCTACAAGGTGCTAATACAGCAGTTTCTAATTCTTGCCATTTCATTTATTTTGAAGAAGAAATGGCCGCCCCTGAAAATGTTTTTTTTTTTTTTTTTTTTTTTTTTTTTCCCAATTGAATCGTTCCTTTAAAATTCTCTTGTTCCAGAAAAAAATATTATTTGGATATGAAACGTGAATGTTCATTAGTGTGAAAAAATAAGGACAATATAAATAATAAAACAGTGTGCCTTTACATTTCAGGTATTTAATTTAAAAAATACGACGCTCTTCACACAGGTATTTTTTCTGGCCGATTTCTAGCAGATTTTGAAAGTTTGGTTCGCTGAAATACAAATGACAGTCATGGCAACAGAACGATCAATTAAACTGTAATGCTGTGACAACGATGCCTTTTAGATGCAGGACTGCAGTTTCATTCCATGGGATGAAGTTTAGATAACCCATGAAATATCTATTAATTCGTTCTGCAGACCAGTTCAGCATTTGTGTAACAGCAATCGTTCTACCGGCGTCTGTACTATTTCCTTCCATGGAGACTGGCATCAAAAGCTATATTAAGATATCTCCTGGGATGACAGCAAACGAAGTTAAAGCATCTGAAATCGACAGCTATCGTAGTATTTTTTAGTTCCTAAATTAGTAAGATAAATGGAAATCTACACGGCGGAAATGGATGTGCACAGCAATTTAAACTTAAAGCTTATAATTGAAAGATTCTAGAAAGTCGTGAAATTTGTTGGGCCTATATCGTGCCAAAAAATCGATATTTATAACAGGCAAAAACCGCAGGGATTCTTTATTTCCGAGATGGACGATCTTTCTATATCAGTAAATAAAATTTCACCAAACACTCAGTGCAAAATCCTTTTCTATCACGTTTGACTTCACTCGCGATGTAAGTCATTTCGAGAAAAAGTGGCAAATTATCAGGTATGACAAATTCCATGAAACTAGAGCAGAGATTTGTGAAAAATCACATTGTAACGATTAGGCTACTTATATGACAAAGCAGGCGCTTTGTGAAGGCAACATTGCACAAAAACGGAAGTGAAGGGTTGGAGATTAAACATATTAGAGGCACATTTTACAACAATTTTGCTAACATGGCTGCAAAATTCAGAGGTTTGTAAGACGGAAATAAGTTAGCACACTTCGTACCTTGCGCTGAAATTTAATTGAATTTGATTTGGTTCTTCAACGTAGTGCCTATTTACGCCTTACTACTAATGAGAGCTGACTTCTAAAACTTTTAATTACCATATCTTTTCCTTCCATGATTCGATTTTAATGAAATGAAGTCAACTTTTACCAACAAAAACTCCATGAAACTTCATCTTGTAGATTTATTGTTTGGTGTGTTCAAAGAGACAAAACGATTTTAGATAAATCTGGAATTTTAACTTTGTTTCTATGTTGTAGGTCGGTAAAGTGTGTTTGATGAAAACCCACTGAGAAATTAAAAACTTACCTTTCTAACGTTACAACTCTTTATAAAAGTCTGAATCACTAAACCGAGCAATAAAATAAAAAAATAAAAAAGAATTCTCATGAGGGTTTCACAAGTAAATGGAGCGAATCTTGTGGCAACATACAGGCTTTATCACATTAGGGTCACAGAAAGAAAATATGCCGTAATTTGATGTTTTTGATTAAGAATTTCTAAGATGTCTTATTGAATTTTTTGTTTTATTTTAGATGACTGGTTTCGACAATCTTAGTTGTCATCTTCAGCACTTCACATGTGTTATTTTGAAAACTTTTGAGTTGCAGATCTGAAGATGACAATTGAGATTGTCGTAACCGCTCATCTACAATAAAATATTCAACAAGCGATTTTGTCATATATATTCTTAACAAACAATTTAGAGCGCCCCCTAGCTTGAAAAATATCAAGCATATACAACAAGTATTATTTCAAACTTACGTATTTTTACACGATGGAAATTGACGAATTTTAATGGGGTTTCCACAGGTTACTTGAGCGCGGCTTGGACCAACATATAAATACTATTTCATCAAAAGCAAATCTTGGAAAGATAATAATATCTCATTTAAATTATTAGGCACAGAGTGCTTGGGAGATAATGTATTTTCGGAAGTTAAGGTCAGTGTCTGATTTAAGCGGCGTAATCTTACCTTTACGAACACAGACGTTAAATTTTTATGACTTGAATATATGAAGTTACTGATAGGCTCTACCGCTTTTTTTAAATTAACGATATTAGTTTGCTTGCTCCGAAAGATTTAATATATATTTGTGACACTGGATATGAAAAACGGATGTATCGATGACCCTGTAAGAGATCCTTTTTCACCTTTCGAGGTAGGCCTACTGCTCCCTAACAAACGATGGACTGCAAAGACCATAACTTAGCTTCAGTTGCAATGCACAGACTTGCAGCTAATCTGAAGTTACTGGGACGTGGGCATATAAGTAAAATAGTACTACGTAGTGTATTTAAAATTTGTTTATACTATCACATTTCTCAGGGAACGAAAATATATCAGTAGTAAATCCAGAATATCCCCGGTAATAGTACTCATAATGATCAGTCGCGTTATTTTAATTCTCACCTGGAAAAATTAATATGTGATCTCTTTGAATTCAGGAAATGTAGGAACGTGCGAAACAATGCTCACCCTACGATTTATCTTAAAAGATCAATTCAGAAGAGACAAACCTACGTTTAAGTTCTACGGGCTTTGTAGATTTCGAGAAAGTCTCTGACACATACACATATAGCCTTCGTAGACAGTCTTTAAAATTCTGAAGATACCAGGGGTGCGGTAACAGGAAACTAAATGATGTATACAACTTGTAGAGAAACCAGACCACAATTATACAAGTCGAAAGACACGAAAATGCCGCAAGGCGTATTTAAACTGTACATTGAGAGAGATGTGAAGGAAAGCAAGGCGAAATTTGGAAAGGGAACAGAAGTTCAGGATGAAAAACATTTCAATCACTTTGTAATTCCATCACAGACAGCAAAGGGCCTGAAAGAGCAATTAAATGGATTGATCAATGTCTTGAAAGGAGGATATAAGATGACATTTTGCTTTAAATGTGATGAAATGTAGCTAAATTTAATCAGAGGATGCTGAAGGATACAGGAGACGAGGCAATAAAAGTATTAGACAAGTTTTATTTCGGCAGTAACATAACTTAGGATGGTTGCTGTAGAGAAGACATAAAATTAAGAATGGCAGTGGAAAGAAAAGCATTTTTGAAGATGGGACGTTTGTTGATATCGAATTAGGGTGTCTTTCCTTAAAGAATTTTACTGTGTAGGCTTGTACAGGAGTGAAACGTGAACGATAGGCAGGTCAAACAAAAAGTGGATAGAATTTTTGAAATGTGGTCTTAAAGAAAAATTCTAAAGATTAGATCGGTAGATAGCGAAGCTAATGTGGAGGTACTGAACAGAGCTGTACATCAAACAAATTGCTTGCCTAAGTTGATTTTAAGAGACGATAAATTGATACGATACATTCTGAGACAACTAGAAATCGTTAATTTGTTATTGGAGGGATGTGTGGTGGGTAAAAACCGTAGAGGGAGACCAAGAAACGAGAACATTAAGCAGGTTCAAATGGATGTTGGCTGCTGATGTTATTGAGAGATGAAGAGGCTTGCACGGGATATAGAAGCATGGAGAGCTCCATCAAACCAGTCTTCGCACTGAAGACAATACAATTAATAGTGGTCTGTTTCGTGTACTGGTACGTGTCTGCAGACCTGGTACAGAACGAAATTCCAGCAGCCTAGTTCCGTAACACAGCCTGTAGAACAGGAGGAAATAAATGGCACAGTTCATCTTCATTTTAGCAATGGGTGGAGCTAATTTGTTTTAGCTGCTCTGGTACCCATGCACTGGAACTATGTCGGATGTATTTCAGTGTGTAGCAGGACTAAAAATGCGGACCTGAAAAAGAACATTAATTTCAAACAACTAATTTTATTTTTTCGTGCCGAAAATCAACTTCAGTGGAGAACAAATCTAAAACTTCTATACGAAAAGTACACCAGTGCACTGACCCACATTAATTTTCAAATTTACATACAGACGTTTTTATGATGAAACATCACTTTAATATACTAAACTCATTTTACGTCGCCCAGGCTTGTAGTCCATCCGCAATCGGAAACAAGCAGCCATGGAATCTTTTCCTGCATTTGAAATGCATTTTGTATATACTTACATTGCATAAATATGCTATTCATTTATTAAAAAAAAATTATACCAACTTATTAACCTATGACTAAACACCATATCTTTCTCAAACTAGACGTTGAAATTTGAGGAAGTTTCTGCAATCTTGATTTGAATGGAAATCTGCAGTGTCAGTATTTATATCGCTTTTATTTTTTATATGATCAGTTTCGGGCCAGCTACCAAGATATTTGTCACTTTTACATAAAAAGATCGTGTATCGGACTGAATAACTAAATATTTTCCGAAAAATGTGGGGTGGCATTTAAAATTGAAGGGAAAATTTCGTAAACGTTAATGCGTAAACCATCCACGTATAAAGGAATTACATATATCAATTTCGGGGTATACAGGTTTGACTGTGCTAACTGTGATAAATATTATATAGCTCTTATTGGGCACAGTTGAGACTCATACATCATCCTCATCGCCTAGCTCGTGAATAATCATCCCCTTCTGATCCCTATTCGTGTTTCCTACTCTTCTCTCCTACCTGATGAAGAAACCCTGTTCCGAAAGTTAGTGCTATATTTTCATCCTTTTTCTGCTTTTTTTGCGATTAACAGCAGTACAGCACAAAGGTAAGTACTGGCCAGCCAGACTATCTCTTTTGCAGAATAATTTATCATCTCTGTGGAGAATTTCCATCAGTAATCGAAGTTTATGTAATATGTAGTTTAAACCTTAGGACTATGATATTGAACATCTTCTTTATAACTGTATAAAATTGGTATGTTTTCTTATATTTCTTTTCTTTTAATTTTCATGACAGTAGTTTACAATCTATTGTCATTCAATTCATGCTAACAGGTATGAAGATGGGCATCTGGCACGAAAAACGGTCATAAAAAAAGTAAAAGCGACTTTTTAGATTTTCATCCATATTATTTTCCTGACTTAACGTTCATCGTAGGTAGCATATGGACTATTGGCAACTGGTATGCCTCTTACACCGGGGACTGTTCTTACCATGGATGTTTTTCATTCATCGCTGGCTTAAAATATGGAAGAATTGTCAGTTTCGGCGTTCTTCATAACTGCTATATGAGCGTCCGCTTCGTAATCACTCTTCAGCAGGAATTTCATTTAGTTCACTCACACGACTGAGCATTTCTAACAATGTTTCTTCTGACACTAAACTGTCATTTGTACATGAAGCTTTCACATTACTATACTTAAAACGTAGTGAGAGTTACACAAGGCGTACCCTATCGTCAAAGTTATCCTTAAAATACTTCTGTCCATTTAACCCCCCTCCCCAGTAGTCATTTGAGCGCCAAAAGAAAACCACAATAGATCAGATGATATCATACTGAACCCGTTGCCTTTTTCCTAGATTCTTTCAGTAAAACCTCTATTTTGTAACAACATCGAGTTTTGTTATCAAAATTCGCCTGATTTGGGTGCTTTTCCTGAATTCAGACTCAAAATATAAAAATAAGAATCATAAATTACAACACTCAGTAAAAATATTAACAAGTAGTGGAAATTCAGTTTGCAAGGAACAAAATCTTATTGAGGAAGTATCGCAAATTAGAGTCTAATGTCACAAAAGGAAAGTTCGCAAGCAATCAGGAAATCATTATACACTACATTAAAGCTCTAAAACGGGCTGCTTTGAGACATCAAAAATAAGATCTCTGATTTAAAAAAATAAAATTTGTGTGCGCCATCAAAACAATCACAACAAACTAATAAAACTAAAATAATAATAATAAGATACCAAAAGAAGAATATCGCAGGTAACGTTCTATTAATCGCTGCTTCGAACACAATGGACGCATAATATTTTGTTAAGGTACTCAAACAAGGAACGTCGACGTTTCATGTAACAAAGAGAGAGTTTCCTGCCTTTCTTTCTGTCACAGAAATCAGACCGATTTGGCGACTGTGATGGTACTGAAACGGGACCTTCTATTTTCCCGACAATGCAGGGAAATGCGTTTTTTTAATGAAATGAAAAAGTCGATCTTCATTAGCGATGTGGCCTTACTGACCGCTGTAACGGTACTCGAAGACAGTTTAGCTACAGGGCATGGCTTTCCTGCATTCCGCGAATCCACTATGGTACAACAATAAATCAAACTTCTACTTTTTCTCTCTGTTATAGTTGTGTTCAGTCCGAAGACTGGTTTCATGCTGCTGCCCACGCTACCCTGTCGTGTGCAAGACGCAGTATCTCTGAATAGGAACAACAACTCCCATCCATTTGAACCTGCTTAATGTATTCATCTGTCAGTATCCGTCTGCGATTTTGAACCACCAAACTTAACTGATATCTCAGAATGTGTCCTTCCAGTCGATCCCCTATTTTAGTCAATTCCGTTTTTCCCAAATTCTGTTAAAGCTCCTCATTTGTTATGCGATCTACCCATTTAATCTTAAGCGTTATCCTGTGACACCAAATTTCAGAATCTTTTATCATTTTTCTGCCTGAACTCCCTATCGTCAACACTTATTAAGAAATACTTTCCTTCACATAGCCACTTTGCATTTATATCGTCTCTACTTCTGCAATCGGAAGTTCTTTTTCTGGTCAAATAACAAAACTCATTATACCATCTTTATTGTCTCCTTACCTAATAATGCCGGACATTTTAGACCCTATTTTTTGTATTAATCTTGTTAATATTAATCTTTCACTCTCTCCATAGTCCGTCACTTTCAGTTGCTTTTCGACGTCCTTTGTTATCTCTGACAGAATTACAATGTCATCGGCAAACCGCAAAGCATTTATTTCTTCTCCAATTACCTCATTGCTTATCTTCGCAGCTTGCTCAGTGTACAGACTGAATAACATTGGGGAAAGGCTACAACACTGTTTTAATCCATTCCCAACCACTGCATCCCTTTCCTGCTCTTCCACTCTTATAACTACTGTCCAGTTTTTTTACAAATTTTATATAACTTTTCGTTCCCTGTATTTTATTCGTACTGCCTTAAGAATTTTAAGGAGTGTAAGCTTGTCACTTCTCTCTACTAGGTCTAATTAAGTAGAAACTAAATTTAGTTGGTGCCAGTGGTCTTTGTGCGAGGAGAGTTCAATAATTAATATAACACAATGTTTTTTTTTTTCTGAAATAGCATTCAAATCCACCATGTTCTTCTGGAATCTCTTACCTATACAACACTATTTTTCAAAGTAATCTCCATTCTGTACTTGGATTTGACGCCATCTTTAAGTGAGTGCCTGTATTCGTACTCGGTATCATTCCATTGGTCGATACCGAAGCCAACATCGTACTACATTAATAAGTTCATCATCTGCGTAACGCGTCCCACGGATTGCGTCCTTCATTGGACCGCACATATGTAAATCCGACGGTGAGAGATGGGGCTATAGGGTGGATGAGAAAGAAAGACCACTGATGTTTTGTGAACTCTTCTCGGATGCGAAGAGTTGTGTGCGGTCTCGCAGTGTCATGGAGGAGTAGATCTTTCAGGTTTTTGAGTCTACTGAAGTCATTAATTCAATTTTCGAAGAGTAGCACAATACACATCAGAGTTGATCGTTTGACGTGGGCAGGGACGTTGAACATACTAACTCCTACAGCTGTGGACGGACGGCCAGAACCCGGAAAATCGGACAGAATTGCTTGACCTTGCGGTAGTTTGCGCATCGACTCACTGTGATTTTGTCCACCACCAGATCACCGTAGACATTCTGCAAGCGCCTACGAATATCTAAGATGCACTGGTTTTCGGCCCAGAGAAACAAACTTTTTCGAAAAGCTCCTCCTTTAACGGAAGCCATTTTAACAGCTCCATCTAATCGAAAGTCAATGAAACTACGTGAGAGAAAGCTGGATTGTTTGAAATTATTCCATAAGAAATGCCAGGTTCAAACAATCAAAATGACCGAGGAAAATAAAATGTTGCCTTACTTATTTAATTCAGCGCTGCAAGTGCAGGAACCGAAAGTTACGGAGGCAGACTGTTGTTTGCCTGCACCGGTCTTTTGTGTACCCTGCCACAGCTTTCTGAACGTCGGCACTTCATCTCTACAGTCGCTTCCTTCCAGGAAGAAACATAGGTCAGGAGTGAATGAGCAGGGGACATCTGGAGAATAAGAGTAGTGTACACTTTTAGGATTCCGTCTTCTGGGCACTCCATGTGTACAGTCACATCGACACTTTTCTCTATGGTCCTTCCCTCCAGGAACAAGCGGGGGACATTTGGCAAATAAGAATAGTGTACACTTTCAGGTATTCGCATTTTGGGTACGCCACATGTTCAGCCACAACCTTATGAACGTCGGTTTCTTCACTCCAGGAAGGAATGAAGGTGAGGAATGACGAAGTGGGGGAGATTGGCGAACAAGAACATTGTACACTAACAGGGTTTCGTGTTTTGGGTACCCAACTAGTACAGCTACAGCCTTCTCAATGTCGGTGCATCATCTCTGTGGTCACTTGCTTCCAGGAAGGAGTGAAGGTCAAGAATGAAGGAGTGGGGAACATTTGGCGAATAACAGCCTTCTGAACATCAGAACTTCATCTATGTGGTTCCTTTCTTCCAGGATGCAGCGAAGGTTACGACTGAAGGATCTGGGGAATAAGAGTAGTGTACATTTCCAGGGTTTCATCTTTCGGGTACTCCACATATACAGCCACAGCTTTCGGAGCAAAAGTCAGGAGTGAAAGAGCGGGTGACATGTGGCGAATAAGGATAGTGCATAGTTTCAGGGTTTCACCTTCTGTGTACCCCACACTTACAGCCTCAGTGTTGTGAATGCCAGCACTTCATCTCGGCTATCGCGTCATTGCAGGAAGGAGCGAAGGTCAAGAATGAAGGATTCGGGGACGTTTGGCGAATAAAGAGGGTGTACACATTCAGAGATTCGTCTTTTGGGAACTCCACGCTTACTGCCACAGCCTTCTGAAAGTCAGCACCTCATATCTATGGTTTCTTTCTTCCAGGATGTGCTTAAGGTCAGGAATGAAGGGCCGAGGATAATTTAGAGAAGATAAATAGAGTACATTTTCAGGGTTTCATCTTTTGAGTAGGCCACGCATACAGTCTCAGCTTTCTGAACGTTGGCACTTCTTCTCTGCGGTCCAGGATGGAGTGGAGGTCAGTAATATGGAAGTGGGAGACATTTGACAAATAAGAATAGTGTATACTTTCAGGTATTCGTATATTGGGTACCCCACATGTACGGCCACAACCTTCTCAATGTCGGCACTTCTTCCCTGCGGTAGATTTCTTCCAGGAAGTAGTGTATGACAGTAATGTAGGAGTGGGGGACATTTGGCGAATAAGAAGACTCACGCATACTGCCACAGATAACTGAACGGCGGCGCTTCATCTCTGAGATTGCTTCATCCCAGAAAGAAACGAAGGTCAGGAATGAAGAAGTGGAAAATATTTGGCGAATAAGAATATTGAACACTTTCCTGGTTTCGTCTTATGGGTGCCCACGCTTACAGCAACAGCCTTCTGAAAGTCAGCACTTCATCTCTGTGGTCTCTTTCTACGAGGATGGAGTGAAGTTCTGGAATAAAGGAATGGGGGAAATTTAGAGAATACTAGCTTAAACCCGCGGCTCCGCTCGCATGTTGGTTGATTATGATAGATAAGCTATTTTTCAGTAGTGTCTATGAGACTGGATTTGAACGATTCGAATAAAAAATATGTGTAGTGCTTAATGATTTACAATAAATAATACATAAATTATTCCTTATAGCCTCAACACGTATGTTGAGAGTAATGTCCAAATTCATTTTTATTTCATTTTAGGGCATTCTAGTAAACTATGTTATTTGTAGTATTGTTTGGAGCATAAATGTAGAGACTTTTTGGGTCGCCCACCCTTGAGCAAGCGACGTATGATTGACCACGTGAAAAACATGAGGGCTGTAAATGGATTCCTGCGATGTTTAATGATTGTCCTTGAGCTTTGTTAATTGTCATGGCAAAAGCTAGACAAACTGGAAACTGAAGTCTTTTGAACTGAAATGGCATATCTGAAGGGATTATAGAAAATTCAACAATAATGATTGTAATAATATCACAGATCGATCACTTGATGTAATGTGCAAATCGTCAAACCGATTTTTTTAAAGAGATGTATTAAAAGAAATTTCTTTTCTATTGCTTTATTTATTATTCCTATATTTCCTTACATAGAAAGAGCTGAAGACATTGTAGCATGCATAGACCAAAAATATGGTCTGTGGCCTCACGTTTCGCTGTACGTAACCTCCTTCCTGTAGAGTCACAAACGTCATCGCTGGCCTTCAGTCCCATTTTTTTAATAATTTGACGACTTTCAACCACCATATGTTCCACCCCCTTATAGCTATCGGCATGGAACTGCTACGGTGTACAACAGGAGACGTCGGACAACAATTACACACAGATCATTCATTTGCGTTCTGTAGTTTTCGCTGCAGAGCGAAATATTAACATACACACACGTAGAATTTTATATACACCGACAACTTTCCATCCCAATATACTCCACCATTTTATCATTATCAACCCTCAAGCAACAATGCAACCAGTAAAACCATTTTCAAAGAGTAAATATAATTTTCAAAGAGTAGTTATTGTTCCGCATTTCGCGTTATATTCTTCAAATTACTAAATATCTATCAGATCGCTATCAAACCATGTCTAAAGCCTTCCTGAGATATAAATTAGTAACTGTAAAAATATTCAAGTCTCTGCGTCTTGTCGTTCGGACGTGATAAGCGTACACCGAACAGACATTTACTCTCTCACACACACACACACACACACACACACACACACATATAGGGTGTTTCACTAAGTGTGTTTGCCTCTGTAACTTATAAAATAATAGGTGACGGAAAATTTAATGCGGGAGGTCAACACAAGATATATTACACTTTCTGCGGAGCTATGAACATAGTTTATTGTATCATTTTCCAAAGAGTTACAGTAGAAAGATATATTTTTTTTTAAATGGAACAATAGTTTTTTCTATCGTGCATTGGATTCGTTGAAACCAGCTGCGTCCAAATCAATTTAAACTACTTTCCTATCACTGTTACTTTGGGAGCTACAACCCTTCAAAGTTTAGGGGGCGGAGGCTACGACAGCGTAGCTAACTGGCTGGTGGTCATGAGACAGTGGGCCGTGCCCCAGGGGATAGCCACTCGGCGTCAGCTGCAGCCTCCGCCCCCGGAACTTTGAAGTGTTGTAGCTCCCAAGCTAACAGTGATAGGAATGTAGTTTAAATTGATTTGGACGCAGCTGGTTTCAACGAATCCAATAAACGATATAAAAAACTATTGTTCCATTTAAAAAATTATATCTTTGTGGTGTAACTCTTTGGAAAATGATACAATAAACTATGTTCATAGCTCCGCAGAAAGTGTAACATTTCTTGTGTTGACCTACCGCATTAAAATTTCCCGTCACCTATTATTTTATAAGTTACAGAGGCAAACACACTTAGTGAAAGACTCTACATATATATAGCTATCCGATCGCCATAAAACCGTGCCTAAAGCCTTTCCCGGGTAGACATTAGTAACTGTACAAATATTTAGCTCTTTATGTCTTGTTGTTCAGACGTGATAAACGTACACCGAAAAGACATTCACATTTATAGATATAGATGAGTGGTGTACACTTTCAGGGTTTCGTCTTTTGGGTACTCCACAGATACAGCCACATCCTGCAGTACGTGCGCCTCTCCGTGGTCGCTTTCTTCCAGGTAGGAGCAAGGTTCAGGACTGAAGGAGCGGGGGTATCTGGTGAATAAGAATAGGTTTCAAGGTTTCATCCTTTTGGTACCCCACACTTACAATCACAGCCTTCTGAAATTCAGCGCTTTCTTTCTGTGGTCTCTTTCTTCCAGGACGGAGTGAAGGTCAGGAATGAAGGAGCGGGGGACGTTTGGCGAATAAGAACAGCGCGAAGTGCGCGGGCGATGGCGGCAGTCGTAAAGCCTGTTAGGCGGGCGGGCCGGCGGCTGCTAATGGGGGCCGTTCTCGCCATCCGTCTGCGCCGGCGGGGTGTCGCCACCGGCTCCATTAAAACGGGAACACGGCTAAAATGTAAATGGCCCGGCCCATAATTGTGGAGGAGGCGCGGCGCGGCGGCGCTCTCTATAAATAAGGCCGCGGTCGGCCTTGTTTCAGCTGCATGACCTATGTAGTACAGCGTTTCATTGTGCGCGACACAATGCGCGGACCACCCGGCCGCCGTGTATTCACATGTCAGCCGCGATGCAAACGAATGCAAGAATGTAAATCTCCGGCGGCCGCTGTTCGTCTTGGCCCCTCTGTCCGCAGCGGCCCACTGCACCCGCGCCGCGACCGCCTGTCTTCGCCTCCTCTTTTGGGGCGGTCGAGTCTTCCGACGGTCAGCTGTGTGGGGCCGTCGGACTACCACCCTACGTGGAAACGTGGTTGCCTGCTGCAGTCCGCCCTTCGGCAAGCAAAGTTGTGGCCCATTCTTCCCACTGAAGACCTCTGCGCTATCTGCAGTCTGCGCACCGCACACAGAGCGTAACACGGAGATACACTTTGCGGCCGTCTGTTTTCTTGTTCTCCTACCTCAACAGCATAATCTTCAGCTGCTCTCCACCAGCCAAGTTATATGGGGTGGTTTAACTAATATGAACTCCTAGCACAGATGCAATACACATTTATTACTGAGGAGTCAGCTCACCATTGGTTTTTAGAACAGCTCAAATTCTTCCAAAGAGAGGGTCTGACACGTGGGTCACCGATTTTGATCAAATCTTGAATGGGTGCTGCCGGCCGCGGTGGCCGAGGGGACTGAGGCGCTCCAGTCACGGTCTGCACGGCCACTAGGGTCGGGATTCGAATCCCCCTTCGGGCATGGGTATTTGTGCCGTCCTTAGTATAAGGTAGTAGATAAGTAGTTTGTAAGTTTAGGGACTGATAACCCCGTAGTTAAGTCCCATAAGCTTAACAAACATTTGAACATTTTGAATGGGTGCTCTACATTGAATACTAGTTGTAAACCTGGCGTTGCCAGGATGTTTATTTATCCTACACTCTCGTATTCCTCATCCCCTCCCCCCCTCCCTGCATCCACCTCTTTATCTCCCGTTTCTCTGGTCATTTCCACCTTCCCCCCTCGGTAAAGTTTTCTGCAGGGTATCCTCTGTCATGTACCATACAAACATTTATGTACCCAGTGATGTCCCTCTGGGTTTGAAGGTCATGTGTGCAAAAATTCATAAAGATTGGAGCAAAGCTATGCATTCTGTAAAATTCCGTAAGTTAAATGCCCTTCACCACGCACCGAACGAAATTGTATACAGACAGTGACATTCCTCTTGTTTTTAAGGTAGAGTGTGCCAAATTTAACCAATACCGGAACGAAACTATATATTTCTATGCAATAGAAACGCAGTGTCACATTGAAAAATGCCATTTTTTAAATCAAATATTCCAGTTTCATTTCATACAACCCTTGTTCTGAGAATAACGAAAACAACAAGAAAAGGATCTGTGCAATCGGTCGAGCCGTACTCAAGTTATGGCGTGATCAAGGTATTTAGGGAACAATTTTTATATTGCAAAGTACCCTCTCCCATGTACCGTATGAAACTTAAGGTAGACGGCGATCTTCTTCTTGTTTCGAAGGTCAAGCATGCGAAATTTTGTGAAGATCGGAATGCAACTGTAGATTTCGTGAGTCTATAGGAGAAGTATGCTCCGCCATGCACCTTACACAAAACACTCTCTTAGCTGACGTTTTCTACATATAAACTACATTCTTGTCATATTTCAGCTTCATAGGTGAAGTAGTTTTCATAATTACGTATTTAGTGAGTGAGTGTCCTTTCGCTTTTATATAGATAGAGAATAAGGAAACAGATAGCTTAATTTTGGATGCAAGAGAATTAAGAGAGACTTTCAGACAAAAATAAATAGTTACATGCAAATCTGTAATGTTAACTTTATTTGATACAAGGTCATGCCTGATACACAGTTTTATGGCATCTACTGAGAAACTGTTGTGAGCGAAGACTTCTTTATGTTTCATCGTGTTGTGTGGGGGAGGGGGGTGAGGGCAGTCAGTTACAAAACGCTTCATAAACCTCGAATTACATGCAAACTTTGTTGCAGGTTCCTAACTACTCCCATTTTCCAATAACTGACACATAAATCTGGGTATTCTCACGCGGTGGCCTCTCATTATTTATGGCGTCATATCTTCTGAGTTATGTCTTGTGCTCTTTTGTTTTTGGGTCAGGAACCTTCTTGGGAGTACGGTGAACAGTTCATCAAAGTTTTATTGCAATCGAATGTATAGTTTAAGAACACATAGAGGACATACAGACAAACATTCATGGCCAGTAGTTTTTTATGGAAAATCGCGTTTTCTATGCTGTACATCGAAATATCTTCTGAAGAACAGCCTTTATATAGTTAATAAAGTTCGAGTAGTTAACGTTATTGCGTTTTCATCCTGTAACTTGGGTAATAGTGCACATGAGAGACTTACCAAGCTTCGTCCCCGATCGAGCAGTACAGGGCTTGGACTGTCAAAACGTGAATCCAGGTTCGAACCTCGATTCTGGGTAGTTTTTGTTGAAATTTTTCGGTGTTTTTGATATTATTCACATATTTGTAATACCTTTTCTTGTCTTAATTTGGAGCTAGGGAATGTGTGATTAATAGTCTATTAACTGTATTATCTGCTTACAGCTGTTCTATTTGTGGTACACAGTGCAAAAACAAAAATAAGAAATACATAAAATAAAAACGTCTAAAGTTTATTATTATGTTATTCCAATTACCGGCCAGTTGTTCGTCAGCGTTCTCATAGCCAGAAGGGTGAATCATCCAAAACACAAATATTTGTCACATCTTATGTGCAGAAATATAAATGTTGCTTCCTATTGGATTCATGGGGTGGCCAAACCGACATGATGCTATAATGCTACTGTCTGCTTGGTTTACGAAAACCTTTAAGTCCAAGACTGTGCAAAATATTGCGGTAAAAATTTGGAAAAATTGTTGAACTATAAATAAGGCCTAAAACTGATAACTGATTACAATTTAGTTCATAATTTGAACGTGAACGTCGTAAATAAGCCGGCAAGTAGCTCTATAAAAATTAAGAATAAACTTACCTTATTGTTGTAGACAATAAAGCTTCAACATTCTGCTGTCGATTATGCTGCAAATTTAATATCTTTTTTTATTGGTAACTTCTTCTTAGAGTGACCCGGACCATTATTAGTATTGTATCTATTTTGTCATGCACAATAGATCAGCGTAGAATGTTAAATATCAAATCGCAACAATGGAAATTAGAAAAATATTTTCATGAATACCTATCGGACTTCCAAAAATAAATAAATAAAGTGCACCAGAAAAGAATGATTGCAGGTTCTACCGGTATTGTAAAACGGATTGTTGCATCTCACCATAATGGCATCCGAATTACCATAGGACTTAGCCCTCAAACATCAACGCCAATGTTGGGAAAATATGTGACTGAAAGAAATAAAAAATTAATAAACATTTCAAAGGTAGTTTCAGCTCTAGTTTATTCATATTAATCTCGGAAACAGGCATATTCGCATTAACAATGTGTAATTTACAGGAGCGGGACTACACACGTCTTTCCAATACAACGGAACGAGCAGAACAGCGAAAGGATGAACGCCTTTCTTTCGAAATAAGGGAATAAAAAAAACAGTGATGTATCTTTTGCGGCGGAAAGGAAGATACTGACTTGCGGAAAAATTATAACTGTGACTTACCCGATGAATCGTGTAATACGTCAACGCGCTACAACAGCACTTTTGGCGATGATCATTGTCAATCGACCTACACCGTTGAAGTGATACCACCGAAATGCACCTTTCTTTGTCAGCCTTGTCACATTTATGTGTTCTGAAAGAATTTTATCGCAAGACTTCAAAATCATACCACATTACACAAGAGCAAAGAACTTCATGATAGAGTAGAAGCTATCAAAATTCATACCTTGCTCCATAATCAGTTTCTGCGCCTGTCATTCAAGATATCCTCTTATACTCTTGGTACGTATCGAAATTAATATCTCATGGTCCTGTATTCAGCAATATAAATCAAGTATGCTTCCACAAACGACATGCCGGACAACACATGTATGTCGCAACATATCGTTCGTGTGTTTTGCGAGGTTAGAGTAATATTTGTCTTTTGTTTGTTTTGTGACAATTCACCCTACTAGTTCTACATCTACATACATACTCCGCAATCCAACGTAAGGTGCGTCGCGGATGGTACACTGTACCACTACTACGTATTTCCTTTCCTATTCCACTCCCAAATAGAACGAGGAAAAAAAGAATGCCTGTATGCCTCAGTACGAGCCCTAATTTCTTTTATCTTGTCTTTGTGGTCACTACGCGAAATGTAAGTAGGCGGCAGGAAGATCGTACTACACTCAGCTTCAAATTCCGAACCTCTAAATTTCCTCAACATAATTTCTCGAAAAGAATGTCGTTTTTCCTCCAGCTATCCTCAATTGACTTCCCGGAGCATTTCCGTGACACTCGCACATTGGTCGAACCCACCAGTAACAAAAATAGCTGCTCGCCTCTGAACTGCTTCTATGTCTTCTTGTAAACTGATCTGCTGCGGGTCCCAAACGCTTGAGTAATACTCAAGACGTGGTAGTACAAGCGTTTTATACGCGGTCACCTTCACAGATGAAGTACATCTTCCAAAATTCTCCCAATAAACCAAAGTCGTCTGTCCGCCTTACTCACAACTGTCCTTACATGTTTGTTCCATTTCATATCGCTCTGCAATAGATATTTGAACGACGCGACTGCATCAGGAAGCTCACTGTTAATGCGGTATTCGAACATTATGCGATTGTTTTTCCTACTGATGCGCACCACCATACATTTTTCTACACGCAGAGCTAGCTGCCATTCTTCGCACCAACTAGAAATTTTGCCTAAGTCAACCTGTATGTTATTACAGTCAGTTAAAGACGACATCCTCCCATACACCACAGCATCATCAGAAAACAGCTGCAAATTACAAGTTACTCTGTCCATCAGATCATTTATATAGATAGAAAATAATAGCGGTCCTATCACACTCCCCTGGGGCACGCCTGACGATACACTCGTCTCTGATGAACACTCATGAACACTCGCCGTTGAGAACAACGTACTGCGTTCTATTACTCAGGAAGTCTTCGAGCCAGTCACAAATCTGTGAACCTATTCCAAAAGCTCGTATCTTCGTTACCAATCTGCAGTGTGCCACCGCGTCAAACGCCTTTTTGAAGTCGAGAAAAACACAATCCGCCTGTTGCCCTTCGTGAATCACATGATGTCATGTGAGAAAAGGGCAAGCTGAGTTTCACGCGAACAATGTTTCCTAAGCCCGTGCTGATTCATAGAAAGAAGCTTTTCCGTCTCAAGGAAATTTACTATATTCGAACTGAGAATATGCTCCAAAATTCTACAGGAAACAGATGTCAACGATATTGGCCTGTAATTATGTGGGTCAGTTCTCTTTCCTTTCTTATAAACGGGAGTCACCTGCGCTTTTTCCCATCACTAGGAACTTTGCGTTGAATTAAAGATTCGCGATAAATGCAAGCTAAGTAATGAGCCAATGTCGTAGAATACTCTTTGTAAAATCGAACTGGTATTCCATCCGGACCAGGAGACTTTTTCGTATTTAGCTCTATCAGCTGCTTCTCTGTACCGGAAATACCTATTACTATGTCCTCAATTTCGAAATTAGTACGTTGATCAAATGATGGTACATTTGTGCGGTCCTCCTGCGTGAAAGATTTCTTAAAAGTTAAAATTAGAACTTCAGCTTTACGTTTGCTATCTTATACTACTGCCTCGGAATGATCAACGAGTGACTGGATAGTGGGCTTTGACCCGCTTATCGATTTTGCATAGGACCAGAATTTTGTCGGGTTCTCGGAAAGATCTTTTGCTAAGGCATGTTTGTGGAAGGCCTAGTTATTGTATGCTTCGCGCATAGCTTTCTTTTATAGACGCACGAATCTCTACTAACTTTTGCCTGTCATCATTTGCGTGTTCTTTTTTGAATCGAGAGTGCAACAGTCTTTGCTTTCTCAGTAGCTTTCTAACATTTTTATTATACCACGGTGGATCTTTTCCATCCTTAATCGACTTTACAGGTACGTACTTCTCTAATCCTTTTCTGTACAATAAATTTAAATTTAGTCCACAATTCCTCTACATCCATTGTACCGGAACTAAGCGATGTCCATTCATTTTCGAAGTGCGATCCTAATAATTGATTATCGGCTCTTCCTAACAAAACACGCTCCTAGCCTTCTTAATTGGTTTATTAACTTTGGTCACCATCTATGACGATCACTAATTTTTGTCTCTACACAGACATCGTTAATAAGCTTCGTAGCTATAGGGTCTAAAATATTTCCATTGCACGTTGGTTGCCAGTTTAACTGCTGAACATAGTTTTCGGAGAATGTGTCCAAAAGTAGCTCGCAAGAGTGCTTGTCTGTGCCGCCTGAAATGTAACCAGAGAGGTCCCAATCTATACTCTTAAGGTTGAAGTTTCCCCTGACTAATATTACATGGCCCGGATACCTACGCACTACCTGGTGTAGACTTTATTTGAATGACTCTTAAACTGCTACGGCAGCACTGGGGAGCCGGTAAAAACACCCAGCTATTAACTTTATTTCTTTTAGATCTGTTATATGTGTCCAGATAACTTCACAGTTTCTTTCAACCTTGATCTCAGTAGAAAACATTAACTTCAATTCAGCGTGGTGAATTCGGAAACTTTGTTTCTAATACTTTGAAAGTTCACGGTTAATATTTCGATAGGCAAATTTTTGAGCCGAACGCGGCCTTAATTCTCTGTCTGAATGTTGACAGGTGCTCATAAGAGCTAGCGCCCAGTCTAAGAAAAAAAAACACCATGTGGACAAGTACTCTGGTACCCGAGTAGCCGCTTTCTTAGTGTAATGCAACTTGATCTACCTAGGGGCGCCCTACAATTTCCCACCCGATAATGCAGATCCAGTTGTACAAAATTATTTGTGGAGTATCCAAACAAAGAGCCGCGGCGGAGTGGCCAAGCGTATTGAGGCGCTATGCTCCGATGCGCTTGGCCGTTCCCAGTCGGGGGTGCGAATCCCCCCTCGGGCATGGATGTTTGTGACGTCTTTAGTATAAAGTAGTTCATAAGTAGTTTTTAAGTTTACGGACTTATGACCCCGCATTTAAGTCCCTTAAGCTTAACAAACATTTGAAATGTTCAAATGTTTGTAATTCTATCGGACCAAACTGCGTGGTCATCAGACCGTAGCTTACAAACTACTTAAACCTAGGTAAACTAACCTAAGGACAAACACACACACCCATGCCCCAGGAAGGACTCGAACCTCCACGGCGAGCAACCGCGCGCTCCGCAGCGAGACGCTTTAGACCGCTAGGCAACAAACATTTGATCCAAAGAAAGAAATATAATAATCAAACTACAAATGACATATAAAATTCGTACGATCTCATATTTATTGAGTTATATGTTGCACAATTGTATAATTTTTCAGGTATATATTAATTTGTATAAGTGCTGTGTATGTCTTTAAAAATGTTTCGAAGACAATTAATAGTAAAGCGATAGTTACTTAATACTTAGTGCGCGATGGGGCGGTTTTCCATGAACGTTACTGTTTAAATGCTCATATCTCATGAACTACGTGTAGTACTGTGATACAATTTCGAAGGTACATTCAACTATATGTGTGTATACTGGCTGTAAAATTTATTTCGGCTACAATTTGGAGTGTAGAAATTATAAATTGTAAGTGTTACCGAATGCCGTAGTTTTAGTCCATGAACAGCGGATAAGTAGTAAGCGAGAAACTTTTTGTCCTTCCATCATTTTACTGTGATTGTCAGCGAAAAATGGTTTGAAATTATCTTCAAAGTTTGTTGCTAGTCGCTAAGTATTCTCATTCTCATACATTGTATGAATGAAGTCTCGCCGCATTATGAAGTAGTTTTTGGCATTTCCTATTGTTTATGACGTCATATCTCCTGAATCATGTCTCATGTGTGATTCTCAACCATGCAGCAACTGTTACCTCACGATAAGGAATGTGTGTATCTAATTCGGTTGAAATCGGTCCAGTGGTTTAGGAGGAAAGGTGCACCATTGTCGCGTGATGTTGCAGTTTTTCTCGTGTATCATTGTTTAGAACGTCTTATCTCGTGAACTACATGCTGTACGTGATCCTTACACTTAGGGCGACCGTCCTCAAGGATTGAATCGTACGTGCCGCTAAATTTCATAAAGATTGGAACAAAACTGTAGATTTGTATGCAATACGTACACAAAAACAAAACACACACACAAACACACGGACACTGCTTTACATACAAAGACATGTAGGCGAATATATCGAACGTCCTGAGAGTTTCCATGCCTAAAGAGCACAGACTGCAGCAGTATCGCAGAAAAGAAAGTAAGTAAAATACGCATTTCCCTTCACATTCCACACTCCTTTTGAATGCTGCGTTTACAAGTGGAAAGCTGCATGGTATCCTTCCCCTGTGACTCGTTCTCCAGTGGATATTCCATTAATACAATTTACACTGATCTCCTGACCACACTCCTCTAAACTACGTGTTATTTTGTCTGCTACTTATTTCAAGCTTTCCATAATTTCCTTTTGTTAGTATTAAAGGCATAATTTAGATATATGAAAGTCCATAAAACCTTATTTTAGAAGTGAAGCAGGTAAATTGCATTGCACGAACTGCTTATCCAGTTTCGTCGTGCGAGTAAGTGGGATACGTAAAAATAAGACGTGATGGATGAATATTATTGTGAAAGTGGTTCCCTGTCTGGAGATCTGAAGAAGGGTTGAGGTGGAACGAGGGGCGACGCTTGAAATTTTCGCACAGGGTAGCAATATCCCTGGCGTCGTCTCTGCTCTGGTTCTCTCTTTTGGGCATTTCATAAATACTGTGAGATTAATAGAATGAACAGTCTAATGGACACACTGCAGCTTGAGAGTAAACTGAAGGAACATGAAAGTCATGATAAGTGGCAGAAATGACATCAGCGAAAAATTGAACTTCAAATTTGGTGTTGATACTCGCTAAAACGAAAAGTAGCCCATACCGCACGAAGCAAGGAAGGTACAAAAAGCAGAACAACACAGGAAGTGATGGCATTCCTGCCCAAAAGAAGCGAGGGACTTAATTTGAAGAAATTTCTGAGAATAGATGTTTGGAGCACAGTCTTGTATAGAAGTAAATTGTGTACTTTTGAAAAACCAGAAAATATGAAAATCGACAAATGATGCATCATAATTATCTTCCAATTGTGGTTGACTGTTAAGATAAGAAGTAGACTGCTGTCGAAATGGAGAACAATGGCAGAAGAATGGACGAGACGATAAAACATGTTCAGACAAGAAATAATAACCCATGGTGCCAGAGATAGACATAGAGGGTAAAAAGTGTAAGGAAGGCAGAGATTGGAATACATCCAGCAATCAACCGTAAGTGCTACTTTGAGACAAAGAGGTTGGCACCGGAGTGGAATTCGTAGTGGTACACACAAACCAGTCTGCAGGCTGTTAGCACACACAAAGAAAGAATACAATTAACTATCTTACAATCTTTTGTTTAAAACGTTGCAAGAAACGGCCGCAATTGTTTTATTGAGACTGATAAATCGTTATGTTATAAGAGACAATGTAACAGAATTTAATTTTTCCATTGTAGGACGGGCGATCTTCTTACATTAAAGTATTATAATGCTAAGATCGCAATTAATAAATTTATTTTTTCGACGACCGATTTCGGTACACTTGTCACTTATGTCCTATGCTTTCCAAGCGCCAATTGACCAAATGATGGTTCCCTAAGTAAAACCGGTCGTAGAAAAATAAATAAATTAATTGCGATCTTGGTATTTTAATACTTTGATGTGACAGAAAATAGAAAATTTATATCGTTGACCAAGTGCAGTGAATCACAAACTAAAACATTAAGTGGCGCTGCAATAAACTGGAATGTTCCTTGTCATAAGCGAAAATTTATCAACGAACAACTATTGGCACTTATTTGAAATATCGCTAATGGTACTGCTTCATAAAAAAAATGACACTATGGGATGCACATAGCTCTCCAGATCTGGGATAGATTTCTATGAGATTGTGTAGAAGACCTTTTGTATGTCTCCCCCTACCTGCTCCACCCTTTCCTGAAAACTATTCCCGCACTCATCATGCTCATTTCTAACAGGCTTTCGTCAGTGGCCAAAAAATAAATAAATAAATAAAATAAATAAATAAATAATGAAACAAAATATGAAATGCCTAACAAAGTTTTGCTGTGCATTATATACAGGGTGTTACAAATAGGTATGGCCAAACTTTCTGGAAACATTCCTCACACACAGAGAAAGAAAATATGTTATGTGGACATGTGCCCGGAAACGCCTAATTTCCATTTGAATAGAACATTTGCACTGAAATGAGGAGTGACACATTTTGGATGAACCATTCGCAAAATGGAGGCCAATCAGCTGCTGATAGTGTCTGCATACGCTGTACATGGTACGGAAACAGCTGGTTCTCCCGTAGCACTCTCCATACAGTGACGTGGTCAACGTTACCTTGTACAGCAGCAACTTCACTGACGCTGACATTAGGGTTATCGTCAACTGCACGAAGAATTGCCTCGTCCATTGCAGGTGTTGTCGTCGTTCTAGGTCTTCCCCAGTCGCTAGTCATAGGCTGGAATGTTCCGTTCTCCCCAAGTCGCCGATCAATTGCTTCGAACGTCTTCCTGTCGGGACACCTTCGTTCTGGAAAACTGTCTTGATACAAACGTACCGCGCCACGGCTATTGCTCCGTGCTAATCCATACATCAAATGGGCATCTGCCAACTCCGCATTTGTAAACATTGCACTGGCTGCAAAACCACGTTCGTGGTGAACACTAACCAGTTGATGCTACGTACTGATATGTTTGATGCTAGTACTGTAGAGCAATGAGTCGCATGTCAACACCAGCATTGAAGTCAACATTACCTTCCTTCAGTTGGGCCAACTGGCGGTGAATCGAGGACGTACAGTACATACTAAGGAAACAGTTGGGTATTTTGACAATTGTGTGCATAAATTATTTCAATTTACATTTAAAGAGAAATATTAAAATGTGCTCTAACATGGAAATTAAGCGTTTTCGGTCACATGTCCACATAACATATTTTCTTTCTTTGTGTGTGAAGAATGTTTCCTGAAAGTTTGGCCGTACCTTTTTTTAACACCCTGTACATGTTACCGTCTGTAAATACTTCACTCATTCTCAATTTTCCTGTTCAATATGTAAGAAAACCAACAAGGAACTATAAAAAATGGAAGCGGGATGAGTAGTGTTCCGACAATCTCTCTTCCATTGTATATCTTAGAAGCATGGACGGAACTATAAAGTTCATGTGCGTATTGGAAATCAGGGTGAAAGTATAAGTATGTTAATGTCCGCTTATGAGACCGAAAAAGAACTGCAGGACGTCTTCAATAGAATGAACTTTTAAAAAAAATTGTAAACCGACTTAACTACGGTGTTTATTAGTCCCTAAGCTTACAAACTACTTACTCTGACTTAAAGTAACTTACGCTAAGGACAGCACAAACACCCATGAGGAAGGGAAGACTCGAACCCCTAACGGAGAACGGCCGCGCGGACCACAGCTGGGCGCCTTAGTGCGCACGGCTATTCTGCCGCGCCTAGAATGAACTCATGAGTACAGAATATGGGCTGAGAGTAAATCAGCAGAAGCTGAAAGAAATGAGAATTAGCGACAGTGAGAACTAGGATAAACTTAATATCAAAATTAACAAACATCTACCGCGGAATCAAAGGAGTGTGTAAGGAAGAAAAAAATAATAATAAGCAGACTAACATAGACCAAGAGACATTCGCCGCTAAGACAGTCTATTAGTTTGAGGAAGAAATTTCTGATAGTGTTCGTGTTTAACAATAAACGATAGTCTCTGAATAAACTGGAAGAGTGTGCGATACGGTGTTACTGAACAATGCTGTAAATTAAATGGATTGAGAAAGTAAGAAACGAGATTTACCGAAGAATCGAGGCGGGGATAAAAATATATAACTAGAAGAAGAGGCAAACGGATGCGATGTGTTTTATCATATGAATTTACATCTGTACCGTAGTGGGAAAAAAACTGTAGAAGGAGAAAGAGATTGGAATATATCCAACAGGTAGTCGAGGACGTTGTGTGCAAGTTCGGCATTTCTTCAAAGAGGTTCAGGTATTTAAAGGTGTTACATATGCTAATGCCCTTTCCATGAGATTCCGTTCCTGACAGGAAGTAATAAACTCTGCGGCAAACGTAAGAAATTATTTTTCCAGTGCACTCTGAATAATCCGTCCGTCAACACAACCTAGTCGACTGCTGCGAAGACTTCGATCATAGTTACGGTAAATAATTCCCTTGCAAATTTCCCTCCGTACAAATAGGATTCGGGTTATACCACATTTCAGTGGAACAATCATATTCTATGCAACCCAACATTAGGAATTCCTATTATGTGAAGAGGTCATGCGTATGCTCAGTTTAGTTCACTGAATTACAATAAATTATAAGCTGCTATTTGTAATTAAAACTTCACTGAAAACATTTTTAAAAGCAGCACTTGCAACTCTTTTAATTGGACAGGGCAAATAAAAGGTTCTGGAGAACAGAGCTCGAGGGCACAAAAAACACACCAAATGAAAGGAAATACAGTAGTAATCTGACTGTAACAAATGCTGCAAGCGACCAGCATTCATCTTTTGACACTTTTGGAGCCTATTCAGCAAGTTGCTGAAGGCGGATCAAAGCTTGACTGCTGGAATTCCTGCCATCTCATTCGAAATGTTTTGCTGGAGTACTTGAAGGCTATGAGGTATGTTGTCGTGCACCTTGGAATGCAGGGCTCCCCACACAAAGTAATGACACACTGAAATATCACGTGACCTGGGTGGCTAGCTAGCGCCGCGAGCAGGCTAGCCACTGCTAGCGACTCTGTCAGGCGTGACGACTGTGAGAACGTGCTCCGATGTTTCGTCGGTTGTGTGGGCTGTTGCTCCGTCTTGTTGGATAACTGTAGGTTTCTTTCCTCCTTCGTTTATGCTATCACAGGTGGTTTTAAAACCGTATCCACTCGTCTGGATCTCTTCTATTTGACCCACTGTGCTGTCGTGTATAATGTTGTTGAATACACGTGACACTAATTATATCAACTGTATTTACAGTGTAACTGTTGTAACTCCTGTTTATGGTTGTATTATCGTAATTACTTTTTAATATACTTTGAGGATAGTACAAAGCAGAAAGTTCCACAGAAAGCACTAGAAATCTCTGAGCAGATGTTTCAAAACTGGCACCATATATCAGTTATATATTATGTATTATAGAAGCATTCGCTTTTGAACTAAGACTTCGTTACTAATAGATTATTTCATATGCAAACAAAAAGACTTCGACCAGACACCAGAATCTTGCGGGAAAACATATAAATTATGACAAGCAGTCTTGCGTTAAATTGTTGGTTGTAGTCAAGTTCTTCAATCTGAAGACTAGTTTGTTGAAAGTCTCCACTATAGTTTGTCCTGTACAAGACTCTTCATTTTTACCTAACTACTAAGACCTACATAAGGTTTTTCTTCATTATTCTACTTAAGCGATTGGTTCCCTCTACAGTTTTATCCCTCATATTACCTTTAACGATTTATTGATGCTTCGAGGTGTCTTCTCTTAACCGACTCCTTTTTTAATCAAATTATGCCACAAATTTATTTCTCCCCAACTCGCTGAAAAAAAAATTTTCACTAGTTATCCAATTCATACATTAATCCAGCATTTTTTGTATCATCACGTTTCAAAAGCTAATAGACGTTTCACACCCTTAGAAGGTTCTACTCTCGGCAAATACTTGCAGCGAAGGCTTCCTCACATTTACTGTTATATTAATAAGTTTTGCGGTCGTTGTTTCAGTTCGTTCTTGTTTGTTCGTTGAATATTTGACTCAGCTTTTTTTATTACAGAAGGCGTTCAGCCCACTGACCGGGCGCGCTGAGCCACGGCGTCCACCCAGCTAACACAGCGTTGTAGCCAAAGCAACTACACGGGCTGTGTTAAAGCACGTCTCCCTCCACACCACATACTTTAATTCTGCCTATCCTTATGTTTAATACCTTTGGTAAAACGAGACAATGTTGTCTCAAGGAATTGTATTATTAGTTGAAATTTACATTTATTTATATTCATGCATTCCTTTTAATTGGTAGAGTACACTACGCTTATCAACGTAAAAAGCATTAATTGATGTCATTTACTAAACAATTTATAAAAAACAATTTGTATTAATACAGTTCAGTTTATGTGTCCGCTTTGTTGACTGATGTGTCGAATATTTGATGTTGGTCCTCCAGACTATGTGCGAAATGGCTTCTGTCTGTGCCAAAAGACCTCTAGTGCGGGATAGTATGCAATCGCAAGTAAGTAACAATGGTTAACAACTTGGTATCACACTACCAATTACACAACAACACACAACCCACACCATGAACACTGTTACACAGACTAAAGATGTGTCTCTTTGAGAGGATTTTAGAAAGGACCGCGATAAATCCCAACAGATAACATTATCGGACCTTTTGATTTCTTCGCCTAAAGATTTGATAACACAAGGCGTAAGCTGCAAAACGATATACACAGACTATACAGTGGCAAAGTTCAAGTAAATTACTGTAATCACCCGACAAAATTACAGTCGCCAGCCTAATTACGCATTAATTATTTGTAAACCTATAGTATCACTGCGAATACTTCACTAATTGATCATTCTCTTTGGTAGAATTGATTTGATAAGAAACAAGAAACATACAGTAACTACTCTACTTTTCCTTCTCAGAGCATTCTTATCTTTCGCTAAATTCAAACGTATGTCATCATTTTACATTGCTTTGGTATTCCGTTTCCTACTACGTTGATTCTTTCGGATGATTACCTTAAACTTCAATCTACTCATCATTACCGAGTTTTTAGCTGACTCTATATCTGTTCCTGACTACGCTTTACAATCCAGCACTCCATTTCGGAAAAGATATACGTTCATTTGATAGTGTAAATCATTTTTTATATTAAGAAAATTAAGCTTTACTAATTTATGCAAATACTTTTACAGGAGGAAGTGTTCAGTTGATTAAATAATTTAAGCTTTTAAGTCAATGCAATCAAAAGATAGACCATAAATGTAAAATGTTTTCATACCCGTAAACTGTTTAATACCAATAAAGGAACTATTACAAAACGTTCCGAACCTGGTGATTACGTGATCAAGTGGTTGCCTGGTAACTGAGAGGACCCATCCTTTACTTCTGAAGATTGTGAAGAGTCGCTAGCACTGTAGATTCACTTTTACATTTCACTTTTTCTTGTTAGGTAGAAGTTGCGAAGAACTTAGTATCTTATATCTGAATTTTAGTGCTAGGAAATGTAGAGAAACACATAAACAACAAAAACATTTTTTACCATTACCTCATTTCGTGCTTTGATGTCTGATCATTATCCATCAATATTCATTTCTGTTACGTTTGGACAATCTTCGTTCATACAGAGATTCAAAATAGGACGTATTTGCTATTTAACCGTTTTTCAGAAATATTTTGTATTGTTGTTAAGTATAAGGCAATTCTTGTCTCCCATTATTAGAATACAGATGATCTGCTCAACGAACTTTTAAACTATGAAAACAATAATTAATCAAAATAAAATCTCGGGCTTCCAGTCGCATCAGGTGGATAGAAACCCGTGAGCTTTCGGACACTTTCCTCTTGTCCATTGTCAACTGGTAAATGACTGCTTCGTCGTCGTAGAAACCCGTGAGCTTTCGGACACTTTCCTCTTGTCCATTGTCAACTGGTAAATGACTGCTTCGTCGTCGTTGCCTTGCCGTTAAATAGCCGCGCTGCTGGGTGTCACGCCACGGATAGGAGAGTAGTCATATGTTTCGCCACTCTTTAAATTGGTAACCCATTGGTAAAGAAAATGGGGCGAATAGGCACCACTGTCTTGTGAATTTTAGGTAGCCGATAGAGCGTAGGTGATCTTGGTGCCTGAGGGAGATGATTCTTAATGACGTCCTCTTCGAACGATGACTGCTTAAGAAGTTTTGATGTCTTCCTCATTATTCTTGTGGTTGGGCCCCGTGGCATTTGTAACACCGTGAATAATTTCCTTTGAAATGCACTATCGAAATTTTTTTGTAACTATATTGTATGCTGATTAGGGACGTAATATATCTTTATCGGCAATCTTCGGCATGATTCTCTATGTACAGACAGATCGCAACGTAATTTTCCTTTAACGATTTTGTATAAATGGTTTTTTACTAAGCCTTGTCCATATTGTGGAGTTTTGTTAATATTGAAATGCTTACTGAGGCTCATGCTTACGGTTTGATAAAGACATATTAATATACAACAGGTTGTTTAATTTTGCACAAAACGGAAAGTGTCAACGTGGGATAAAAAGTGTGAAAGTGCCTCAAAATACGCTTGTGCGCCACAGAACCTTCGAGACTGTGAAAGAGTTGTGCTTGCATTTGTCGTGGTTGTACGCACAGTGAGCAGCAGTGGCTGTGAATTTTACAGGATGCATACCCGAGAGGCAATTACTTCAAGAGTTGCTATGATTTTGCTTCGAATGACGTCTTAAGTGCACTGACAATTAGGTGGCTATTGGTTTATTTGTTTCGACGCTAATAAAAACTTAATTAGGCGTCCTTTAATGCGCTGATTTGTTGCTCTGTAATGCCACAATCATTGGTCGTTTCTACGCCAAAGGCAAAGTATTTTTATTTAGAATTGTATGCAAGCATCGACCACATTATTGTGTTTGTCTGTTGCATAATAATAAGCAATAACTTAAAACGAAACTTACCGACTGTGATTATCGTAAATCACGTACCAAGCAGGATCCAACACTGTTACCGTAAATATATATTCGTGTGTCCATAAAATTATATTTGTATGAATGCAGTACTCAGATTTTGTTAATTCAACGTGGTTTGCTATTAATTATAAGAGATGAGAGCACTGAAGTTGATAGGTTATCTGGAGCACTAATTTTTATGACTATGTAACTTCGAGATTTTCTTTGTTGTGGTGGTTTGTGTATAGGAATTATTGTATTACTTATTAATTTACTTTTGTAAGTAACATAGGTAAATTCAAAGTTTTCTAAAAGTTTGGTCAGAGGATGGTAGTTCAGTTTAAGGGCCACCAGTAGTAATTTGAGCAAATCTTAAAAAAAAAGAGTTGGTTTTAGTTACTTAAAACAATAACAGAAATTAAAAATAAAACGCAGATAAAATCTATAATTTTATGATAACACTTTTTCAGTGCTCAACAGGTATTTTGGTTTTTCGCAGAACAGAATAGTTATAGCTAGTAGAGTAAAGGGATTAAATGTAAATCAAACATCAACCTGTTTGACAGTGGATTGAAACCGATTAATAGCTTCGTTTAGTAATCTTGTTTTATTGAGAAACAAAAATCATATACTATTTAGAATCTTACCGAGAAAGGTACAGTTACCTAGTTTATTACCAATATTCTCAATATTGCGTGGTTTCTACACCTACATTCGATTATGTACCATTATTGTGACCTGTGTCTGTCATCATCAAAGGAGACTGCAGGTTTGTTTATTTGTAATTTGTTTGTGTTGTAGATTATTCATATAGTCAATAAGTGTACTTTTTTGGTGTTTATACACTCCTGGCCATTAAAATTGATGTACCATGAAGATGACGTGCTAAAGACGCGAAATTTAACCGACAGGATGAAGATGCTGTGATATGCAAATGATTAGCTTTTCAGAGCATTCACACAAGGTTGGCGCCTGTGGTGACACCTTCAACGTGCTGACATGTGGAAAATTTTCAACCGATTTCTCATACACAAACAGCAGTTGGCCGGCGTTGCCTGGTGAAACGTTGTTGTGATACCTCGCGTAAGGAGAAGAAATACGTACCATCAAGTTTCCGCCTTTTATTTAAGCCCATCGCGGTAGTGGTTTATCGAATCGCGACATTGCCTATCGCGTTGGTCGCGATCCAATGACTGTTAGCAGAATATGGAATAGGTGGGTTCAGGAGGGCAATACGGAACGCCGTGCTGGATCCCAACGACCTCGTATCACTAGCAGTCGAGAAGACAAGCATCTTAGTCGCATGTTGCTTTTACTACATTCATGAACTACATAAGTGCTTTTCCAGCATAATTTGTAAGCAGTGTCGTGTTAGGAGTTTTTACAGTCAAAACAATTTAGAACCAAATCTTTGACATTACCGAAAACGATTTATGATTACTTACGATACCTACAACCTTTGACAACAAAATACGGTGAATAGTTCTGTAATATGAACGTAGATGAACTATGAACTACTGTTATCTTACTGTCCATGGAAATAGTCCCCTCCCACATCTATGCACCATTTAGCTCTACGATACCTGTCCTGGAATCTTGGCACCAAGTATTCCTTTTGGATGGTGTTGAAAAGCCTCGTCAGCTTTTGCTGGATGTCAGAAATATTCTCATATATCTTTCCCTTCAAAGCAAGTTTGAGTTGAGGGAATAGGAAGTAGCCTGGAGGATTGAAATGGAGTATGGAGGATGATCAAGCTGCACCACCCCCTCTTTTGCCAGGAATTGTGTGACGATATTGGCTATGTGTAAGCGAGCGTTTACGTGCAACTTGAATATTCACAATAACCGCGGGATCTCAATCCTCCAGACTTCTTCCTATTCCCTCGACTCAAATTCGCTTTGATAGGAATTTGACGATATTCCTGACATCCAACGAAATGTGACAAAGCTTGTGAACACCATCCCCAAGTAAGACTTGGTGTACAGTTTCCAGGGAATATATCGCAGACGTCAGCGGTACATGATAATGGGAGACGACTATTTCGATAGACAGTAAGGTAACTGTAGTTCATTGTTCATCTACGTTAATGTTACATGATGCAGTTGCATGTCCCTATTTGTACTTTCTGTCATACTAATGCTGCAGCATGTGACCTCTCCCTTCTTAGGTTCACACAGGGATTTGTCACAAATAAGGCTCACAAAGTAGCATAGTTTCCTTTCTTTCATTCATAAATCACTTTCGAATTATTATCTCCCTGTTTCTAGATTTCAGGAAGGCTTTTGACACTGTGCCTCACAAGCGTCTTCTAATAAAATTATGTGCTTATGGAACATCGCCACAGTTGTGCGATTGGTTTCGTGATTTCCTTTCAGAAAAGACACAGTACGTTATATTTGAGAGAAAGGTATTGTGTAGGACATAAGTGATATCTCACATTCCCCCAGAGAAGATTTATAGGGCCCCTACTGTTCCTTATTTTGATAAACGATTTAGGAGACAATTTGATTAGCTCTCTTAGACTGTTCGCCGATGACAATGTCATATATCGTTTAATAACTTACCAGAAGCTCAAAAGCAATTTCAAAATGATTTAGATAAGATATCGGCATTGTGCAAAAATTGACAATTGATCCTTAATAGCGACAAGTTTGAAGTAATCCATATGACCACTAAAAGAAATCCGTTAAACTTCACTTACACGATTAATCACTCAAAGCTACAGCCCGTTAATTCAGCTAAATACTTAGGAGTAACAATTACGAACAATTTAAATTGGAAAGAACACAGAAAATGTAGCAGGGAAGGCGAACCAAACACTACGTTTCATTGTCAGAACACTTTGAAGATCCAATATTTTCACTAAAGAAACTGCTTATACCACACTATTGCGGAGTATTGCTCGGAATTGAGGGATCCCCAAGTGGAATTGACGGGCAATTTAGTGTGAGTTCAGAGAAGGGCAGCTCGTTTTGTATTATCGCGGTATAGGGGAGAGAGTGTCACGGAAATAATGCACGATTCAGGACGAAATCTATTTGCGAACTTTCTTTCACAAACTTTCTTTTCCGAATATGAACAACTTTTGTTAGCAGCCACCTACATACGGAGTCACGATCATCAGAATAAAATAAGAGAAATCAGGTCGAATACTGAAAGATTTAGGTGTTCTTTTTTCCCGCAAGCTATTAGAGAATGGAAATGGAAGAAATATAAAAAAAGCGATTCGATGTACTATGCACTTCAGTATGACTTGCAGAGTATTTTAGTAGATGTTGTTGTTGTTATGGTCTTCAGTCCGGAGACTGGTTTGATGCAGCTCTCCACCCTACTCTATCCTGAGCAAGTCTTTTCATCTCCTCATAAGAACGGCAACCCACATCCACTTGAATCTGCTTACTATCCTCCCTCTGCGATTTTTACCCCACACACTTCCCTCCAATGCTAAATTTACGATTCCCCGATGTCTAAGAATGTGTACGTAGAAGTAGATTTGAAAAAGTATTCCTTAACTGAAACTGTCATACTCCAATAAGATGCTCTACAAACGAGAAATCACTATTTGACCGATCCGACTTCTTCACCGAGAGGGGGGGGGGGGTGAAGAGCATAAAATAATATATCAGGGAGAAAATAGTTCTCATACTTTAGTTTACACATTATACAAAATTTCGCTGGTTCTTGAGCGAGTCCCTTTTCCTCAAAAAATCTCATCCGATCTCTCCTGAAAAATTCCATAAATTTGCTATAAAAATTGACGCTTCTATGTAAACTCTGTAATGTCTCACAAAAACGTTGATAATCTCCTGCAAAATATTTTATCACACCAAAATCTATCATTCTTCATAATAAAACATTTCAAAATAAAATATCCATAATTCGTCATAAACATAAACAATTCTTCAATCACATAAATAATAAATATTCAGATGAATTCTTTAATCATACAATCGATTATAAAAAAAAAATTTCGTACTTTTATTGTTCACAAAATTACAACTAGAGTGTGAAATATAAACAATGTGGCTGAACATATCAAGACAAACTTAACTCCCCTTACATTAATGTCAGAAAATGTATAACATATCAGTATCTAAGGTTTTATCTTTTATTTTATAATGAAATGTCGTTGATTGTTGACATTGTTGCACAGCACCCTTTTCCGCGATACGGCTTTCGGTCGACTGAGAACAGTGGTCATTTTGTATATCGCAGACCTCGGCGGCAGCGGTGGCTATGTAGTCACAACGTCAGTGCTCGTTTGGTCATAACATAGCGTTTTGTTTGTTAGTGAAATTAAATCTCGATTACCGGACAATTCCAAATACGCAAATAGTATTAGACAAGTTATACAAGATCTTATACAGTACTCTTTCCTCGTTTATACTCCTAACAAACTTTCTTCTCTACTCTAGATAATTAACGTGTTTCATATTTACGAAGTCCCACAACTACACTTTGTGGTACATCTGTACATTCAGTCACAGTACAACATTTACTCTCGAACTAATTTGGACATTCGGATTAATTTCATATTTACAGGACCGTGTCAGTCTGATCACCTACAGCATGCATCTTTAGACAGACAAGCTCCCAGACATTAACAGATTCAGATTCAGTACAATAATAATTTATTTACTCCATATACCGCTTTAATTTGGTATTCTGTTATGTGATCGAACTATTTTATTGTACGAATGCTTACAGGTTTGAAGGATAACATTTTTTGTTTCGTTTTATAGCTTAAGGTTTACTTTGAATGCTGTCTTTGTTTTTTATTGTGATTTGTTAATATATGGATCTGTACAAGTGGTTGGTGTTGGACTGATAATGTAACAACTATTGTGTGATAGTTTGATCTCTACTTCATTTTAATATTTTAACATTATTTCATCACTCAGTATTGCTCTACTCTGTTATATATACGAGGGGTGTTCAAATGAAAAGGTACGAAACGTCGTAACAATCAGACCGGTTGAAATTTGAATACGCCACTTTGTGATAACGTACTGCCACATCTAGGTATGCGAAGCATGTGTCGTCCCATCACCCCGAAAACTTCAAGGCCTTGTCCTCAGCAGGCAAGGCGATGTTCACCGTCTTTTTCGACGTCCGAGGTCCGATACTTATCGAATTCCTGGAGCACGGAAAACCCATTGACAGTGACGTGTTCTCTGAGACACTCTGTAGCCTACTCAAGTCCATCAAGAACAAACGGCCTGGGCTGCTCACGGACGGAGTGATTCTGTTCCATGATAACGCCCGTCCACACTTCTCCACGGCCATACAAAGTGTACTGGACAAGTTCAAGTGGGAGCAACACAATAGAGGACTGGCTTTTCTCACAGCCACTATAATTATGGGAACAGGGAATCCTTCAGCTCGTTAAACAGTAAGATAGTTGTGCTCAGTTCGACGATGATTACTTTTGAACAAAGATTTCAGTTACACCCACAATGTCTTTTCGTACCTTTGTATTTGAACACCCCTCGTACAGTTCAATAATTTATTCGCAATATTGCGCTGGCTGTATTAAGTTTTTTTCTATATACTGCATTCTGATTATTGGCTTCCTTTCGTGTGCTTGCTGCTGCCTACATTTTTGGTGCATTGCATTATTCATATTTGTTTTGTTTCATTAGATTTAGTTCTACGGTTTTCTTACAAAGCAGTCTTTGCTGTACTGTTGTCGCAGTAACGAACTGTTAATGACTACTTACCATTCTAGATATCTTTTTCACGATGCGTATTCTACAATCGGCACCAGTTTTCGCATTTCTTTCGAGCAATGAAAATGATAATCCTTCTCAGAAAACAAGTTTTATACTTCAGATTCAGTTAATGTTCGCATTTCTTACAGACAAAAAAAATTATTTAATTATACAGAAAATTATGTCGAACCTTTAATTCCGTTTATTGTCCAAATTCTTTCAGGCAACGAAAACTGAATTTTTATCCAACAAATAATTTTCATACTTATGATTCTGTTAATGTACAATGATGGTGCAACAGACCACCAAACAGTTTCGACAACACCACATTTTCCATGATTCTTGTTTGGCCTACCATAATACATCATAATTAAGAATTACCATGTGAACTTTCTGCTATTGTGCAACATCTATCTTCCATTAAACTCAAAAATTTGTAGAATCTTATCATCGGGATACAAACAAAATGGGTGACGAGACATATTTCACCGGTGTTAGTGATTATTGCCAAATCAGTAATAATGGGCATATCATTGCAACAATATCTGAAAAAATTAAATGAAATTGCCGACTAACTGAATCAGAGACTCACTGCATTGACATAGACAAAGAAATTGACCAACAATGACATACTGAGGATAAAAAGATCTGTGTATCTTTCTTACAAATTATATCACACATGTAAAATTTGTTTTATTATTATATTACACTGTGTAGTTATCTTTTAAGCAGTAATGTTCTGTTCATATTTGTCATTTATCGTGAGGAAACAAAAAGTGATCACTCAGATGCTATTAGTTTTTACACTGCAGATGAAGAAGATCGGTTCAGTTAAATCCGTCAGCAGATGGCATCACTAATTCCTTAAACTGAAAAGAATTTTGCAAGTCTCTCCCCATTTTCTTAACATGGTACTAACTCCAATAATGATTTCTTACAGACAGTAAAAGTGCAGCCATTGTCGTAGTACTCTTAGTATATTTTTTATATTGTGATTCAGAGATTATTTGGAGAGTGGTAGTGTAAACACGTTTACTTATGGATTTAGAATTTAGACATTATTCGCTTTGTTAGTTAGAAAGTCAATGTCGTCCAAGACAATCTTCGTGACAGGCTGGACAAATGATGTCCTGTTGGTAATACTGAACAGACAGACACAGGCACAAAACCAGATCCATTGTGTTCTACTAATTGCAATACGCTTTGCTACATTTTTTTGTTACCCAAGAATTTTGGCATGATTCTAATACAACCTCAATACAGTAATATGGTAGTAATCACCCATCTTATGTCCCTTAGGAAGTTCAAAATATTTCAAAAATAACTGCTGGTCTTTCTAAGTTCTCTTATTCCGCTAAACTAGAACCAGATGCAACAACTGTGCTTCAAACACAGTATAGTAACGATACCACAATTCATAACGTTTTCTGTTCAGATTATTCTGCATCCAAATCAAACAATATGCTTACCACACAACACAATAATCATACTTCTGTAGATAACTTTTCCCAATCAGATAGGCTGTACTTATTTCATATAATGTAATTAGCTACAAGACAGTAATCATAGTTCAGTAGATGATGTTTCCCACTTATATTATGCTGTACCCCTGTTGGACACAGTGCCAACTACATTATACAGTAATAATACTTCCGTAGATAATGTTTGCTACTCAGATGATGCTGTAGCTAACTCACACTATGTTTAGTATGTTACACAGTAACTACAGTTTACTAAATGCTTACCACTAAAATCATCCTGCACCTATGTCATAAATTGTGCTTAGCACACAAGATATTAATTTGATGTCAGTAGATAATGTTTTTCACGCATATGGTGCTGCACTTCGATCGCGTTCCTAGATCATCAAACAGTAACTACACTTCAACACATGTTTCCAACTCACATGATGCTTTACCGAGGTTGGACACTATGATTAGTACATTAGAAGGGATAACATTTACCATTCACAAAATGCAGTACCTATGAAAAATAATGTGTCTAGCACCCAGGACAGTACGAAAACTTTACTAGATAATGTTTCTCACTCAGATTCTGCTGTACTCATTCAGACATCTTACAAATTAATGACAATTTTTCTGCTCTTTCTTCCGATAAGAATTATAAGAAGAAGATATAGTTTCAGCACAACAATGTTATAGCAACTGGAAACCTGTTAACTCTATGCTAGATTTACCTTAGTTTTTATATGAAATTAAAACTGTATGCTTTGATTTTCATGAAAAGGAAAAGCCACAATCATTAAACACATTTGTTCTTAGCACACTAGATAATGATTCCATCTCAGCTGATAATATTTTCATTCAGATTATACAGTACTTTGGTCAGATACAGAGAGCTGGTTAACACTCTCTTCTGATGATGGTGATTTTAGCAACCACACCACAGTAGATACACATCCGTTACTCAGATTCTTCCGTACTTTTGTCACGCATTTTACACAAGTATTATAGTTGTTCTACCATCTCTTTCGATCAGAGTGATTTTAGTAATGGCATGGCCTCAACAAAACAATCTGAGAGCGACTTGAAATCTGTTAATTTTATACCTGAATTATCTAAGCTATTTGAAGAATATGAACCGGCATTCTCTGCTTAGCACACCAGATGTTAGTCACGCCACGTTAATAATATTCACATGCTACTGGACTTATGTCAGACATCACATGCCAATAAGATAGTTGTTCAGCAGGATTTTTCCAGAAACGCAGCCTGTCCACAATAATGTCACACTAACGTGAGTTGTGTTGTTCAATACCTAACTTATTTCTCCTTCTTGAAGAAAATAAGCCTGTACCTTTTAAAATACCTGCATGTCCATCGTTATTAAACCAACCTGAGGAAACGTCTGTCTTTAATTCTGAATATTTACTGTAGCCAACCTCAGATTACACTTTGCCTTTTGAGTCTGAAAATTTTCTACTTCTAACCTCATGTAACACTTGTGAGCTGCAAAATTTACATGATATTTTAAACAATATCGATAATCGTAAATTACTTACTAAGACTTCTACTTTAAGTAACCAGTGTTCTCTGCCAGCTAATGGGAATTTTCCTCCCACTTCTGATATACATCTCATGCCACTGACAGTGAAATTCATCTGAACACCATACTGCCATAGCTGGTTATAAATACAGGGTGTCCCAGCTATCTTGTCCACCCAAAATATCTCTGGAACAATAACAGCTATTGGAAAACGACTTTCAATGGTATCAATGTACGGCTGGGGCCCATGAATGAACATATTTGGAAACATTCTAAAACGAAAGCAAATGTGTTTTTTTAACACAAACTTATGTTTTTTTTAAATGGTTACCCTATATTTTTTCTTCAGCAATCCATAGCACGACAAATCACATAAACAATGGCGTTGATTGCATCGCAATATTCCAATTACATCCCCAGATATTGCGACGCGAATTTGACACTTGAAAAACCCGAAATCCGCTGCTAGTGCACGTCCTGAGGCTCAGGCGTGAACCCCATGCTGCCCGTAATCGCGATGTGATTGACATTCGTAATCGCACTTCCATACTTACCAAGAGGTCCGAAACGAATAATACGGTCTGCTGCCATCCTGCATTAAAGTCGTACATTCCAGCAGGTATTTATCCCGTAGGCTAGGGGTGATGCGGTTCTGTAACATATCTGTGTACCGCAAACTTAGTCACAAAGTTAACTGTGGTGTCGCACAAGTACAAAGTGCGCGCCACCTACTTTCGCCGCGCGCCGCCAGGCACGCACGGCGCGGCGTTCTCACGACGACAGCCACGAGCGCCCTCTGCGACAACGCCGCTCGTGGCCACCTCTGAAGGACTGGGCACTTCGGACTGAGATAGCAACGAGTTAGGACCTTCGTAATCAGATAGGCACCAGTGAAGACTTTGCTATTGTACAGGCACTAGGCAGGCCTCTAACAACTATGTATCAACATTCTGCAGTACTATGTAAAAGTTAAGTATTGTTACATTCTGTGCAATATATATCTCTTTCTAATTTACTCGAGTGTTTATAGTTTCTGGCTGCTCCCCTCCGTACCTGCACCAGCGTGTCGGTCTTATTCCACTCGGCCACCGACACCTACGACGAGGCTGGGACACAAAAGCGGCGACGAAGTTGGGACACAAAAGCGGCGACGAAGTCGGGACACAAAAGTGGCGACGAGGAGTGATAGAACCTTGGACCAGCCCGCTTGCAGCAGCCAGACAGCAGCAGTCGGAGCACGCAGAAATTGCTCCCGCCCACCCACCCTTATTATAAGATTTTTGGGGGAATATATTCATTTACGTGTTTTGTGGACTTTTTTGTTGCAGAGTGTCCTCTTTCATATTGCATTTCTGTTTTGTTATAATTTACTTGTATGCGCGGCGCCTAATCGGTCAGCATGGCCACTACCCCGAACCCAAACTTAATGGATATTATTCAGTTACAGACGGTGCAAATAACGCAACTCCTCCAGGCGGTGTCCCAGCTCACAGCGCAGGCAGCTAACCAACAACAACAGCCGCCGCTTCAGCAGCCCACACCTGCCGCCGCAACACTTCCTACATTTCGCCAGTACAACGAACGTGAGGAAGAATGGAGTGATTGTCTGGCGCAGTTTCAAGAACTCGTCGCGGCTCATCAACTTACAGGTCAGACTGTTAAGCATCTTTTATTGTCCGTGGTGGGCCCCAAAACTTTCGTGTTACTGCAAAAACTATTTCCTCACGCATCTCCTCGTGATGTAGACTTTGAACAAATAGTAGAGGCACTAAATGCTCATTATGAGAGAAAAGTTCTCGTAGCTGCGGCACGGTACCGATTTTTCAGACTTAAAAAATTACCGCAGCAGTCACACCAAGAGTGGATTACGGAATTGAAGGGCTTAACCCGCCAATGTAAATTTACTTGCTCTTGTGGACTTTCGTATAGTGACGTGATGTTGAGGGATGCGATTACGCAGAATATTCAGGACCCCAGAATTAGAGCAGCAATTCTGAAACAGTCTGACCCCTCATTAGACAGTGTACTGCAGCTTATAGAAGCGCATGATACTTTTGACTTAGCTGATGTAGAAATGCAAAGCCATAGTGTAAATTCAGTGCGCCGCAACGGACGCTTTCCTAGCCGTAGTTCTCAGTATAGCACTAGTGATTCTTATTTTTCTACCGGCCGTGCTGAACAGACAGTGAACAGTAGCCAGTGTAAAAGTGCGACGCAAAGGTCGCCCCGTCGTGTTAGAAACAGTAATTTGAATAACGGGCGCCAACGCTCATTTCAGAAAAATGTACGTAAATCTTGCCCCCAGTGTGTGTCTCGCCACAAGCGTGCTCATTGCCCTAGTCGCAACGCAACCTGTTATCAATGTGGCAAATTGGGACATGTGCAGTCTGTGTGTATGCAAATTCAAAACTCAAAGAACAGTAACGTTAGAAACAGTGCTTCGCAGAGTGCGAGAACAGTTCATTCTGTAAATGTTATACGGGCTGTGGAATTGAACACTGCTTTCCTTGGATCTCAATTGCAAGAAAGTAGTTCTGCGCCTATGGCAAATCTATATAGTGCACCACGTAGCAAGCGCCGACGAGCGCGTAAAACAGTGCAACGGAAAAGGGTTCGGGACAAGCAAAATGACTATGAACAGTGCATTCCTATAGTGAAAATAGTGCCTTCTGCAACTGCTCCTTGTAATAGTGCCCAGTACTGTGTAGCTAGTGACAGTAGACACCAAGTAGCTACTCAAAAGTGTAGTGCAGTAGTTAGTACATCTGGAGTAGCTTCGCATTGCGCGGACGCCGATCCGGCGGTAGTGTCATCTAGTGACAGTGTGGTTAATCCGCTGCGTGCCGAGTCTGCGCCGCTTACTTCACTACGCGGCCCGCGCAGACGCAGCAAACAAACCGTAGCAGACGTTGCCCACATTCGCGCACCTGTCGAGCGCCGAAAGCAAAAACTGTTTGTGACTCTCTTCGTAGAAAATAAGACGGTGCAATTTCAGCTTGATACTGGTTCCGCTGTTACATTAATTAATAAATATACTTATGAACTTCTGGGTTCGCCAAAATTGTCGCCGTCACAGCAAGTGTTAACAGCTTATACAGGTGAAAATATTCCCGTGCTAGGAATATGTAGCCTGCCCGCCTCTTTTCAAGGTGTAACAAAAACAGTTGCTTTTGTAGTTCTTCAGGCCAAATCGACACAGAACATTTTTGGACTAGATGCTTTTGACTTGTTTGGTTTATCAATTCAAAGAGATGTGCTTCAAATTTCGTCAATAGTGCCTCAGGATAAAATCAATGCATTGTGTGACAAATATAGTGACTTGTTTTCGCCGGAACTAGGTTGTGCAAAAGACTTCGTGGCACATGTAACTTTAAAAGAATCTGCAGTTCCAAAATTTCGTAAAGCTAGACCAGTGCCTATCGCCTTGCGTGATACAGTTGCCGAAGAACTTAAACGTTGGCAAGATAGTGGGGTGATTTCTTCTGTTTCTGCGAGTCAGTGGGCCTCGCCTATAGTAATTATACCCAAGCCGTCAGGAAAACTTCGTCTCTGTGCGGACTTCAAATCAACTGTCAACAGTCAAACAATTGTAGACACTTACCCCCTGCCCAGACCTGACGAACTTATGGACAAATTAGGACAGTCTCGCTTCTTTTCTAAGATTGATTTAGCAGAGGCATACTTACAAATTCCGCTTGATGACGAGTCAAAAAAGTTTTTCGTCATTAATACTCACATGGGCCTTTTTCAATTTCAACGCCTACCCTTTGGCAGTTCTTCCGCTCCCGCTATTTTTCAGCGTTTTTTGGAACAGCTGACAGTTTCTGTACCGTGTTGTTCGAACTATTTAGATGACATTGTGGTATCCGGACGTACAGTTGACGAACATTTAGCAAACCTGGAGTGCCTTTTCAAAGTTTTGACTGCAGCAGGTCTACGTTGTAATAAAGCAAAGTGTTCGTTTTTTCAAACTGAAATAGAGTACCTAGGCCATGTGATTAATGCCCAAGGAATACATCCATTACAGTCACATCTTCGAGCAATCAAAGACTTGCCTCCTCCTAAGAATGTGCATGACTTGCAAGCAGTAATGGGAAAACTTAACTATTATTTCAGATTTATTCCCAATGCCTCTCAGATTGCAGCTCCACTGCATCACTTACGTCGGAAGAATGTTCCTTTTGTATGGTCTAAAGATTGTCAGGTTGCCTTTGACAAATTAAAGTCTGCACTACTCAGTGATGCATGTTTGATTCCCTTTGACCCACAGAAGCCTGTAGTGTTAGCAGTTGACGCCTCATCGTACGGTCTCGGCGCTGTAATCTCACATCGTATTGGATGTCACGGTCGTCCTATTGCCTTTGCATCCAAGCTACTGACGCCGACGCAACAGAATTACAGTCAGATAGAAAAGGAGGCCTTAGCAATCATTTACGGCGTCACAAAGTTTCATCATTATCTCTATGGCAGAAAATTCTATTTGTTGACAGACCACAAGCCTCTCACGTCGTTGTTCTCACCCACAAAGCCGATTCCGCCACGTACGGCACAAAAGCTTCAGAGATGGTCCTTGATATTGTCTAATTATCAGTATGAGATTTTGTACCGACCTACCACTAAACATGCTAACGCGGACACACTTTCCCGACTTCCGGTTGGCCAGGATGTGTCGTTTGATTCTTCAGAAATGGCATGTTGTCAGATAGACTCCAGAGATGCTTCCGCTGTCGCAGATTTCCCTTTGAACTCTCGTCGGGTTGCACAGGAAACGGCTGCGGATGCAGACCTAAGTGTGGTAACACGTTTTGTTCGCTCAGGGTGGCCTGCCAGAGCCAAAGACATTGATCGGCCTCTGGTTCGACGTTATTTTGCACAACGTCATGCATTATCTTTAAGTCAGGGTGTACTGTTGTTGCATACCGACAACGACCAAGCAAGAGTGATTGTTCCTCGTTCCCTGCAACGTGAAGTGTTACGCCTCCTGCATCAAGGACATTGGGGCATTGTTAGGACAAAGCAACTGGCCAGACGTCATTGTACCTGGGTTGGTATGGACGCTCAGATAGAGGACATGACGTCACAGTGTGCTGTCTGTGCGGAGCATCAGGCGGCTCCACCGCAACGTTTCTCAGACTGGCCACGCCCCAAGGGACCATGGCAACGTTTACATATTGACTTTGCCGGACCTTTCTGGAATACGCGCTGGTTAATTGTTGTAGACGCTTTCAGCAAGTTTCCTTTTGTGATTGCCATGAACTCAACGACAGCTTCTAGTACAATCAGTGCCTTAACATCAGTGTTTTGCATCGAAGGCTTGCCTGAAACTATCGTCAGTGACAATGGACCTCAGTTTGTTAGTGCTGAATTTCAACAGTTTTGTCGCGTGAATGGCATTCAGCATATAACCACCGCACCTTTTCACCCTCAGTCCAATGGTGAAGCAGAACGTTTCGTTCGAACATTCAAGTCTCACATGGAGAAGATGAAAGGTCAGCACTCCAGGCAGCAAGCTCTTCAAATTTTCCTGTCTACGTATCGGTGCATGCCACGTGACGGCCCGTCTCCTGCCGAGCTGCTACACGGCCGCCGTCACCGCACTCTCCTTCACCTGCTGCAGCCTCCCACGCACCGAGTCGGTTCGTATGGCGCTACGCGTTTTCAGGTTTCCACGCCGGTGCTGTACAGGGTGTTTGCTGGAAACAAGAAGACATGGTTGCCGGGCACCATTCAACGCGTGCTTGGGCGCAATATGTTTGTTGTACGTTCTTCCACAGGGTCGGAGCTGCGGCGCCACGCAAACCAATTGCGCCTGCACAGACCGCGCGATCCTGTCTCCGGTTTCTTGATTCCAGACCCAGTTCACCGCCAGGGAGCACAACCACATCGTTCGTCCCCGGACTACGAGATCCCTATGGACGTCGACGTACATCCGACGCAGTCGTCGCCGCCGCTGTCGCCGCCGCAGATGACAGCGTCACCGAGAGGGACTCCGGGACCGTGCGGGCCCCCCCAGCTTGGGCCACGCACCTCAGAAGAAGATGACCTGCTCCCTCTGGGCGGGGGCGGGCGCCCTTCCCCAGGTTTCGGCGGGTTCCCTGGAGGATCGCAAGGCGGATGCCGGGGCGCGGACGGCGTCTCGATCCCGGCCTCCGCTACGACGCCCGTCCCACCAGTAACGCCCCCGCCCAGGCCCTCCTCCCAGTGCCGTCGCCGTGGCCCTCAGCCCTACGCCACGACGGCGCGGCGGTTTGGGGGGGAGGGGTGTGGTGTCGCACAAGTACAAAGTGCGCGCCACCTACTTTCGCCGCGCGCCGCCAGGCACGCACGGCGCGGCGTTCTCACGACGACAGCCACGAGCGCCCTCTGCGACAACGCCGCTCGTGGCCACCTCTGAAGGACTGGGCACTTCGGACTGAGATAGCAACGAGTTAGGACCTTCGTAATCAGATAGGCACCAGTGAAGACTTTGCTATTGTACAGGCACTAGGCAGGCCTCTAACAACTATGTATCAACATTCTGCAGTACTATGTAAAAGTTAAGTATTGTTACATTCTGTGCAATATATATCTCTTTCTAATTTACTCGAGTGTTTATAGTTTCTGGCTGCTCCCCTCCGTACCTGCACCAGCGTGTCGGTCTTATTCCACTCGGCCACCGACACCTACGACGAGGCTGGGACACAAAAGCGGCGACGAAGTTGGGACACAAAAGCGGCGACGAAGTCGGGACACAAAATTAACTTTGCTTATCGTTAATCCGTTACTAAAAAGGTAATGCCGTTCAACGTTAATACTTTACTTTAGATCTATCACAATGACAGGGAATCATTCACTCATAATAGTAAAATTCATGTTGATGGTTTTAGTGAAACGAGCAAGTGGACTAAAGGTTTTACCTTTGTTTAGGTAAAAATGTTGTGATTTGGGAAGTTCAGGTAAGACATAGAAGATTAATGTAAACATGTTATCAATGTTATGTTTTTATCTAATGCGTTAGATGACAAATTGATTCAAACAAATGTTTCTGAACATCACTGACTAAAATGGCCTTTGGCAGAAACTTGCACTGATACCAGCACTATATACTAAAGATAGCGTTCACATATCATGCTCAAAGTGATAACCATTGGCTTGCATACATAGGGCCACTCTGCGGATGAAGGATGCCCTACTTCGTGCTACCGTTTCCTCATTGATGGCTGTACAAGCATCAATAATGCGTTGCTACATGTCCTCTGGTGTGGTTCATGTTGGTAAACAGCATCCTTCACTGCTCCCCAAAGAAAAAAATCCAGCGGTGTAAGGTACGGAGATCGGTCAGGCCACCTAACTGGGCCACCACGTCCAATCCACCTACCAGGGAACTTCCAGTTCAGGAGTCGTCGTGCCCTTAAGTCGTTATGTGCACGGCACCCGTCATGTTGATGCCACATGGTACGGTGTCCAAGAGAACAGGAAGACTGTGTCGTATAAATTTGGAGTACTGTCTGCCATTTTGGACGCCATTTACAAAGAAAGGTCCGATAATCCCACACCAAACATTCACTTTCCACGGACGTTGATGCTCTACCTGACGGAGCCATTTTGGATTGTCAGCAATATTCCTCCTATTGACAATTCCTTTGTTGGAGAATGATGCCTCGTCGGTAAAGAGAACATCTGTGAAAAAATTTGGATTAGTCAGAAGTTTTTGCTGAGCCCACCGACAAAATGTTACCCTGTTGCTGAAGTATTTTCCATGAAGATCCTGGTGTAAATGAACATGGTAAGGATGAAATGTATGACGTTGAAGAATACGCTGTGTACTTGATTTCGACACACCAACTTCACGTTCAATTTGACGAGTGCTGATGTGAGGATTCACAGCTACGGTAGCGAGCACAGCAACTTCAGCACGGTCATCTGTCTGTGTTCTAGGAGGATGTCTAGGTCTTGGATTTAAGTTTCCCGTTTCACGTAGACGAGATGTGAGACGACCAAACGTCCGGCGCGAAGGCGATGGCTTGTCAGGGAATCGTCTTCTTTACAGTCATTCTGCCTGAACAGAATTTCGCCCGCTTACAACAGGGTACAGTACAGGTATGTAGAGTAGGGTAAAAAACAGACATAGTAACGTAATAATCATAATGTTCTCTAACAGTACTATAAACAAACAAGCAATCTAATAACGTATTTCCCGTCAACGTACATTCTCCATAGATCAGCAGCATTTCTACCATATCTTCATGTGTGTACATAATTAGTCCAGTCAAATAATCCGAAAAAAGGCGTCAACCTCGGAATGAGAGGTAACAAGCTGAATATCTGCATAAACCTTTGTTTTGGCATTCTAAATGATGTGTCAAAAGTCTCATAAAATGTCGTGTCCGCGTCTTAAGATATTAAAGGTCAAAGGTCACGAAAATCAGTTTTTCGCAAATATCTCGCTTGCTATGCGTTAAATGGTATTTGCATCTCCGATAAAAGTTGTAGAGCATGAAATTTTCTACAATTTTTGTTTTAAACATTTTTTGTACATTTCATCGTTTTTTAGATAGAGCGCGGAGAGCGCACAGGTCACAGCACTCAGACATATAAGACGTAATACGAGGTCAGCTGCGAATCACAGTCAATGGTATGTTGTTTAAAGTTAATTCATAAAGAATGAAGGTTTCTTATTGTAATTGTTGCAATGATTTATTATGTTCAATATTTCATAATATTATTCATAAATCAAAAAGATTTGTTTATTAATATTTACTTATTTCATGAAATTATAAAGTTATGAAGCCAAATACTTCAAGTATATTTTAATTATATTCCAATATATCTTAATTATGTTTCATGTAGAAAAGAATAAAATTAACTATAATTAAGACTTAATTATATTTGAAGCAAATATATATTAAATAAAAAAAAACGAGGAAATACGTTTTATGTAAATCTTCATTTAGTAGTCATTTATGATTCATTTATTACGATTAGAAGTTCAAACGTGAGGAGGATTTTTATTCACTTTAATTATTAATCATACATAGGTCTCAATTTTCATCTTCTTGATCATCATCGACGTCTTCATCCGGTCGCTCGAAACCGTCCATTATCATCATCCTCGTAATCGATGATCGTCGTCTCTAAACCTTCCAAGATTTCGGGGTCATATGCACTTTCTTCATCGAGATCGTTCTGGTGTGATGATGCATTGAGGCTATCTTGCCCATTACACTGGCCACAAGCTGAAGAACATTGCATCCCCGATTTCTTGCATCCGCAGCGCGAACCACAACCATTTTTGCAGTTGCAAAATATTGTATTCAGGAGCTGGTCTGGTGCAGGTGGTAATATTGTTAGTATCGGCTCCAAATGTTCATTCTGCAGCACCCAACGCCATTCCTGGGGTTCTATATAGTTTCCTAGCCACGTTCGTACTTGGTAGTAATCACGATTGATATGTCGACGAGCTACTGCACTAGTTGGTGGCAGATTTGATAATTGCACAGGTTTATTAAGTTTTGTCGATTTAACAAATTGCGTGTATCGAAGATGATCTACATTGTCTTCAGATTTTGGACCGTTATATATTGCCAAAAAGATACGTACTCCATTTTATAGTAACGTCTGCGCAGGGCAATTTTCTCGTTGAAATACTTGAGCTAGCTGAACCAAATCTGGAAGTTTCTCCAATATTTTAACAAATTTTTTTTTGCCTTTTTGAAACAACGCAGACGTCTTGTCACAGCCACTCAAAGCGTGCAAAAGTAAAATGTGTTTTTTACAACGGGGAAATGTTCAAAACTTTTGGAGAAGTATATTTGTGTTTTAACATTGCCTTTACCAACTTTTTTAAAGAAAATTTCTTGTTGATACGAATGAGTACGTCCAATCAAAATGACAAGCAAATCAATATCTCCTCCTACGATGACGGCAATCCTTTGGTGCTCTGATTCTTCAATACCTCTACAAAGAAACCGGCCTTCAACAATGGAAGTTGTGTTTCAACTTATAAATAGAGGAGGTGGCGTTGTAAGGGTCCATATTATCAGGTACAAACTTAATATTACTAGAAATATTCTACAGTTTACACATTTAAGAGAAAAAATACTAAAATTATTTTCTACGTAAATATAGTTACGATACATTGGAACGGAATTAAAAGTATGGAATTACTTGAAATAAGTAAGTATTATTAAAATTGGGTATTAATTCGTAAATAAGGAAATTTTATTTACAATTATAATCGTTTTATTCAACGTACCATTGACTGTGATTTGCAGCTGACCTCGTATTACGTCTTATATGTCTGAGCGCTGTGACCTGTGAACTCTCGGTGCTCTATCTACAAAACGATGAATTGCACAAAAAATGTTTAAAACAAAAATTGTAGAGAATTTCATGCTCTACAACTTTTATTAGAGATGCAAATACCATTTATCGCATAGGAAGCGAGATATTTGCGAAAAACTGATTTTCATGACCTTTGAACTTTAATATCTTCAGACGCGGACACGAGATTTAATGAGACTTTTTGACACATCATTTAGAATGCCGAAACAAAGGCTCATGCAAATATTCAGCTTGTTACCTCTCATTCAAAGATGAAACCCTAATTTGACTGGACCAAATACAGTATAAGTTCCACAACACAACGTTTGTTCACAATGTGTACTACCTCCGTGCCGTCACTAGATTACACTGATGCACGACTACACTGGCAAGCGGTGTACTGCACGCCAAAGCAACAACAAATGGGATGCTCGGAGGGTGGTGGAGTACAGGAGTTTGTATGGGTCGCAAATCACAAACAAGGCGAAGTGGTAACTGTGGCTGTAGTGGGAACAACGTTGGACACGTGTCTAGGTAGAGCAAGGCCCTGAATGAACGAGTGCGCGAAAGGCACAATGGGTCATTTGACGCATTCGATAAACCGTATTTTGGGTGTGCAGGATAAATAAGACAACCCGACTGGTGTATACCGATCGGTACTGTTTTATATTGTGTACGTAGACACATGAAACGTACAAGAGGGAAACCATTATGTGCTTATGAGAATTGATGGCAGCAGACCATATTATTCGTTTCGGATCTCTTGGTAAGTACGGAAGTGCGATTACGTATGTCAATCACATCGCGATTACAGGCAGCATGGGGTTCACGCCTGAGCCTCAGGTCGTGCGCTAGCAGCGCATTTCGGGTTTTTCAAGCGGTCAACTTCGCGTCGCAATATCTGGGGATGTAATTGGAATATTGCGATGCAATCAACGCCATTGTTTATGTGATTTGTCATGTTATGGATGCTGAAGGAAAAATATAGAGTGTCCATTAAAAAAAAAAAAAAAAAAAAAAAGAAAAAAGTTTGTGTTAAAAACACAGTTGCTTTCGTTTTAGAATGTTTCCAAATATGTTCATTCATGGGCCCCAGCTGTACATTGATACCGGTGAAAGTCGTTTTCTAATAGCTGTTATTGTTCCAGAGAAAATTTAAAATGTTTTAAATGTTTGTTAAGCTTAAGGGACTTAACTACAGGGTCATCAGTCCCTAAACTTACAAACTACTTATGAACTACCTACAATTAAGGACGGCACCTATATCCATGCCCGAGGGGGGATTCGAACCCCCGACCGTAGTGGCCGTGCAGACCGTGACTGAAGCGCCTCAGTCCCCTCGGCCACCGCGGCCGGCTGTTCCAGAGATATCTTCGGTGGACAAGATAGCTGGGACACCCTGTGTGTGTGTGTGTGTGTGTGTGTGCAAAGCGAATAAGTACAGTAAGTGGTAAAGCATAGAAGTAAAAAATGGATACCCATTGCAGTGTATACTAGATATGTAGTTTTAGTTAGGTTTACCACTTACTGCCCTTATTAGCTTTGTACTTGTTCTTATATGTACTGTTATGCTCATTGTTTCTGATATGTCTCTTTTGCCTTGCTGCAATGCCATTAACTGCTAAAATAAAGCTGCTATTGAATGAAAGCTTTCGTTAATGGCTCAATTATGATTTTTGCTGTGATGATGTGTTTTGCAAAATATCCTTATGGACCTAAAATATTTTTAACTACCACACCTTTAAGTATATCTCTTGGTTGTTAGTACTTAGAAATTTTGCTCCATGTGCCATTTTTTACATTATATTAACAATACTTTGCTTTCAGCATAGTCATTTATTTTATATAATGACGTCACATATGTTTAAGACAGAGACTAAACAAAGACATGTGAGGCATTATTACTAATTTTCAACTGGTCCCTTTGTATTTCCCTCCATCTATTTCCCATATATCTTTTTCAATACATTTTCTCTCCACCTATCTTGTGTGTTGGTTGTTGGAAACCAGAGCTACTTTGTATTTTGTATTCATATGCCTCTGTGTTTGGGATGTTATATAACTTCTGCGGCATCTATTAGGATACTAATTTGTTTCTACAAGTCATCTAAAATGTTTTTCTACATCTAATTATATAGCTTTCCATTTCGTCACATTTATTTAACTGTATGTTCTTTAGTAAAGACTTTGTTTCTACAATATTTAACCATTTTGTGTCTGTTACATAAATTGTACATTTTGCGACACAATTTAATACGTAGAACAAACAATATTAAATGTTTTAAACATGGCTGCAATTCAACAACGATGGAACACGATACAAAAGTCAACACAGTTTCAGCCGACCAGTTGCATAAAATGGTTTACATCTATAAACCTTTACCTAGGTTTCGACAAAATTAATTTTGCCTTCTTCAGAAGTATACAATAAAGCTCACATTAAAAAAGTTGTTAAAATGTGGCTGACTCCATGTCAATAGATTAAAAATTAAAATTTAAAAACAATGTCACATTATAAAATTTTGGAGCACGTCCGCACACAGGTCGAGTGAGCACTGCATATAGATGTAAACCATTTTATGCAACTGGTCGGCTGAAACTGTGTTGACTTTTGGATAATATTAAATGTCATGTTGTTACACATTTGTGTTATATTCATGTTGCACTATGTACTTATAAGGTAGTTTACTACGTTTCTACCCATGTACAGATTTTACTCATTTAGTGTTATTTTCTGTTTTCCATTTGTCTAATACTTATAGACAATTTTCGTTACATTTTACTCAACACTGTGGAAACCATAAAATATGTTTTCATCATGATATTTCTATTGGACATTATTTTTGTTACATAATTGCTACTTATTTGACATATGAGTACTCAATATTTAAAACAATATTGTCAGTTGCTTGAGGACATTTTTGATCGATTTGCGTGTTGCGTGTCATCATTCTTTCCATTGTTTTCTAGACTACACCATAATACTTAAATTTTGTCAGAAGATATGGTGTTGTGAATTTTGTGGTTTTGAGTTGTCAGGGGAGTAATCAGGACTGTTGTATCATCTGCTGACTCTGTTCACTCCATACTCAGACATACCTTCACAGTTGTGAGTGAACCTCGAGATTGTTGAGCTCTCGGTGGAGCTTATGCAGTTAGACTCGTCTTGAAACACAGAGAACTGACGGATCTACTTCATATCTAACACAGACATAAATACAACTGCTATGTCTTTACTGCAACACTGAGCAAATAGTTGTTTCTTCTCTGTACAACAAGCATTCCCTTGTCTTCTCCAGCCTACCACTTCGTTATATCTACAAAATGATGGTGCTTGTGTGGCATGTGCAACAGAAAGACTTACATCTCAACAATGTGTGAAACTGATTCTTTCTATGTCATAGCCTGATTTATATTCATTTATTCTACAATTATTAGTCAGCTTACTGTCAGTGTATTTATTACGCTTTCATGCAAACTATACCAACACTTATGCATCTCATATATGACTTTGACATTGTATATTCTTTTATTTGTTTTGTTCTGTACATATTTATTCTACAGATGGTATGGAAATATTCTATTTTTATGTACACTTATTCCAGTATCTGTATGATATGATATGGTTTTGTTTCCGTAACAGTAATTCTCATAGCATTCACATATCCTTTTATCAACTACTTATTTCTTTAAGTTTTATCATATCCTATATCATGCATGTAGCTTTTCTTCCAAATTTTTACCAGGGAAGAATATCGAACGGTACCAATACAGCATCTTGTATTGTAAGCTTTTGGTATAAAAATCAGCATCTACAAAACAAGAATGAGATTTAAACAGATTGAGTGGCAAATAGGAGGAACAAATTTGATGCAGGTGGACAGTTTCTGATAACTGTATTTTCTCACAATATGGCAACATATTGAAAGATCTGGAATCAAGGTGAAGTAAAGTTAATGCAGTGAGAGCTCAGCAACGATCTACTCTCTACAGCAAGAAGGAAGTTAGTAAAAGATTAAGTGAAGACAATAATTCCGTGTTGGAATCCCTACTGCAAGAAGGAAGTTAGTACAAGATTAAGTGAAGACAATAATTCCGGGTTGGAATCCCGGTTCGGCAAAAAGTTTTAATCTGCCTGGAATTCAGCTTTTCAACCACAATTTTTGTTTGGGAGTGAAACCTGGATGAATACAGTTTACCTTATTAAATAAGTTCGAGGTTATAGATATAAAACTAGATTCTTTGAAGTACGTATACAATCTGTGTTTGAATCAGTTAGCGTGATCTTTGGCTCTGGCAGAGCGACTGTTGGCTGTGGTCGTTGGTTAACTACGAAACATAGTAATCGGCTAGTGGCAAGCAGGAACATTTTGCATACTTTATGATGAGAATAATTGCTGCAGTGTAATGGAATAATAATCTTGGAAATTTGCATCTTAGCATGAGGTGGAAAATATTGTGAGAACATGTTTCAAGAGATAAACATTAGAGTTATATGCTAGCGGTTTCATTGTAGCTGTAGTAACATTTCAATTCTTTGTAAAACTTCTATGCCTGTTTTTGTAAATTGTTAATTCCAGCACAATTTGATTTGTAATGCGTTTCATTTGTTTTAATACATAATTTTTGTAATTTTGAAATATTTTATGGTTTCCATTTTTATTTGATGGCTTGTATTTAGTGCGTCCATATCGTATCTGAATCTCACTGCACTACACCACCTTACATTTTACTGTAAGCATTTTCAGTTTAAAGCACTATCTCATTTTTTATCTTTTCTGTAATTTTTTCAGTGAAACGTAGAGTAGAAATTTTAGCTGCATCCTGTACGCTGCCAGCCGCCTGTTGCTGTTGCTGCTACTTTCCAGAGAGGCATTGTCCATGAGGTAAGTGCAAATTCAAGACCGTTAAACTTTTCTGCTACGAGATTCTCAGGTAAACGTAGAACAATGCTGTCGATAGATTCCATGACAAAGTTTTCAAGTTGATTTTAGTCGTGTTGTGACGTCAAAATAGTATCATATGCTTCCAACTAGTTGCCCATAATTAGGCCTTACCTTGAGATTAAGTATTGAATAATGTTTCATGAAATTCAGATCTAACCTGTCTCGTGATTTTATGGTTTGCATTACTGTAAAAGATAAATGTAGGCTTTGTTGTGCTGCACATTCAGTTGAATATTACGTAAAAGTCAAAGACCGATTTTGAGATTATAAACTCACCTGCAAGCTTTAGAGACCTTTCACAATTCACAAGTTTACCTAAAGTACTCCTGAGTTCTGCAGTAGAGGGCAGGAGTCGTGATAGACCAATGAGGGGAGGTACTGGCAGAAGTACAGATGTGAGGACGGACCGTTAAGCATGCTAGGATAGCTCAGTCGGTAGAGCGCTTGCCCATGAAGGTCACAGGTTTGAATCCCGGGTCCGGCACACATTTTTAGTCTGCCAGGAAGTTTCATACCAGCGCACACTCCTCTGCAGACTGAAAGTTTCATTCTGCAAGGAGAAATTACTTGAATCCGGTCAAGAATGATTTTGAAATAACATGCTTAATATAAGACAAGACATCATATACATTATTTCCCACCAGGTTATTTATTTATTTATTTTTATTATATATATATATTTAATTTTTTTTTTTTTTTTTTTTTTTTTTTTTTTTTTTTTTTTTTTTTTTTTTTTTTTTTTTTTTTTTTTGCGTACGTTACATCTGGTTTCGTTCTCCGCTAATGACGAAAAATACACAGATAGTTTTAAATTATTGTTTTCATAGAAAAACTTTATTTTAAAAAAAGTTACTGTTCGTACAATCTAAGTTGATACCCGGCGAACGATCGAAAATGGGACATGTATTTACGGTTGCTTCCATCAGCCACCACGCCGAGTTTAGTTTGCGCGACCGATATAAAGCAAACTGTTTAACGACACCTCTTGCAGTTGTTCAGATTCTTTACGCAAGCTTAATTTATCATGAGATTTCTGTTTCACATGTCGATGCACTCGAGCTGTTGGAATTGTTCACTTTGTCCAAGCAAGCGTTGAGTAATGCGCGAATGAACTGAGTTTTGTAAGATAAACAAGTTTTCGAAAAATAAAATAAACGTTTAAAAGTCGGTATGTGATTTTTATGTGTTTCACAATTAATCATTCGTATTTAATTACATAAATTTTCTTATAATGAGACTAATATTTGTTATTATGATTCAATTTTTATTTTCTTTTATACATATTTACTTGCATCTGCCTCTTCTCCATTACTATGTTACCTATCTGTGACTGATCAGGATAGAGTGCGAATAATTCGCACGGGTCAACTAGTCAATGTCATGATTTGATAGAGGACCATAGAGGAATTTTGTCAGTGGGTCTATGCTCCAAACTGAAAGCTGAATGGCATAATCAGTGTTGATGACGATGATGATGATAATATGCCTTGTGGTCCCTGCTGACAGTAAAGAAATCATTGTGGTCCCTGGTCTAAATAAGGTGGGATGTCACTTGAAAAATGAATGTGAATGTGGCCTTTCGTACATAGGTCAGACGACACGTACAGTCCAGGAAAGGTGCACGGAACTGCAGAGATATACCCGTTTCTTAAAACCAAATAAAATTGATACTGGACACTCCATGACGTACGAAAACGTCAAACTTTTAGCCTCCAATTCATCTTTCTGGGACTCAGTGATGAAAGAAGCAATAAAAATTCGCTTGGGGGCGAATTTAATTAACAGAGACAGCGGCTTCAGTTTAGATACATTTTGGGATCCGGCACTTTCTTTAATAAATTTACGAAGACGCCGCCACAGCACCGATCATAACACATCGACTTCTCCGCAGTAATCGACAATGCAGCCACAGACATAATTTACACACACGTGTAACGTGTTTGGCGTCTTCTTGTATCTGTGGCCGCATGCGCGGTAGCGCGGCCCGCGCATTTATAAGCACGAAGCGCCTGCTGGAGCGTACAAGAACTCGAGACACTCGAACAACCCCTTCATCCTACGCTTGGGGAACTACGATCACAACCATATGTGGAAACATAAACGCCCCAAAACACTTCTCCTCAGAGACTAACCACCTACGGTCGTAGGGAACATCAACTCGCAAACACGATGAACATGGCAAACCCCTGCAGAACAGCAAACTGACTGGCAATGCCAGCTGAGCCCAGAACCGACCTACAGGCAAAGCAGGGAAACCATATTCAGCGCACTAAACACAAACAAAGCTAAACAGTCCCACACACTTAGCCAGTTCTATGACTGAACTGCCTCACTACCATGACAAACTTGGCTATGTTACAGGTATTCTGCCACAGCCGATGTTCACGGGTATTCTGCCGCAGCCGACCCAGGAGACTTCACAGGAGCTCAGCTGCAGCAGAACGTCGCATCAAACGGACTGATTCTTTATGACGAACCTAGCAAAGTTAACGGTACTGAGATATACCCTTTACTAACATTACCAAACCGTGCATGATCTGTCGCAGATAGCATACCGCTACTGCCCTTCATACCTACCCCACTGTCACAGAGGTTTTTTTTCCCTTGGCTCTTGTCTTGGCACTTTTTTTTTCCTCTGCCCTTACATACCTTTACCCTTCGTATACCTTTCGACCAATTCTATCTCCAGATGCACCGTATTCATGGGTGATCGTGCCCACACGTACGGATAACATCGCGGTGCCCACATCCCGTGATCCACCTTAGCAAACTAACCAAATTAAGGAGGTGACAGTAGAACTTTTGTGATAGTCACCACGTTGGTGTGGGCGTGGAGGGGCCCCATCATTACTGGAGCGTCAGTCTTCGACTCTCTGTGGAGATGGCTGAACGTTTCTCAGCCAAAATATTAGAAGAAGTAAACTTTATGCAGCGGCACGACCGAAACTTCTTTGAACAATTGAAAACAAAATAAATTACGTATAAAACGTAGCCTACGTTGTTGTTGTTGTTATGGTCTTCAGTCCGGAGACTGGTTTGACGCAGCTCTCCACCCTACTCTGTCCTGAGCAAGCCTTTTCATCTCCTCATAAGAACGACAACCCACATCCACTTGAATCTGCTTACTATACGCGTCTCTTGGTCTCCCTCTGCGATTTTTACCCCACACACTTCCCTCCAATGCTAAATTTACGATTCCCCAATGCCTAAGAATGTGTCCTATCAAGCGATCCCTTCTTTTAGTCAGGGTATGCCAAAAATTCCTTTTCTCGCCAATTCTGTTAAGTACCTCTTCATTAGTTATGCGATCTATCCACCTAATCTTCAGCAGTCTTCTGTAGCACCACATTTCAAAAGCCTCTATTCTCTTCCTGTCCGCGCTGCTTATCGTCCATGTTTCACTCCCGTACAAGGCAACACTCCACACAAATGCCTTCAGAAAAGACTTCCTTACCCTTAAATTAATATTCGATGTTAGCAAATTTCTCGTTTTCAAAAATGCTTTTCTTCCCATTGCCATTCTGCACTTTATATCATCTGTACTGCGACCATCGCATGTTATTTTACTACCCAAGGAACAAAACTCATCTACCACCTTCATTGTTTCGTTACCTAATCTAATTCCTTCAGCATCACCTGATTTTCTAAGACCGCATTCCATTATTTTTGTTTTGCTCTTGTTAATGTTCATTTTATACGCTCTCTTCAACACACTGTCCATTCCATTCAACTGCTCTTCCAGGTCCTTTGCTGTCTCTGACAGAATTACAATGTCATCAGCAAAACGCAATGTTTTTATTTCTTCCCCCTGAACTTTAATCCCTATTCCAAATTTTTCCTTGCTTTCCTTCACCGCCTGCTCGATGTACAAATTGAATAGCATCGGAGATAGGCTACAACCCTGTCTTACTCCCTTCCCAACTGATGCTTCCCTTTCATGCCCTTCGAGTCTAATAACTGCGGTCTGGCCTTTGTACAAGTTGTAAATAACTCTCCTTTCCCTGTATTTTACCCCTGCTGACTTCAGAATTTGAAACTGTGTGTTCCAGTCAACATTGTCAAAAGCTTTCTCTAAATCTACAAAAGCTAAAAATGTAGGTTTGCCTTTCCTTAATCTATCTTCTAAGATAAGACGTAAAGTGAGAATTGCCTCCCTGGTTCCTACGTTCCTCCTGAATCCAAACTGATCTTCCCCGAGGTCAGCTTCTACCAGCTTTTCCATTCTCTTGTAGATAATTCGTGTTAAAATTTTGCAGCCATGACTTATCAAACTGATGGTTCTGTAATTTTCACACCTTTCTGCGCCTGATTTCTTTGGAATGGGGCTTATTACATTTTTCTTAAAGTCTAAGGGTATTTCGCCTCTCTCATACATCCTACACACCAGTTCAAATAGTTTTGTTATGGCTGGCTCTCTCAGTGACTTTAGTAGCTCTGAGGGTATGTCATCTACTCCTGGGGCCTTGTTCCGACCTAAGTCTTTCAGGGCTCTGTCAAATTCATCTCTCAGTATAGTATCTCCTATGTCATCTTGATCTACTTCCTCTTCCCTTCCTACATCATCGTCTCTAAGTTCATTTCCTTTGTAGAGCTGCTCTATGTACTCTTTCTACCTTTCAGCTTTCCCTTCTTTGCTGAGAACTGGTTTTCCATCAGAGTCCTTGAAATTCATAGAGCTGTTTTTCTTATCTCCAAATGTCTATTTTATTTTCCTGTAGACTGTATCTATTTTTCCCCTATTTATACATTCTTCTACAGATTTGCATTTGGCTTCTAGCCACTCCTGCTTAGCCATTTTGCATTTCCTGTCAATCTCATTTCTTAGTCGTCTGTACTCCATTTTGCCTGTTTCATTTACTGCATTTTTATATTTTCTCCAGAACTTCACGTTCCTTCAATTTATCTAAGTCCCATCTCCTTATTTTCCTACCTTTCTGCAGTTTTTTCAGTTTCAGTCTACAGTTCATGACTAACAAGTTATGGTCAGAGTCTATATCTGCCCCTGCGTATGTTTTACAGTTTATCACCTGGTTCCGGAATCTATGTTTTACCATTATAAAATCTATCTGATACCTTCCGGTGTCTCCTGGTCTCTTCCAGGTATACAACCTTCTTTTGTGATTCTTAAACCACGTGTTTGTTACGATTAAATCATGTTCCGTGCAAAATTCTACCAGGCGACTTCCTCTTTCATTCCTCCTGCCCAGTCCATATTCACCTACTATTTTTCCTTCTCTTCCTTTTGCTACTACCGAATTCCAGTCTCCCATCACAATTAAGTTTTCCTCTCCCTTAACTGTCTGAATAATTTCCTTTAGCTCCTCATATATTTCTTCGATCTCCTCATCATCGGCAGAGCTTGTTGGCATATAAACCTGTACTACTGTTGTCGGTGTTGGCTTCGTATCTATCTTGACAATGATAATGCGGTCACTGTGCTGCTCATAGTAGTTTACCTGCATTCCTATTTTCTTATTCATTATCAGTTCTACTCCTGTGATACCCCCAACTGATTTTGTATTTAGGGTATTGTAAAGATCGGAGAGAAATGAGGGAGGGGCGAAATGAGGATGAAAGCCAGGGCTGCGCTCCTCCTCCCGCATCTTGGGCACCCTGCTGACGGTCTGACCGCGCTACCAACTGCCGTTGAGCAGTGCGCTCCCGAGAATACCCGAGGAAGGGCGAAGCTGCAGAGCACTTTTGTGTCCCGGGCGTGTGGCGCGCGGCCGGCGAGACGGGCAGCTGCCAGGCAGGGCAGGCCAGCTGGCGGTCGGCGGTCGGCGGGCGGTGTCGCGAAAGGTGTGGGCGGCGGGCGCACATGGCGGTGGGCGGGGCGAGCACACAATAGGCGGGGCGCCGGCACGCCTTCCGCTGACATACGTCTCGCCGCGCCGCGCCTCGCCTCGCGGGCAGCGCGCCGCGACACGGTGCCTGTCACGCGCCGCGGGCACGCCCCCACCGGCGCCAAAACACGCGCTGACGTCACGCCTTCCCACCTGCGATCCGCCGTGTCAAACGCAGCGGCGGCCGGTGCTAAACTTGCCGACTCCAGGCGGGGCATAACGAGGCAGTTGCACTGCGTGGAACAACTGTCGGAACCCAGAATGAGGTGGCCACCTGGAGGATAATAGGTGTAATGCTTTCAATGTCGTCCGCCTACAGATGGCGTAGTGACATAGCTGCCAGTAGAGAGCCAGTATAGGCCAACTGGCCGGTGACCGACTCGTTTTGGCCCACTTTAGGTTACGGTAGTAAAAATAAAAGTGGGCCTTCGCGATCGTTTTTTGACAGCTCGAAATTTAAATAAAAATAACGGCTTAACCATTCACCTGAGACGAAAATTGAATAACCGAATTTGTAGAGGAGAAAATTCTGTACAACTTTGCTCTCTTGTGGTTTTTTTCCATATCTCGTATCGTTTCAGAGATATTTGCAAAAATAACGGCGATTTTGGGATCTATGTCTGT